>JAOTQM010000446.1:0-1200000 GCA_026939265.1 Oreonectes daqikongensis | reverse complement strand
CTTCAAAATACCCGCGATGCAAAACATTTGTATGTTAAAAAACTTTAGTAATATTATAATTACACCTAAGGGAGTTAAATAAAATACAATTTAAAGCCATGTCTTGACCCCTTTAATAACATCATGAGACAATGAAGCAGTCTAAGTTGGCATAATTTTACCTGTACCTGTTGGATCTGATTCTTAGTCAGACAAAGTTAGATTATTTTCCCTGCATCTATAGATTTATTTGAGTGATATCCATAGCTGGATCTCTCACATGATGTTATATAGCGCTATATATATTAGACAAAACATGTTTGTGAAATAAACTTTATGGTTTACTTGAGCTTTATGCTATACTTTATGATTACAATTTTTATATAAAGCTCCTTGCAGATTTCTCTAACATTCCCTTCTTTTCTATTCAAAACCATTAAAAAACCATCTTATAACACATTCCAGCATTTAAATCATACAACATAATGTCCCTCTTCCTTTTTGGTCTTTCATTAATTATAGATTCTGTCCTCTGGGGTTGCAGGACGGCTATGTTTTCGGGGTAACTGACGCAGGGGGGCATCTCCAACTTATACCACAGAGATAGCCATCTAAGACCGCACCGTTTCTCCATTATTAATCAGAGCCTTTCCAGATCCTAACAGAGGGCTAAGAGAGGTCAGCTCACATTAGTGCCAGCACAGAAACAGGCCTGAGATCCTCAGATTGGGCATTTCGCGCAACGCTGCTCCCACTACTCAAGTCCTGATTTGATATTAATATCCATTTACGGTTTCTTCTCTCATCTCATTGAGATTATCAGATCTTCTCTTTGCCCTCTGACACTCATTAAAATCTTTTATGTTTTGTTTGAACTGTTGAGAAATGGTAAAGCATTTTCAGGCTTAAATTACCCATAATGTTGGATGAGAATCTATCTGTGTGAACTTACAGTTTTTTGTTCCTGATTATAATTTGATTCTTGAATACACTGTGTGGAAGGCTTTAACGGGAAACACACAAACACAAACACAAACACACACACACACACACACACACACAAACATACATTGGCAATCTTGTCTATGACATACTTCATCCAACAATCATTTTCAGGATGGCGATGAGATCTGATATTGGAGGCATGTTTTTATTTGCCGAACAATGTCTGTTGGTCTTTCCAATAAGCGGGGAGCACAAACCACTCTAACGTGACAGTTCTAACAAAGATGGTGGTGACATCTCGTTGGCAGTGGAGAATGATTTCTCCACCCACTTCTGCACTTCCAGCAGTTATCTGATGGTATCTGATCTTGTTAGCTGCACAGGCAGGAGATTGAGGTTTTGGAGAAGGGGGGGCAGAATACACAGTTGAGTGATTTGGATTTACCCCACTAAGGTGATGGGTGGATTGGGTGAGGGGTGGCGTCTGTGCCTCAAGGCACGACCCCGTCGTCCCCCTATTGTCCTGTGTGACAACTGCAGCCCAACAAAACACATCTGGGGTCAAATGTCAGGTCAAAGGTGTTGAGGTGGACAGCACTTGAGACACTTAAACAAGGCTTCTGGTCATCTGATCTGCACAGCCTGAGGAAGTTGTTATTGTGAGACACTGAAAGTCATAACACTGCAGACTATGTGGGTTAACCTACCAGACGGTCAGAAACATTGCTCATTTTAACTAGGTCCATGTGGGATTTACATTTGCAAAGGTCATCATCAGATTTCTGCAGAATCTGAGCAACTTCCAAAGTTCTACATTTCTGCCTTTTCTTTGTTGTTCATTAAAGCCGCAGTCCATATTTTTTGGTTCTGCATTGCCATCTCTCATTGAAGATAAAATTGCCAAAATTACAAATTATAAACTTTAACATGATGTCAAACTGTCATTACCTGCTAAGGAGAATAGCTGTTGAATTGTTGCAGTTCAGGGGAAGGTAAGAACATAGATTTTTTTTAGTTATTTGGTTATTTTTAACCAAAAAACGTTACGGATTGTAGCTTTAAATATTAGGTAATTTGATCATGTTTTCAGCTACTCACGAGAATGTAGTACTCTAAGCCTGTTAAAATTCTCAATTGTTTAAATTCATTCCACAGATTTTCCTTGCGGAATGCAGATTCCATTCCGACCTGCTCATGATAGGTGAGCGATGCTAACATTTAGTGTTACATTCATTAGTGTTGTGGTTTACAGAACCGTGGCCCACAACTGTGACTAAGGTTCGGATACTGTGGGAAGGAGAGCTTTATTCTTGGGTCTCTTTTCACACAGTCCTGTCTTCTCATATTTAACATGCCTATTGGAAGAGCCTGTCTACAGCCTGCAGCCGTTCCTACTCCTACAAGAGCTTTTCATCATCCAGCACAAAGAAGGGGCGGTAAGGGCAAGTTGAGTTGCAGGTTGGGTTTACTTAAGAAAATGTTGAGACAATTTTACAAGAAAATAATTAATTAAATGGAAACTTATTACACATTTAAAAGAGAATCATTTCAAGTCCAAGAGACAAAATATGTCCCATTTACAGACCCTTCCTTCTTTACCAGTGAGAAACTGTTGGAGGTGTAGTAGAACACAGGGTGTGTGCATAGACAAAGTCACCTTGAGACCAAACTATGTGCCCTTGGCGTCTCCTCTTTCCTGAGCGCTTCACTGAGCACTCCTCCAAGCACAAAAACCTCCTCACCTGCAGGGCTTTCTCTTCCACTGAGACATTTTTACCATTTACCAGGGATTAGTGAAGTAACAGAGAAAGAGAGGGAGAAAGAAAGATTAGAGTAGCAAAGAGATATTTTGAAATGAAAAAACGAAAGAAACTACACTTGTTTTGCACCCATTTCTTGAAATGATTCAAAGCTGTGATCAATTCAGTCATCTTTCTATTTTGAAACAATTATAACCTTACAGAATATATATTTAGTATTGATAAAATTATTTGATACATTTCACACAAACACTTGCTTAATAGCACTATGATTGGTTCAACTGCAAACCTCCAGACAATTACTGTATTATCAGTTAGTTTCATCAATGTACACCTGTAATGTACAACTTGCAACAATTTGAAAAAGGAAATTCTTCTGGACCAGTGTTGAACCAGTGTTGTTTATGTCTTGCAAAGTCTATACATAGTAAGGTTTCATAAAATAAAACAAATAGCAAATTAAATGTAATGATATAAATAAAAATATTGGCTGTGTTCAAAAGCTATAATATCGTCCAAATCCAATGTTTGCAGCGATACTTAAAGGGATAGTTCACATTTTTTACTCACCCACATGACGTTCTACATTTTTTAAGACCTCCCAGCATTTTTGGAACACAAATAAAGATATTTTTGATAACATTCTAGGCCTCCTCATAGATATAATGGTAATAGTTTCTGTCAAGGTCTAGAAAAGTACTAAAGACATCGTAAAATTGGTCCATCTGATCATTGTGGTTCAATTGAATTTTTATGAAGTGACGAGAGTCAAAATAACAAAAATAACAACTTTAATCAACAAATTATTCTCTCCCCTGTGAGTCCCTCCCTTGTGAAATGGTGGGAGGTCTTAAAATGTGTAGAACGTCATGTGGGTGAGTAAAAAAATGACACAATTTTTATGTTTGAACTATCCCTTTAAGTAATGTTGTCTTTGAAAAATAATATGAAACTATTGAAATAAATCAAATTTTATCAACACATGTAAACTGAACTGTAAAATGTAAACTGAAGTATTCAAGTTAATACACATTTCATTTAAATATGATAAAATCTAATACAAATAATAAAACATTGACTATTACAAAGTTTAATGTTGCACTGGTGCTGCATATAGGGTGTGAGGTGGGTCAGAACTTAGTATGAATTTTTTTCATTATAGTTGGAGCCAGCACATAATGCTTTAATTAGACTGTACAAAGATGCATATTTCTATACATATAACACATGCCTCAAATAATATATATATTTTATGTGCCCAGACAGTGGTAAATAAATAAGCCAATAAATACATTTTCTCAGGTGCAGATACGATTGAAACAAGAGAATTTCCAATATGTCTTCACCTGTAGAACTGCATTCAAGGGTAACATTCCTACACAATATACATTCCGATGGGAAGGCAGTGCATTCATGCCAGTGGATCACACACAATAGCTCTGTGGGTGGGTAAGGCCATGCCTGCTGCTTCTACACTGGCACAGGCTGCCCTCACACTGGCATCGCTAAACGCCAAAGCGTCTGACACAGTTGGCAGATGAGCATAGACCTGGTGAATGCCAGGGGCAAGATTGTCAGTGCAAAACCCTTCTGGACCACAATCTTGAGCAATTTCCTCATATTTATTTCTTTTAAAAAAAGACACTTCAGATTAAGAACAGTTTAGGCTTATAATTAATGTTCTCTTGTGGTGTGCTTTCCGAAGTTTGTATTTGGACTTTCTTTGTTCGCTGCCTTTTTAATGCATTGTGTATAGCAATGCTGTGGTTAAATCAGTTAATTGTCTAGCAACATTCAAAGTAACAAAAGAGTGAATTCATTTCCTGTTTCATTTTGTGCCATTTTGTTTCATTCTTTGTTAAAAAGGTAAACAGACATTTCAGATATTATAGGTGTATAAAGAATTTCCCATACCACAAACAAATTTGAAACACAATAGCATGAACCATCTTTCTATTTCCCAGTTTGCTGGATAAGCCAATGTTGACATTCCAGTCCATCAAGGCACATAACAGAGTTTGACGTTCAAGTCGGTGAGGGAAAACAAAAACAATGTACTCTTATTCTGTTCTTTCATTACCTGTCAAACAGCAAATGGGTAATACACTCCCTTCTGTCATCAAAACAGAACAATGAACAGGACAGAACACACTTCAAATGCAGAAGGCGTCTATTTAATGTGGCTGCTCGCTCGAGTGGGTGTCATGTCACAACAAGCACAGCCGTTTCACTGTTTCTGATATTTTTTGTTTCATGTCTCTGTACCTGCCAGTAGTTTGACACATTAATTGCACCCCAGCATAGTAACCTCAGACAGATTTTGATCGCTTTACTTGATCTCACGTTCATAGAAAGCATCTCATTTTTAAGTATGTTGAGGGGGGTTAAAACTGTCTTTTGAAGGTTACTCTATAAGCACCACACTTTTGCAGGGTGGGCTGAAGGGGTGTGGGAGTCTGCCTGTGCTATTAAAACTCAAGCAAGGTAATCCAAATGTTTGGGTCACCACTCCTCACCGAAACAAAGACCAGGTTTTGGCAGCTGGGTCACGCTCATGTGAAAAAGAAAGGTATTGGCCCAGCAGGTAAAAGGAAGTTATTGTGCAATAACAAAGACGTTGGGTTAACCTGGTGACTCTATGACTCAATTTCTATACCCGCCCTGAGCAAAAGAAAGTGTGAGATTCCCCACTGTTCGTGCTCCAGCAATATACTGTTAAATTGTGAAAAAAACACACATGGCTCATTGTTCAACTTGTAGCTCATCCTCATTTTAATGCAATTACCAACCTCTTACAGAAAAAACACATGTGACCACACGTGAAATGTGTTTTTGGAACACTTTTGTGTGAATCCCATGGGATCACATGTAAAAACCCATGGGATAACGTGCAACATGTGGTGATATTTCTCCACATGTGATCACGTGTTTTTCACGTCACCACATTTTGCACATGTGATCCCATGGGTATCACATGGGAATTTACATGGGATTCACAAAAAAGTGTTCCAAAAACACACATTTCATATGTGGTTTTGGACATGTTAAACACATGTTGTACTACACATTTGATCACATTCGTGTTGTGAATCAATTCATGTGTCTTTTCTGTAAGGGACAGGTCATCTTTGCAACACCCTTAGAAACATTGCATTCCAAAAAAAAGTATGTTTTTTGTGTGCTCTGTGCATTTAACCACATTGCTGTACTTCACCTTCACCTCATCTGTCTTTTGTACAGGAAAACACACGGAGGCAGAATAGTCAGCGGTATGACCTAAAAGGTCTGGGAGCACATACCGAAACACAAAAATAAACAAATAAATAAATAATTCACAATGAAAGAGTCAGTGAATAGGTTTTGTTCTCTGTTGAAATATGAATGCAGTGCACTCTTCTCACTCAGAAGTCTTTTGTTAAAAATCGAAGCACACAGACACTCACTAAAGAGAGCCATGACACTGTTTGCTCTCAATTATTTTTCTCCCTTTCATCTAAAGATGCACTAATTCAGATGCCACTGCATACTAGATTACCTTCTAAGTTTGCATAGCTACAAAATATAAAAAGATTGCATCTTTCATTTAAAAAGAAGCAAATAGTCCAGATTTCTTTCTGCTTATAAATGCTCTATTTAGTTCTTTTACTAGTTCTATTCATTCCATTGAATTGCATTTGGGCATGTGTTTGCAGTCATGGATCAGCTCAGAACAAAACCCTCCAATCATATTTCTTCTCTGCATCAAACACACACAGAGATAAAAAGATCTTATTTATTTTAAATCTTATGGTGGCTTAATTTCAGGTTAATTAATGAATAAAGCTTCTTTGCATCACTTTAATTAATTGCTGAATAACTTAACAGTCTAATCAATAAAATTCACAACTTTGGTTCTCTTTTCTGTTCTTGCTCTTTTTTCACAATTTGTACTGTTTGGCTGTGACTTTTGTTCATCAATTTATTCTCTCTCTTTTGTTGTCTACACATTAGTTCAACTAAACAAAAGTGCTGCTAATATTAAATTGAGGAAACAAAAAAATATATATTTTAAGAAGCCTCACAAACTATGGCTTACAGATGTATGCATTTTCCTTTTTACACACTCTTACTAAAACAATATACAACATTTGCGGAACAGAATTGTAGTCTTTCTCTATGTACTAATCTATTGCATTGTATGTTGCATTAATTATAGTAAAATCAATAACACTTATAATAAATAATTCATTTATATTTTTTCTTTTTAATTTTAAATCATACTTTTTTTGTCCTCATTTAATCTTCAGGACAAAAACATCTGCTGTGACGTGTTTGAACGTCCAAAAACTGTGATATCATTCTCTGTGTGATATTAATAAATCCAGAACTGACCTTCAGTAAAATGACAACTTAAAATGTTTGTAAACTTAGTCGAGTCTCACCCTCTCATCTGTCCAGTGTCACCGATCTGGGTTCTGACAGTGTTGTACGATGAATACAACTTAATTATAGATATATTAAAGAGCCTTTTCTTTCTCCTCCTCATTCAGCCTGCAGCCAAACAGTACTTGTGTTCTGCCACGGCACATAAACACGCACAAAGGAAGTTATTAGCGTAGATGGAAATCAAATTACTAACAGTGTAAACCGCTCTTCTACCGTTCTCTCACGCCTGTAATTACTCAAGCTTATAGGACTATAATGAATGCTAATGATGGTTTCTTACCAATCACCAGACCCTTACTACAGTACAACCCCATGTTCCTCATCTCATTTGAAAGTCTGTTATTAGGCATTATATGTTGTCATATCTGTCTCTTTATGTAGCCCTGACCACCTGAAAATCAGAGGTTTCAGACTATTAATGCCATGGTCAGTTGCCTCATGCAATGCAAATTCTTTTGGCCCGTTTTAACATTTAAAACAAAGCACTACATTTTATTTCCATGTATTTGTGATGTGTAAAATAAATGGCAGTACCTATGATAATAAACTGCAGTAGGCCTACTTCAATTTTGTCAATGCACCATTCAGGCACAGACAAACCATGAGAGAGCACTTAATGTATGCAACAATGGTCACTTGTGTTATGCATCAGTATTTCCCAGTACCTGCTTATGCAGTCAATTGTAAGTACTTCAAGGAAGAAGATCAATGCCCCACCTAGTTTTCCCAGCAATGCTGTTAGCATTTTACAAGACTACTTGTAGTCAGTGAATGTATCACCAGTTGTGCTATGCAAACAAGTGAGCGATATGTATTGTATTTGGTAATGGTGTTAACAAGGTTTCAGATTTCTCATCTATCCATTGTAATTTTGCTCTTGGAATTATACCGGAAAGGTGTTTATTCTGAGGTTTTCTCTGTCTAAACACAAGAGTTTTGATTGTACGGGTTATGCGACCCCCAAAGAATCAAAATGAACTTGAAAAAAACGTCACTGTTTTGGTATTGGACAAAGATATTCAGGCAAATCTCACAATGGACTCCATCTCAAATCAAGTGTACTTAAAAGCTATTCATTTCAACAGAGAGAGAGAGAAATGGACAAATCAATATATAGAAAAATGGACACACTTTTGACTCCACAATACTTCGGCCTTAAAGGCATTCAAAAAAAGTAGAAGGCTTTTCACCCGTTGAATAGAACTAAGTGTAGACCTACAGAAGTGCACAAAAATTTTTAATCAAAACAAGATCCATTTAGGAAATGTTTGAACACTGACAAACACATGACAGGAAACCGAGGAAAACCAACCTAATAAATTCAAAACATTAAACCAAGTCTTGTAAGGCACTTTGAGATACATATTTTTGAGGAAAGATTTTATTAAAAAGAGGTTAAAAATGACCTGTGTCACACAATGTGAGGGACAGTTAGCTGTCGGATATAAAAACTTCTTGCCTCATTGTTTTTGTTTAACTGGAATTAAACATGGAGAAATTATGTCATTTGACATTTCAGATGAAAGTAAAATATGTGAAAAGTTTATTTAGCAAATCATTAAAAATTGTATTGTATTATGATTTTTTTTGTCACATATTGGTATATATGTCTAAAAACACATGAGCCAATTAATCTACAAAATAAATGACATACCAGAAAATAAACGGTGTAAAATACATATTTGCAAAAATATCTTAAAAGTACGGAGAACATCAGTATGCTTCTACACTTTAATTTTCATTTAAATTATTTGCAGTTGTTAATCTAATGTATGATTTATTGATTCTATTGGATGATTAGCTTTGTATACTGTGCTTTGGAATATGCAAAGTCACTTTGAATAAAAGTGGACTCGTAACCAGAAGGTTGCCTGTTCAATTCTCTGTACCAGCAGGTAACAACGGTGCCCTTGAGCCCCCGTTTGCTCTCCGGGCGCTGCAGTGATAGCTGCCCACTGCTCCGGGTGTATGTTCACGACTTGCAGTGCGTGTGTTCACTACTGCAGAGGTCACATTTTGGGTATGAGTCACCATATCTGACAAATAGGTCACTTTCACTTAATTTCTTCTAAATGAATACATGTAACTTAAAGAGCTTTGTTATGAAAATAACATTAAAATCGTTCTGAATACAAATGGATGTTTTATGAGAAAATCTATATCATTACACCATCAGAGCTGGTGGAGGGGAAGAAGAATCAAGCCAGTTGCCATAGCTGGGACACACAGGGCATAGAGTTAGCACCAGAAAAAGGACAGTTGGGGCCATGAGCTTCGGATACCAAAGACGGTATACCAACGGGCTTGGCAGGACCACTGGAGACCACCAAAAACAGGACAAACAAACATCGCACCCACAGGCTCAAATTGAAAATCTCTTAGTAACCGTATAGTATATTAATTAATATTTTACTGGATGTATAATTATATAATAATTGTTTTGAGAGTAAATAATAGGTCTTTAAAAACTGTGTTAATATTCTGTAAATGATCTAATGGTTTCATGGTCATGAATTCAACCATTTAACAGAGGTATATCGCCTATTGGTTGTCTGTGAAATAAGGGCTTGTCCATATTTTACCCAGTTATGGGCTAAAATAAAACCACACTTTAGGTTACATTCAAACTAAGAGTGAACATCACCATGTCACACTCACTCTGTTTACTTTAAGTGAAAACTCTCAAGTATGTAGGATATTGCAGTCTCATCTGTGTGTGAGTGAAAAGTGGAAAAATAAATGAAATCGGAATGTTTCAACTACAGTCTCTTGGTGTTGTTCATTAAAATGTAAATCATTAAGAACTGTTTTGCATATGATTTAATTGGTTTAAATTGCAGTTTTTAACAATTAAGGTAAAACAAATTGTGAGGACACATCAAGGGTCACATGGGCAAAAATTTTAAAGTTTGAAGCAATTCAAGTTGTGGGCCCATCGTGTGTGTTATAACTGTAACTGGGACATTCATATGGTCTAATGAGGC
Organism: Oreonectes daqikongensis; assembly: GCA_026939265.1. Classification (NCBI taxonomy): domain Eukaryota; kingdom Metazoa; phylum Chordata; class Actinopteri; order Cypriniformes; family Nemacheilidae; genus Oreonectes; species Oreonectes daqikongensis. The sequence continues at coordinate 1,189,907 of JAOTQM010000446.1, read as the reverse complement.
TGAATCATTTAAATGTGGTCTTTGCTACGCTCGGGTGGCTTTAATATTGGCTGATAACAAGACCTGTTTCTAGCTCTATTATGCTCTCATTTGAATGGGTCAATTCCTTAAGAAAATCAGTGTACAGCTGGATCGACTGACAATGCTGGGCAAAATTTTAAATTAAATGCAAATGCAAATCAACAAGTTTAGGTTTTTGTACATCAATGACAAAATGAAGTGTTTTTTTCTGTAATAAACCCAAACAAAGATCTGTTCTTAAAAAGGGAGATACACTGTATATTTGTAAACTATCCTAAATCCCAACCAGAAGAGATTAATTTGAAGGTACTTGTAGGTGTGGTAATTATTTGCTTTATCGCCACTGCTTTTGCAAGCAAGCAAAAGGCCCAATCAGCTCCTGAAGTTGCCTCGATTTAAATATTCATACGTTTTGTTTAACTGACTACCGTACATCATTATGATCTGTGGTGACTCCCTAAACAAACAGAGTGACAAAATAAATATATAATAAAGACAATAAGTGAGCTGGAGCGGGGGGTCTTAAAACATCAAAGACTCCACTATCTCTGTGGCATGTAAACAGCGAGTGCCTTTCGTGCATCATAGAGCCCTATTTAATGATGCTATGGAAGATTGCCACAGCGACAAGAATTCTGCAATAAATAAAATTAACAAACATTTCTGTAGGGTCTGTTCAAAGGGAAAGGGAGACCAATGTTTTTTGTCCCGATAAGTGCTATACATCCCTCCTGCTTCTTCCTGATTAGTTTAATCCAGTGAGAAGTGTGTGCCGGGGTTCTGATTGAGTCAGTCACCGCGGCCCCTGAGGGTAACCCTCCTGATAAGTGCCTTTACCTTTCACCTCCACAGCCCCACGCACACACCGCTCTAATCTCATTTGGACCAGGAAGACATGCTTTGGCACGGGGAGCACCGATTAGCATCCACTCAGTTTGCGTACTTTTTCTTTTTCACAAACACACACAAAGTCCTCTACAGACCTGCAATCGCACAGACCACTACACCTTTTTTGGGCCCAGAGAGAGAAAGAGAGAGACTTAGAGATGGTTTTAGTAGCTTTTAAAATGTTTTGACTTGATATTATCTGGGGCCAAGATGGATTTTTAGCACTTCATAATGTATCACAAATCAATCCAATAGGCCCTGAGAAGTCTTTGTATGGCATGTGTTTATTCATTTCACAAAACATGCCAATGTGTGTATAGCAGTGACCTAATTAAGAAAGCTGACACAAACAAAACAGTTTATTAAGCTCAAAAGAACACATGCCATTTAATCCTCTAAAAACTGAATTTTGTTTTTAGGACTAACATAGTCAGAACAAATTCCCACCTGGTCATCACAGACTGACAACTATTTTTCGAAAATACTTTATTAGAAATCTCTCTTGTCAGCACAGATGTTTTACTAAAAAAGATAACTGAGCAAAAATTAATTACATTTGATGTGCACCCTGAAGGAAAGTGCTCTATCTTTTCTACTCACCTGAGAGTGTCTGGGAAGCTAAGGTTATTTCTGACATCAGTTCTGTAAAAAAGATACCTTTGTGACTATCTTAAGGCAAAATGCCCTTTTGTTTAGAAGCAAATGCTGAAGGCCTTTCATTGCTCCTTGATGTGCATACAATTAAGAGATACATTTGTTAATGTAATTTTTCTATGAATGCCTGGGCTTCATTTCGCCATTTGAACTTCCACACTGGAATTGTGTTTTACAGCACTGCATCAGTGATGATTTTGCCTTTACTTAGATTCAGGATAAGCTCTGACACTGGACAGTTCATTGTTGCTTCAGAGTCATTTCATTGCTGTGTGTTCCTGACAAGAGATCCAGGTGACTGGATCTGAATGAGACAAGTGACATCTGGACCCACAAACCAGTCACAGGGGTCTCAGACCATTGACTGGGGTTTAGGCTTTCATCATCTAGGTAATATGCTCCAAACCGAAGGATGATTGACAGCTTGTCAACCTGTATGTCAGTAAATGTCATAAAGCCCAATGTTGTCAATAAACAATATCCTTCTACTACTGCTTAGGCAACATCATGCAGTCAGTAATATAGAAGATGACACACAGCATGATAGGACCATTTAAAAAATGTTCATGGTTATTTTGTTGCCTGTTGTGCACATGTAGATCTGTGCATAGAAATAAACCTGATGATTTCATTGATAAAACCAGGGCCTTGGAATTCTGGGAGCCCTGAGTATATAGCCTACTGCTCTGAGCCCCCTTTTTTAATTACACTCAGAATGTTTCTCTTTTTTAAACTACTAAGAAAAACTAGCTTGTTAAGCTACTGTTAAATTGTACCCTACATTACGTATACATACTGAGGAAAAAAGAAAACCTTTATGGTGTGTGGCTTTAGAATTAGAATATCCTCCACAGAGAGTTTTTTCTACACTTTGTTGACAAGCCTACAGAACTGCACTGGAACCTAATAGTGTATGTGGATACGATTACCCTCTTCAAACCAAGCAGTGAAAGTGAAACCTTTCTTTCGCAACATCTTCACATGCAAGCTGGCAGCTGTTGTTGAGTTAACAGCTTGGTTTTAAATCAGTAGTTATTTATATAGACACAAATAGCACAAGTGAGACACAGTGAAATGCAAAGTTTTACGGCATTTTTGTATACAGAAATTATTGTAAAGACATTTCTGCTTTAAATAAGACTATCTATATTACATTGGTAACACTGTACAACAAGGTTGCATTTGTTAACATTGGTAAATGCACAGCTAACATGAACTAACAATGAGAAACATAGTTTTTCAGCATTTATTAATCTTTCTTATTTTTAGTAAATGCCAATACAATAGTTCTTGTTAGTTCATTGCATAGTAACTATTAATTGTTACAACTTTTGTTCTTTTTAATGAATTAGTAATTGCTGAAATTAACGTGATCTAAGTCGAATAAGTGCTGTAGAAGTATTGTTTATTGTTTGTTTATGCATTATTTAATTGTAACAAATACAACCTTATTGTAAAGTGTTACCATTACACTTTACAATGCTGAATTGTGTTTTTTTCTAGTAGTGTTGAAGACGCTCTCTTACAACAGATTTATTTCCTTAAAATGTAACAGCATCTGACTTTAACAATGTATACTTAATACAGAGTACATATTAAGTGTTGTTACACATACTTTCGTCAGGAATCTTGGGACAATAAAATATGCAGTGCACAATCTAGTGATCTTGCATTTTCTGCCCTTATTTTACATACTGTAAGTCATGCTGACTCACCTCCCTTCTACAGAATATAATTTTAAGACTAAGTCTATATTGTAAATAGCCAACAATGCAATGTGTGTATTTGAGCTTCATATGTTCTTGGCAGAGCCAAACAACACAACCAGTCCATAACCGAACACATCTCTTTGTCAACCGTGTGATCCCTTCTATAAAATCAACACAAATGTTCCATAATGTGTTAAAATTCCATAAAACTAAAAATTATTTAACACATCATTTTTAAGAGTGTTGGGACATTATGCTTTCTATATTGTTATTATAATCAACCAGTTAAAGCAAAACAATCCATTTGCTACATAAACCCAATAGGTTTTCAAGCCTAACAAAAAAAAAAATTCTCCTTTATTTATATTCTGTAACCAAGACAACTTTTGGATTTTACCATGATATAACTCATCTTGATTGAATTATTACTTTATTTGATTTATTTTAAGACCCAGCAATTACTTGCTTAACTTTTACATGTGTGTGCTATAAATGTTATCACAGGGTAATATTATAATAGGATATGTTATTATAGGTAATATTCTAAAATTGAATTATAGCATTATAAAAATGAAGGATTACATAAAATGTTATAATAACTACTATTTAAGCAGGTCTATTGTCATTTTTTTAAATGAGTAGGCTATAATCAACATGTCTTATCAATCTACACTAAGATATATAGATGAAATGTGGTGGAACGTTCAAACTCTTGACTTGCAATATACCAAAATCTTGGGTATTTCTGTTCATTGCGTTGGCAGCACAAAAGTTAATGTTTTCAACCCTGGGAACACGAAAAACGTAAAGGTACCGTAAGCTGCATTGGATAAAAAGCGTCTGCCAAATTAGTGGATGTAAATAGCCTAATTTATGGAGCCCCATGTTTTTAATTAAAGGTAAATTCATGTGGCCTTGCGAGTCGCTCCAGCACAGGATGCGAACCATATTGACCGTAAACTTCCAAAAGAAATTGGTACTGCTTACTGTGTTGACAAAATGATTTTTGCTCTCCTAGTTGTAAGTCGCTTTGGATAAAAGCGTCTGCCAAATGAATAAATGTAATGTAAATGTATTAGGCTACAATAATATATTTTGTAGACTATAGGCCTATGATGGAATTTTATTTTTGCATTACAGCCACACATGCTGGACATTGTAAGATTTTAAAATACAGTGTAATAGGCATATGTCCTGAAGCCTGCAAACTAGGTTTGTGCATTCGTTTTAACATAGGCTACATTATTAATCGGCCTAGTGTTTGTGTGGAGAGAGAGAGAGAGAGAGAGAGAGAGAGAGAGAGAGAGAGAGAGAGAGAGAGAGATGCTTCACTCTCTTTGAATCAGTCGGAGGGGTAAAGTCTCAGTGCATATCACTTTCCCGACTGGACCCGTATTAAACCACCGAGGCATGATTCCTTTTCTTTTCCATATTTCCTTATCAGCTCCTTCACCGTTTCATTTCTTTCACATGAGAATTCAGGGACCCCCAAATTCAAGGCCGGTGCTTCAAACAACAGCACTGCGGTTTACTTTTCTTCTGTCCAAATGCTATCCCAGATCCAATTTTAGATAAACGAGGCTTCAGCAATGATGCTTTTAAGACTTTCCGAGAGGGAGAGACAATAGTTAAAAATTTGAAATGAGATCAGCGCTACACCAAACTCAATACATTGCTATATTTAACTACGCTACATTAGGCCTACATATTGTAATAAATACTGCTTTTTAGAAGCACTTTTTAAAACAAGAGAGGCTAATTAAAAATGATCGAAAACAATATGGTTGGCTATGTACTTAAAAAATATATTATTATTAGGCTATTATTATTATTGTTGTTGTTATTATGATTTTAATAAACTAATGTGCAATATTAGCAAAAATAATAAAAACAAATTGTTTTCTTTAGTAGTGCACTGTGCTAATTTATTTTCAATGAAACGAGTCTAGAAAATTTGCATGGCAAGATTCAGAGAAAGATATTCATAAGCTAGATATCAAACTAAATTCTGCTCCCATGATTTCAGGGTGACATTATAATACAATAATGCAAATGACCCATGGCATTCAATTAAAAGTGTCATGTCCCCTCACTTTTGTTTCATGTATTTTATATTTTCCACTAAAGTGTTTCGGAAAGAAAGCGCCTTGTGTCCCTCTCCTCATTGAATTTTATCACTAAATGAAGCATATAAATGATCTGAAAGCACAGCCTGTCGCATTAAATTAAATAAAATAAAGAACAATTATCCTCTCTTTTTCTCTGATCTCCCGCTGAAAGGAGTCTTGGGGAGATAAGGCAGATTGAATTCGAGCTCTCTGTTGAGCTCAAATAAAAACGTCTCAGAAAAAGGACTACAGATGTAGGGCTCTATAATTTCAAATGATAATTTTCACCTCTGTTATTTCTTCCATTTAAGTTTTGTTAGCGACGTTTTAGTTTTACAGATTGCTTGAGAGCATACATCAATATGGCCGCAGTTAATTAATATAGGCTATGTGAAGGGCTCGTCAATTAAACGTCTAATTATACATACATGTTTTTAACTGAGCCCAATACTCTGAATTGTCATTTAAAATCACGCATTGTGGTTAATTATCTAGTTCAGTTTGTCACTTTATCATGTGATGTGACCTGTATCAATGCTTTAAATTATTAAATGCCGCCATGCAAAACCGTTGTGTTTAGATCCATTGTTTTAGAAAATATTTAGTAAATATTTAAGATGGGAAGCATTTAATTTAAGACCAGGTCTCATTGTTTAATAGTAGCCTATTGCAAAGAACACGCATTCCTATGTTTTTCCTTAGAAGTACTCCTTAAAGTTGCCTAATTATCATCGTCCAATTTCAAAGTTGAATCTGCATGCTTTAGGGGCCTGATGTAAAACTTGCTATTCGGTTCAATGGAGTATCATCCTAATTTACAACGGCAGATAAGAACACAGTCTGTCATAAAAATCTGAGCCCCCTCCCTCCCTTATATTGAATTGCACCTTGGGCAATAGTGCAGAATCGTGAATCTTAACTTCTTCCAGCATATGTTCCTGGCAGATAAGTAAACAATCTGGATGTGAAATGAAAATTTTAATTAATACAGTAATGCTATTACACCTCGGTGTGCAAATCCCATTCCCCATCCCTGCTACAATAGACAAAAGTACAGGCCAATTCCAATCCTCTGTTTGCAGCTCAAACCCAATTGTTCTGCAAGCTTGTTTCCTTTGAGTGAATCCCATTTTCCATTCAAACGACTGCTATAGTTTTAGCAAGTATTTTCTAATACAGACGAACTTGTACCCACGGTGTAGAATTTCAATATGTATTTTTTTCTAAATGTGAAAAATATAGACTAGCGCTTATTTTTAAAAGGTTGTGACATGCCTTATTGTTCATATTTAGCCTAAATAATAAAGCAGAATGACGAAACTGTATTTTAAACTTGGTCGACATATTGCAACGATTTCCCTTTTAACATTTAGCTTAACTGCTTCTGAAGATAGGTGGCCATTGCTTTTATTATTTTTAATAACAGTATCTCAGATAGGCTACAAAATTGATGTGGTGGATGGCTAATAATTTAGGCTAAATATACATTTAGGCAATATAAAACGCAATTGAATATGTTTTATGAAACGTATTACAGAATGTTTCCGTAAAGTGCTGGAATAGACAGAGTTAAACTTTTTCTAAGCGGTGAAACAGGTGGAACAAGTAGAGTTCAGATACGTCTCCTGTACAGCCACATATCAAAGTGTGTGATTTCCTAATTTTAAAGACATGACGCGCGCACACTTGAATGCAGTTGTACAAGATGAAAAAAATAAAAGTCAAAATAAAAGTTAAAATGACAAATGAAAGATGTCAGGAAACATATAAAAGCAAACAGACAGCTGCTAAATAGACAGTCTTCCTAAATGTGTCAACACTTGTCATCATTTGCGCTGCTCTGCAAAAATCGGTAATGTGTTTAGAGTTTGATGCACCTGACGCTTTGTTCGGTTGTTTTTAATAGAAATTGTTTTGACATGCCTCATTCTCATATCACCCCTTCTTCAGTCCAATTTCCATCGTATTGTGGGTCTCAAGGTAAATCACAATTCATGTTCGCCCTCAGTTTCCCTAAGCGTCCCTGCGTAGTAATTGTTTTGCCATTTAATTTGGATCCGCGCTCCCTATAGATCAGTCGGGAACGCCACGCGTTGACAGAGTTCATCTAAAATCTACGCCGAAAGCCAGATGGTTATTAGTCAGCATTCACCGGAACATTTGGACTATTTAAGAGCTGATGATTGAAGGGATGGTTCTTTAAAATATCTAATCATTGTCATTTCTGTTCCGTGTATGTTTAGCAGTTAGAATGGGCATGGAGTCTTGTCTCTGATCAATCAAATAAATTGTAATTTCTGCAGAAGTGAAAAATTAACTGTTAACGTAGTATTAAACGATATGCAAGCGACTATATAACTCATGTGTCGGGCTTACTGCAAAACAACATCAAGACTCCTTTGCTTTTTCATTTGACATTACTCCTGTATAAGACATTTAATAAAGTTATAGTTATATATATATATATATGCATTGTTTAAATATGGAACGTAACAAAGGCTATGTATTTTTAAGACAGATTGTCTTTATTCAAAATGTCTTTGCTCGGCAAATGAACAAAGAATCGAGGTATCACTCTTTTAGATACATTTTCCTTTCCATTAACATGACAGGATTTAAGTTACCATCGCAGATAAAAAATACAACAAGAACTGCTTCGCTTCAAACTTTAAGTTCTTCTCAATCCAAATGAACAAGTGACTAGCACTTCACCACATAAAATGTCAAAATGAAAGATATTAATAATGATTTTTCATATGTTATTTTAAATAGACTGTCTAAATTTAGATGACGGTTTGATCATCATAAACAAAATAACCCGTATAATATATTAAACGCTCAATTACCAACTTTGAAATGCCTATAGTCATATTATTTGAATTTCAGAGTGCCAAAAAATTGTAAATACAACAAGCTGTACAAGAAACATGAGGCCAAACCGTTAATTGTGCAAATCAAAGTCATTCAAATAATAATATAATGATAATCACAATTATATTAACTGTCAAAACAAAATGATCATCATTATAGCATCAAATTGTACATAATAAATAAAATTAAAGGCATCCAAATCCGGTAGCCATAATAATAATAATAATAATAAACGTTTGAACATTTACATTTCTTACAGTTCTGGGCACCTGCCTTACATTTATTCCAAGATGCTGGGATCCAAGGAACCTCTCGAAGATGTTGAAAAGTTCATGTCCACACAGCCTCAGTATGAATGTCTGGACCATTCCTCTCTTCTTATGTACATGCATTGCTGTATTCAAGTTTTCAAAGAGGAGAATGTTTTTAGATGTGGAGTCACATAGCAGTGGCATGTGCTGTTGAGTATGGGTCAATCCCACTCTTGGTCATACCTGGGAACAGAATGTAGGCAACAGGCGGCTGTAAACTCGATGCCGACCATGCAGTGCAGTTACAGGGCACCACGTAACCTGGGTTTGTGGGCGACGGGTGGGTGTGGGTGTGCTGGCTGTGGCAACCCAGGCTCCCGAATGCGCCGTTCTGGTATCCCAGAGACGATGCGTAAGGTAAAGTGCTGGTGGCCAACGTGTGGGGCATCTCTGTCATCTTCTGGATGGCGCTGGAGCTGAACTGACTCGGGTCGAGGAAGGAGTAAGGAGCAGAAGTTGGCGGCAGAAACGCTCGGGCTTTTTCTGAACCTAAGAGACTGTCCGTGGCAGAGATCGGAAGTCCTTTCAGGTGATCCGTGTCACCCAGGTAGGGCAGAGGAAACACGTACCTGTCCTTCTTGAGAAGGTTTTTGGGTTTGCGTCTGGGTCTGTATTTGTAGTCTGGATGCTCTTTCATGTGTTGAGCCCTCAGCCTCTTGGCCTCGTCGATGTATGGTCGTTTCTCAGATTCAGAGAGCAGTTTCCACTCGGCGCCAAGTCTTTTACTTATTTCAGAATTATGCATTTTGGGATTCTCTTGAGCCATTTTCCTCCTCTGGCCTCTTGACCAGACCATGAAGGCGTTCATGGGTCTCTTGATGTGATCTACAGGCTTTGACATTTTCACAGCGCCCGTTTAAAGTTCCCTGTTAAAATAACGAAACAAAGTTCTTCAACCAAGAGAAAACAGTATTCACCTGTTATGTAGACAGACACGGATCATGCCACTTGTGAAAAGCTGGTGGAATGGGGGAAAATCCAGTAATTCTTCCGCGTTTGTTGTGAAGTTGAAAGATTTGTCTTCTTCAACACGACACTGTTGGGCTGATAGCAGAACAACCACTCGTTCCGCAAAATCCAGCGCGGGAAGCGAAGTTTCCGCGGTCTGTGTGTGCGTTTTTTCTCGAAGGATTCTCGCCCCGCGAAGCACCTGGCTGAGAAATGAGGAGAAGCGAGTGAATGAGAGCCAAAAGCGGTGAAGTTCAAAGGCTGGGCTGGTTCGCTCTGCACGCGATCTGACATAATCGCAGGGCGTTCACGCGCCAACCTGAGCACCCAATCAGCTCTGAGAAACCCACATAATACCTACCAAAATATGTATATTACAACACAAACAAAGATCTGGGAGGAAAGGGAGGTGACTCTCTTCCCTCCCCAAATCCATTTAGTTGAAGGTCTACAAACACAGACCTTCAACCTTTTTGTAATAAAACCTGACATCTACCAGCGTCAATCCTTCAGAGACGACTGATGCCCAAAGAATAGGTTACATTTTATTTTAAACATTGTAGACCTTATGCGGGTTTATGCACGTTAAGCTTTAGACATGGTGCTTTTTTGACACTTTTTATTTGCTCACCTTTTTAAAAATGAGCATATAAAAACATTTTATTTATCGAAAATATTTATTAAAATTATTAAAGCAAATTTATTAAATGAGTATTGTGAATGCTTTGCACTATGGACTGGATAATAACAATATTATACATTCTGCGTAACAAGCTGCATATTAAAACAACACCGTATTAATAATTAAAATGTCTAAACAAGAGAGGCAAGGAAAAGACAAACGGCATTAAAATCTCCGAATATAGGCTAAGCGTGCTGTCTGAAGCAGTGTCCCCCAGGCCAATATTTCCTAAATGAGAACAATTGTCCAAAGCTCTCCTGGGACACGCTCGTTTGGGGCTTGCACCTGTTTTGCTGCCGTAATCTCACGTTTAGAACATGCCCATAGACCCTTTCTAAATGGAAACATACCCACTGAATTGCATTTTGAAAACAATGCCATTTGATCATAGTATCATTGTATCCCATTTAGAATCAAATGCTGAAACAAAACTTGAGCTCTGAAATGATTCGTTCTCTCTTTGTTAATGTTTCTAACGGGCATTTACGAAAAATAATAATTATTATTATTATTGAGATTTCATGTAATTGCTTAAAACATTACTACATGGTCACAGTAACTTTGCTTATTCGTGTATTTTATATTGAAACAGGTTAATTATCGCTCTGTCTTTCACATGATCTTCCCTTTCTTTTTCTGTTTTTTCCATGTGACAACTACAATGTTTAAATAATTTAAAATTGTTCAAATCTTTCCAGATGCATAAACAGTAAAATACCTAATTCAAGGTAATGTGTTGTGTTAAGGTTTGAGCACCAAAAGCTTTAACATGCAAATTTAAGTGTTTAAAAAGATCAGGGTCTTAATGAGCCCCAGGCAAGGAGCTTGATATATGGGAAGCGCGGGTGTATTATTAAGTGAAATATATAAGATATGTGATATCTCATGGAGGGGCCTTCAGGCGTGACATGAAGAGAGATCTGTCTGTAATTTAGCACATGAACATATATTGTCTCCATCGCACTCCACGATACACCGTTATTTTAAAACATGCAGATTTTAATTGAACACTATCATTGTTGGGAGATAAATCTTGTGCATACACGCAAATTCAGTTATTTAATAATTTATTAGTTCGTCATTTAGTGCGTTTTGCCTGTCTTTTTTCTTTTAATACATGCTCTGTACAATGTCCTGGCCATTTATCTGATGTGATGTGATGTGATGTATTTATTTGATTATGCATTTAATTTGTGTTTAATTTTTTGTTCCATTGGCCCAGTCTTGTTATCCCAAGGTCGTTATATAGATTCTTTGTAAATGCAGATATAGGCCTGTCGATTTTTAAGTAGACCTATGTAAAGAAAACTATTTTCAAGCATTTTAACCTCGCCGCATGCAGGTGACTGCTTTTTAAGCTTTCGGTTTTTGACATATAACCCCGAAGAATAGGCTGCCTAGCGCTTCAGCTACTGTTTTAGTTGCAAGTTGTTTTTATTATATTTTTGCAATGAAAGAAATTTATGCAGAAATTCCTCTTTGTTCATCCAGCTTTTCGAACATTGGTTGATACGTTTAATCAATTAACAAAATGTTTGCATTTAAAATACATATTAAAGACTAACCGAGTTTTTTTATTATTCATCCATATAGAAATAAACAGTTCCCAAACTGCAATATTTACATTTTTGTTTGTTTGTTTTAAATAAACAAGACTCACGTGTAGTCCATAAAAATATTTCAAAACTTCAGGGAGACACTGATGGTAAAATGCTTTTAGAGAGCATAAAGTCTGTTTCTTAGTGGTGCCGGCTCGATATCTATCAAGCTTTACCGTTTCACCGCCTCTTAGCCTCCCTCTCCATTTCAGAGCACATCCGAGAGCAGCGCAGCTTGAAATCCGGAGAACAGCAGCGTGATAGAAACAGAAATTACAACGGGAATTAACAGAAATTATTGGGGCACACAGCATTTGACACAGAGATGATGTACTCAAAGCCAAATGAACTGAGATTTGTGAAACCAAGCATGCTGAGGCGCGCGCGTCATTAAACGGGAGTTCGTCATGATGGAGCTCGGAGATATTCAACGTACCGATTATGGATCTCACACGAGCAAACTGTGAATTATTTGCACCTACTTTTTGTGTACCGAAGACTTTAACAACCTTGGAAAACCGTTGCGAAATGTGCATGTACTGTATGCTTACGTTTTGGTTGCAAATATGTGTACGCTGGTCTGATCTGAAGTGGTCTCTGCAAGTGTTGAATTCACTATCCGAAGTGCCGAAATCAAGTTTTTTTCTTAAACGGCACACTTTTTTTGGTAATTAAAGGACAATTTTTAAACTTACTTTACGGCAGAATAAATGTTTTGGTAGAGTCTAAACTAGTGTTTAGCACTTAAATTCATATTTTTATGTAAAAATATTATCAAATTAAGACTAACATTCTTTAAAGTGTACATACATGAAGGCATTAGCAGGTCACCTGGGACACACAAAGGCTACTTAAGTCAATACGTGTAAAAGATTCATTATCAAAAGCCCAGTCAATTTAAAGTCTGATGCTGACCTGAACAGTATTTATTGAGATGATCAATTTGAACTCGACTACTGTACTGAGCTCGCAATATTCACTATTGTTCCAAATCAATTCATTTAAAGCATACAAATAGAATCCCATTAGTAAGCAAACCGCAATGTAATATTTACGCAATTGTCAGCACTTGCCTATCAAAAAACGTTAGACAAATTAATACCTCAGAGAATTTGCAAGAAGTGATCAAAATAGACTCTTGATGAGGAAATCATAGTAAATGTAATCTATTATTTTACATTATTGCTATAATGCTATTAACCATATGCATTTATTCTAAAGGCTACCTATGACAGTATTAAATATTAATATAATTGCTTACATAAATATAAAAATAATGAAGTTTTCATCAGCAGAACACAGAACTAAAAGGATGCCTGACACTTTACTGCTACTAGAAGTAAGAGAGGTCATTTCAATAACAATTCCACAAAAATACATCGCCGTTAATGTGTCTGTGCGCTTTTTCTAAGAATCAGCAGTTACATTGTATAAATCCTATGCACGTGTTCAGTTCATCACGCTTCAGACAGAGTTCATGAGATGGATACGGTGGTACAGTAGCTGTCCATGGTCCTGATGCGCTAAGTGGCTTTTTCCACTGCTAACTCGCGGTCCCACTCAGGACTCCTTACAAACCCGTGTTGACATTTCAATGCTTTTTATTCTTTTTACATCCCATTTACTGCTGTGATTCTGCTCGCATGATGCTGCAATAGATGTTTTTCCTTCGAGATTTCGGAAGTGTGCTCTGCCAAGAACCTCTGCGAGTATGTTGCATGTTGTTTTGTAAGCCAATATTCAATCCCTAGGAATTATCTTGGTAAGTTAAGTTCTGTGCGAAACGTTGCGGATTCACCAGCGGAAATGCGAGCCTATTTACAACGGAAACGCTTTCATACAAAGCATATGAAGAAAATTTAAAATGTCTGACCTATAGGGAATGCAGACATCATTCAACAGCAGACTGAGTCCTTTTCCTGCTTGGATGGCACCTCATGTAGACCAGAAACTGATTTCTAAAGATGTGTTAAAGCTGGCTGCATCGTGTTAAAACTGATTGAACAAGCCACCAAAAGAGTGTCTGAAGAATTTAATGTGCATTATAGCAGCTATACAATTTATTATGGTTTCCCAAAGTGTGTCACATTCCTATACTTCTAAAGTTTACTAACTAAGAAAATGTTTGTGTTATACCTTAGCGTACTCCAATATTAAAAATGAGCATCAATAATAAAAAGTAAACACATAATAATTACATGGGAGCATGATTTTGCTTAATCAATTTCATGGAGAAGTATAGCTTCAGAGATGTAAAGCCATAACTAACTCTTGAATAGGCTAATATTTGGTTATACTGAATATATAGGCAGGACAACTAACTGTACTTGATTACCTGGCAATAAAGAGCCATTGAAGTAACCACCATACAAAATGAAACTTTTGCATTGCCAAATTAAGTGGTTAAAGACCACTGGCATTTACCAAAAATTAACTGAATCAAAATGTTTCACCGCTAAGGGCTGTTGTGTCAACCAATTATTTACACAGTCTGTAATGGAAGTTAAAAGTTGTTTTGACATGTTTTGAGCAAACAAGGAGCAACCCCCGATGACCTACAGCAACTTTTCACTCTGACAGCCAGCCTTAAAGGTAATATTCAAAATATTCTATCCATTATGAGACAGTGGGTTGAAAGTGGAGTCTTGCTTCAACCTCCCCCCTCCATCTCCCTCCCCCAGCCGCTACCTCCTCACAGACTGACATTATTTCGCATATTCAAATTGCCAGTGTTTGTTCTGGCCGTGGCTCTTGGCTCCCATTTCTCTCCAGTGTGGAAATTGATTTTAGTCAGCTGTCACAGCCAGCATTTTTCTGGAACCTCTGCAAAATATATATTTACAAAAAATGCTGTTTGGTTTGGAGAAATTTCATTAGCCCACGCACCATCCCGGGCCCTTTTAGGGTGGCCGTAAGAGAGATGGAATAATGCTATTTTAGGAAAATGGTGAAAGACAAGCCGTCAATGCTTCAAGACTGGGCCACATGTCTGGGAATGTGTCCAGTCACAGCTAGGCCCAGTCCATCTTCAGCTGTTTACATATCTGTTACCTCTTGCTCATTCTCTCCACAAATCAATCTACGATTTTCAATAGCTGGAACCAAGTCTTAATCAAAACTGAAATGAGCATCAGGCTGAAATATATGACCAACAGGAGACATATAAAATCGACAATTCCAATGGTCAAATATTTTTACAATATGATATTTCATGAAGGAACCCAATAAAGACCCCTTAGAGAATCACTTGCCTTCCGCAAAGGGCAGAGTTAATGAAAAAGAAAAGACAGAGCCAATGATTGAATGAAATAAAACAGAATGGAAATTAAAGAGGTTCAAGGCATTGGTTGATAATGAAAGGAGGAGGGTAATGCTTCAGAGACACAGAAGCAAGCATCGCACAATCATACAATACAATTAGGATTAAAGGGGCCAGACGCAGATAACAGGAGATAGGGATGAATTATCACCCAAAAAAAGAAATGGGCCCTCTTCTCTGACCTTCATTAAGAGGAAGAAAGCCTTTGCTCAGGGCTGCCATGACTTGAGGCACATTTTCAGTCTTCTGATTGGTAATTGTGACTAAGAGTCCTTGCCAAAATTTTCCTCATATAAGACTAGATGAAAAATTTAGAAAAAACAGAGAAGTAAAATGCACATTTAAGCCCTAATCAAAATTTTTTACATTCAAATGTACCTGCTTTGATGTAATAGAGTTTAAAACAAGCCTGCAAACTCAGTAGCACCAATGTAACATGCAGTTTAATAGCACTGTTATACTGTCAAGCCATGAATTAAACCCCATGCTAACAAATTCAAAATGTTTCTATTATTTCTAAAGGTCCGCTATAAAAATAAGCTCGACACAAATGATGATCTCTCTTATTTAAGAAGCTTACACTAGTGTTGCTACACAAGATTTAATAAAAGGGTACAATGCAAGCAAACATTATGCTGCCAGGCGTAGAACCGAGGTTCACAGTGAAAAAAGTAAGAAAAAAGAAACCAAAAGGGCAATGATAAAAGAAAGTCAATTAAAAGATCTGAATGCCTTTGAATGCAGAAAAATTGATTTAGATGAAACTCAAATAATAAACATTAGTATCAAGTGTTGATTGATTCTTTTTGTTGGGAGGCGGGAGGCTGTTTTTGCATTGTGAGATATCCGTTCCCCTTTCCTTTACACTTCGTGATTCTCAATAGAGCAGCAGTTCAAAAGACAATTCTATTTGGCTTCCCATTAGAACTGCTTTCTGAAGCGCTTTTCAGATCGCTTGCCTTTGAATCAGTTTAAAGTGTTTGATGGAGATGAAAACTGCTGTTATGTTCTAAAACTTTGTTTGTTAACTTAAATTGTATTAACATAAACCTAGTAAAAAGTGTTTATAAGACATCAAATAGAACCTATTTTAAATGCCATTGGTGGTAGTTATTTGCATTTTAAATGTTCTAGGGAATATTTAAGTAGCAAATAATGGCTTATTTGCCAAAATTAACTTCTTGAACATTGCTTTACATTCAGCTTTGTGAGTCGTGTTGTTATTTGACATCAAACCAAAGTGTTTAATGCATTTATTTAATAGTGTTGAAGATGGAACTTAGGAATTCTCCATCCACTGAACGTTCAAATCCATTTGAAATCACTAAACACCTCTCGTCCCCTCTCTCTTTTTCCTTTTCTCTCTTCTTCCATTTTGAATATAATAGCTATAGTAAGCTTTCAAACAAAAGGGCTTTATCACAGACTCCTAATGTCACCCCACCACACCCCCACAACCCTCTCTCATGGCCACCAACTCCTTCCTCTCCTTTCTCATTCATTTATTCCACTGTATGTGGAAATAGGCTGGCCAACAATTAATTTCAGAGTGAATTCAGGCAGGATCTATTACCCCCTCTCTGCCTCCATTGCTCTAATGGAAATCTATTTCACTTCTCTTTTGTGTCCAATATAATTTAATGCCCATTTTATTAATGGCCTGAAATAATTATGGAAGCCTTTTGTGATTTTTGAGTATGTTTCATTTAATTGTGCAATAAATGTCTAATCAGGCCTCCCATCTGAAGCCATTATGGCATTAAAATTAACAATTACGCCATGAATGTCTTGGTGAATGCGTTGAGGTCTATAGAAATCGCTGTTGATAACAAGACACACATACATCATTCATGAGAATTTTTTTATTATAAAAGGAAAGTGAGAGATATGGGAATGGTTGGGAGAGAAAAAGAAAGAAGTAAAGGAAGAAAAAGATGAGAAGAAAGAGGCACAGCCCCTTTATTCCATTTAAAAGAGGGGATGGCCAAAAGATAGTTTTTTTAAAACTGTGTCACAAACTCTGGATCTTCTCTTCACTGGTTGCTATCTATCTCTCTCTTTAATTAGCCTCACTCTTCCTTTTTTCAAGTAAAATATTTCTCTGGGAATGGAAATGTATTAGCTTTTAACTTAGTGATAAAATATCTATCAACCCTTTGTGCTTCTTGCCCAGTCTGCAGTTCTGAACTGTGTGGCATCCGTTTAGCCAGTGTGGGTGACCGAAGGCAATTAAAAAAGATTTTGCCTCTTTCTTTCCATTTTTCTCTCCGTCCCACAGTCTCAACTTAAGTCAAATGGGGCAGCTGCTCAACTCAACGCAACAGCAAGAATTGTTTTCTAGTTGCCAAGTATCCAAATTTCACGCTTTGGAGGAACTCCATCCGGCAGTAAAAAGCCTTGTGAGTTCCTCCTTGTCACTTCCCAGCTAATATTTTACAATTGGTTTTGGTGCATCTACATTAATGGCGACCGGGTGTGTTTTCCACTCCTCCACCGATCTGCATATGGCCTCAAAAGACTGTAGATTGTTTTGAAGTGACTGCTGACTGCCAATCTGGGCTGTGATGGATGCTTTTGAATGCGTATGGAGAGAGCTGTTTGGCCTCGATACAACCCCTGTGCTCAAGCTGTGTGCTAACAGAAGGCCAAGTTCTACACACCGATGGTTATGTTTTATTTACCAAATACAGCTACATTAATTTAACAGATGAGAAACAAATATGTGAGAGCTGAAAAACCGATAAGTAAAATATGAAAAATGGCAGGGGAGACTTGTTTTTTTAAGGGGTATTTTTTTGCGTCCCTGAGAAACGACGCTCACACGACTCGACATCTGTTGAGCTGACTCGCATACAAAGTAAGTATTGTTAACCTTGCATATTATTCATATTATTTTATATATCAGCTATGGGAATAATTCGCCTTTGAACCTCAGAGCTAAAGGAAATGCTGTTCTTCAAAACCTTCACAGATTTCATCAATCCAACTCTGAATGATATCTATCAGGCCATTACGGCTTCCTTCCTTTAAACTTATCCTCTCAAATTTAATAATCCATTTAACTGATGTGCAAATTAACCTTGGCATTCATACAAAACCACTTTTTATAAGTCACACCCCGCACCTTTTCTCATTTTTTCATCTCTTCTTCCAGCCAATTTAATTCCAGGCTCCAGATTTCATGGTCAATTTTATTTTGCTCACTCTCAAGGAGTCCGTCATCAATTCTTCACAACTTTTCATGTCCCCCTTTCTCTCCAGATTTACTGCGAAATTGCCTATTCAGGCCGCTAAATAAGTGTGACCGCTGTAAATTTGCTGCGACACCCGTGCTTTTGAATATGCATTTGGAGTGCTGACCTCCAGCAGTAATTAGTTTTAGTCTTTGTTTATCCTTTACACAAATCACACGGCCTCCTTTCTTACTTGCCGTCATGTGCATCTTTTTCCTGCCCTTTTTCCATAGAGCTCAATCCAAACACATAAAGAAATCCTTGGGCAGAAATAACAACAGATTGACCTCTGCCATCAGATCATACTGAGGTGTTTTTATTCTGTGCACTGATGTCATACATACAGCATGAATGCAGTCTTGTAAACACATGTAATGTGAAAGCAGCCTTACAAAAGTTTTATTAAATGCAAAGCAGAAGTCACATCCTGTATGCTGATTAATATTGGATATGCAAACCACGCTCATCCTTTATCATAATCAGACCTAACAATTAATTTAGAACTAATTGGTAATATTAATTATACATTTTATTGATAATTATTAACTAAAAAACTATAACATATTTATTAAATATATTTTTTTTTATATTGTAACCTTACTCTTTTAATATTGCAATTAAACTTATTAATTCATGACAAGGAAAGTAAAAACAGCTCTCTCCTTAAAGGGAAGAAATTTGTGTTTTTCCCTATTTCTATTTTGTAAAAATTGGTCTCTCGTACACATATAGCAAAAAATATTACAGCAAATACAAGTTTAACTAATACAGGATCTAAATGTCACAGATTACCGCTCAGCTAAATGCAAGCAACACAAACTTGCAACAGAGTATTTTTTTTTTATTTACTTTGCCAATAACTGTGTCAGGGTCAAACATTATTCTGCCTTGTTAAAATCGAATGTGATTGCAGCTGTAGGATTAAGAAAAATTACTGTGGCTAACAGTTCATCAACTCCAATGTTATGTCCTGTTTTCACTGTTTCCTTTGCATTGAGGCTGTTAAACACAACAGACAACAGTATATGTTTCCTTCCTGTAGAGGCAAAGAATAAGGGATCCCCTGGCTCTAGGATTACCCTATTATAGCCAAGAGATGTTCTGCTAAGCCCTAAACACACACACACACACACACGCACGCACACACACGTATACTCTTATTCTAAGGGCCATTTGCTTTCAAATATTGCTTGTCAGGAGGGCTTACCAAAATCTACATAATCCCCTCTCCCATCACAATTAAAGATATCAGTGAACAATGAAATTGTTTCCTCTCTGGCTTGTTTCATCTTCCTTCTGAAGGGTTATGAGAATATGGCAGTCATCTATTCAGAAGAAGGTGTCTTGCAACAGGATAGAGCAAGAATGGGCAACGCAATGGACAATGAACATCCAGACTGAACAAGGAGAATTGCACTCTGGGTGATGAAACAGAATATAGCGGATTTCAGTTGAACCATTCCTTCTGTCTCATAATGATAATTTTACTGTCACCACTGTAGTTTAAGCCCTGTTTTATCAGTTAGCCTGCCAGACAACTGATTTATAGGAAGGTGTAACCCTCACTGAGGTACTGATCAGAGGTCAAATGAATTTAAGAAAACACAAACCATTTCTGTCTGGTGACCCCTGTGATTAGCAGGCTGTGAAGTCAGACGACACTCATGATGACTTGTGACCTTGATAAGAGCTAAACCCCACAGGTCTCCTAAGCTTGCGGTTTCTCTGGTTGGAAGGGAATGCAGGCTTACCATATAATTAACGCCTAATAAAGCCCTGATTGTTTGTCAACACTCTTATTTCCTAACTCTCTTGTTTTTCTGACCTAGTAATCTGCAGTCAGCCTGCAGGCAGTGTACTGCGATATCATCTTAAGCTACTTGTTCTAATACCCTGGTATGGCCAGGCCAACACTAACTGTTTTCTCATTTATGCAAACTGATAAATGCACAGGGTATAATCTACTGGCAGTTAAGCCTAGAATAGGAAAGGGCAGAGTTCAAACATCAGTGCTCAGGCCAGGTTTAATTGTCAACCACTAGATTTTGTACACTGCATACTACATCCCAACATCATGCAACAAGAACAAAATAATGATTTGAAGAGTATAGACTACAGTAAATAATAATATCTGAGAGGCAAGTAAAAAAATTAAGTGAATCACTTACACAAGCTTATTAAAGCTAATGCAATCCACTTTCTTTTAGCTTGAGAAAGACAAAGGAGAGACAATATCCTATGAAATGCTGTTTTCTCATCCTTTTCATTTGAGCTAGTCTCAATGTGGTACTGCTTTCTGGATTAAAGTCTGATAGTACTATAACAGCTTCTCTTTGAAAGCTTGAGAAAGAACATTTAGAGAAATTCAGAAGAGAAAGGAAAATGGCTGAAGCCATAGCAATTGTTAAAACAAGGAAGGAGAGGTTTATTATGTACTATTTCAAGTGTGTGTGAAGGATTTAGAAGGCAAATTGTGTGCCTGCTTGTTGTGTGGTGGTGATGGGCTCCCCCTAACCCCAGAATGCAGATAGAAACCACCAGGGGTAGTTGCAGGGAGCAGGCATTTGTGATTTATGGCTAGCAGTACGCTGATAAGAAGACTCCCTTCATTTAAGGCCTTATCACTTGCACTAAAGAAAGGCCACAATTTGCCACGTTCTGTAAAGCCCCAGATGCTACTAATCTCTTCAACCTTGCAGACAATCTGCCTTGGTAAAAACTATAGATCATTCACATGTCTAAGTGATCGGGGCCGTCCCTCTTCATGCAGCACAAAATCTGCAACACCTGGGAAGACAAGAAAAAAAACTCAAACAAATACACACTCACACATTTCTGCACAGGAAACTAGTCAAACAAAACCCGACATATGTACTGCATGATTAAAGCGGACAACACACCTTAAACTACTGACTTCAGCTAAGTAAAAAAAGTTTATTAAGAAGATATTGCTATATCAATCCATTTATTTGGTGAACCAATCATTTACATTTATTCTTATGGCAGACACATTTATCCAAAGTGACTTACAAGTAGGAGAGCATAAAACGTTTTGTCAACACGCTAAAAAGATAATCATAATCATAATCATAATCATAATAATGCTTGATTAACTCTTTCGGGCATTTCAGAAAAACATAATATTTCAAATGTGAAGTAACGTGTGGTCTTAAAAGTAACTACATACATACGTACTACATACATCTTTTAGACTTCGAAACTTCTAAAAATAGAATGGGATTTAAAAGATTGAGAAAGTTTTACAACACAGCTATAAGGCTTTTAAGCATGTGCTTTGACCTTTCCAATAGCATTCATTTAATTCCAAACATTCAACAGAATTGTAATCTCAAAAAAAAGTAATCTATTATTGTTATAAACAGATAAATCCCACAGACTACAAAATATAATACAAAAAATTATTGACACAATGCAAATAATTTTATCTATCATCAAGTTTATGTATAGGTCAACTGTATGACCCATAATCAATACTAATCACAAATGTAATTACACATTGATGTTAAGGAGCTTCATTGATTTATTAACCATTAGCATTTACACAACTGTAGGGTTCACATATACTGTATTAGCACAGAAGGATCATCCATATACTAATAGTGTAGTTGATTTGAAATATATAATGGAATGTATAATGAATGTAGCAGAACTGGTCATGCGTTAGGAACCAATTACAGGCATTACTATGGGACCAATCCAGTTTTGTCTGGTAGTGTGTTTAAACCTGTGGTCTAGGCCACCAGTCACATGGTCAAAAACCCGCCTCTTCCTTTTGGTCGCTAAGAGTAATTTGGTCACTCATTGTATTGTTTTAATTGTGTCGTTTTATGTTTTAGTGTGATGATGTGCCGATGATGTTGTATGAAATGTGGTAACAATCTTCACAGATCTGTGCCCTTAAGGTTATTGTTCATCGCAGTTTGATGTGGCAGTGGGTGGAGGTGTACTGTGTGTAGTGTTGCTGGTCTCAGATAAGGTAAACCCTGTGTCTTTAGAGAAATAAAGAGGTTGTTATTAAAATAAGTTGTATGCTGATTTCCGTGCAGTGAGCCGTCAAGGCTCCCACCAGGACCATTGTGTGGGTGATATGGTTGCATTGTTATCTGTGGTAAACATTTAGGAAGTTACTGTATGAGCATAGTGGACATTGCTGTGGATGTCACATCATCGGGCAGGTAAGTCTTAATACTCTGGTTGGATGAATTGAGTTTGTTAGTTCATATTTTAATATATTGTATGTTAGAATAGGTGGATGAAAAGCAGTTGTTGACATCTCATCCACTGGTTTTGAGCCATGCTGCTACTTTTGGGGGAGTTAAGTTATTTCTTTGTTAAATGTTTGAGTTTCTTTTGTGTGCATATTTGTTTTGTTGATTAAATTGTTTTTTCAATATGTTTTGTTTTAGGAGATGAGTGCTTCCGGAGGCGGGCTTTAATGCGCCACATGGTGTCTTTTTGTGTTGCTGTGTCATCATATGCTGTGTATTTTGTGTAACTTTGATTGGTGTGGGTTTCTTTTGCATGATTGGTGCTATGAGCCCGCCCATGTAGGAAGCCTGAGTCTCTTCGTTTATTTTGTCGTCATTTTTTGTCATGTGTGGTTTTTTTTATGTATTATGTTATTCCTCATTTTAACTGACATGATCAAATTTTTCTGATGACAATAAAAAAAGAATATTTTTGTATGGTATTCTGTGCCTCTTCCCCTTTATTCAAGAGTGGAGCGGACCAGTGTGTGCTTTATTTGAAATATTTTCCCTATTAATTTAGGGTGGCGTAGTCTGCAACCAGATGCCTAGCTATGTGTACGCGGACCACTTTGCTACACAAGGATCAGTAATTGCACTGATGAAATTCCATGAGAATATTTTAATGCTTTTATTTGCTGTTATATGTGTATTGTAAGTCATGGCAGCACTGCTTGGAGACAAAGAGCTTTTGAGCATGTTTTGGGTAGTGCTACAGCTGTTCTACACTATAAAAAGTGTAGAAAAAAACTATATTGTTTTTTTTTTGGCTATTTTCAACCCAGTGTTAGGTGAAAAAGGGATGAACCCAGCTACTGGGTTGTAAATTAATAAACACCTGATCAAGAAAAAAATCATATAACAGACAGATTTCAAACAGAAATATAAAAGAAAGATGTATTGATTATTTCACAGATAGAGAATAAAGTACAATAGAGTCCTGCTCATTGACTGCTAGAGATGCCTCACACTTCTTTGAAAGCATCTTTAGGAAAACTGATTCCATCAGCCTTGCAAATGCAGTAATTTGTTGTTTCTTACACAAGATTTTGTTCTTCTAGCAGACTGATAAAAACTGCACACTGACTTCTAGAAATTGTGTAGCAGTGAGATAATCTAATTGGAGTTCATGATTTTCACAAATGCTTTATGGTTTTGTGTGCAAAATGCATCAGGTAGTGAACAGAATGTGGGTATGCTGCCTTAGGCTAAGACTAGTTTTAGTCGAGATTAAAGGTATGTGCAATGATATCACAGTCACAGATGTAGGAAAGGAAACATCTTTTTCTTTAACAATTCTTTCTGTCTTTCTTTTGGTAACAGACATACACTGCTGTGGGGGAATGAACATCATTCCATGTGTTTGTTTGCGTAATATACCACAAAATGTAAGGAACGCTGATCCAACCCTGGTCCAGAAGAACTTTATTTGAATTGTTTATCACTACACAAATGTTTGAACAAAATACAACTAACAGAACGTGAAAACCAGAATTGCTTCTGAACTAGTGTTGACATCTTGCAAAAGTGGTCTATCTGTTTCAAATCAGTGTTTAAATGTCATATCAATTTAAAGTATCATATTTAAGTCATTTTAACCACTATGAATAACTGTATTTAACGCATGTATCCAGCAACTTAGAATTTCCGTTTTATGGAACTGTTTAATATGCCAAACAATCAACTTCAAAGCATCACTATAGCCACTTCACAGTTCAAAAAGGAATAAAAAATTGACATATGACGTATATTTAGCACATATTGTAGTCATATTCAGCTCATGTCTTAACAAGTCTAATTAGTCTATGATAGGCAGCAGTGTATTTTCCCTTTCTTAAGTATTCATGAAAGCCAGTGATCTGACAAATGGAATTTTTCAGCTCTGCAGAACCTTGATTTACACACGCACACACACACACACACACACACACACACACACACACCTTTCTCTTGCTGATAATCCTGTTTATGTCTACCTTATGGAGTCCAGGTGCAAGACACCTCAGTTTACACACATAACACATTTGTTCTACTTTTGTTGTAAGGTCAGTGCTGGGCTCAGGTTAGCTTTGGCGTAGGTCATATGTATTGGCTCCTTTAGCCTTGGCTCCCTCTATTAAAGTTCCCTATACCTGGCAGTTCAATCGGGTGCTAGGCTGAAATTTCACAGCCACTAACATAATAAGGAGGTCAATTTTATAAAGACACATCTTATAGTGAATCAGAGAGAAGCAAAGGCAGAGTGCTAAAAATACAGAATCCATCTCCCGAACAAAATCACATTATACTCCATCTTTGTAGCCTAAGTCGGCCTAACCACAAATCACCAACCACCTGATGCATATTGCACACAAAACTGGAAAGAACTTTTTCAAACTACCTAGCTCTTATCTGATTGATTAACCTAAGAAATCTTAAGTATGTTTACAGTTCTAATTAAGGCACCTCGTAGCAAGTATATACATTTTTGAGAGCAGAAGACTAAATGGCACCAACACCGAAATTAACTGGTTAGTGTCTGTATGTGTGACCTGGATTATCTCTTTATTTCTAAAACGGTTGTTCTTGGTCAGAATAGGCTGTGTGGACTAGCCATTTTGCCATTTAGTCGAAGGTATGACTGCATGAGACCACCATCTTTGACTCTATGCTCTCTTGATCCACACTTAAATCCCTTTAGTATACACAGTCGCTCTGGGACTGACACGTACCCTCACACAGCCAATGTTCGAAGGCGTGCTCTGCTTATTGTGGTGATGTTTCTTTGAGAGGATCAAGCTGCTTTTTCCTGCAGTTGAAGAAGAGAGGTAAGGCAGGTCCCCCAGTCTGTCTCAGGGGGCAGGGCCTTAGAGGAGGCCCATATTCACTTGATCCATATGTCCAGACACTTCCACTTCCTTTCACATGTTTCTATCTATATATTTCTCCTTTTCCATTCCATTTTTCTTTCTCTCTTTCTTTCTTTCTTTCTCTCACTTTTCTATCACCCCCTGCCTTGAAGGCTGACAGACAGACGGACTGATGCTATCAGCAATCTCCAGCTCTGGGGCCCCAATCATCCGCCACAAACAGCCCAGTGCTCCCACCCAGGCTCCCCCAGCCCGCCTCTGCCTCTCTCCCCTCTGATAAGGCCCAATATCAGTGACGGAACATATTTTATGTATGAAATGCATCCTACGACAAGCAGTCAAGCATTAGGTTTGTTTAAATAGATGATGCTTATCAGGTATTTCCTTTTTAAAAGATAGTTTGACATTGTTCTCTCTCTCTCTCTCTCTCTCTCTCTCTCTCTCTCTCTCTCTCTCTCTCTCTCTCTCTC
Source organism: Oreonectes daqikongensis (assembly GCA_026939265.1). Taxonomy (NCBI): domain Eukaryota; kingdom Metazoa; phylum Chordata; class Actinopteri; order Cypriniformes; family Nemacheilidae; genus Oreonectes; species Oreonectes daqikongensis. The sequence continues at coordinate 1,163,978 of JAOTQM010000446.1, read as the reverse complement.
TTCCTACCATCTTAATATACTGTGTACTCAGTGGTTTTTGGAGTAACTCCCAGGGTAGATATTTCAATGCCACATTATTTTAATTGTGGGTCAGGGATTAGTAGTTCTGCTTGCATCACAGAATCAGACTCTAAAACTATCTCAGTCAGAAGAAGCATCCATTTTTTCTCCATTTAGAAATCTATTTTTGCGAGCATACCCGTCACAAGATTACGTGCCTCGGATTTTCGCACTCGTCAAGCAGATGACACTTTTTCCCCTCTGCCGGTTGTTGATCGCATCAGATATTGGATGACTTCCTATTTAGGACTGAGGCAATGGTTGTCAGTTTGTGGCCAACATTTCTGTGACGAATAAAATAAGATCTTAGAAATGCCATAAGACCGTCTGACATAATAGTTTGTGTGGGAATGAAATTTAAATTCCCTCTTTCACCTGAAAAGCAGACCATCTTTCTTGAGAAAGTAAAACACTTCTATGTCTATGGGATTGATTTTTAGAACCAATAAAGTTAGTTATTATAAGGATTTGATAAATATTTAAATAAATACTTTTTTTTTGTTTCGTAAAAATGTTTTTTTATATTTTATCTAAAAACCTATGATAATCTAAAACAACTATATAAACTGTAGTTTTGTGTGCAAATGATCTTTATATACATTTATATCAAGGCATCATTTTCACCACAAGTAACATTTTACCTGTAATAAAATTGTTACATAAGGTATAGAAGTTCAGGTCTTATTAAAAGTTTGTTATAGGATTCTGGTACAAAATTATAAGGGTATTTCACATCCCCCACACACCCATGACTGTACCGACATGAAGGCCCATCTCATCAGGGCCAAGGACAATGTTCTGGGGTAAACCCCCAAACCCACCCCCTAACCATCCACAACCCCTAAAATAATAGCAATGGTTTGTGTGTTTTAATTCCAAGGAGGCAAAAGAAGAGCATCACCTTTTAAAAATGCAATATAGTAAAGTCAATCAAACTGTAATATTTCATAATAATATATAAAAAAATGTTTGAAAATATTATATAATTGTGTGGATTTATGATACATAAAGCTATGCATCTTACTGCAAGACTGGCAATAGTTAGTGACAAAGGAACCTAACATTAGATTTCACTAAATCAAATGCTACTGTACACAAAACTTAATAGTTTAAGGTGTGGCGGAAATAACCTTGTGAACAAAATGTTTTCAGCCTTTTGGAAAAATAAACACTGTTAAATATGTTGTTAGTGGACAAATGAAACAAACTCTGTTCAAATTGCTCATGAACATACAGCAGGAGTTGTAAATGATTATAGATGTTTACATTGTTCATGTTCTTATTGCCATCAACTAAAGTGCAAAAAGGTCAAGCTTCATATTACTAGCATTGTTAGCATGTTTAGAGCTGTCCCCTTTGGCCATACACATTTTCAGATTGTACACCAAATGGGACCAACCTGCCAAAATACTCTGGGGGGAAGAACACAACCCCCCCCCAAAAACACGCACATACAAAACACACACACACAAAGCACACACACTGGTCATTACCATAACAAGCCAGTGTGTTTCTACAGATACACTTGTTTGGGTTATGTGGGGGCTATAGAGGGGCGACAGGTCCCCAGCTTTATTTCAATAACAACAGAGAGACACAAGGGCCACCTCGTCAAGCTTTAAATCACATGGCAGCGTCCTGATCTGCTGATAAAAAGCAGATGCTAGTCGGAAGCCAACGGCACAGACGCCCATCGCTCCTCATTTTGATTGCCTCAGTTGTTAAAAGGAAACATTTGCCACTTCACAAATCACATTATAAACTAACTGCACCACTATAGACAAAAGTCTTTATTTACAGTGGTGATAGAACAAGAGACAACAATAAAGAAAGCTCTTGTACTGTTTGCAATAAATTTAATTATAACACAAAGTGTTTCTTAAATCAAAATCTATTTAAAATGATTAATTATTCTGTGTTGAATAATTGTGAAAAGTGAAAAAAGAGTAAGAAAGACAAAAACTGCTAAGGAGTTTATTGCACTGATCATTCCATCCCCAGAGAGCCCCATGTGAGGTGCAAATGACATAAAAACACAAAGCAAACAGACTGATCAGTAGTTTACACAGGTAATCCAGTGTTTCAAATCAGTATGTAAACTGTCAGGTCAAACAGTACTCATCTCCTCAGAGAGACTAAATACACACATACATATAGTTGTTAAAAGGGGCTTGATTACATATGCTAAACGTGGCTTAGCCGTGGTGGCTGGGCTCCTTCAACAGGAGAGGCTGTTGTGAGTTTACTGGAGAAGTTGTAAATATGCGCTAACACTTTTAGCGGTAATCCCTCCACACAAAGCCCGGCAGAGATTAGGAACCGGTCGCCTGACAGAGAGAGAATCCGCCACCACAATCACATTTTAGCCTCTGCTGAGAGCTAGAGAGGGCATACAGCCCACGCCACTGATATCACCAATCGTGTGAAGACGAGAGCAAAGAAAAGCAACAATTCCAAAACCGCTTAGAAGAAAAAAGGATGAAAAAGTAAGGCATTGCCATCAAACTGTTTGTGTGCTAGCCACAATCTTTCGACAGAGCTTGACTAAATCAGACGCATTCCAAACTCCCAACTGCTTTCCTTTACAGTACTGCCTTGTTTGGATGAGGAAATTAACCATACTGTCCAATGGTGGTGGATCACTCATCACTGTAACCTCACCCTGTGAAGTTCAGTTGCCAGGACATGATGTTGACAGAGCTACTATATATGAGTGAATGTCCTGATGGCAGGCCAGACTGACACATTCAAGAGGACTTTAAGCAGAAAGCAGAGCAAGAGCAGAAGCAGAAGAAAGAACCCAGCCCTGGAGCCTTCCGCATGAATAGACCATAAAAGACGTTTCATTTCAAAAATCTTCGTCTCTGCACTTGGCTGAACCTACAATAAAAGTTGATAATTGAGAAGCAAGAGAGAAGGATCACTATAACTATGAAAAAAGAAAGGGGGAGGGGGTGAAATAGAGGCCCTGGCTTATGTTTAATACAGTTTAACTGATATTTAATATTTTCTGCTTTCTCTCTCTTTTTCTCCCTTTGTCCACATTAAAATACTTCAAAAAGAATTCTAATGAAGTGGAAATTAAAAGGAGCGTAGATTGGGGTTGGAAAGAGAGGCTCCTAATCCCGCTATCTCTTAATAATTCAAAGTCTCTTTTATTTTCTGAATAAAAAAGCAGAATTAATCTGGTGCTGTGAAGCTGTCCTCTCTTCTCACTGTTTAAATAAATCCCCGCTCGTACATTAAACGCAAGGAGGCCGACTCTGGCGTGTAGCCAAGCTCTGTGTCAATTCCCTCCTGCCTCTTTTCTTTTCTTTCCCAACCCCTTTTTATTCCCATTCTTTAGCTTTTTGCCAAAGAGAGACCTGGGAGAGGAGCCGTGCCACGGGAGAGTCCCTATCTCTGGAACCTGCTCAGCACACGGCCCTATCACAGACGACTAAGACCACTTAGCAACGGCTGGCAGAAGGCACCCTTAGGAAACTTTGTGAAGATATTAGGACACTGGGAAGCCTAATGATATATTACAAAGGCATTGTAAAAGTAAAAGAGATGGCCAATAATAGCCTAACTGAAAGTAGCTACCCTGGCTGCTCGGAAAAGAGAGAAAGACCTTTAGGAAATCTATAGAGAGTCTTTGAGAACTGCATCATTTCTGATACAGGTTAATAAATATTGTGGAGATCATGGTAGATTCTTACACCCAAAATAGAATTGCTGTCACTCTTTATTGTCGCAGAATAGCTGTACATGAAAACTAAAACTACCCTGTTGAGAAGACTAGAACAACCTACCATCACAGCAATGTCATAGAAAAACCATTTTGGTTTGCCAAAAAAACTATTAATCTGAGGTTCTTAAAAAGCATTTCTTTCTCACTTTTTTATAATCTAAAGAACCATTTTCAACTATGAAAAACTTTTTGTGAAACATAAAGGTTCTTTGGATGTTAAAGGTAATGAAAATTTAGCCTACAATGGTTCTTCTGTAGCAGTGTTTCTCAACCCTGGTCCTTAGCACCTCCCTCCCAAAATATTTTAGATGTCTTTCTATATAGAACACCTGATTCAACTCGTCAGCTAGTTAGTGTGTTAATTGGTGGACCAGGGACCAGGGTTGAGAAACACTGTTCTATAGCATCATGAGCTACATTCCAACAGGACACTTTCAGGAACATAACCGGCATGTAACAAAGACATAAGTTGCAATTGAAAGAGCCAAAAAAATGGACTTAGAAACGATATATCATACAACAAATTAAAATGCTACAGATGGAGAATAAACACAATGCGCAGACATAGACAACAGGTAAATGCCACTAGCATTATCTTTCTGAATGTTTATGTTATGTAAAAATTTAAAACACTGTTCTGTGTCATACATTCGGGTACTTGCTTTATTTCTGGGCTAGACCTTGCTCCGGAGAAGGAGTTAAATTGTTCCTCAAAAAAGCCGGCCCTGAACTAAAATTCTGTCTGGTTCCTGTGGTGTAAACACAACAAAAAGCCATTAGTTCTGGTAAATCATTCCGGAACTACAAAATAGTTCTGAAAGCCCTTAAGGAGCATATGTTGTTTTGGATGCTAGTTTGTAGCATGGAATGTGGACCAGCGCTAACAGTATATACCAGACTGAAGCAGCTTGGATTTGTGCTTATCTAAGCTTACAATTCTTGCCAGTTCCAAATAGATTTTTAAAGAGAGTGGTCTAAACAGGGGAGAATATAATGCCACCATTCTAAATGAGCTTAATTTGTTCAAAGTAACTTAAATTTAGTAGTCAACTTCTATAACCATGAACCCACCAGTTATTATGCTACAAGAACTAAGATCTTTAGTCCTTGGTATTGTTTAATATATTCCCTGTTTCCCAGCACTGATACTGGATGTTTTTGGGACTGTCTGAAGACATGGCTCAGACTCTGTAAGCAACAATCCAGAGTTTAAGAGATTCCTTTGATCCAGGATGACGAGCAGCCTTCCTGGCACCTCCTTTTGATAAATGAAAACTAACAAAAAACATTCCATTTCTGACTGATTCTGTGAGCTTGAGTCATATTCTCCATATATCAGATTCAGAGCAAACAAAAGCATTTAGATATATTTTCACTGATCTTTTGAAAAAAGGTGAAAACTTGTTCAGCAAGTACAGAAAGTTGGATTTGCAGTAAGTTTCAGATATGCATGCTGAAATTAATTTTTAAACATCTCTGAACAAATCTGAGTATATATTAAATCAAATCTTGTGTCATTTTTTCGCTACACATTATATCGTTTGCCTCTTTGAGATCAATATGAAAAAGTATTCTCTTTATTCAGTCTCTATTTTTTGGTGGAAATAAGCATCTTGATCTGTTGAACCAGTCTGAAATGAGATTGACATGGCAGGCAAGAGGTTAGGTCTGTTTAAACCCCACCACTCTCTCTTTTCATCATTCTGTATTGCTCCTCTACTTTGTGCCTTATCAAATGAAAAAAAATCATACAGAGAAAGTGGGCGGGTAGACAGAGCCTACAGGCAAAGTACAAAGGTGTGTCTGAAGATCCCCAAAGGCAACATAAAGTCATTTTCTGTGAAGGTGTGCTATTTTTATTTATATCTTTCCCTCGCTCTGTTTCATCATACATACTGTTTGGAGGGCTATCATTATGCCAGACAGAGAGCTCGGCTGAAAACCATTTGCATTACTACCCTGACTGTGTGACTCCAGGCGCTTTGCCATGATACTTTATTCCAAACCATTCAGCCAACCATTATCACTTTGCCCCCACTCTGTTGTACCTCCCCAACACACAAGCACACACATACGCGCACACACACACACACACACACACACACACACACACACACACACACATCCGGCCTTATCAGAGGCATCTCCAGCAACACTGGCACAGAGATACAGGAGGGACAAGTCTGTGATGAGTGGGGTGGGGGGGGTGGACGGGGGTCTTTTGCGTGTAATTGTCCTGGTGAGCACTCAATACCATCTTAAAGCAAACAGAAAATCTCCAAAGCTGTGCAGGCATGGAGGGAACGACCCTGTGGCTATGGGGACCCTAATAAGAACTCCTTTCTCCAAGAGATAAATGGGTAAAGTTCCTTTTATTTATCCTGGCCGGCTGTTTGGGACTGGGGCTATTAAAGCGCAGCAATGCTATTTATCCCTCTAAAAAGGATTGGTCCCACACAGGGCTGAGGGCAAGAAAGCAGAAGAGAGGGACTAGAAGGAAAGGCGGCCAGTAGAAATTGGCAAAATCGTAAGGTCAAACTATTTATCTTTTTTATTCCCACACTCTTCTTGAACTGTCCTCTCTTTCTCTCCATCTTCTTTTCTCCTTCTCTGTCTTTTCTCAATCTCTGTCCATTTACCTCTTGTGGAACATCACTTGACTCTATTCAGCCTCTTTTCATCTGAGAACTTTGGGATGCTGACATGTGTTATTATGAAGCATCAAGCAGAAATGCTGCAGCATTTGCTGAGTTTTCCATCCTATATTTGTCATTGGTGGATAAAAGTGAGCTGATGGCGAGTTTCATAGGAAGATAAAGCACCAGCAGCAGCAGCAACAGACCTGTGCGTACGTTAATCTCCCAACACTCACCTAACAATAGATCATCCCCAGCCAGCTTCCCTCGCTTAGCATATCTCCTGCTCTTGTCTTATCCTCTGTGTAAGGGTGCTTCCTAAAGCATGCCATGTCAGCTTATCTGAAGAGCATGATGCTCCCTGTAAAGAGACCTAGTAAGCACTCCTCACCCCAATCATTTAAAACAACACACAGGAAAATGTCAATGCCCAGCTCAGGCAGACCTTCTACACATTGCTTAGACAAACCAGAACAATTCAAGTGCAATTGCAGGGGACGCAGGAGCAAAAGGTCTCTTGTCAAATGCACCATTGGCTGTGCAGTGCTCTGTGTGTTAGACACAGTATCTGTCTCTCTGTTGGATGGGGGAGTGAGGACCTGGTTCTAGATAAGGCCTGACAGGAGTTGTGTGGTTGGTTGGTGATTGTAGTGTTTGGGCTCTTTCGTGCATACCTGTGGTCTCTGATGGTCATGATGTGAACAACAGAGGTTACACGTGCATTGCTGCCTCCCGCTGTAGAGATAACGTTGTGTAAGTGTGTGAGAGGAATGTTGTCCTCTATTAGCTCTCCAGCTGTGGCCAACTGCATCTTTTACAATTGCCTCACAGGCTTTGGTGGGACACAATGTCTTGCAAAGAATCTCATGTGCAGACCTGGAATGATATAGAAAAAAAATGAATTAAAAAACTTAATGCATTAAAAGCCCCAAGCAGACAGGTTGAAAACACCACAACTTATGGTAAGCTTGTCACCTTTCATATGCATTGTGCATGATGTTGTTTCCAGAAGGGTTCTTGACTATGTTCTTCGGTCAACTGGCCTTTTACTAGACCAGTCCGACACTAGCACTGACCAGCATTAAACAGCCTGGAAATTGATGCTGGCCTTTTAGCAGGGTAGCACAAAAGTGGAACACTTGGTCTACCCCATAAGTTGTAACATGAGCAAGAACTCTAGTTCCTGTCTTTGAATCCTTCCCAGGGTGGCAGAGGTGAAGGAGGATTGAGCTAGTAGAGGAACCATGATGAATGGCTGTACTGATCTGATGCCATCTATTTCTGTGCCACCATCCAAATGGGAATGGCCATATCAAAGAAAGCCTGCTTCTGTCTTATCCCCTGTGTAGGAATTCCTTCTGTACTCCAGCATGATAATGAGCTGGGCCTCCTTCAGGCCTTAAACACCTGATTGAGTCGAGACCTGGTAGTGCCAAACCCTCTCAGGGAATTACATACTGCGGGATGTTGTCCAACTGGGCCAGACTCTCCTTCAGTAGGAGGCATTTCTTTGGCTTGCCTACTTTGGCAGGGGGCAACAATGCCTCTTTTTCAAACAGACTTACAGCAGGAAACCTGGCTGGCCCCATGTTGGATTGTGCACAGAGAGTAAGGGGATGATGGCTTGGGGAGCGAGTATGTTTGTGAACACAACATGGAACTGTTTCAGCATGTCTGCTGTCAGAGGTTAGTGGTAAAAGTCAGTGATTTTGCAACTTTGCCATCTTTTTTGTTCAGGTGCACATCAAGATTTTTGTCTCTATTAGTTTTTTGTTTTGTGCCATTTCTTTGATTCAACTATACAGTGATCACATTTGCCGATGACATAAAGACACAAAGACAAAAAGAAAGACACAAAAGATTCAACTACTCTTTGCCAAGCAAATCTTTCATTCCACAGAAACAAAGACACAACATGCCAGTGATTACCTAAAGCTAGGAATATGGTGATGATTAAAACATAATTGAAAATACAGGGAGGATAACCAGACTTAATTAAGCACTTTTTCTATATACATATACATACATATGTATATACTGTATTTATAGTGCTGCTTGAAAGTTTGTGAACCCCTTGCAGAATCTGGAAAAAGCTGAAAATTTTGAAAAAGTAAGAGCAATTTAGAAAATTAAGTTTTATTTTTAGTTTAGTCCTGCCCCGAGCAAGTTATTGATTCTTAATGATGTTACCTGAATAATCAATGGCAGTTTTTATGTTTTGTCATAGTTATTTAAGGGTTTCTTGTTTGTCCTGAGTCATTAAACTGTCCACTGTCCACTGATAGCTATTTGACTCATATGACTCAGTTGTTTGATGTTGAGATTCATCTTTTTACATTGAGGACAATCAAGAGACTCCTACACAACTATTACAATAGATAGAAACATTCAATGAAGGCAACATGATTCATTTAAAGTCAGGTGGGTGTAAACCTCTGAAAATGATATCACTGTATAGGCTATAGCGTTAAAAACAAAACGAGTGTTAAAACAAACCTGTTCCTTCTTAGCAATGGCCTGCTGCAGCGCCTCTGATGGACAACTTTAAAGGCGATTTTGCACCCTCAGACTCCTGATTTTCAAATTGCATTTCTACAAATGGTGTTGAAAGAAATTTTATTTCCATCTCTGTTGCAACAGTTTTGAAAGCACCTTTTTTCTGTTCCAAATTGGCTGTACCCCATGTGTTCAAGCCATTGATGTAGAGTGATAAGTTTTTGGCTCAAAGACTGCATTTAAAGTTACACCAAATGTGTTCAGCTGGGTTCAGGACTTGGTGTTATGCAGACCAATCAAGTTCTTCCACACTGACTGAATCAATTTTTTCTTTCTGAACCTTGTCTCAAAGACAGGGGCATTGTCATGTTGGAATAGAAAATAGCCCTTTCCAAACTGTTGCTATTAAATTAGAGGCACATAGTTCCATAGAATATCATTATATGCTGCATTACTAAAGTCATGAAACCTGTTTATTAGATAGTGCGACCCAATACTTTTGGCAATATAGTGTATATGTGAAACTGGATCACAAAACCAGTCTTAAGAAGCATGAGAACATTTGTAGTAATAGCCAAAAATACATCGTATGAGTCAAAATTAGCCATTTTTCTTTTATGCCAAACATCATTAGGATATGAAATAAAGGTCATGTTCCATGAAGATATTTTGTAAATTTTTAGGTATCAAAACTTTATTTTTGTGAGTAATATTGCTATGCTAAGGACTTCATTTGGACAACTTTAAAGGCAATTTTCTCAATATTTTGTTTTTGCACCCTCAGATTCCTGAGTTTTAAATAGTTATATCTCGGCCAGATATTGTGCTATCCTAACAATAACATTTATTCAGCTTTCAGATAATATATAAATCTCAATTTCAAAACATTTACCCTTATTACTGGTTTTGTGGTCCAGGGTCACATACAGTATATATATATATTTTTTGCTATCTATATATATCTATATATATATATATATAGTTTTTGACAAACTATCTTCATGTTACTACTCATTATCAGCTTCAAGGTAAGGCATAGTTTTCTCACTTTACTTTAAGCCATTAAAGTTACAGAGAAAAAGAGGGATTAAATAATAAAAAGGGTGTGAAGCAAGTGAACAACCAAGAGCAGTAGAGAAAGGGCAAGTAAGAATCAGGGTCGAACGAATAGCACAGTGATAATAAAAGTTCCTCAGGCAACTACAGAGAGATGGAGAATATATGCACATGTAAATGAGTGAAAAAAGGAAAGCAGGTCACACTGCCATCCATCCATCTCATAAAGAGCAGGTACAGATGAAGAGAACAGGCAGATAAGTCATTTCTGTTCACCCAGGCGTTCATCTGAATACCGATTTAAGGAGAATAAAGAAGTCTTTCTCCCTAGGTCATTGTGAGGGTTCCCCCCTTTACTATACATAATAAGAGAAAAGAGCAAAAAATAAAGGCATCTTTAGAGAACAAACTATCATACCTCCTCTTTAATTAATACATCATAATTGGCCTGCTGCCCTCACTTATCTTTTTTTTGCTTTTCCTCCACTATTTGGAACCATTTACAGACTCTCCTCTGTGGGCGAGTCAAGCCCTAAACAAGCCCTTTTGTGTTCACACTAAATTAATAATCATCACCAATTTTGGGAAAGATTCCCAAATTATTAATCAACATCTGTTTTTTTATTATCTGTCATCTAAAAAATTTGTGTGAAGTTTATGGTTGTTTTCATAAGGCATGCAAAGTAATTACATGCATTAAAACGTGTGCTAGAATATACATAAAATGTCCAAATACAGGAAAGAGTCAAGAGGCACACATGACACCATCCACATCAATGGGATGGCTGTTGAAGTTCCTGGGGATCCACATCTCGGAGGACCTGTCCTGGACTACCAACACCTCCAGCCTGGTCAAGAAGGCTCACCAGCGCCTCTTCTTCCTGAGGACACTAAAGAAGAATCGGCTGTCCTCGGCTATCCTGGTGAACTTCTATTGCTGTGCAATAGAAAGCATCCTGACCAACTGTGTCACAGTCTGGCATGGGAGCTGCTCTGTTGCAGAGCGCAAGGCACTGCAGCGGGTGGTGAAAACCGCCCAGCGCATCACAGGGACTCCACTTCCATCCATGGAGGACATCCAGAGGAAACGCTGTCTGCGTCGAGCTCGCAGCATTCTTAAGGACTCCTCTCATCCCGCTCACAGACTGTTTTCTCTCCTGCCCTCCGGCAGGCGTTTCAGGTGCCTCCGGACCAGGACCAGCAGACTAAAGAACAGCTTTTTTTCCAGAGCTGTCTCTTTATTGAACTCTGCCCCTCACTGATCCCACTGCCCCTCTATACTACTACACTCTTCTCCCACCCCCATTGCACACCTGACTTCACTTGTTATTTGCACTATTGGACTGTCTATACATAACATTTATGTTCATTTGCACTACCAGACTGCTCATTTGCACTGCCAACTGTTCATTACAGTACCGACTGTTTACTATGCATCTTGCACTCCTACACTTTAACTGACATATGCAATAACTTCTTCCATTGCACTGTTACTTAGATAGCTTCTGTCCATAATTTATTTGCACTACTCTATATCCATCGCACTGCTGCTCACCATAGCCTAACTTATAGTATACATCCACCTGTAAATTTCTGTTTATAGTAATAGCCATCTGTACATTATGTTCATAATACATATCCATCTGTAAATCTCTGTCTATAGTAATAGACATCTGTATATTATGTTCATAGTATATATCCATCTGTTAATTTCTGTCTATAGTTAGAGACATCTGTAAATCATGGTCAGAGTACATTTCCATCTGTAAATTACTTCTGTAATATTTATTTATGTAACTTATGCAACCACTGTATATCCTGCACTTGCTGCTATTGCACTTCTGGTTAGACCTAAACTGCATTTCGTTGCCTTGTACTTGTACATGTGTAATGACAATAAAGTTGAATCTAATCTAATCTAAATATACATAAAAATAATACATTACAATAATACAAAAAAATACCTTTACAAATGCCTTGCCCTTAACTAAGACTTTAAACTAAATAAATGCCTAATGACTGACTGTTAAAATGTAATTTTTCATTAATTCGTGTCTGTCCCCCAATGTAGTTGGTTTCAGATTGATCTTGATGGGGACATTTACATATTGCATATATTAAAACTGAAACCCGTCACTTTTTTGCAAACAAAAATATTTTAACAAAAATGTTTTTATTATTTATTCACCCTCATGCGGTTTCAAATCTGCATGACTTACTTTCTTCTTCAGAACACATAAGAAGATATTTTTAAGAATGTTGATAAACGAACAACATTAAACCCCCTTGACCTCCATTGTATGAACACAAAACCACTGAGACATTTCTCAAAATATCTTCTTTTGTGTTCCACAGACGAAAATGTCATTAAGGCATTTAGCGGACGCTTTTATCCAAAGCACTTCAAGATCGGCTGCTGCGAGGAAGCTGTCCTAACGGCGAGGCAAGGCTACACTGGTGCTGTGTCTGGCGTCGTTATGGTTTAAACGTTACTATTATTTCTTAACCAAATGTTTACTTTTATGGATTTATGGATGAATATGGACGTGCATCAGCCTTTGTTGGAAATGAAATAGGATGACGCATTTTGCTTGTTGTTGTTGTTTTTTTTTGGCTGTTTGTTTGTTTGATTGCTTGTTGTTGTTTTTTATTATGAATCTATGAAATGTAGTGTTGAAATATATTTTGTTTCCATTCTATTTCGTTGAGATTTTATTTTTGTTTGTACAATAAATAATCGTGCAAACTTAATTTTGTTGGACTTCTGAACATTGATTTATTATTATTAATATTATTATTGTTGTTGTTGTAACCGGTGAATTCTTTAGCTATCACGGGTTATATTTTCTTTGACAGAATTACTCTTGTCTGGCGCCCGAACACGAAGTGAAATATATATATATATATATATATATATTGTATAAATGTTATGTGTTTAAGGATTTAGAGAAAAATTGGTTACTACCATCAACACCATATATGGTCTAGTGGTCAGAGTTACGTGTTTCTACGCGGGGGCCCTGGTTCAATCCACGCCTCTGGCGTACATATTATTTGGGCTGCCTCCACCGTTACAAACTTACAAAAGCCAAGTAAACAATGAAGCAATAAATCGTAGCGGTAACAACAGAAGAAGTGCTGTAACAAGTTACCAGGTTACAAAAAGCAAGACAATACCTGTTGGGAGAGAAAAGAGGGTTAGATTTGTTTTTGTTTTTTTTAGGAAAAGTTAGCATGTTCCTGTCAAGTGATGCTGGAAATGATAGGTTTTTAGTTGTTTCTTAAAGGATGTGAGGGACTTAGCTGATCGGATTGAATTGTGTAGATTCCACCAGCAAGGGATAGCGAAGGAGAATAAGGGTGAGATTGATCTTAAGCCGTTCTACTAAGGGACTACTAGGCGCTGTTCATTAGCTGATCACAGGGTTCTGGTGGGGCAGTATGTGTGAAGTAAGGAGTGAAAGTGTGCAGGTGAGGAGCCCGGTGATGCTTTTGAAATCTAGCATAAGATACTTAAATTGATTGCGGACAGCTACTAGTAACCATTGGAGGGAGATGAAAAGGTGTGACATGGAATTTTTTTGGGCTATTGGAAGACAAGTTGTGCAGTGTTTTGGACCATTTGGAGTGGTTTGATGCCCCGTGTTGGAAGACCGGCAAGAAGAGTGTTGCAGTAGTCCAGCCTAGAACGTGCAAGGGCTTGGGCAAGCAGTTGCGCAGCATCCTCCGTTAGGTAGGGCCTTATCTTCCAGACATTGTAGAGGGCAAATCGTCATGACTGCAATGTCTTGGCGATGTGTTTCGTGAAGGACAGCTGATCATCAAAAATAACACCAAGGTTTCTGGCAGATGTGGAGGGTTTAATGGTTGCAGTGCCAGCATAAGTGCCGTCAGCATAACAGTGATATGAAAAGCCATGTGACTCAATGATAGGGCTTAGGGAGGTTGTGTATATGGAGAATTAAAGAGGGCCTCGCACCAATCATTGAGGGACCCCAGTAACCAAATGATGAGCTTTGTATAGCCTGCCCCTCCTGAACAGGTTCTGTCTGGATTTCCAGCATCTTGCAATGAAAGGGAGGAACGATATAGGTCTGTAACTGTCAGTGAGTGTGGAATTTAGAGAAGGTTTCTTGAGCAGTGCAGTAATCTGGGCCTGCTTAAATGAGGTTGGGAAAGTGTCAGTAAGGAGTGACGAGTTAATGATATGCTTTTGTGATGTTGAGACAGAGGTCGATATGGCATGTAGGAGATGGAATGGGATCGGGTCAAAAGGGGCAGGTGGTGGGGTGGCTGTAGAGAAGTTTGGCCACTTCAGTCTTTCTCAGGGCAGAAAAAGATGAGAGGACTGGATGCGGGAGGTGTGTGTACAGAGGTGACAGAAGCAGTGAACTGGCTGCTAATCAATGAGGTTTGCTTCTGTTTTCTCAGTCTGAAAAATCATCAGCTGTCAATGAGGATGTGGGTGGAGGAGGATGCGGGTGGATGAGGGAGTTGAGGGTTCTAAATAGTTTGTGTGAGTCTGATGTACTACGGACCTTGGTAGTGTAGTATGATGTTTTGGCTGTGTGGATGCAGGCAGAGAAAGATGAGAGTACGGACTGATACTTATAGAAGTCGGCTGGAATTTTAGTTTTGCACCATTTTCTCTCTCCAGTACTGAGCTTAGTCCATTGTTAACGAATAACAGGTGACATCAAGGGGCAGGATGAAGTGGTGCAAGCTGGCCTAGAGGACAGAGGGCAGAGGTTTTCAAGACAGATTTCCTAATTACTGATTAAAGTGTGCAAGTACTGTCTGTGAAGAAAGAAATTGAAATACAGGTGCTTTATGATATTATTTGAGAGAATGCTTTGCTATTTGGTTCCCACAATATAGGCAAGACCTGACTTACACACACACATACACAGACATTCAATGAGTCCAGGCTGTGTGGAACTGTTAGAAGAGAGTGTTTCTTTGAGCTATTTTGCTGTGTGATGCGTGTTCTGTAAGGGCTGAAAGGTTGGGCAGACCTTCCCTGTTGCCCCAGGACCTGTCCAAATTGTAATCCTATTCCTGTGTTTATCAAAGAGAGGAAGAGAGCAGAGAGAGGGAGGCATTGAGCTGACGGCTTGATTGTGATGTTTCTGTCTGATAGCTCGGCTAACCTTATCCATCAATTCCACCTTACACACCCCCCTACACACACACACATATCTGCCCGAGAATCAGTCCTGCCACTGACCCTCTCTTGCCAGAATGAGACAGTCACATATACTCACCACATCCCAGACAAACCAGATATTTGTCATCACCAACTGACACTTAAAGCTAATGGCTAATATCAAAGCATAGCACATGACATTTTCTCTCTCAAATAATATCATAAAGCACCTCTGTCAATTTCTTACAATTAGGACAGATGCAGCTTAAGCTAAATTTATAAAATTTAAACTAAACTGACTCTTAGCCATTAATATCTAGTTATAATGTAGTGAAAAACTACATTATAACTAGACTGCAGCACACACATAAAAAAGAGGGTTTTTTTTTTTAAATGATGTACTGTGCCTATGTGATAAAATAGACATCAAACATTTAAAGAGGCATTATTTGATCTTATTTAAATAGCAAGTCACCGGGCAAGTACCATTAATCAGGAAGCACTGGAGTCATGCAGGTAATCATATAAATTTATAGAAATGTCCCCTCAAAGAATCGTCCTCTGAGACCTACAGACACATTCTCATATGCTGTCAGTCAGATACACACACAGAGAACAGATAAATACCTCCTGACACAGTGGCCTGGGGCAGCATTTAGCTCCATGAGAGAAAAGATGAAGATTGTGACAAAGAGGCTCTGACAAAGCCACTAAATGTGAGCCAAACAAGACCTATTTCTGGAATCTCTGAACCAGTTTCAATGTCTCGTACACCTCGGGGTCTTCATGTCACTTCACTACTGTCACAGACATACTGATTCTGTCTAAAAACACAGAATTACCTGATCATATACTCGCTATAACATAACTGTAGAACAATACGGCTTAATAACATTGATATCTCCGACCCAGCCTAATCTAACATTTAAACATGCACATGTATTGCTTTTTGCACTACACTGTACAGAAAAGGGAAACAGAGCATGGAGGAAGAACATAGAGGTCCCCTGAATGTTTAACACTGAGGCCTGTTTATCTTTTTTTGTTGTTGGTAGCGGTTTAATTAAGCAAGTCAATTCGTTTTTCATCAGCCGAGTATGACTAATATGAGTCCAAGAAGATATGCAGCACTTCAAATGTGATGTGCTGCTTTTGTGTCAGGACAATGACAGCCGGGGCCCAGGGGCCTCTAGATGCTCAGAGAAAGAAAACAGCAGAGAGGGAGAGAGAGGTGCCAGAGTATTAGCGTTTAAAAGCTTACATTGCAATATGTATAAAGAGGTTGAGAAAACATATTTATTATGAATCATATTTACATTTTGTATTATATTTACATATTTGTATTAATGTAGATTTTTTACTGTAGTTCTCCCTTTCAATATTTTGGATGTCTTTGGTTAGTACATAACAAATTTGCTGCTGTTTAACAATCCAAAACAAGTTTCTCTACTGGGACAATAAAGTACTGTAAACTGTAAGTTAACCTTGTCATACAACTGTGCATTAAATTAAATCCCTTTAGATTTCAGGATAACGTACAGCCAGCTGGTTATTACCACAAATAAAACATCCATAGGGTCTCACAGGGGTTTATTATGAAGGACTTTATTTTGCAGAAATGACTAGCTGAGCAAGAAATGTTTTTTTTTCTTGTTTTTGGCAATGGACAATAGTTTTTTTTTCAGAGATATTTGATGACTAAATTCAGAATCAAGTATGATTGAAGAAAGAATGAGTATGAGTATGAGTATGAGTATGAAGAAAGAAAGAAAGAAAGAAAGAAAACTGTCCTCTAAAAATATAAGTGGAGGGGGAGTGATGCCAGAGAAAGATGAGAAAGCACGGATGGAAAAAATGGATGAGAGAAAGGAATTGGCCCTTTGAGGACTTTAAAGAGAAAGCCACCATGAGGAGAAGGGAAAGAAAATGTTTACTCAGGGAATTAGTTCAGGATCATTGTGTGCGCGAGGGCATTAGTTCCCTGGCTTGATTTCAGGGCCCAAGTGGCTCAAGCAGAGCTCCCTCTAGGCCAGGCCTAATTACCACAGGACTAGGGCCATTAAAATGCTTAACTAACCTCGTTTCTCCAAAACGCACAGATTAGCAGCAGCCTCAAGCAAAGTGGCAGGGATAACCCTGCTGCCTAATACCCCCTTTGATTTATTTTTTGAAAAGGAGAAGAGCGAGGAAGCGAAGTGCTAACCATATAGAACTGGCACAGCATATACACTGAAACTTTGAGCGCACTGAAGGAATTCAAACTTCTGTATCCACAGGACGATTTGTTTAAAACACACGCTTTTCACAATGCATTTGTACATGTAGTTTGCATATGTCACTGTTAAACCAGATGAACATACTGTATATAATACCTCATGTTAAAAGTGCTGACCTATGAATTCATCAATACTAATAAATTGTATCTACTTAGTGATTATTTTGTACAGCCATTTGTTATTTCACAGCAATCTGGAGTACTTGATTCTGTTTGGCCTTCATAACATTTAATAGTGAAATATCTCTGATCTTAGTAATGTTATAGTGTACAGCCGAACAACCTATTTTTGTGACATAGCTGTGCTTGTTTTCTATGGTTATTCTTGGTTTGCACTGGGATCCATCCTGTAATTAGTATAAATTTATTACCTCTTTTATTACATCAATTTTACCATTGCTTTTTTCAAACTAATTCTAATAATTTCAGTATTTATTACTAGACAGAGTCTTGTAAAAGCTCTACACTGATGATGATGTAACATTTTGGTAAACTGGTGTCCTCTGCCACTTGCACGCCATCAGTGATCATCGTTTGCTGTTTTCATTGTCACATTCTTTCTGAAAATATGTTTTCCCTCTGGATTCACTCATTATCATGTTTTATAAATGATGTTTGCGTTTTGACGATCATTGTTGTTCCTTTCCATTTGTCATGTGTGACGAGAGACAAAAGATGAATATTTTAGAATCAATTTGCATAATTCAAAAAATAGACATCCTTACACTAGGATGCAAAATAATGTTGTGTGCAGCACAATGTTTATGTAAATGATGAGTGTCAAGATGCCTGTAGACTATGCAAGTGTCGATCATGCTTTGGCAATCCTTAAAATGCATTTGCTGTGCTACCCACTGTTTTGTTCATAAGACTGAAAGGAAGAGAATATGGAACCTCAGAGCGATACTGTTAGCTTTGTCCAATGCGCTAAGGGTGGGATTTGCTTTATTTTGACAATTGTGTATGATTTTTGCAGCCAAATATGACAGTTACTGTATTTCATTCATCCTCATAATAACTCTATTGTCAGCCATCACGTTACTTTAAATTCATCTT
Organism: Oreonectes daqikongensis; assembly: GCA_026939265.1. Lineage (NCBI taxonomy): Eukaryota > Metazoa > Chordata > Actinopteri > Cypriniformes > Nemacheilidae > Oreonectes > Oreonectes daqikongensis. The sequence goes on along the minus strand of JAOTQM010000446.1, from coordinate 1,145,520 downwards.
TTTCTTGCATCTCATTATTTGATTTCATGCTTGGTGTGGTTAATTGCCAGTTGACACTATAGGCCTAACTCTGTTAGCTAAGTCAACCCTGAGATGAGCAGTCACCTTTTTTGTTACCGTGTTTGAAAATCCAGCCAGCCTTTTTATTTACCAAAATGCACTTTAATAATACGGTTTACGTCTGAGAAAAAGAGAGCGCATGGCTAATCAGAAGGGAACAAGCATTGATAATTATTTAACTTCTACAGAACAACATAATCCCTTTAAGGATGTGTTTTTCTTGGAAAAAGCAGAGAAAGGAAACGCAAGAAAAATAAAAGCGTAGAAAAGAAGGCCTGACTGGTGTGTGCGGTGTCATGGGAGGTGTAGTGTGCAGAGCAGATAGCGCCTAAGCTAGCTAATAGCATCTTTGTTTTCACTGAATGCAGTGCTGTGTTCTCCAGGGCATTGGAAGACGTCTTTGGAAAAGCCAGTATTCCACAGTTCTTCACTTTAACCCAAGCCACTGGGAGACCTTGGTTTATTTATCTTTCAATCAACACTCAGTGGTCACAGCTCAGTGGCTAGAAGCTGCCAGAAGAGAATCCATTTCCCAGAGGACATGTATCTACATCATACCTACCTTGAGGACGGCAGACTTTAAGACAAAGAAACTGAGACGTGAACCCTTTCACACAGAATTTGTTCCACGTCTTAAGCCCTTGGAAAAAATCTGGATGTCTTGGATTTTTCTCATTCCACTGCATGAACAAACAAACAGCAAGTGTTGTGTTAGGACACTGAGCAAAGTTATTGTCACTTATTTATGTCCACAGAGGATTTATTGTTGATACTCAGAATTTCATTCTGCCTCTCTTTTGACAAAAATAAATGACTCAGAGACCTTGAAAGTTTAATTTGAAATAAGAGCTTGTCTTGCAGTGGAGACTTTAAAATAAAACAATCGCTTTATGGTAGCGGTTGTGGTGACGTTGGGGGGGGAAAGTCGGGAACTGATATTTATTCCTCTGCCCTTGGAGATGCGATTCTCAATACCAATTCATCTGCGTGTCTGCTTCACAGACAGACACACATGCCGCCAAAAGTCCTTTATCATTAGAACACCTCTGATCGTTTATCTTGACGCATGGAAAAATAACGTGACAAACGCTTCAGTTAATCTGTTGCCGTAGAGTGACAATTAACTTCCTGCAACAACAAAAAAAGCCACTGTGAAGAGATGTATTTGAACCCACTGAATAATGGGTTTCAGCATGGATTTTTGGGAAACATGAGGAAATGTTTAGCACTACTATACATTTATTGTATGATAGCGTATGCATGTTTTAAGGGGTTATCTTTAGACTGGGGTCCTAGTCTGGATGTGCCTAAGACTAACAGGAGCCCAGTCTTGCCTTTAATTTCCTGTTAAACTCAATCAGATTACCTTTGTGGCACATGAAGTCTCCTCCTAAAATTATTCTATTAGCACAGCTGGGTTCTTAAAAAAGATAAGCACTGCAACACTTGTTCAGGGAGAGACGTTTTATGTTGCACAAATGGTCTCAGTCTCAATATGTATTGCATAAGTAGGGACTTAACACAAGATTTAAGACTTTAAAACCAAAAAAGTCACAATTTTATTTAACTATTTCTTTGTTAACTGTCCAAAACTGATATCAAATATTGTATTGTTTGTGTCAACATTTTCTACAATTGTCAATGAATCTTTAAATAAGATGCAGATTTGAGATTTGGCTCAAATGTGTAATGACCTTTCAGATTTCAGATTATGGAAAACCATTTCTTATTCATGGGTTCATCTGAATAAATGACCAAAGACATGCAAATGTGCTCCATTTCTTCTCAAAATTCATTGCAATGCCAGATTCACAAATATTAGCCCACACATTCCGTCATGACTTTTGACATTAAAGCAGATTTTCATTTTCAGATGTTGTCTGGGATATAGGTGGACCACGCTCAGAGAAAACCTTGTATGTCTTCGTCTGCTTAATATTCTGACCATGAAAGTGTTTAACCCCCCAAAAGATATCAGATAACTTTTTCTTCCTCTCCACAGATGATATTAAGTGCCTGCCATTATCTCAGTAGGTCTGTATCATATTAGAATCTGCAATCGGGTCAGAAAGTATACAGGGCTCTTGTCTCGCCCACTGCTGCAGAATTACTTTCTGCCACACAATGGCGGCTGAATGGGTGGAAGCTTTGTCATTTAAACTGCATAAAGAGGCCAGAAATTGATTTTTATTGTAGATCTTCATATCTAATAAAGCTCAGAGGATCTCTTTTCTTCAGTGTCTGAATGGCCACTGAATGCTTTCAATCTACTTCTGTGTTTCATGCATAAAAGTGGAGGTCTGGGCGATTTAGAGAGGGAGGGGGGCTGGTGAAAAGGAGGGCCCCATCCAGCTGCTTTCTTCCTTCTCTCTCTCTTTCTCTGAGAGAGGCAGATCTGGGGAGGTGAAGTAGATGGGGGTAATTGAAAAAGGAACTGATTTTTCCTTCTTCTCTTTGAGAAGAATGTGTTCTTTTCAATATAAAAAATATAACCAGAGCTGGATTTTGCTAAATTAAAAGAGGGGCCCATAGAGAAGTCCAGCACGAATGTGAAAAGCATAAAAAGCTTCTTCATATTTTCCATTTGAGTCAAAGAAAGCTCACCTGGTTCACTGCCCAGGTTTTCGAAATAAAGTGTGTCTCAAACCCTGAGGCGGCTTCAATGAGCCATTTACAATTTTATTTTCCTTCAACATTTCTGCCTGTGCAGAAAATCATCCTGTGCGGCTAAATGCGTTACCTTGCTTACAGAGCTCCTTGCAGAATTTTACTTATTTTCCCTCATTGCGCGTAATCCTAAACATGTAAACAAATTTTGTTTTCATGCGACTGAATATGATTAATTATCTCGGAGTAATCCAGCTCCACTTGCAAAGACTTTTCAGAAGAGATTACAATTTTCAAACTGACAACCATGATAGTTGGGAGCATTCTGTAAGTGTTAGATTAAAGGTCACAGAAAGAGAGCGAGTAAAACTCAGGAAACATTGGTTAAGTTAGGGCAGATGCAATCATAACAACTTCACAGGCAAATGGGAGCAGTGACTGCCTCAAACAAGAAAATAAAATGGGAATGCATATCTGCATATTGCTACCAAAACATATGGCTGTGCCTAATGCCATTTAACACTTGGGGCTGGGTTTAATCAAACTTCTGCAATTAACAACACAAATTAGATGGAAACAGCTGAAAGTGGGGTTATGATACACAGAGGGATGGCAGACTCTGATAGAGAAAGTAAGAGCTATACACTTCCCGGTAATCCTTACAAAGACATTTCACTACATGCTCCGTGTATCAATAATAACAATCACTGTATATACACACAATGTTTTTAATTTGAGTGTCTATTTTAGAGAATCAGGTAATGATGCACTATGCACTGACATAATGTATGCAATAAATTCTTTTTCCTTTAACCTCGACAATTCTATGCATTTCTTGCATTAAAACTAAAACTGTCTGCTGCCGATAGTGTGCGATCTCTATAGGGCATCGTCTATACATAATTCTTGGTGGCAAACCAAACAACAAATATGTGAAATGTAAATCAGCAGTTATGTGAAACTACCAGTGTTTAATTGAAAAAAATAAAATGTTGTATTAAGTATTACCATGGTTACCTAGTTACCTTTTTTGATACTAGTGAAAATTGTATTAATTGTAATTAATGTACCGTATAAATACATTAATGAAATTGAGATTCATTTCTTTTGATTTTCGGCAGTTTAAGTCTCCATTCTGTTAGGTTTAGTAAAGATCATTACTACTAAAATATTTTAATTGGAATAATGTTTGCACATGTGCGAAGATGCTCAAGCATTTAGCAGTTCCAGCTTTGGCCACTGGAAGGTAGTTCATAAATTCCAGCCTGATTTCACTTGTAACTGTTGTAAAGTTTTAACTCTTTCATGAGGTGGCTAATTCGTATGATTTTCTATGGTTCTAAAATGTACGATTAGTAGAAAAATCATGAAAGCAAATCACACTAAAACTTAAAATGAGATTGACAAATTTAAATTAGTCACCTTGCAAAAAAGTTATAAATTGCCATCCATTTGTGTTGTAATTTAGAAAATTCTTCTTTAACTGTTGTTAATTTAGTTAAGACTAGTGTGGACTGGGGTTGGTGATAGTGTAACACTAACCCATGATAACATTGGTGGAATCCAGTTATCACCCCACACCTCTGTAATACTAAAGATCCCAACTGCAAAAAAAGTTTAATTTCTTATATGCACAAACCATTGTAAATATTACATGTGATATGCTTCAATACCAGAAATATATTTATATCAAAGCAAATACTTCATATCCAATTTGTACAAAAATCAAGCAATTTATGTACAGTAGATGTCCATGGCAATCACACGCCCTTTTTTGTGTTCGGCACTCGTTGCGAGCTAAAGCTCGGCCAAGGTGGCTCAGGCCAAGGTGAACCCGTGTCGACACCGTGGACCTGATCCAGGTCTTCCACTCTACGTTAGAAAAGAGAGGGGGAGAAGAGAGCAGCAGAGGGGTGGAGGAAGGGAGGAGGCTTTGAGAGGATTCTTTATGCAGCTCTGTGTATTTCTTTCATGTTGTCCAGCCGGTAACTGAGTTGGCTTGCCGGAGGTGATGGCTAATTCACACCCTCAGATCGGGAGCATGAAATGAGAGCAGAGAGCAGGGGGAAAGCCCTGGGGTTAATGATAGCTCTCCCTGAGCATATAACCAACACCGTTTCATATAAATCTGCCCAAATGGTTTCATTTGAGATGATCCCTGGGATCTTCTGAGCACTTATATTCTCATAATCAAACATGACATAGTGTACAGTATGTGCAAAAATAATCACATCCTACAAACCAAACAGTTGAAGTGTTATAGAAAGTTATTAAATAATTTGTTTAATTCTGAGATAAACCAAGCATCATTTATTTGAAAATACAAATTAGTTTCATGTGTGAAGTAATGACATTCATATATTTCTAAGTGTTAACATGAGTTATCTGTTTGGATTACAAAATAAATTGTAGCACTGTAGACTTTTATTTTGATGAACGCAAATCTGAAAATTGCAAATTTGAGATCCAACATGTACAACAACAAAATGAACAAATGGTTACTCTGTATTATACTATTAAGGGAAAAAACAAGTGACTTTACAAATCTTTGACTTCTCAGTTGAACAAGCTTCTGGATAAAGAATTTTTACTCGTCTTCCCACCAAAAACCCTCTTTAAAGTTTTTTCAAATTTTCCAGCAAGGCTTTGAGAAATCTGTTTGTTTGAGGGCAGCATTAGATGTGACCAGCGTTTTATTGTGACATAAAACCGCATTTCTTCCTCGGCAGATTAAAAATAAAATCGGTTAATAAGAAAAGCTGTCAGCGGTAGAAAACGGCTGACATAATCCGTTTATCCTCCAAGCAATAAAGATATTGGTCCTTGGGAGTCTATCTTCCCTCTTATGTTATTTCGCCCAAAACATTATCTTCTATGCATTCAGATGGATTAAGAAGTCATATGGTAGATAGAAAGAAAATGACAGATACAATAAAATATAATATCCTTTCAGTTCTCCTTACATTCTCTCACAGAAGGCTACACATATGTGCTCGCACATAAGCGAAAAAAGGGAAGAAGAGATAGAGTATGAAGGAGAGAAAAGTAAACAGAGATGGAGTATGAGCCCAAGAAAAGAGCATACAGAGCAAAAAACAGTGTTTTGAAATTTTGATATGATGATAAAGCGATTGGGCTGCTTCTAGAGAGGTCATGGCATCCTTCTGCAACCTCTTTCTTTACCTGCCCTTACATTGTAACACTTTCACTTTCTGTGGGCCTGCTGGCTTCTATAAAAGAGAAAGGTCCAGCAGTCAAGCTCCACATAATAGCAAACATGTAGCTACACTATAAAAATTGTTGGTGAGCTAAATGTTTAAGTGTAATCAAACTGGCATTACAAATTATTTCAACATACTTTTTTGATTTTGATTAGTTATACATTTCTATTACTTTAAATAATATATTAATGACTTTGGTGAGTTGCACTGCCATATACCTGTCACATGTGCTTTAACAGGGTACACAAGACACCTCTGGACACAGGGCAGGGTAACAGTACAAGAACTATAGGCTACAGACCATAGACAAGGGCTACAACAGGAAGTTACAACGTAATACAAACTTTAAAAGACATGAAAAGATAATAAAAACAAACACATTACTACAAGACATTAAAACACAACTAAATTTAAAAGGTCAAATGTGTACATTTTTTCAAATCAAATTGAATTTACAATACAATAATGAATTTTATTAAATGTTTGTCATATCCTTCAAGAACGACCTGTCCTTCTGTCGCCCCTGTGGTTATTGGTGAAAACACAGATCATGTGTCCATGCAACTGACATTGAGATGCTCAATGAGAGCACTAATTAAAAGCTTTTTCCAGATATTACAGAGCTCCTTGGTCAAAACAAACAGATTCATTAATTTAAAAAAAAATACATGAGCACACATTATATCCCCCCATTGACAAAGACAAATATATTGCTATGCATTTGGACTCCAGTATCTCTGTGGTTCCACTCCATCTAATGTGTATTTAATAGATTTGCTTAATAGTGGTAATAGGCCATTTCTCAAGTAGGTCTTGTCCACTCTATTTTACGAGGGTCTGAGTAGGTTGAGAATGGGGGGGGCACAGGGGTACTGTTGAGTGCCAGTCAACCACAGTGTCTGCTCGCCTGTGAACTCTGAGTCTGTTATGTTTAATCAGGCCGGTTTGGCTGGTAATGAATTTTGATTACGCCTGTTAACGGCAGCAGAGTGTTAGGCAGAGAGATGGGGGGAGGTCAGAAAAGTGAACGGGTGAAATATTAATATCTTCGAAAATGATGCATGAATCCCCTGTGTGTAATTTCCTTCACTCGCCTTGTCCGCTGTTAAACAGCTAGCACTTCATCATTAGAGAGGGAACTTTTTGCTTTTCCATTCATCTCCCTGTAATGGCCACTCGTTGATTAATGCAGATCTTGATTAATTAGTTTATCATCACTGTGGTTTTAAGTGATCCTTGCATATCCATCATGTGGCAACAGCAAGTGTGTGTGAGAGGAACAGTTAGACTGCATAGGCTCCCCAAAGCAGCACCCATTCGTGAATTTAAGGGAGTGTTTTTGTGGAGGGTGGGGTGCAGTAATAACTCACAGTGTCTCAAGCCTGTCCCTCTGCACTCAATGAGACGCGATTGTCTCGTCGTGTCTGCACACACCCACCTATTAAAATGCCATCACTTTCATTTATAAAATGCAAAAAGAGCTGAAAATGCACAAAACATTCATTTGATTAAGAGTGGTCGTCTGTGGAGGATCTTATTAAATGCTAAAGAGCTCACAGAGAGTAAATGGATATAAAGTACAGCCAGGAACTTTTTTACAGAGTCATTTAAAAGGCCAATGTAAAGGTCACTGTGATGTCTGGACAGGTGTGTGAAAATATAAGCATGTGATGAAAGCTATTAATAACCATGGTATAACAAGACCCACTCATAGAAGAAAAGAAGTTATGTTTTAACATAACACAGCAATAAATAGTTTTGTGTTAGAAATTAGTTAAAGCGATAGTTCACCCAAATAAATCACGTAATTCACGTAAATCGTGAATAGAACAATAAAGAAATGAATTCATCGATATTTTCATCAAACTGAACATTATTTTTAATAATATTAGACATACTGTACAGCCTCTGCACGTGTCCCGATTGCGATCTTCTTCTTGTAGTATTTGGTGGCGGATGGCATACCAGCTTCTGGTGCGTTTAGCACCACCTGCAGAAAGGGAGTGTTGAGTAACAGTTACTCAACACTCCCTTTCTGCAGGTGGCGCTAAACCACCGCCACCAAATACTACAAGAAGAAGATTGCGATTGGCACGTGTGCAGAGCTGTACAGTATGGCTGATATTATTAAAAATAATGTTCAGTTTGAATATCGATCAATTCGCTCCACAAAACGTCAACATGTCGCCAGGAGCCGCTTTTTTGGAATTATGTGCTTTAGGAACTCTTAGACAGGTGGACCTCATACACTCCTATTATATGAAGCACAGAGGACGGCGGATTTACCTAAAAATCTTCTTTATTGTACTACTCAAGTCAAAATGCCACCTACATGACGGATAAACAGCAAATAAACAGCAAATTTAAATTTTTGGGAGAACTATCGCTTTAATACCAATTTTGGGGTTTGGCTGGTTAAATTTGGCCTTCTGGTAAATACACAGTGACCAGGAAGTGCAAAGCAATTAATGCAAAACTAACAACAAATCTGAAAACAAAATAAAAAATCCAAAGTCAATATTACAAATCTGAAAACACAATATCAAATATGATATATTACTAATATGGAAGAGCTATAAAGTGCTGTATGTATGCCTAGACTGCCACAATAACTTTTACTTGAAATGTACATTTAAAGCAGTGTTATAATTATGTTCATGATGATCATCATGAATTAGGGGCTATTCACATAATGCGTCCCCTCTCGTCATAGCCGCTAAATCAGGTCACAAAATGGCTTCCAGTCCCGAGTCAAACCACAAGATGGTCTCCAGTCCCGAGTCAGATCTCAAGATGGCTACTAACCTCAAGTCAGATTACAAGATAGTTTCCAGTTCCGAATCAGATCACAAGCTGGTTTTCAAATATCAAACCAGATCACAAGATAATCTCCAGTCCCAAGTCAGATCACAAGATGACTTCCAGTCCTGGGTCTGATTACAAGATGGCTTCCAGTCCCAAATCAAATCACAAAATGGCTTCCAGTTCAAGTCAGACCACAAGATGGCTTCCAGTTCCGAGTCAGGTCAAGAGATGGGTTCCAGTCCCGAGCCAGGTCACAAGATTGCTTCCAGTTTCGAGTCAGATCACAAGTTAGCTTTCAGTCCCGAGTCAAATCACAAGATGATTTCCAGTCTCGAACCAGATCATCAGACAACTTCCAGTCCCGAACCAGATCACCAGAAGGTTTCCAGTCCTGAGTCAAATCACCAGATGATTTCCAATCCCAAGTCAGACCACAGGTCATGTCAGGCCCCTGAGCCGGTTCCCAGGTCATGTCAGGCTTCCGAGCCTGTTCCCAGGTCAAGTCAGGCTCCCGAGCCTGTTCCCAGATCAAGTCAGGCCTCCGGGCCTGTCACCAGGTCAAGTCAAGCCTCCGGGCCTGTTCCCGAATCAAGTCAGACCTCTGGGCCTGCTCTACAGTTAACCCAGGTCCCCAAACCTGTCTTCAAGTCAGGACAGCCCCAGAAACCCCAGTCTCGTCCAAAAGGGAATCCTTCACGCCTCTTCTCCTCGACCCTGGTCCTCCTCGTCTGCACGGCCCAGGTCCACCTCTCCTCCACGGCCCAGGTCCACCTCCTCTCCACGGCCCAGATCCACCTCTTCGCCGCAGCCCAGGTCCGCTTCGTCTCCACGATTCCGGTCCACCTCTTCGCCGTGGCCCAGATCCACCTCATTTCCACTACCCAGGTCCGCATCACCTCCAAGGCCCAGTTCCGGCTGTCCACCACGGGCTTCGCCCACCTTCCCGCCCCCGGTTCCGCCACCGCTTCACCGCCCTCCAGGACTTGCGTAGGGCGTCTGGAAGCCGCCCTTGGGGGGGGGAGCTATGTCACGATCATGTCTGTGTTTCCCCTGTCTAGTTGGACTTTTAGTTTGTACTGTTTGAGTTCCTGTTTTCTGTATCCTGTTGTAGTCTTTTCAAAATGTTTTATTGTAGTCCCTTTGTTCATTGATTCCCTGTGATTTTCCTCCCCGGTGTGTCTTGTTATCCTGTTAATGTTCATGTATTTAAGCCCTATGTTTCTAGTGTTCCTGTGTCAGTCAATGGTTTAATGTTCCCGGTTCCCTTGTTTGGATGTTCCCTGTTCTCTCTGTCCCGGATTTCTTTGTTTCTGTTTTGTCTTGTTTTTGCACTTATTAAACATACTGCACTTGGATCTGCTGCCTTGTCTCCCTTTGATTTCGTCACACTCTTGCTGTGGTGTAGATGAGCCTGAAAGAAGAAATGTATCTGACCTATCTTAATTTGGGTTCTGAAGATGAATGAAGGTCCTGAGAGATGTGAAATTTCTAACCCTGAACTAACACTTGAAGTATGCCATTTAGGAAAAAATGCTTCCCCATTCTCCCATTCATGGTTCCAGTAGAATGGGAATTCATTAGACACATTAGCTCCAAGTAAGTTTGATCTCCTTAACTAGCACACTCTTTGGAGCTTTCCATGAGAAAATTCTAGAGATGACTTTATCAAACTTAATTAAAACTGGTTTCAGACCACTAGTCAATAAAGGGATTTTCAGGAAATGTAATAGATAATTTTGCACAGTTTTTATTATTATAAAGCTGATCTAAGCATCTAAACTAAAACAGCTCAACAGGCTTTTTTAAAAAAACTAAAACTAAGAAACAATTTCAACAAGATCAGTGAATTTAATTGGTGGGATTGTGATAAAAAATGAATTAATTTTTCTTACAAACAACAAAAGAGGAACTTCCGTTAAATGTTAAAGAGAAAGATCAATGTCTAACCGTAGACTCACTTAAATTAATTGGCTGAGGTTGTCGGCAAAGAATTAGTTCAGAGGTTCATAATTGTCTATTGTTGTCATTTTCTAAGCCAGACTAAAGTAATGACCCAGGAGAGTTTTTGGGTTGAATTTGTTGTAAAACCATGGTTAATTTTTGTGAGGGTTTCTATGCCTAATCTGATTACTTGAACAAAAAAGTTTTGATAATATTTTATGTTTACTGAATATAATCTACCAAAATATGTTTATAGCTGCATAATAAGATAGGATAGATGAAAAATTCAGCCTATGTAAATTATAAACATTATTTTTATTTATTTTATTTTTATTTGTTATATTTATTAATTCTTCTCATGTTATCTCATACTCGTACAACTTGCATGCTGAGGCATGCTAATCTTAAAAAAATATATACTAAGATTATTAAGATTATAGTCCTTTTTGTTTCCAAATAAAAAAAAGATTTTTAAAATCTCAAATTGTTTGTTCTTTTAGAATTAAAAGTTTGATTTATCCCTTTAAAAAACCCGAAAACCCATGCTTGTTGGCGTCCAAGCCCGGAGAGTCTTGATTTCCACTTTTTATCTTGCTTTGGTCCTGTTTATTTAGCAGTGAGGCTTGTGTGAGTCTGGGCATCCCTGGATTAGGAGGCGCATCTTGTGGAGGCGGCCTGTGGAACAGAAGTTGACACAAAAGTGACGCCAACACAAAGCGGCCATGACACCCTGGCTAACGCGCCAAGAGTCATGTTCGTCTCAATATTCTCCTCCACAGGCTGAGTGGCGGCCACGGTAGCATGGTTCCACATGAGAAAACATGCAGTCAACTGGGGCTTAATGGAAAATTCTAATAGCGCCCATCTTTTGCGTACACAGCCATAACAGTGTAACCTCAGTCCTAGTATTACTGACAGAATCCGATAACGGAGTGTTAGAGTCCTGGACACGGGCAAAAAAATCCCCTGATGTGGATTTAAAGTGACCTGAAGTTAGGGTGTATCAGCCAAAGCTCAAGTAGACATGAACTTATAGCTCCAGTAAACCTAAAGAGCACTTAGTCCCACTTAAAATCAAGTTTGACCAGATAGACTCTCCTAATATTCTTCCGGCAAGGCTGATGTCCGACCCATAATACTGTCATTTTATTTTCGTAATCCTAGCTATTAATATGATATGTAAGCAGAGGATGGTTGCAGATGGTTGAAATGTAAAAGAGCGCAGTCAGGGATTCTTGGGCAAATGCATATACCCATAGCTGGGTTATGATATTGAAGGATGGATTCATATTTTCCTCGTATTGACTGACTAAATCCTCTATTATACACTGTAATTTTTTGCCTATCAAAGCAGGACAATTCGAAAATTGTTCTGAGATTATATTTAGGTTTACAGAACACTAAAGTGGCAAGAATTGCATATAAATGATGCAAGGCAGTTCATTTATCTCTGTATCGTGTCCTCTGAAAATTATTGAGCAACTGGGTATCAAAACTCTTTTGAACGTATTCTTTTAAACCAATGTAATGTTTATTAAATGGTTTAGATTTCTGCCAAAACTGTCACCCACTATCTGTTGGATATGTTACAAACAAATTTCCTCTGAAGATATGATGAAAGATCAAGCTATAAACCTTAAAAATCTTATTTAATCTTTTCATTTTATAAATCTGTAAAATGATTTATTTCAAAGGTTGACAGAGGAGTAACTAAAATATTCCCCACCCTCTCTTCATGGCACTGGCATAGAAAAATACCCAAACAAGAGATAGACTCCTCTCTTTTTCTTTCTGTCTCTTTCCCCATCTGTGCCCTGTTCTTCAGCTTTTCTCTAATGCACCCTAATCCCAGTTGAAGACAGACGTACGCTCTGTGTGTGTGAGAGAGAGTGAGTGTGTGTAAGAAATATCTCTTTGCTTTTTCTGCCTCAGTTCATTATTTTTCTTTCTTGTCACTTAGTGTGATAGGTTGGACAGAGGCGCACAGATGAGCGCAGAAGACACAGTCACAGGGTCTTAATCTAGTCTTTAATGCGTGACTTCAGAGATGTCATTTATCTTGTGACTGCAGCAGGCGTCCACAAAACTTTATCTCTAATAATATATTGATGGATTAAAGGGGTCAGGCTGGAGACCAGGCAAGAAAAATTGCTTATTGACATCAAAATACAGTGCCCCCAAAACCTGATAAACATAGGGACAGGAGAGTGGAAGTCAGAAAAGGAGAGTGACAGAGAGAGAGAGAGTGAGAGAGAGAGAGAGAGAGAGAGAGAGAGGGGGGGGGAGATGAGAGAGGTGAGGTATTGTGACTGTTTGTGACCGGTGATTTTCTTCCATCAGAGAAGCCTCCGGTGGTCCAGGCCCTTGGCTTGATAAAAACACCCATGGTTCTGTCCTCTCGAACCAGTTGCTACGCATTGAACATGCCACACCAATACACCAACATTTCAACCACCGCCAGGGGAAAAGAAGCGGTGTTCCTGCAGGATTCCTTCATATCTTTCAGAATATGCTTGTTGTCACCAAACGTATGCCGCCACACACCTTAATAAACTGCTTGTCACGTTTGAATACTTGTGTAGGGGCCACTGTGAGTGCAAGTATACTATCAAGCATACACTACCTGTGTGCTGAATGTCCAAAGCAAAACAGATACAGAAAGGGATGAATTGACAAATTCTAAAAATGATCCTTAGGTGTATGCAACACTTGCATTTATAAAGCCATAGACTGATAAAAATGGTCAAAAGATGAAAGTGTGAAAAATATAAGCATAATGTTTAATACTAACTTGAAAAATATTTCAGAAACTGCTTTCCAGTGTGTTTTTTAAGCCTTAAAATCTACCGTGGTTGGCTTCTTATACTAGAAGGGAGGTAATAATAAGTTAAGTATTCCTGTATTTGGAATTCCTGATACAAGTATTCGTATACGTAATCCACTCTTGCGCAGCCCCAACCAACAGAAGTGAGTCGTTCAACAAAGCTTTACTTTTAGGGTATTTTTTTGCAAAAGTAGTTATTACAAGATACACCTTTTTTTCAGATAGATTTTGATAAATCTCTTCTTAGGGTATCTGGGAAATGCATGAAGGTCTTTGGCTGCCTCGCGCTACTTCCCTGCGTGAAAAATGTGTTTGAAGAGTGTGTCGAGCACTCCCAATCCCAAACAGTGTCAAACCTGTTTCTTCACTTTTTCTCGCACATTCTCTGAAAGTCTACTAAAATTAATACACTTTTACCATTACAAGATAAAGCTGGGGGACATATTACAGCAGGCATATCTGCAAGCTTGTAATACCACAGAGTCAGCATTCAATAAAAGACATTTGCAACCAGGCGTTTCTCACGACAACGACGGCAAAAGATTTAAAGGCTGCTAAATTAGGTGCGGCTTGCCGAGCGAAAGGTGCCGGGTAAGCAGGCCCGCGCTTACTTAAAATGACAGAGTTGTTTACGAGGGGGGCGCTTCAGTCTCACACTAGTGCCATGCAAGAGGGACAGTTTATGATGCGCTTCCAGGGTTATTTAGACTCAAACAGTGTGCATAATGTTAGCAACAATCAACTGCCGTTCCTCACGCTGGTTTCGAGCAGATCCCGCCTCCACATTCCTGTCTGCTTATATATTTATTTATTTTTTACTTTATATTTCACTTTGTGTCAAGCATCTCCTTTTTCTGCAGATTAAACTTTTTGTACAGAGCGTGTGCGGTCGGGATGTTGTTTCAGTTGAAAGGTGTGATGATCCTTTCCAAGAGCAAAAACACATATGCATTTGCAATAACCTTTTCTTATGTTATTGCAGCACTTTTTTATGACCTGGTACAACCACCAATGGAGCCATTAAAAATGTAATCCTGTGCCACGTACATAAAACATTTCAGCTATTATAGTACAGCAGTCAGCAGCCAACATGAAAGTCAAGCAAAAAAGGAAAAGAGTGAACAAGGCAATCCGTCATTTTTTAACAACAGGACTAGACAAACAACAATCCTTTGGCCATGTCTCATCTGTCAATCTCTCTCTCCATCTGTACCTGTTTTCATCCCTCTAGCTGAGGAAGTGATGTCCCTTCACACAACACAAGCAAATCTTCAATGGCTCGACCAACTGCAAGTCACTATGACCATTAAAATCTGTGATTATACATTTACAATCAGTGTTGTAATATTACACAGCTGTGAGTTATCCCCAGGTGATGATTCAAACCCTAAAATCACAATGTCATTTGACCTCATAAAGTTTCTTCCTCACCAATGGCAAATCTACAGATCAAATTCTTATTTAGTGTTTATACACTTGATTGAAACAGAACAGCATCATGTCACCTGAAGGACAACGGATGCTCATAACCACCAAACTGATCTTGTGGGTCAAAGTGTCGAGGGACAGTTAACCAGGTTATGACCATCTAAAATCAGGCGCTCTAAACATCCAGACACGACCATAAATCAGCAATTGAAGAGAACAAATCATAAGTGCTGATGGGTGACAAATTCAAGCAGCTACACCAACACCGCTGTCTGCTGGTGGTCCTTCAAAATAAGGCCCGCATTTTTACCTCCACTGCCCCTCATCTTGATAGGCAGTTTATCTGGTAAAGAATAAATGGAATCAAAGTGGAAGAATAATACTCACAAAATGGGCCTGGACATTCACCTGGGACCAATAAAAAAAGAGAGCAATTTCCTCAATAAATAATTCCTTCCCTTTATATTGTTGGTGGACCTAAACACAGAGCATTTGGGCCATTGGGGTTGACGCACTGTAATCTAGCTTTGGGCGTGGGTCTATTAATGCCATTTCCATATTCAGCGCCCTACCTCCGTTTTCTCGCCCCCTTTTGAGGAAAAAGGGCTGCTCCGAGGTCTGGGAATACCCCAGGGTCCCCTAGCTGGCGCTCAGTAATACTACCATGGCTCATTATTTAGCATGTCACCGCTATTTTACATGTTAAAGCACCTCCGTTGCCATCTAATTTATTGCAGGAATATCAAACAGGCTGAAATTGGAATGGGGTCACCCGCATTTTCATGACACAGGAAATAAATATATATACAGTCAGTCAAGTCAAGGTGAAAACTTGGTGTCAGCTATTTTCAAGTGGGGGGGTCTAAAAAAAACATTAGACATGTTTAAATAGTAAAATCTTTTTATTCTTTAATTTTTAGGTTGCCTTTCTTCATTTTACTCACTCTTATTATTTATTTTGGATTAAATAGGCCAGCAACTCTGAGAAGTCTGTTCTGGCTTTGATGAGATTCTGCAGTAATTATATTTTTCTTACAATAACAATAGGCACAACAACAGTGGCAGGGCTAATCCGCTAGTGAGAAGACCCACTTCTCCATACTGTTGAAAATGATTAACTCTAATCTAGACTGCTGTTCTGTTCACAAGAAAGATGCACTTCTGAAAACCACTGCATCTGTTTATTTTGTATTGTTGTTTTTTAATTTACTGTTTTATTTTATTGTTTTATGTGCTTGGCACAATTCAAAAAGCACAAACATTTGATGTTGCTCAAATGCAAATGGTCAGAAGAAATTGTGAAAACATTGGTACACAACAATATTTTAAAAAGCAAAATACTGCTCGTCCTACAGACAATGCCACTATTGCGCCTAAATATATCCAGCAAAAAGCACCCTTTGTAAATGAAGGTATTTGACAGGATGCAACATGACATTAAACATTATTATTTGCTAGATTATAATTTCCTCATTGACAATGATCAGGTCAGATAAACAAATTAAACGCCCAGCCTTTACAATATAGTCTACTTCATACAACTTGGCAATTTTGTGAATGTTAACAAGCCAAATAATCTTTATTTTCCCGACTTAGAAAATACTGTAAATGATTTTGTCTGATTTATCTACTTCAGAAATCCTCTCACAGCAGTTTTACAATGGAGGGGTGGAAGGTTGTGCATCAGGCCTGTGCTAGTATAGAGATCGGTCAGCACTGTGAATGTGGCCAAAGAAAAGCAGCATTTTGTACCTCAAACATTCTGCTTACAGCAGCAAGGTCTGATCTTGGCATTACGTGTAAATACATCAGTCAGTGTAGACCCTCTCTGTTCAGCACCAACACCCCACCCCCCCACACACACACACCATTCTGTATCCTCCTCCCTCTTTTACAGAAGTAAATTATCAAAACTGTGTTTGAAAGTGAATGAAGGTTGACTTGCTCTCTTTTTCTTTCTCTCTCTCTCTCTCTCTCTCTCTCTCTTCCTCTCTCTCCCCTTCCTCTTTGACATCTCAGTTTTTTTTTTACTTGCCACCGTTTCTGGGCTAGGTGATAACTGCCGGTAATAGGATTAACATTGATTTCTTTTTGCAAGAACAGAGATGTGCCGGTTCCAGCTATTTATTGAACTGCCGGCTTTGAACTATCAAAACTGACTGGTGGAAAAGACCTAATGCAGCATTTTAAAGAGAAGAAAAGCGTCTGTGCATTTCTTTCTCTCTTTTTGTTATTCTTCCTTTCTGCCTCTCTCTCTCTCTCTCTCTCTTTTGCTTTGTGTCACTAGGGGATAAAAGAGAACATACTGGTGCCACTGTTCTAAACCCAGTTAATGACTTCATTTATTCGCATTGTTTTTTTCATCGCCCCATCTTAATATTGTCCAGATTGCATCTGTATTTTTATTCTGACCTTGAAATGTGCGTCTCCCATAATGTTTGTTTGTATACTGTATATCAAAGCACAAGCTCAGTTGTATTGTTTACTCTTTCATTGTCTCAGTTGTCTTTCTCAAAATTCTGTTAAATAAAAATGCATTCAAACAATAAGAACAATAATGTGCAAAGTACATCTCTGATAACTGATTAAAAATAAGAAGTGTTTGAGTTCAGGTTTTGTGATTCCAAACTATATCTTAAATCTAAACATGGGGTGAGACACGGTTGAGATCTCATCTGAAACTCCACATATGTGATAATGATAAGAGCTTGTGACATCATAAATACAGCTAAGCAATAACATACTCAGAAACAAGATGTACTATATAATGAATAGTGCAATGCAAGGTGCTTTTGATAAAAGCGTCTGCCAAATGCATAAATGTAAATGTAATGTACTATGTAATACTGAGGCAGGCCATTTAGATTCATCAAATGACAACTTGTGTGTCTTTTTATCCAATGCTGATGGCATGTGTAAGCCCTTTTCAGGTGGATCTTCTGCTAATTGCTCTTGAGTAAGTATATTGATCATTGTTACTAATCAATAGTACACACTAATTACTCTAAAGCCTGCTAATTGCTGCCCATTTGAAGCATTAGAAACAACAACTTAAAAGAGCTGTGACACATATGCTTATTCATTTGTTTGTTCATTAGGTTTAATTATGTCAGATACACAAAAGAGCTGTTGAGCTCTTCAGTAATTCTAGAGAAAATATACAGTGTATAACTAGTGAGAAAAATACAAAGTAAAGTGGAAGGTGTCTGAAATGTTTTCAAGTGTCTGAAATGTTTTCCTTTCATATAAAACATGTTAAAAACAGCAAAATAAAATTGTAGAAATTACTACATAGTTTATAATTATATAAGTAAGTAATATTTTAGTAATGTATAGTAAATTAGATTAGTTTATCAGACTATCAATTTTCTCAGTCTCTACATTATATCAATAATTCTGCTCATTATACATCACAGACATCATAAAACACATTTTCTAAACCAGTTCAAGTAAAGACACACATGGCAGAAGATAAATTAATAAAACCTTTATTAAAAAAACCCTTCTTAATCACAGTAATCTTTCTCTCAGAGATACCTGATCTGATAGAGCTTGACAGAGTTCAGATTTATAATACAGGACATAGGAAAATGTGATAAAGCTACATTTTCTTTTAAAACTATATTTTAAAAACAATAAGTAATAAACATAAAGCTAATGAGAAATGCTTTTTGTTCCAGACAACGAATAAGCAGAATGATTTTTTTTTTCTTAGTATAAATAACCCTTTTTAAAATGTTTTTATTTATTTATGCTATTGTAAGATTTTTTGGATATTTCTGTATCAATTTTTGTTAACATGAACAAACAATGACTAATAATTCTACTGCATTTATTACTCTTAGTTCAAATTCATTTCAGCTTAATACATTTGTAAATAAAAAGTTACTGTGAACTGTTACTAACTGTTAACATTAGTTAATACACAACAAACTAGCATAAATACTTATATTGGCATTAACTAACATAAAGATTAAATGTTAAAATATTATATTGCTAAATGTTAGTTCATGTAAATTAATGCATCCACAAATACATTTACATTTAGTCATTTAGCAGACAACTTACAAATGAGGTAAACAATAGAAGCAATTAGAACAACACAAGGACAGCAATACATAAGTGCAATAAAATTGAATCAGCAAGCCTACCACAATATATAATGCTAACATTTTTTTTAAGAATAGAAAAGATAGAAAAAGTAGAAAAAGGTTAGTGCTTTTGCCGATTCTTAAAGATGGCTACAGAATCTGCCGACTACAATACTACAATCTTATTATAAGGGTTATCATTTTTTTATCTATTTCCATTCTGTGTTTTAATATCTTGTATAGGGTACCAAATGAGCCCAGACTACCACTGGTGCTCCTCAAGAAAAAAAAAACATTTATGACACCCCTGTCATGTTCACTGGTCTATTACATCCAAAGATATATCCAGAGACAGCCTTTTAGTGTATCCACAGAAAGTGACATAGCTGTCACTTAGAATGAACCTTTTACTCAAACATGTATGTCCCAATCAACTGGAATGTCTCCATAAGGACTCAAAATCAATTAGGGAAGCACAGACAAAGAGAGAGACAGAAAACTAACCCCCGCCCCCACTAATCAACGCCAAGCCCCAACCAAGGCACATAAGGCAAAAATGCAATCATTAGCAACTGGTGGTGCGAGCTGCAGCAAATGGGCGCGTGAGTGAAGATTTATGTCCGTTCTGGACTGGAAGTGATTTATTTATTCCTGCTTGGCCGTGCAGATCATTAACCGCCACTGTGTCTCGAGGGAATGGTGTCGGCGGTCGCCTCACCACTGCGCAGACAAAAGAGCACTTGCGCAAACGCGTGGGCCACACACGCCTCTCTTTGGCCTCTGATTGCTGGGGCCACTGAGTGGAGGTCATGACCACTGATGTGTTTCTAATGTGGCTGAGGAAAGGTCATGGAGGAGGTTCAGGTCAGGGAGCTTCACTTGTTGCAGCGTCATTTGACGCAAAGGGCACACATGTTGTGCACTGTTTGGGTGCTGACAGTAAAGATACTTATCACAAGAGAGGCCTGTGTGCCCTGCATTTAATATCATGGTCATGTGTTAGATCGAATGTAGCACTTGTAACTTCGATAAACAATCGAAAAGTTGTTAAAAATTTAGGAATATTATATGCTTTTTAACTGGGCTCACTGTTTATAATTTCAAAGTTAGCATTTAGTCCAAAGTAAAAAATTATCTAAAGAATGTAATGTTTACTACAACAAATGAAATCTTAATATGTGCCATTGACTCGACCTCTCAGAAAACAGGTACATTATCAGAAGGGTCCGTTTGCACATGAAGGCTCATTTATCTTTACGACCCCTCAGAGACATATATAGACTGTCAGAAATATTACAAAAAGGTATTTCTGAGTGTGAAACAGCGAGTTTGTGCATAAATATGTGTGTGCATCTGTGTAAAATTTCGATACGGGCCTTAATAAGATAACTCAGCTGCACAGACCTCAGTCTGCTGTGCATTTCTGTTAACAGTTGTCAACAACGATTATCACACACTTAGATTATCCTATTTAAGGGAAGCAGCTATGACATTCCTAGCTTCATGATACGTTAGTCATACACCATTATAACAAAACCCTCTTTGCGGTTCAAACATAAAACAGAAATGTAGCCTCTTTGATAAATGTGGGGGTCTGACGTTTATGCCAGTGAGAAGCCTCAAAGCAATCTCCCAGCCGAATTACATCAGCCATCATCACAGACAAACCCAGTGCACCAAAACCAAGCAGAGAATATACAAATCCATTCACATTGTTTTGTAATCATTGGTGCCATTTTACAATTTGACAATGAAATGAAGAAAGGAGAAGATCTGTGGAATTAGTTTAGAACATTCACATTTCTTGGTGAGGAAAGAAGAGAACAATTATTTGAGCTGCCCAAGGACTTAGTATTAGTATGAGCTGGTATTTTGCTCCTTTTCCTCTAGGTGTCAGGACTTTGTTTGATTTGTAGGCAAACTTCTTTTTGATGTTCATCCAGTAACAGCCATTGTTTATGCACCTCTGCCGTGTAAATCCGCATGCTGAACAATAATTAATACAACATGAGCAAACAAGACAGTGGGTGAGAACTTGAAGGTATAGTTTACCCAAAAATAAAAATTCATTAAATTATTTTTTCACCCTGATGTCGTTCAAAAATCTGACTTTTTTTGGAATACAAAAAAGATATTTTGAGAAATGTCTTCATGTTTGTTCATTGTCATACAATAGGAGACAATAGGGGTCAACATTCTTGGTTACCAGCGTTCTTCAAAAGATCTTATTTTTTATTCTGCAGGTTTAAAATGACATGAGGGTGAGTAAATGCTAAAAGATTTTTGGGGTAAATTATCCCAATTATGAGATGGTTTTACTATTTTTTTACAATGGACATAAATCTTATGCAATTGTCAAAAAACAGATATGACACCACAACAGATAAATTTAATGTAAATGTAAATTACTTGCTGTAATGAATAACATTAAAAATCACATTGTATTCAAACATTAAGTAAGAAACTATGTGATATGACATTTATGAGGTAAATAAATTTCTGTAAAATTTCTGATTTGATTTGAAAGAAAGTCTTTGATTCAGTCAGAGAATCAAAAATCTCAAGAAATTTAAATTAATTCAAGAGTTTTAATTCACATTGTCATGAACATACAGTGTAACTGACAATAGTCTGCTAATGATACAAACAAAGATATTTACATGAGTCTAATTTAACTTTGAACTTTATAAGTGTTCATAGCTTATAAACAGCTTCCACATATTCTTTCAGAGCATTCATCAGTCGGCAGTGCATCTGAAGATCAGAAATATCATTTCTTCTTAAAATTGTATTTCCTTTAGAATTTATACATTTGTAAACTTTTCATCTACATAAACATGTATTCTCTTGAAATTGTGTGTTGAGAGTAGAAACAATATGCAGAGAGAGAAAAAGAGAGAGTGAGAGAAGTAAAGAGGTTTGTCACTCAATGCATGGTGATGATTCTGTTCCAACCTTATCAAAACAACCCTTGAGAGGCCTACAAATCAGCATTTTACTGGCGGTAATAAACTTGAGCATCCAATTGAAGCCGAAGTGTTCTAAAATTTATGGGGAATTTTAATGGTGGAGTAATTTCCTCTTTAAGCTGGTTAAATGTTTAGGCTTATAAACATATATTTTAATTAAAATACTACTTTAGAGTAAATATTGAATACTGCTATAGTAAACTGCCTGAATGGGTATAAATGCTTTATAAATGAATAAAGCATTTCTCTGTAATATGCTGTAAGACACTAACAGTATATTATGAAAGCTATGGGATATTGTGTTTTTCTTTGATCAAATAGTGACAGTCTTGAAAATTGTAAGACAGAATCACTAGGCTACTCTGGAATATCCTGAAACCACACAGAACAAAATGCTGTTATCAAAGCAACAAAAGTCTGCATAAAACATAATTTACTAAACTAAATTTATGCAGCGGACACAACAGATGCCCAATTTAATACATCAAGTTTGGAAAAATCTGTCGAATAAAAGAGGAGGGTAGAGTAATTATTTTGGCAGGGGTGAAGAAAACAATGTGGCATGGCAGTGAGCTTGAAAGTGAATGATTGAGGGAGGGGGCGAGAGAGAGGGAGCTGGGGAGAAATAGAGGGGTAAACAAATCAAACCTCGACGAGGGCAGTGGAGGAAGAAGTGGGGAGGTCTGGGGGGTCACGCTACGTGTTTGGGGGCTGCAGAGTGTGCCAGGAGCGTGGCAGTGTGGTGCAGACAGGCTGCTGCCAAACGGAAGCCAGTCTGATTTATCAGGAGGGCCGCACCAGACACCGCCTCGCACTCCCCAGTGCCCCCTGCCTTTATGGAAGGCCTCCCTGACGGCTCTGATAGCACAATCAGGGCCATGGCAGAGCCCAGGCAATTTCTCCTTCACTGTTTGATAACCCTGCATGCCCGTGCTGAAAGCCAATGGCTACGGCAGCCTCAGCACCACAACAACAACAACTCAATTGTAATGAATGACTGTGTATTCTGAAGCAG
Organism: Oreonectes daqikongensis; assembly: GCA_026939265.1. NCBI lineage: Eukaryota > Metazoa > Chordata > Actinopteri > Cypriniformes > Nemacheilidae > Oreonectes > Oreonectes daqikongensis. Next base: position 1,122,559 of record JAOTQM010000446.1, on the reverse strand, counting down.
AGGGGAAAAATAAGGTTATGCCCTGGTACAATGCTACGAGGAAGTTAGTAAGGCACAACTGCTGTATTTTTCCCTTTTTTTCTATCTATACTTAGATGCAGGTTCAGACGTTCAAGATCTTTTCTAAACATCAGTTTGTCTTATGAGCACTAACAATTAAAGAAAGAAATACAATATATGTAGACGGGAGACATAAAGCATTTGTGGTCATAGGGTTCATTATATTTTGTTACAAGGACAAAGGGACTTTGAGAATCTTAAATGAAATAAAAATGAAAGCATGTAATTTTATTTTTCATCAACTGCTGCCCACCACTTCTTCCAAAAGAGGCAGAATGTTCTAGCAATTACTCTAAGCAATTAAAATAGAATTGCAGAGAAAATGTACTGGCCATATAAGAGGACATCTTGACATTGAATATATCTTGTTTCAGAACTGATCTAATATCCAATCTAACAAAATAAATCAGAAGAAGATTTTCAATGACAACAAAATAATAATCCAGCAACAAAGATTAGACTGAAAATTAAATGTGATATCACAAAAGCAGGGGCAAAGGTTACCGTGGCTGGCATGCCAATTCATGTTGTCCAGAAAACTTCCTTTTAGTTTGGGGTCAATATTTGTCATTTGTGATCTGTTTGCAGGTTTGACAGAATAGCACAGTGATTATGATAGGATCTTCCAAACACAAACTGGGAAGGAAGATGGTTCTCTGTCTCCACCAGGCTCCCCGCTTTTCAGGAATTGGATTTTTACTAGGCTGCGGCAACTCTTATCACCCTATCAGGCTCTCCTATTGTGCAGCCAGACTCTGGAAGAAAAGCCTCCCAGCCGCTCTGAGTTTGTGTCTTATTTTTCATTTATTTTACCCTTTAAGACCTCGGGCCTCTCGTGGTTCTTAATATTTACCCCCACCAAGAAAGGGGAGGTTTTGTGGGTTTGTCTGCTTTTTGTCCAACAGATCAAAAAGGTGTGGGTCAGGCTGGGTTCTGCGTTTCACACACTGAGCCTCATAGCAGACATGAGAAAGCTGGCAGGACCATGCTAAATTCTTAACTCAGGGAATCCTAGAAAGAAATCTAGGCATGTGTCTACACCAGTCCATGCACCATATTCCATATGCTCAGGGGACGTTTTCTCATTACTAGCTGAATTGTGCAGACAGAATAGAAATAGGCACAATGATCAGCCCACCGTTTTGCATATTTGTTAGGTGATTTAAAAAAATAATTATAGCTGGATAGATAGCATCACGGAGAGCAAACATATGTAATTTATGTTTATTTTAAAATGGCATCATCCATGCATACAGTACAACTTCTCTGATTAATTCTCAATTTACATTTTGCATGGAAATTTATTTCATTCTTTTTTTAAACACGATGGAGCCCTAAATCTGGTCATCTATTGAGTGGAAGCCATAGCCATCCAGGACTAATTTGATCCTGGATGCTAGAATATGCTTATGGCTTACACAATTCTGATTATAAATTGTTAAAGACAAATGTTTAAACTTATTTGGATCCACACCAAAATGTCCTTCTGTTTTTAGCACCAAACTAAACTATACAGAAAAAATCTTGTACAATAGCCCTTAGATTTCATTTAACTCTGACTAGGGCATAATATGCAAAACCTAAACCTAAACACTTTTTTGTCATCTTTCTGGCCTTTGAAGGCTTAGAATGTAATTCTGCTGTTACAAAATTTGTCCAGTCTACATCAACACACTGAACAGCAGACTCCATACAAATCTATCCATGACCGTCAGGGTGGCAAGGTCAAAACACAAAAGAGCTCTTGAGGTTGGAAAGGTTGGAAACCCATGTCTCTGTTTTATCAGAAGGACCTTCAGACCTGCTGATGCCTCTGATTCCATACAAACCTTTCTGTTCACTTCTGAGCATATTGGTCTCCTCTGTTTAGCACTACACTGCTGCATTTTACACGCTATAATACACTTGCCTTCAGGCCTTATCCTTTAAAAACTCTTACTGTTTGAAGCCATGCATGCTATATTTATAAAATGTAACTTTCTGTAAATAGTTCAAACTCTTTTCTAATAAATGTCTGAGACCACGAATATTATATTTTTAAAATTTTTCTAATGTAATTTTTTATTACAATTTCCAATTTAGAAGTGGTCTCAATTTTACTTCAGTATTCTGAATTAATTCTGAGTGAAATGGAACATTGAATGAGAAAAATAGTGGATGTGGTTTGTGCTTCCACTGCAAATAAATTGGATGTATAAAAACAGGCATTTCAATTTGAAATGGAACTGACAGTTGGAGAGAAGGAGTTAACGGATGTTCTGCCCAAACTGATGTCATTCGAGAAGGATAGCCACAGGAGGGTGGAAGTGCTTTTTCAGATTTTGATTAACAATTACAAGGGCACATAAATTACGAAATGAATGACCCACCCTCTACAAATGTCTAAAAATTGGACGATTAATATGAACAGCTGTTTTACAGCTGTTTCACCTGTATTTTAAATTTTGAACTCCATTGTTTTAGTGTTAACAGAAATAACGGATATGCATTGGCAGAAAATTACCCGTATATTTTCAGTTTTGTTTACAGTGTGAACACTGCAATATTCAATTAAAAAATAGCAACTGTAATGTATTATTTCATAATGACTTGATTACCGTGTGAACACTGCAATATTCAATAAAAAAAATAGCAAATGTAATTTATTATTTCATAATGACTTGATTACAGTGTGAACACTGCAATATTCAATTAAAAAATAGCAACTGTAATGTATTATTTCATAATGACTTGATTACAGTGTGAACACTGCGATATTCAATTAAAAAATAGCAACTGTAATGTATTATTTCATAATGACTTGATTACAGTGTGAACACTGCAATATTCAATAAAAAAAATAGCAAATGTAATGTATTATTTCATAATGACTTGATTACAGTGTGAACACTGCAATATTTAATAAAAAAATAGCAAATGTAATTTATTATCTCATAATGACTTGATGAGTCTGCATGGATTCCACCAATAATCAATTTTGAATATGTTACCATTTGAAATGTTTAGTTTAAGTAAATGTATACCTCACCTAAATGTCTATGTGACTCACCATGATTTTAGATGTCAGAATGATTATTGCTAAAGCATCTGTTTTATGCATGCACTAGTGGGAGAATGATCTGTAGTGTTCCCCAACAGAGCGGAGTGCACCTGTGTTCATTAAACAGCAATATGCCTAAGACCATCAAAAACATTTAATGTGCCATTAGTGACAGTGACTTTGTCTCAACATTGTTTCAGTCTATGTTAAGAGTGTAAATACCTGTATTTTAAAGTGTAAAAACCAGTTCATCTGTCAAGTAGCTATAGTTACATAGTCTAAATATTACACATGCAGGTGCACAATCCTAAATATACTTTTGTGTAAAAGTGTGTGCTTAATCTAAAATGATTTTAAACAGTGTTGTGGTAATTCTTTTATTTTTATGCATGCTGATTTTTCCTATTAATTGAGAAAAGTATGGAATACTTGTACTACCAAGTTTACATGAACTAGTAAAAATAAAATGTGAAATGTTTTAAATATATTTAATATTTTAAGTCCTATGTGTAAGACTCCTTTAAACTGTAAAGCACCAAAAGTCTTTCTTTAGACCAGTTTTGTTAAACTATTATAGTAGGCAAAGGAAACACAGAAAAAACTAAAGGGACTACTTCAGCTGCCACTGCACTCATTCCCCCCCACCTCTGTTTTCCTTTGAATCATTAGTAAAGCAAAGGAGTCGTGAATCACTCCTTTCTTCAGCCCTGCCCTCTCTCTCCCTCCTCCTTCTCTGCAGTGCTAAACGGCTTGACAGAAGGGTGCCCAGACCGTTGGCAGTAGCGATCGACTGGAAGGGGGAAGCTGCCAGGAGTCCTTGATGGATAGGCTCATTTTCCAGCCGGCAGCAAGTCTCGGCGAAGCATCCGTGTCATTTGTAATGTCAGCCAACAAAATGTAATCAAACATTCCAGCGGTTTAATCACAGAGGGCTGCTCGAGAGATGATTGTAGTGTCAATATAATGCTATTTCATTATCTGTTTGTATTTTATATTGACAGTGTCAGATAAACAGTGTGGAAAATTAAGATTAAAAATATGGTAATTTCATTTCAATCACCCAGGCTACAGTTGCAGGCCCATTATGCGATTGATTACTTCTGAATTAAATTTGGGGCTGAATGTAAAGTTTAATCTTCTTTCTTCTCTGCAATTCAGCTCCCCAAAGGCCTCTTAGTAAGTAAGTACCCATTTCATTTGATCTTTAATGAAAAGTAATGGCCCAAATGAATTGTATAAATCAGCCTGTGTGTATACCTAGCTGACATTAGGGTTTTTTTCCACAGCCATTTAGTCTTCTTTGTGCTTACACATACCAGTGCCCTCAAGACCTTTTAAACACCTTTTTTCTTTTTTCTACCCTTGATTCTATCACATCAAGGACCTTTAAAAAAACATTTTGTGATGCTGTGTAATCAGCACTGAAGTGGCAGCCATTTTTTCGCTTCTAATGCTTATTTCTTCCCAGCATGCCGCACTGCGCCCATACACATATATTCATAAAACGCACATACACAGTCAGCAAACTTTTTACTAACTGGAGAAGAAGAGTGGTATTTATATTATATAAACTGAAAAGAACCTTGAATTGATGTACTTTGCAAAGGTGCTTAGCAGTCAAATTAAATGGAGTGTTTTATAGCCTAGAGTGCCATTTGGAGAAGACGTTTGCAGACGCTAAACCAAGAGCTCAGTGATAGACATTTTAATTACATGGTCAATTTTTGAAAATTTTCAGCCCCTCAAAGAATGCAGCCAGTGTCGTAGGCCTCAAATTTGCCACATTTTTTCCATCGTTTCCTTTCTCAAAAGTGACACATCCGTTAACGAGGACTGTGCAAAAAGGCAGGCGAAGAAAAAAGGGGCGCCGCTTTGTGAGACCCATTCACAGTGATTTGTCCTCCTTTTGTAGTCCTAATTATGTGCCAAAGTAGGATAACAGAAGTTCTCAACTCGACCATTATGTCAGTACAAAAAAGAAGACGCATACAAGAAGCTGATCACTTTGAAATTAGCAAACATGATACTATACGAGGCAAAAAATCATTAATACCGACAGGGATTAGAGGTTCTGATTAAAGGGTAGCTTTTACCGTATGCAAATTAGTGATAGGCATTTATCAGTGCCTGGCCAAGCTGTCTTAGCTGCAAAGCCACATATGTTTTTTAGCTGATTAAAAACTGCTTGAAGTTGCAGGCCTTTTTTAAATGGAGGAGAAAGCGAGAGCAGAGCAGGAATGACGGGGAGAGAGAGAGAGAGAGAGAGAGAGAGAGAGAGAGAGAGAGAGAGAGAGAGAGAGAGAGAGAGAGAGAGGCTGAAAAAACAAATATGTGGCAATCAACTCATTTCCTTTTGGCCAAATTCCCATGATTGTTCAAAGCATTTGCTTTAATTCCCTCTTTTATTAAGAACGCTCTTTTGTACATAATTAAAACATTTCTCAAGTGAGTATGCGTACGCATGTTTGCGTGTGCTCCTGTGTAGGCCCCCCCACCACTGCTTTAAAACCACCTCCACTCCACATTTCTTCATTCGTACGCATTATATCTCTTTCTCCTGAAACAACCACCATGGCTGCAACTGTTATTTTCTTCTTGTCTGAACAGCAAAACAAGCTGAAAGTAATGAATAGAAAGCTGGGACGAACAAGGAGAGTTTATCGTCTGACCACCATTGTGTGAGGGCCTCCCATTTACTTCACTCACCTTCCTATGGAGGTGACCTGCTTTGTGTTAACCAAGAAAAGGAGGATGAAACTGAGCTCTCTTCGCCTTTCGCCTACCACTGATAATACCTTCGTTACCTCCCCACCCTCCTTCTCCTCGAGGGAGTGCTTTAATTTATGCTTTTTCATCTCTCAGGGGCTCGGGAGCGTGTTAACCTGCTCTCGGCACAAACCCGCTCGTATGAGAGGAAACTGCTGTGTCAAGCTGAACCAGCGTCACACTTAAACAAATAAAGCTAGCGTTCCCCACAGAACACCAAATTCAATTAAGATATAATTACAAACACAGGCTGGTGACCATATGCCATAAATCAACTTCACATTCACAATGCGTTATCTGTTTTAATATCATCGGTGGCTAAGCTTTGAACAATTATGTAATAATAAAGTCACCGTTTCCATTTCAAAAATGTAATTCTAGTGCTTCTTGTGACAACAACTAACGATTCTATTAAGACTATAGTTAATAAATCAATTTGACTGTTGAACTAATCTCTGTCAATGAAAATCTAAATATAGATATCTGTTCATTTTCTAAAGAGTAAAATAGTTCTTGAATTCTATTATACCACACCCGACCTCTGATTAATTATTAACAGAAACAGTCACTTGCAGAAAAGCCAAAAGCTAGTCTTTATTGAGCAGAAAATGATGACTCTGTGTGGTTTGATTCAGCATTTAAGATGGTGAGAATGTAAAACAGGTTTTGCAACTTGATTATAGTTTAACGCTCAGACAATGTTTAAGCTCAAAAGCATAGTCAAGACACCACACATGAACTCACACACATGGCTGCACTCCAAATGAAAACTGCATGTAAAGAAAAGGTTCACAATTTTACATCATGGAATTAAAATAGCATTTTTCTACCCCCGCTGAATAGTTTGACTTCTAAGCAGGTGTGGGTCTAGATTAAGAAATGGAAGATATTTCGTTCTGATGAAATGACTGCTAGGATAAAGAACTGGAGAAATTCAGTTAGGATGTGAGGTGAACCAAATAAGAGGTTATTTAAAATGGTCGAGCAGTGTCCAAAAGTATGATAAGATTTCAAATAAACAGAGAAATAAAGCTAGTATTTGCACAAGCAAGATAAACATGTGACTTCTTTTCCCATCTCTGCTTTTGCTATAGCATGGAAATTCAAGAGAGTAAGAAGACGGGAGGGAATCTACAGCCTTAAAGCCTTTTTAAATTCCAATTTGTGCTTATGCTGCTGTTTTCCAGCATAAATATGTGTGTACAAGGAACAGAGATAGATCCTCTGCATGGACACACAGAAAAGCGAGGTTAGAATGGCAGTCAGACCCTTCTGACATCCTCTATCTGACAAAACTTGCTGATCGACTCTTTTTTTACTTATTCTACTTTTACGTGGTATTTTCCTATATACTGGATGATGAAAAGTGTTTAACATTGCTTAGACCATTTCGTACAATGATTAATAAATTAGGCCAAATAAACATCCATGTATCTAGAAAATGGATGATTGATGTTCTAAATGGGTGGAATATCTAGATGGTACATTCAAAATAAAATTTGAACGGACAACTGCAATAAGAGTTTAAAAAAGGCATTTAGCTGAATAGCCGGAACTATGGTCACAAAGGTTACACTTTATCTCATTATACTTCAGCAACTAAAAATTCTAATTTTCCCTATAGATTAAATAATGTATATTGTAATTTATACAGTTACTTAATTATGATACGTGATGGCCCAAAACTGTTTGATATTATTTTTGTATTTGACCTGTTACATTTTTACAGTTACACATTTGGTTTTCTTTTTTTTTCTTTTAGGTTTATAATATTACTGAAAAACATATAGTGCTGTAGGTTGTTTAATGGCATGTTCGATTGTAACAACAATTAAGTGTGACAACAACACCCACTATTGGTAGAAAAATAATATATTGACATAACGTTTACTAAACCTGAACTTTAAGAGTAGAGAGAAGATGCAGAACTAGATGAAAACAAGCCATGATGAGTGAGAAATCGAGAAGCTGTATTAAAGGAGGAATACTTTTATTTGACAGCTCCAGATGTCAAAGATGTCAAAAACACTAAACTCTCAGTGTCATCTTCCACTATAGCAAAACTTAAGTTCTTGAACTCATTCTGTACTTGAACGTGAATAAATCCAACCTAAAGAAATAAACTAAAATGTAAACATGTCTGCTCGTCTATTCAGGCCCGTTTCATAAATAAATGACATTGAAATTTGTGGAAATTAGTGTTCATTGGAGATTGCCTTATTGATTTTCTAGGTATGGATCAAGGACCTCTATGATGACTGCCCTAGAAAGGTAATTGACTACGTGATTAAGGGAGCTTAATGTGGTGTGTGTACAGGTGATGTGCATAATTCATATGATTCACTGATGTACCTTGACTGAAAGTGTTTTATTGTCTGACTAATGAAAAAAAGTTTTTTTATGTTTCTAATAAAAATAAACTTTAATAAGCTATGAATAACTGAGCAAACTTCAAATGCTGACAGAAAATTAATCAGATACAAAGCATTCATGCACTTTGTTGCTGGGTGTACTGGTTGATATCAATTTAACATGTTTATTTTATTTTCTTTTTTCTTTTATCTACTTTTTTATCGTATATAGTCATTGAGTTTGAGCTAAAAATGCCAATTTAAAAGCCCCTGTTAAGATGGCACGGCAACTCTAATAATTAACATCCAGACATTTTTAATGATTTTAATGGATCAATGCAATGGCAATGATCAAATTCACCTGTACTCCACATTCAGTACTAAAAACCTCCGTTTAATAGGGGTGAATGTCTCAAAGCTAATGCTTTGTTAACAAATATCGAGTGGTATTTTGAAGCTCAGGCAGCACTGCAAAACAGAGTTATGCATCTCTATTGATCACTAATGTAGATAACTGCCATGCCTCTGACAGTGATCAAGACATGAATAGTGGTGAAATTGCTTCACCTCATTTGGAATGGAGCCTTCAATAACAGCTTACCCTACACAAGTAAAACATTGACTTCAATTTCGTTCCTTTAACATCTTTCACTGTACATCTTTTTATGTGTGAGAGTAATGATTTCTTTGTATCTACAAGAACCTAAAGTTTAATGAAATCCTCTCTCAATGCTTTCAAAGGAGAAAACCGTTCTGCTGTAACAGTGACTACCATTAATTTTGAAATTGTAAAAAAACATGGTCCACTTTCTTTAGTTAATCATTAAACTGACCAGTTGGAGTGATTTTTGTTTGGTTTAAAAGTCACTGTTTTATTTGGCCATCTTTTATTCCCACCGTCGCTGTCTTAATAGTGGTTAGTAGTGGTGATTTGTATACCAATCTCAGTATGTAGTTAATTATTTAGAGAAAGTACTGACATAGTTAATTTGCACAAAATAAATGTTAAAAAGGCTTTACTTTTTCTGGCCTATTGGAGTCCTACGGAATTGAAGGCAAATATATACTATGTCCCAATAAGGAGCAGGCCTATGCTGGTTACCTTGAATAGTCTGTAGAAGGAAGGCCTAAATAACAAGGGCACAGAATAACACTGAAAGGACTGTTCCATTCTTTCGGTCCCAAGGACACCTAATTAGCAGACAACAGCTGAGTCCATTTCAAATGTTAATTTTTTTCCTTTAAATGCTTTATAGCCATGTTGTATATTCCCGCACACAATTGGGGTTTTCATAGGAGAGCTTTTGTTCGTCAAGCCCCTTTTTATTTGCATGCATGTGGGCATTTTTGTGAGTCAATGTACTAGATGAAAATCTCTTTATGACACAATAGTCAAGTGGAGAGATGGTAATATGAAAAAACATTCACAACTAACCCACTAGAAGTCTGAGAGCATAATAGCTTTGTCTACAATAGAATAGAATACTTTGTGATTTTAGGTCTAAAAAGGGAACACAGATTACTTTTGCTGTCGTAATATTCAAGCCATGCCACCATTCGTTTTAAAACAATACAACATTCTTTTCCATTGGATTTTTAGCATATGTACACAGAAATCACTTCTGTTCAGCATCTGTCCAGAATTTGGCTATTCATTATTGTAATTGATATAAAAATATGTTATTGTATATGAAAGAAAATTACAAAATGAGAAATGTTGCCATGTCATGCATGCAATAAATAGATGCAGTTTTTTTTAGATAAAATCACCTGTAAAAATAATAAGAATATGTGATCAAATCAAATCTGTTTGTAAGTTACTAGCTTTTTATGGTGGACCCATGAGCAAAGCAAACGGCCAGTGAGCTTCTGCTTTGCAGTAAGCCTTTCATAAGATAACCTTTGGGTCAATGTGAAATGGTCACAGTGTGTGCAAGAGTGGAAAGATAGATTTAACAGGGACAACTGCTCTAGTATTACTCAGACTCTGAGCCTTCCTGCCTTTAAGCTTCTGTGCTGGGAAATGGGCCCAGAGGGTTTGAAATTCTAATATCCACCTTAAATACTGGTCATTCTGAACAGAACACCTCACCAAACCATTGGCAGTACACACAACAAATTACTGAAACCCAGAATCTTGCCAGTTGTGTTTTTGTATTTGTGGAAGACACATTTAGCCTTCAAGTCAGACCAATATGACAATCCTTAGAATAATTTTGGTCAAAACGTTTACCCAGCAACTATGACATATCTCGGTCACTTATTTAAATTACTAAATTACAAATTTAGTTTAGTGTATGGGTCACTGAAACAACAAAAATAGCTAACTTTAAATGGTCCTGGTTAATGAATTGTTATGTAGATGTTAACTGTTATGAAGCAAACTATACTACAAATATACAGCTGCGTAAATAATTAAGAGACCGTTTCAAAGCATCATTTTAGGTAGGTGTTTATGTAAAATTATCATTCATGTTTTTTTCTGTGAACTACTAACAATATTTTTACCAAATGTCAATAAAAGATATTGTTTCTATTTGCAATTATTTGCAGAAAATGAGACCTGAAGAAATAGGTCAAAATAACAGAAAAGATGTTCTGTATTTTTTCAGACCTCAAATACTGCAAAGAAAACAAGTTTATTTTCACCTTTAAGCAATACAACAGTAATATTTACACATGTATTTAGGGAAAGTTCAAAAAGTATCATTTTTTATGTGATAACCTTTTTATCATAGTTTTCAGGGGTCTTGTCATGCTGTCAGTCTTTTACATTATGTCACTTTATGTCACTCCTGAGGTTTGATTTTGTTGAATTTTTTCTGCGGCTGTATGAGGTTCATTTATTTGAAGGACAGTTTTTTCACATAATCCTTATTATAATGTCCTAATGTGGGACAGCTTATACAATATAAGAAACACACACACCCACACGTCAGTCGCATTGGAGGTATTTGACAAGCCCAGCAATAAAGCTCATTCAGTGAATCCTGTCCCACTGGGCCCATTAAGAAATCCACAAGATGGTTGTTTTCGCTCAAATGTAATTAAAGCCACAAATGACACTCCAAGGTACTTTTTTCACAGCATTCAATGGACAATGTCCTTAAACCATCCACACACATTATTAAACACAGAGACACCTGACAGAAACAACTTTTGCCAAGCTGCCACCATTTGTCCGTACTCCTCAGGGATAGTAAAAAATCAATAGCTGCACCATTTACAAAGAGCAGGGCTATATGACCTGTCCACCCCTTGTCTTCATCACTGCTACCATTGCTTAGTCTACAGAAGCCGTTTCAGTTCTACTTATGCTGTGCACACGCTCGAGCCCCTCAAAACCACTCAAGTCATCAGCAGAACACTCCTTTTGACAAGGTTTTGGCCCATATCCACAGTTTTACCAAGGTCAAACTGAATTTGAGACAAAGCGGCCTTTATAAAGCATTCTGTTCAGGCTTTTTTCTTTCTATTTGTTTGACTCTGTGATTCTGAGTCAAGTGAGCGGCAATTTGAAGGCCTTCATATAGGAGAAATGGCATTAGAGTTAATGACCCTGAGCGTCCCACGGGGCCACTTCATATTAAGGCCATTTATGTGCTGACAGCACTCAGTGTATACTCGGAAGTATTATGCAAACAATGGATCACTGTGAGGAACAACAAATACTGCTTACTAAAATCTTTTATATTTAAACAATAAAATGTTTGACAAATTATTTCTAAATGCATGTGAACAGAATTATTTACATTTAAAGTTATAGTTTCCCAAATATTAACATCTTGTCATTTACGTTCACCATCATGATGTTCCAAACCCATGTTTTTGTTTCTTTCATGGGACACATAAGGAGATTTTAGCCAGATGTTAAAGGCTGAAAGGGCAAAGAAAGTCAGAAAGGATTGGATATGAAAAATGACATTTTTAAGCACATAAATATGATCAAAAATGAGACTTCAACATTGAAATCTGTATGCCTTTAAATGAACAAAGACAAATGAAATGAGCATAAAATAATCATGGCCTGACATACACACTGCTTGCTTTTTAAAGAAGACGCAAGAAAGTTCATTTATGTAGTCAATGAGTCAGTTCATCCTTTTCAGGCCTCAAGCGTATCAAAAGGGTATCTGTATGCGGCAGAAGCGCTCGGTCCTCCCTCTGGCTGGAAAAGCCATGACGACGCTTCATATTTACCACTGGGACCATCGCAGAGGTGACAGAAGAGCAAGGCCACATCCCACCTGACCAGCTGCAAAACAGATTAAAGTGGGCTGAAAATGTGTAGATTGCCACAAGAAAAAATAATAATGCTGACATGGCCTTCCCTTTATGACAGCAACAAAACATTCCCTGGAGACCAATCTCTTTATCATTCCAGAAAGAATGACAAATAAAATACTTCCAAAGGCACGGAATTCTCACATTTATAGGGCTGAGGTGGCCTGGACAAAGCCGCATTATCACTAAGGCCACCAAGGTCTTGGTCAGATGTGGCAGGGTTTTCATTAGCCATTGTGACAGATAAATTTAATCTGTGGCTCTTTCAGTATGGCAGCAAAATGAATGGTGAGGGCTGACAGTGGTGTATACACACATGATGTTCTGTCCAGTAAGCTTTACATAAGGATTTAATCGGTTGTTTAAAGCAGTCAATCACAATTTAAACATTAAAGGTTAAGCAGTTTCCATATACATAGTATAGTATTACATGCAATGTTATTATATATTATTATATATAAATATAAATTAATAAATGTCAAAACACTGCTCCACAATATCTCTAAAGTTCATATAGAGGGAGCCTACATGTACTCATATTGCACACTGAAGTTTTGTTCTGATGAAATTGAAAAGAACTGCCATCATGATCCAAAAATCTGTTTGGTCAGTCAAGTGATCTTAAATTTAAATATCATCTAGTAAAGGTTTCATACCTTCACAGATTTTCAACAATTGTGACATTTATCGCAATTGTTAAAGTGCACAGAAATTTTATCTTTGATAATCATTTTCATTCACCTTTGAAAATGCTTTTGTATAACATAACATTTCTTATATGGTTGTATAGTGTTTTTGTATATTGGTAAATAAAACAAGTAAAGCATGAATGCAAGCAGCAGCTGTACATTGTTTAAAATTATTTTTAATTACACCATTACACCATTATCAGAACTAGCAAAATGCTAAAACATGAAAGGATGAATATTCATTTTGTTATTGTTTATTATCCTTTTTTGAGACAATATCAAGTGTGATATAAACAGAACTGATTTCTTTTATGACAAATCTGAACATTTATTCATACAAGCTTTTGTTTTAAGCATTCTTTTGTGTTATTCATACAAAGAAAGCTTGAAATCTCTGCTCAAAATCCAAAACAGGGAACTCACATGCCTAAAGATTAAGTTGGTCATTATAATGAGACGGGTGATGTTAATTGTTCAGAGGATCTTTTGGCTTGTTTTTTTTCTTTTCCCTCTAATTCCAGGCAAATATCTGACAGTAGCTTTGCATGGCAAACCTGTTTAATGAATGTCTAATCCCAGCAAGTCGCATTATGGCAAAACTGTCACACATCGCATTGTGGCAATTTTAAGTTGATTTTACATTATCATCCTCTGGTAATGCTCAAATATTTGGATTTTCTTTAATGTGGGCTTTTTTTGCAGGAAAGAAAACAGAGGTGAACTAAATCTGGTTCCCCACTCCCATTTTGAAGCCCCCCTTGTTGAGGCAGGCTGGAATGGCTTTTTTATGGCTGACAGCTTCAAGGCTCAACTGTTCCCATCAAGACCTCAAACAAAGGGTGAGCTGAGCTTCTTTAAGCGCATTCACGTCATGTTCACACCACATTCAGCCAGTGTAAACCTCAAGTAATATGGTATTGTGTGCACGTTTTAAATCGCACGGAACAGATGACGAAAAACACACAGTATGAATATAATGCATTGAGGCCAGTGTCTCAGAACACTGAACCAAACTCTCTATGAATGTAGGTGAACTTTTGTTTTACATTTACATTACATCTTTTCATTTAGCAGACCCTTTTATCCAAAGCATCTTAAAAATGAAAAATATAATTTTTTATATCAACACCAATTTTTACTGCACCATTGGTATTTCTTTGTAATTATTTTGTGATCTGAACAAAGAAGAAAATGTTTGTTTGGTCCTTTTGAGGATGCATTGAGGATACTGCGAAAATCAATATCTTGGGATTGTGGTGTTTGCAACAGGTCTTTTAAATAGTTTAACCAGCAAGACTTCCTTAATCTGGCTTCAATGGTTGGTTAAGGCTGGAATACAATAATCTGAACAGATTTTTAAAAAACTAGACATCATACACTTGCAGACATTTTGAACGTTTGCACAGAAAACAATACATGGTCAAATCTGCAGTCTGGCGCAGGCTTTATGCAACAACTCCAGACTGAAAATCTGGGCAAAAATTGGAGCAAAAGTCGTGTAGTGTATTCCAGCCTTAGTTGAAATACACTACAAGATTTTTTAAATCTAAACAGATTTAAAAAACAAAAATAGATATCACACACTTGCAGACGTTTTGAACGTTTGCATAGAAAACAATATGTGATAAAAGCGGCAGACTGATGCAGACTTTCTACAACAACTCCAGACTGAAAATCTGGGCAAAAATCGGAGCAAAAGTCGTGTAGTGTATTCCAGCCTTAAGGTGGTGTTTATATTTGCACCTTTTTGTGTGAAAACTAAACAAAAACTATCCTCATTTATACTGACATTTTTTTCCACACACGTTTCATAATGAACACTACACTATCAAATGTCTGGTGATATTGCTGGGTATGCGCTTACAAATGTATACTGTTGTAAACGCATGCATACAAGTTGGTTGTTGATGACAGTTGGTTACTAGTCACAGACTGGCCAATGAAACAATAAGCATGATGGCGAGGAAAAGCAAGGACGTCTTCGTGTGGATAAATGAGGCATTAGGCTTGTTTGATTTCATGACATGGCAGTAGTGAGAAAGATATGGAGCATCTTGCATATGGAGCAGATGGCTTTAGATTTTCTCTTGTGGTGCTATAATGTCACTGCGTTGCAGTGGCACCGCATGTCAGTGTTTACACGATCGTTTCAAGGTTGGTCATTGTCATCTTCTGGTAGCGTAATGGCTCATATCACAGGTGAAGCATACAGAAGACCCAATCAGTGAAGCTAAAAGTCTCAGATTTTGGGGGTCACTAAAGGTAAATGTATGTTAAAGGATTAAGCAGGCCAAAAGCAAATTAGTGCACATTCAAGGCGTACTGTACATTTTATTTGTTTGTGTTTATTGGTGATTGAATACGACCTTGGCATTGTTAGCATCATGCTTTGCCGATTCAGCTACAGGAACAAATTAAGTTAACGTGTTAAGTAATACAGCACTCAATGTTTTAGAACTTAATAGCTTTGATTAAACTTTTCATTTTCACTGCATCTTTAATTTAATTTCAGACTAACATGTCCATGGGTTTCCTAGTACTGTATACATATAGTGTAATATACTTCAAATACTACATAGAATCTGTTTATGTTTAAAAAGTTTTATATATTAAAAATTAATACATAAGGACCCTGGTCTGGGTCAAGCATCTGCAAACTAAATTCATATTTTATTTTGGGGGAAAACTGTGGACATTTTGTCCACTGTGGTATTTAAATACATCCCAAGGGATTCATATTACATTGTTAATTACTTAGCAAATTTCTGTGCTCACAGATTTCAAGTGATCCTATAGTCGTACGTTTGAATAAAGGTGAAGACAAGGGTACTACTTTGATAAAAAAAGGTCCCATCATTTCTGTGCCTGTATTTTTTGTTGTGGTGCTAGATATAATAGTATCTGTCCTACTCCCCCCTTATTACTGTAAAAAATAAGTAAAACACTGTAACTAAATCCTGAAAAATCATTTATGTGTAAATGTTCTCTTGGTTATGACATCACAGATATGAAGTTTTCTGAATCTGGATCTTTGTACAGATTAATTTGAATAAATAGCTCATGAACTGGAGGTTTATATTCTTACAATCTGAATTTTGTTTTACATCAAAGTCTTATTTTAAAAGAGCAAAAACTTGAATTCCATGATGTACAAACTCATCTATACAAGCTTTTGGAACATAAAAACTGTAGCTGCTTTAAGATCCCTTACAAACTCACCTAAGCATTGGAAAAAATCTTTCCAATTCATAATAATCATTTACGCATTTGGCAGACACTTTTATCCAAAGCGACTAACAGTGCATTCAAGGTATACATTTTATCAGTATGTGTGTTCATACACAACTAAGCTGAAAAACTGTAGCTGCTTTATTGACTCAAAGAATTTTTCTCAAGCTGTGACACAAGATTACACAGTATGTAAGTATTACAGATGCTCTATGCACCTCTAAGAAAATTGAGCATACATCGCTTCTACACATCAATTTGAGGTATTTTTTTTTACTTAAAAATGCTTGAAGGAAGGTGACACTTTCTTTTAAATTGCTGCAATTTCCACATTATGAAAAGAACATTTTGTAGCATTAGGGTATAATTAGGCTAGAATTCATTCATTAGGCTATTCTTGTCACAATAAGTATTTTACAGGAGCCTTGAACCCCTTAGTTAACATCAGAGCAGATGAAACGGATTGGCATGAGCCAAGTGGCAGCACGAGAACTAAGCAATTTTTGAATATTACTGACCGAGCATTTGGAAATATAGGACAGGAAAACTAATGCTTTTTTAGTCCAGAAATCCTTTCACCCCCTTACATTCAAACGATCAGATTAAAAGAGAGGTTTAAGAAGATTTGGACAAAAAAAACTTCAGTGCAATGGAAGGAGGAGTGGAAAAGGTGGGGGTGCAGAACACTTTGTGATTCAGTGGCCCCAGGCAATTCATCATAGAAATTGAGTTTCTAATGCAGCATCTTGTGAATTCCTTTTGCTCTGTCAACGTTTTAATACATTACATTGAGAAATTGTAAATCATGTTATAAAAAGCCCACTGAAAGCTGGCACTAACTGCTCCCCTTAACTAACTCTTTCATTTCTAAGCTTCCGTTTCTTTTTGATTGCTCTTTACATCTCACACTCACACATGCATATGCTCTCTATACAGAAGAGGATCTATTGAGAAAAACTGAGAAAGCCTTACAAGAGGAATCTAAATCTTATTATGAATGTGAACTAGTGATTTGAAGAGACTAGAAAGTTGTGGGCCTTGACACATTCTGCGAGTTTGTTTCTTTCCTTATTCGTTCTTACATGCCTGTCACCACTGTTAGTCACAAAAACGGACAAAAGCAAACAAAAAGAGGTGAATATCATAGTGGACTCGAGTCACCACTGCATTCTATAACAAATTCTTCCTGTATGTATGATCATGGCAATCAAACGTTCCTGAGACACGTCTGCCAACAACAATTCAAACAATGAAAAGAAAAGTGCTGCAAGTTCAGGCAATTCAGTGCAAATCTGTAAGTAATGTATAGTTGGTCTGGTCATCAAAAAATGACTTTTATTTGTCACCGTTACAAGGACACAAAATCATGTAAAAGGAAAGTCTGCATTTATTGGACAAAAAGACATCACATCTAAGAGTGTTTTCAGAAGAGACTCTGGCTTGGGATATCAATCAAGCACTCTTTTACTATAAACCTGCAAATGTCATACCAAGCTATGGCATTATTACAGTAACCATAGTTTAAAAAATGTTATTCTTAGATCATGCAGTGACAGAAACCATTAGGGGGAACGGCCAGAAGCGGCCACTATGCTGTGACTTAGTTACTGGTAAATAGAATGCAGCTTAAAATTTGGTGAAAACAAGTTATCTTAGAAGTCGGCACATACAGTGTTTGTATGTCTGTTACATGTGTGAATACTAGTCTGAGCATACAAGCATACAAATCCAGTATGAATCAATAATACATGTGTTTGTTTTCATTAAATGTGTCTGTGAATAATTCTGTGTCTGTGAAAAGTTCTCCATGTGACCAGCTAAACACTCGTGCCACCTCTCAGGAGTCATTAGCTGGCTGACTGTTCAGGTGCAGTGAGCTCTGTCACACAGCTAAACTTTATTTAATGCTTCAGGAGGCTGTTTCACTATGGGTCTCATGTGTAACGAAAAAGTAATCTCAAGATGACGAGAGGGGAGCAGTGAAGACTCGCCGCTCCTTCATCTCCATCCTGTCGACCTCCCTGGAGCTTCTGCCTGTGTGAAGACGATACTTCTGAGAAGCACGCTGGACAGATGGGTTATAACGTCATGACCATTCCAGACATGAGCACTGCAGCCTTTTCAAACAGCATCCACAGTGAATTACTGCAGAAAAAACAGTGTTTGCATCTTTTGACAATGTGGTTGAAACTAAACCCAGGACTATTCAAATATATTTATATATTTTTTATATTTCTTTATATTCCTTCACATTGTTCATGTTTTTCCCAAAATAATAATTATTTTGGTATTCAAAACTTCACAACATCATTTGTAAACTTGTATGTGTATTTGTATGTGTAGAAGGTGAGTAGCAATGATTGAATGAATACTTGAATGCTTGTTTATCTGTGAAAAGTTAACCAAGTGTTCTCTAGGTGTTTTATGTTAGGGTTGGGTACATTTTCTCAGGCTATGTATGAAGAAAACATGAAGATGCATGAACATTTCAGAGAATATTTAAGGTCTGTTAAAGGAACACGCCACTATTTTTGCTGTTGAAGGCTAGATGAAACTAATATTCCAGAGTTTAACAATAACTTAGATATACTGTATCATAGGTGAAAAAAATCTGTTTTCTTTACGTCAATCGCAGGAAACATAGACTAGCTATTAAACTTCACAGACTAACTACACTACTAAAGATGTGCTTACATTTATGAGCTGTGGCCTAAATGTCAGAGAAATATCATCTCCACTAATCTGGTTCATGCTGTTATCTGAGGGGAGTGTTTCACGTAGGACAGGTAAGTGGAACTGGGTCACTGAGCTTTGCTTCCAATTTGCTACAGCGTTCACAAAGTGTGAATCATACAAGGATTTAATCTCACTTAAGTCCACTTAAACCCCTCGCTGCTGCAGAATGGCTCACTTGAACTGTCACAGGTAGGCCCATTTTATTGTACCATCTCCTCTGCTCTCTTTACACCAACAGAGCAACTATTACAAGAGTGTTTATGAACCTGCGGATTGGCCTGACATCTCCTTCAAATCCATCCAAACTCTACTCGACAGGATTAGGGTATTAAACAACCACATAAAGCCATTAATGCACCTCTGTCTGCCTGGGACAGGGTCCTGTTCATACCAGGATGAAGGAGAGGGAAGGGCACCTGGTCCAGCTTCATCTTTGGGTGAAGAACAAAAAACGGAAATCAGGTCAAATGCAATTCTACCAGCCTTATCTCGGTAAACGCAAGGCTTGACAACAGTTTGTTTTTGTACGGGGCATCCATTAAAGTTATTAAGCGATGTTCATGTTGCTAATCCACCATCTTCTCAAAAGCTTCTACTTGAACAGTGACCTGCAGATTAGGTTATCATAATGTTCTTCTCCAGTTTTATTAACCTATAAAAACAGTGGAATAGGTCTGATTTCATCATTCTGTTCAAAACACCCCCACATCAACTACCCACAAGTTTGAAAAGTGTTACAGTGTTGAACAGACATTTTGTAATTTAGATTTTTTGGTAACAAGCATGAATGTCATATTCTGAGTTTTTGTTAACTCAGTTGTAACTGTTTACTTTTCACTTGTTCACTGTTAATAGCTTGGTGACAGGGTCGGACTTACACTGTAAAATGTAATAAGTTGACTTTACTTAAATATGTGAGGAAACCGATTGCCTTATGTTTTTAAGTAAAGTAGTGTATAAATTTTAAGTTTGCAAAACTTAATAATATTTGTAGACTAAACTTATTTATTAAGTATAGTTAAGTACACATTACTCAAAATCATTAGTTGGGTTAACTTTTTATTAGTGTTCACATTACTAGCAAATATTAGGAAACCGATTGCCTTATGTTTTTAAGTAAAGTAGTGTATACATTTTAAGTTTGCAAAACTTAATAATATTTGTAGACTAAACTTATTTATCAAGTATAGTTAAGTACACATTATTCAAAATTATTAGTTGGGTTAACGTTTTATTAGTGTTCACTTTACTAGCAAATATTAGGAACCGACTGCCTTGTTTTTAAGTAAAGTAGTGTATGGATTTTAAGTTAGCAAAACTTAATAATATTTGTAGACTAAACTTATTTATCAAGTATAGTTAAGTACACATTACTCAAAATTATTAGTTGGGTTAACTTTTTATTAGTGTTCACTTTACTAGCAAATATTAGGAACCGACTGCCTTAAAGTTTTAAGTTGAGCCAAATTAATAAGTTGAGTTTAACCAAGTTTTGTGAAGAAAAGTTGAAATTACTTAGTTAAATGGGTAAAGTCAACAAACTTAACACAAATAAGTTAAGTATACTTATTTTTTTGATTAAGTTCAGCAGTTACATTTTACAGTGTACGCCCCATTCACACATCTAGCGACAAAGCAACGCAATGCCATTAATTTTAATGGAGAGCCGGCGACTTTCGGCAACACAAAGGGGCATGTCTAGCGACACGACTATACCGATACCCAGCGACAGAATCACTGGCGGTGTGTACGCAGTTAGAGGGATGGGGACCCCTGGGCTTGAGTTGTTTTCAGGGCCCACATACTATTTAAAATCATGTGTTTGTTCCAAAGCATGAAGCAATTAGTAAAAACAGCGAATTGTACCATAAGATTAGAAGCACAAATTCTTCAAAGAGAGCATTTAGTTCAACCACAATTATTTCTTTGTAACAGAGGAGGACGGATCATAATATTCAAATCCGTCTTTAACCTTTCATAGCAGGAGGATTAGAGAGGAAAGTCTCCATTCCAAACTATTTCCTGCCCCCCAACCACTTGCAGCAATAATAACGATCATTATCTCCATTGTGTGAAAAATGGATTATTATATCAGTGTATAAACCCAGGAACACCCATGCTATTATAAATTTATTCACATCAGGACTGCGGTTTGAGAATGGCAGGCGTCTGTGGCAGTCACTGAGGCCATCATGGGTGACTGCGCCCCTGATCTGCCATTGTCTGGGCAGCACAGTCTCTATTCCAGGAGTTCAATATACTTAAGCTGCACACTCTCTCACTTTTGATCTTAAATATTTGATCTGAGAAAAATGAAGTCCAACAGTGCAGAAACGTATTCCTCATCCACATTATAAGGGCCGTGTCCCTAGAGCGGTCTACAGCACATCTGCACATCCCCACCTGGATTGGAATTTGGTAAAGTAGTACATTGATGTATATTTAAAAATTACATATTTTTACAAGTTGTTGGTCTAGAGGTTAATAAATTATGAACTAAATAACATTAAAAACACAATTTCTTGTGTATGATATGAATCAATCAATGTACTATTTACATTATACACGTTAATGATGAGGAAGAAAATAAAAAGTGACCCAGACATTCTTTGGGGTTTGAGTGCTTCATCTCAGGAAATCAACTTCAAACTCTTTCTAAAATATAAACGTCATCTTTTTCAGTAAACTTATCTTGACCTTGTAAGAAATAAAACGCTTTATTTTAAATTTATCAATAGACCATGTAAATGCAAAGATTTAAAGAAAAATAGCTGGAGACACTAAAGCAGCATTCTGCAATGGTTCTTTTTCACTGTTACAAGAGTTTATGAAATAGCACAGGCTCTAATTCATCTTACAGACAAACTGGAGTGCAACTCCTGTTTGATTTAGTTACTCTTACCTTTACTCTTTCATGTTTAATATTTCATTGCAAGGTCAGACTTCAGTACTCCCCCTACATCCCTTGGTTTTTATACAACTGTGGCTATATTTCTTAAACACATGAACTTCTTTAATTAAATCACATCTCGATTCAGTCCATCTCAGTCTAATTGACAGCAAGGTGGTTAGAAAGGTTAATTAAGTGCCAACTGCTGTTTCTTGGAATTCTTGCATCCGAGTCAACCTACAGGGAGGGCAGAATTCCTCCACAAAGACGTGTACCATTTCAAAAAAACACTCACACACATAAAAATACACAAAGCATTGAGCTTTACCAAATTGTACAAATCAGTTAGCCACTGAACAACTCTTTAATGTAAACAAGATCACAATTATGTTACCTATTTATTATAAAAAACATATTTCATAATTCAAAAGCAAGGAATAATAAACTACATTTATTTGACAATCGTTACACTGTATTCTATATATTAGCAATTTAGTCATCAAGGCTTGGAGGAAATGAAACAAACCCACACACAAATACAGAAACATCAGTTGTTAGTCATAAGGTGGGGCAGTTGTGGCCTAATGGTTAGAGATTTGGACTCGTAACTAGAAGGGTGCCGGTTCGATTCTTAGTACTGGCAGGTAACAACTGACGTGCCCTCTAACCACTGTTTGCTACCCGGCGCTGCAGTGATAGCTCTCCACTGCTCCGGGTGTATGTGTATTCATGACTTGAAGTGTGTGTGTTCACTATTCATTGGATGGGTTAAATGCAGAGGTCACATTTTGGGTATGGGTCACCATATCTGACAAATAGGTCACTTTCAGGTGAAACAAGTTTTGCCAATCCCATAGCCAGTATGAAACCTTTGACAAATGGCTCCTGATCTGAACATCAGATGTTTGTCTCTGATGGTTGCATTTTTGTCTTGTGAAAATTATGACACATTTTTTTCCTGTTCAGACAACTTGTTTTGATCTCTGCTTATGTCCCTCATCAACTCCACCACTTCAAGTTGAGGCATCTATTCAGAGGAAGATTAGACAGGAGATGGGAATGTGTATTGTGGCTACATTCAGAGGCCCCAAATGCACTGTTTCTCAGATTAGACAATACAGAGATTTTGTTCTAGACAGTGCTGCATCTTTTAGATTGGTCCTTGTTATTTTCCTTTCAATGCAGGATTTCAGTGTAGCAGGTCAAAATGACATCTGCCATCACCTTAAAGACGATTAGCAGGTTTACAAAGACCAACCGGTAGAAAAAATGCTGTAAAAACTTCAGAAAATTTGTTTTTTAAAGATATACCGTATGCAATAAAAAGTTAACATATGGCTAGACTGCTCATCCAATAACTACACAACAAACAGAATTGTCTGTCCAAACAAACATCATACACCAGACTGTGATAAACAGACTAAATGACAGAATATAGATTTTTGAGTGAACTATTCCTTAAAATCAGACATGTTTTCTGGAAAATATGTAAGGCATTCAGGTATAATGGTGTGTGTTTGTCTTGCTTTCTGCCCTTGCTTTTGGCTTTGAAACCAAAAATGTATCACAACAAATACCACCGAAATGACTGGAAGCCTTTCAAATGCTTGAAAAGGCCCTGTTAGGGGTAGCTGGGGAAAGTTGAAGAGAGCAAACAAAGCCTTTGGCTGCGTGGCCTGATAAACAGTAAAGAAGTATCCAGGGGAATGCATTATTCGCTCAGGGAATTAATCAATTTCCGCACATGCCCTGGCCCTTGCAATTATACTGCACAAAAATGCTATCCATCACTTTCAAAGCCAAAGGGACAAATAGTGGTCAGAGCTGTAAGTGAGTGCCGGCTGAATGCAGGGACGCAAAAGTTGCACTTATTGCTGTCCAGGCATTACCTATGCAGATCTTTATCAGTGGCCCAGTGGCTCTTTTGTGACCATTTTGCTGCCCTACAATGGCTTTCTGTAAACCCAAGCTACTGGGAGATTGGCTAAAATTATACTATCTTCATGCTTTGCTAGGTGGCAGCTTAGAAACAAGCTGCCTGTGGAAGCCAGGAAAAGATTGCTGATAATAGCTTCACATCTTCTTGACCTTTCGTCTGCTTTTCCTTCCTCCTCTTTTTTCTTCACCCCTCCAACTGTTCTTCAAATACTGTGACAGTGGAAAAAGGACAGACTGCTTTGGACGAGGACCAAACCTCCCTGACACTAAAATAAAATGACATGTATCATCACTATAAACATGCAAATTTTGTAACCTCAAAATTAATCAAGACAGATGTTTATTTAAAATAGCATGCAATAGCATGTTTTCGGATTCAGGAGCATTACATTAACATTTAGTCATTTACCAGACGTTTTTATCCAAAGCGACTTACAGAGAGATTAGGAAGCAATAAAGCGATACGTCATACAGGGGCAATAATATAATAAGTGCTAACAACAAGTTACTAGTTTCAAATAGCAAATAGGCAAAAGGTCTATAACAAACTAAGTTTCCTTGGCAACAAGCAGATTCTGCCTGGATGCTAACAAATCCTACTTTTCTCTTTCTGCCAAGCATTTATCTATGCAAACACCTAATGCAGGCCAAAAGGGCTCATTTTCAACACAAGATGCATGTCAAACAGAGTCAAGGTCATGGCTCTGCCAGGTTACCACATCACCCAGGCTCTGACCTTGTCTTCTTTACTCTGCCTTTAGCTCTCGTGGCAATAGCATAAAGCTGGCCAATGGGTAATAAAGCCAACCTATTAAACACTAAGAAGGTTCACTGCTCTACTCCTGGGTGACTACCATACATCATATGCAGGGCAAAGACAGAAACACAGTTTATCATTTAATAAGCTGGCCTGAGGAGACTACACATGCATTACCTATAGAAACAAGAAATGGAACTGAATGTAGTCCAAATTTACATGCAAACCTAAAGATAAGCAAGTAATATGATCAGGTTACAGCACATAAAAGGACACATTTAACATAAGCAAGTAAGGCTAAGCACATTCACAACAAAGGAATGACAGATTCTTACAGCAGGCTTTGTAAAAGCAGACCAAAAACCGAATTGCAAAAATAAAGTGCTTGTTTTTCTCATGTCCAATTGGTCAACCAAACAGGTATCACACTTTAACAGTGGTTAAGTCAAAGTCCCTGGGAAGTTGTTGCACTTGGCTGCCATGTTTGCTATGCTTTTTCAGTTGCATTGTACTTGATCAAGTCAATGTTGCTGTTGACATAATAAAAAGTAGAAGAATTTAAGTTGTACACATCACATACACTTTAAAAAACATTTTGATTATAGTCAACTAAACCTAATTTAGTAAATTAATCCAATTGATTTGTAAGTTATCTCAACTTTTGGCAGTCAGTACAACTCAAAAAATCCTATGCAAAAAAAGAAACTTAAAAAGATTAGTTAAGATTTTTTTTACAGTAAAGTTAGTATAGAGTGCCTAGGAAATCTTAAAAAATAAAAATAAATAATAATTGTAATACAAAGAACAGTCAGACCTGAATAAACATTAGGAATGTACAATAATATGTCCACTATTAACACAGTATAGAATATGATACACATACAATAAGATACATAAATTTAAATTACTGTTATTTTCTTAAGTAGTTAAAAATCACACTATAACTTTAGAAATACATACAAATTGCATGCCAATACATTAAAAAAGCTGAGTTTACTCGAACGCTGAATTCGTCTGTGCTTTCATGCTAATTAAAAACCTACAAACCAAGAATTGTGACTAAAAATTCCTGTGAACTATACCGCACAAACTTGGGCTTAGAGAGGAAAAATGTAAAGCATTAGATGAGGTGGAACATCTTTCTGCCCTCCATAAGAATGGTAAAAAGGAGACTTGGAAAGACCTAAAGTGATGAAGCAGATACAGGCAGCCCTCATGTGGGGCCAACGGTTGCAGAGGATATGTATATCTGCTGATAAGACTTTCAGTTCAGAAACAGTTTTTACTAAGCCTTTCAGATACACATCAGCCACAAAGAAATAGCTCCGGCCTTCATTATTCTGTGTGAATCTTCCCTCATTTACCCTGGATGCCATCAGCTTTATTTCACCTCAAAATACCCTCATCCACATATTACACAGCTGTGTTTGGTTAACAATCCAGACAAAGTTGCTGTTGATGGGGAAAATGGATGGCAACAAATGTCTGCCTTTGTTGGGTCTGGTGCAAGACCCCCCAGAGATGCGAAAGCACAGAAATTAAACACATAACTGGCAGCTGTTATCTTGAGATAATTTCATACAAAGGTTATATGATGTGCATTTTCTGAACCATGTAACCTTTAAAATAACTAATGCATTGAAAGAAAATTGTTATGTGAACATCCACTGTCATTCTGACTTCAAACATGATGCTATTTACTGTTTACAAGTGTGGTGAAAAGAAAACTAAAAAAACAGAGAACAAAAGCGATGTATGAAGGCATCTTCATTATATGTGAAAACCAGAGAGGAAACAGACACCAGTTTTCTTCTTTTGACACTGAAATGCACAGACATTACACAAGGCATACCAATATGGATTAGAGAAAGAACGAGATTAGAGCTCATCAAAGCTGACTGGAAAGGCTCAGACGTTCAGGGTAGACTTACGGCAACAAGACACATTTCATTTAGCTCTATTATTTGTTCTCTGATCAGTTTTCTGTTTCAGGCAACATGGGTGAAAGAACCGCACTTCAAAAGGCAATTACTGTGCAAGCAACAAATGTGTAGCTACTTGGACATATTTTCAATACCCAGCTATAGCTTTTGTAAATAATGCTATTAATCCTAAAGCTTCCATTGCTCTCAGCAACTCCTTTGATTATTTGGTTAATATTGGGTGACACATTTTTCATATAATGTACGGACAAAAACCGTGACACAAACAACTTGGTTTAAATTCTCTATTAAAGCAAGAAATATCTTATTGTAGAAGTGACATAGTGGTTAATGCATGGGTATGAGTATTTGGTACTCATTCAGGTTGCATAGGTTTGGGCCCATTTCACGTCTCTGTTAGTAAAACTAATAAAATAAAAGTAAGTCATTTTTTTAATATTTGTATTCTATGGGAGAAAAACCAAAGAAGAAACGCTCACTGTATGCACAGTACTTCACTTCTTTGTCCGACATCTAGTCAAGGACATGCACATCTAAGCTCTTTGATCATCCATAAATCTTATATTATGTTCCTTGATGTAATTACAATAAATATTTCCATCATATTTAGTTTAATTTTGTAAAGAAATGTATGAAGAGAGCTGTACAACTTTCAATTGCTTGGAAAGAAGGTCTAACAACCCCCATGACATTAAACAGTTTATACATTAAAGCTTTAACATCCAAAGAATTCCAACTTGTATGACTGACTCCACCGAGAGCAGCCTTGAAAATCCCAGTGTGAACCAGTACAATCAGAAGAAATTTTCTATTGGCCTGTGCACTGTTCAAAAGCCCAGAGCACGAGTCAAGTTAGTCAAGTATTCGCTCTATTCACCAACATGTTCTATTTCAAACTGAAGTCATTCTTACAGTGAATGGCTCATTTTAGAATCTTAAAGCAATATAAAAGAACGGGATCAGGGTTATCTTTAAGCAAAGCCACACTTCACCTAAAAACACACGTCCATCATGGCATTCAGCTTTAGAGTCTATTCTTTCTCATAAAACGACTGTTCTGCAAGGTACTGTGCTCTAAGACTGCACTGTAAGTTTGACCCCTGTGTAAGGACTCACTGCAGCTCTGTGTGTAATGAGAATGTGTTGGAGATGAGTAGGAACAGGGCAAAGCGACAAGGTTAACGCTCTCTCTGTGAGGTGCCTGCAGACAGCAGAGCTCCCCCACAGGGCTAATTACAGAGCTACTGATTCCCCACTGTGAGGACACGGCCTGTCGGACCCCCATAAAAGTAGCAGACCAGTAATCAAAACGTTCGTATCTCTCATACGGAATAAACAGCACACACAGGCCTGGCACACAAGCATAACAGACCAAACCAGAAGCAGGTAATTCAACTACTGCACTATTCACTTGTGTAGCTATTGACTTTAACTAAACATTTTGTATCAACATTCAGACTGAATAGGAACTTAACTAAACTAGTTTTTGCTTTCATGAGTTGTCTCATCGCTATGAGGTCACTATGGAAGGTCCCGCCAGTGTGCAGAATACAGTCGGTACGTTGGCAATTGCCATATTTCTTTCAAGAACACAGGAACGGGGCAAAGTAAACATTGGCCTGCGAGGCATGCGCTTGTGCTGATGCTCAGATGGACTGATTTCTCCATATCAGATTTCC
Organism: Oreonectes daqikongensis; assembly: GCA_026939265.1. Lineage (NCBI taxonomy): Eukaryota > Metazoa > Chordata > Actinopteri > Cypriniformes > Nemacheilidae > Oreonectes > Oreonectes daqikongensis. The sequence continues at coordinate 1,094,198 of JAOTQM010000446.1, read as the reverse complement.
CCAACATATTTCTGTTCTGCCTAGACTAAGCAGGAGTCCACGTTGGAAACAGATAACAAGTGTCTTTCACACAGCACCAACACGTACCAGGGTGCTTATCTGTGCACTTCCTCACATACCAGTACAACCTAGACAGGGTAGAGATTGTTACATTTAGTGATTTGTTTTTGCTTCTTGAAGCAGATAAAAAATGTGCATAACTCTCAGTAACGTGGATGTCTAGGTGTCAATGCGCAATCTTCCTGAGGTGTAAATAAAACGTAAGTAATATATACAGGGTTTTTTCTCCTTTTTTTCATACAGTCTTCCTGAGTCTCAAAGATTAATTTAAAACAGAAGACATTCTTTCTCACAACAGAAGAAAAACTTCAAGGATTCTTTTAATAGAGAAAAAAATCCTTAGAAACACCTTTAACTGAACAAAAGACACAATGTTTCCACACTTTACAATCCACAAAGCAGAGAGCAATAGGGGATGATGATACAAGTGAAGGTTTACATCCATTAACGACAGGGCTCATGTAGACCTCTGGGCTTGATCTCCAGAGACATCTGCTGTGCCCCCTAAGACCCAACATCCTGTCATCCGCAGCGACTGAACCTCCCTCTCATTCCCTCATCCGTAATGGCAGCAATTAAAATATAATGTAAACTTTTTGAGCAGCCTTTCATGCCACTGAAAGGCATTGTGTTGCAAATGGGGACTAATGTATTCATCCCTAGGTAAACATCCCTGCCATGTCCCTTTTGCAGAACAGAGGAGAACAAAATGAAAGTGATAATTTCTCCCCCTCTGAGAATTTGCCTCTTTAATTCTGACAGTAAACTCGTGGCTGTTACGGGGTGTTAAGTAGGATTTAAAACTTGTCAGACAAGACATGTTTGAAATTGCTTTAAATAAGAGTACTGTGTTGCTGTCAACCAGAGGCTTAGAGGAACATACTCTCACAATTGAGGCACTCATCTAAGCTCAAAGAACTGTGCCCCTGCTCTAGTTCTACTCCTTCCTGAATGCGCACTGCCTCCTAACACTGTGAATCAGCCCCTCCTGGTGGTGACATGTGAATTGACGCAAAGATCCAACCAACCAACCACTGAGATGGCCACCCATGAAATACGAAAAACAATAATTTTTTGAAATAAGAATTTTGCCGATTTTCACACTTACCTGTGAGAAATCTTTATGTTTTTATTCTATTCTAAATACTGCAGGTTTAATGCATGTGTTATGCAAAATGAAAGACAGAAATTCTGGGTTTAAAGTGATGTAAATCACATCATTATTTCTGTATCTGTTCTGCACCAGGGTCAGAACTGATATAATGTATGTAATTGCTCTGTCAGATGTAAATGTCTCTGATGTTATTGCTGGTCTACATTTATCCATGTTCCATTTTACGATGAAAAATAGAACAAATATGTGGAAGCACAAATAACCTCTCAAACATGAAGATGTTTAGTGGATTGTCCGATGTCCGAACGCTCTTTTACATACAATGAAAGCAAATGAGGTCTAGGGACAGCATCATTACTTGGACACCATGGTTAAAAGAAACAGTATGCCAACAGTATGCATATCATCAGACTGGTATTGTAAAATCTATGATCGAGGTCCAATGCTAGAGCACATTAAAGTAGCAATTAGCCCATTATAATTAGAAATGAGGGCAAATCCCAATTTGTTTCTTTGTATTAAGAATGACTGGTACACAATATCTGACATTTTGAGATAATTAAGCTGGGTAAAAAAAGTGTTCTGTTTACCATCCAGATCTTAGCAAGCCTTCTCATTGCAGTAGTTTACAATGTTAAATACTATTTATGAAGCATTGGCATGAATGGTCATCCTATTAAGCAAGAAGACAAAGTCACCTAGAAAGCTCTTAGTATCACCTGCAGTGAACATGGCATTAAGCTGTACAGACAGGCTATCAAACAAAAGACTCAAGCTGTTAGATAAACTGTCTTTAATTAATATCTCTTTGAAATGCTAGCAAATAGGGATCATTTACAAAACATTTGTAGAGGATACAGTGCAGTATATTGTTATATTTCTCGGCCTCCTGCAAGAATAGCATTTTTTTTTTTGAAGAAGAAGAAAAATACCAAGAAGCATTTTTGAGTATAATACAGGAAAAAATCTTGGTGGTCACATCAGTAGTCATTTTATGGATGAGTACTCAATGAGCAACCAAGGAGATTTACTGCCGGTTCTTCAGCATGTTGCCAGATTTCTGGGAAGTATAAAGAGAAAACGGCAGATAAAATGTGAGCGAGCACAGAGCTGGAATGTGATGTTAAGAACTAACCCTCTGTAGCACCTTGTCCATGATCTGGCAACCACTCTCTGCATGGCGAGTCTTTATCGTACAAAGGGATTAGATCGCCCAGTCTAAGAGTCTCCAAGTTATTAGCACCTTCTTATACAAAGTATAACAGCAATCCTAAAGACATTGATTGCAGGGAACAGTTCAAATATGATTTCCTTATAGCTATTAATATGTATGCCTTAAATAGAAGCACACCGCTAAGCAGCTTATGATATTATGAAAAGAATGTTCCCTCAGGGACATAATATGCCAACAGTGACAGTAAGGAGAGATTCGTATTTACCCAGATTGGCTGTACTTACGTCAAGCATTCTCCGAGCTTGTGGGAGGGAACATGGGGCAGTGGCAACAGCTCGGTTTCGATAAGCACTTACCGTGAATAAAAGACAAGCATGAAAGTGAGGTTTAGCCTCTTTAAAGATTCCTCACCAAATGTAGAGGCAGATAGGGCAGGTGCCTTTGGTTCCGGACGTGATTAGCCGTCTGTGGCTCACTGTTCCTGCAGAAACGAGACATTGCAGAGACATTGTCCAAGCTTGTCCAGGTGGGGGACCTGTCATCCCAAACCAGGGCTTAACGGAGCACTGCTTCGAGCAAGAGATTAGGACCCGAGAATTTAGATTTGTCTCTTTTTGCAATGCATGCTTAATCCAAAGAACTGTTTTTTTTCTCTCTGTTCTTCTCTCTCTGTTTCTCTTTGACATTCTAGACTCACTTCATACCATTCTGTTTTCATAATTTATGTGCTTTTTTTTATCTCCCGATGCTATTCGTATTTTCTTCTTCTCCAGATGAGTCGGTTTGATTTGTTCATCATTATGCAGTTTTTCAGGGATAAAAGGAAGGCTTTTATTCAGTTTATATTTGGATTGACTGGCACAGCTGGTCTTGACAAATAAATACACAACTGTATATCAGCCGTTGCTAGAATGAGCAAGATATTATTTCTGAGCCACAAACATAAAAAAATTCTAAACCTCAATGAAAACACCCAGTCAATGTATCACACTTGAACATTTTGTAGTTGCTAATGTAGGAAACAAGTTAGACAAGTTAGTGGCTTACAGCAGGGGTTACGAAACATTTTAATTCTAGTAATCTCATTAAAATATTTTTAAATGTAAATACATGGGGAAGATTACATTTGTTCTTTTAGTAGAGAGTATGTTTCCTTGTCATTACATAAATAATGTGTACAATATGTTTCATTATATATGTTTAATTAGTACGTTTACATTTTGTCATTTAGCAGATGCTTTTATCCAAAGCGACTTGCAGGGAGTTTAGGGAGCAATAAAGCAATATGTCATACAAGGACAATAATACAATAAGTGCTAACACCAAGTAGTTTCCAGAGAAGAACACTATAGTATTTGTTTTATGTTTGTTATGTTTAATTACTTATGGCCAGATATCAAAATATTGCCATTGCTATAGATACTTTTTGTCATTCACCACAGCAGTCAAGTGACTTTGTGTGACCCACCTTATCGTTTTCCACTGTGCAACCCACAATTTATTCACACAACACAAGATGAAATGCTCAAAGTACAGATTATTGTATGGACCAACAATATTCTATTGTTTGCCAATAATTAATGAAGTTCCCATAAATAAAAGATACAAAAAATGTGTAGTTACACGCTAAACAAATATGGTTCTTGAAAGGTTCTATTTAGAACCATGTCTTCTGAAGAACCATTTTCTGCTGAAATGGTTCTTTGTATTGGGAAACGGTTCTTTATTCCCACCTTTTTTGGCTTAAATTAAATCAGTTCTTTGGAAGCTGCCTCCTGATTGGCTGTTTCTCCTGCATCAAAGTCCTGATTCAACAGTCCTGCTGAGCTGATAACACCACACAGGTAAACTTCAGACTGTTTTAATAATATATTTTATAGTTATTCAGTTATTAATCATATATTTATGCTTATATAATTTATGGGAATCTGCTTTAACAATTATTTAGGATAATAATTTGTTAAAATGTTACGCATATACATTGATAATAAATCAGGTAAAATTATATAAATCATTATTTACTTCAGAAACTGCCAAAAAAAACATTTTTCTCATCAAATATTTCCATGCACATTAATGTTTCTTAAGCAGTGTTTGGTACAACATGTATTTAGGTTTATTTATTGATATTTCAGTGTTTGATATGCTTGGAAGAGACGTGTATTTCTCACAGTGCTAACAAAGCATCAGTTCAGCTCAGAAATTGTTTTATATGTGATGTTTTCATGTTTCTTTTAAAGTTGATACCATTTCTACATTAAAATGACAGTTTCAAATTGCAAATTCAGTGACACATTCATGGGTAAGTCATCAAAAAGTATGAATGAATCTTTAGTCAAACATCATCTTTTAACCTGTTTATGCTGTATTAGTTAGCTCAACCAAGCTGTCATATCCACATTTTTACATATGTGAGTGGACTTGTTTTGTCTCTGTGTCTCAGCTTCAGGCTCCTGAAGACACCCAAGACTGACAGACCCAGCTCTGGTTCGGCCTGATGCTCAAGGATGAGCATCATTAGCTGGAAATGGTGGGAATCTATGATGATCATGGTCTACAGATTTAAGCCCTGTGATCTACAAGATGCTGCCAGACCCTTCTATCTGACCAGAAACTCAACATCATTGCCACACATAAAAAACAATGGATGTAGTATCTGCCACAGCAAACAATATATATAATGGAATCATTTTACTGTCTGTCTGACTGCTTGATTGAACTGCTTGCTGTAAAATCTTGAAGCTTCAAATAGCAATCATGCATTTTTAAAATTTTCCATATATACAGTTTTTTTCTTACATTTGTGCTAAAATTTGCTAAAATGTATTTCTTTTCTTTTTCTTATGTCTCTGTTTAGGGCTAATATGTTTTTTCTGTATGCTGCTTTGCAAAACTGCAAACTTGTGAAAGGAACTTGAAAATATATTGAATGTTGCATGACATTTCATGTTCTGACCAGAAGGAAATAAAAGTATTACTTGATTTACATCTCTTGCTTATTTTTGGAAATAGAAAAGTAGATAAAATTGGCCTATATAAAATAAGTAAATAAATGAATTAATAAAAAAACTAAATAAAAACCCCTACTGACTTCTGATAATGAAAGGGTTCTTTATAGCACCACTGATGCTAGCACTTTTCAATGTAAGGTTCTTTATGGAACCCTAAAAAAAGGGTTCCATTTAGCACCAAAATGGGTTCTGCTATTGTTACAAGCTAAAGAACCCTTTTTTGGTACTATTTAGAACCATTTTTCTTGAATCCCACCCCTACAAGCGATTAAACAGATCCTCTGTTGATGTGGATTTATCAACCTGCAGTTTTTTCAAAATGTTTGGGCTTATTTTATGGGAAAATCTGTGGATGTCTGCAGAATGGATTTAAATATGGTAAAATGTATTAAATGCAACTAACAGTACTAGATACTCTTCATTCCTTTAGTTTCACAAACAACATACAAGGGGCTGGGGATGACTAGAACCATTTTTTTGGAACTAAAACTCTAATTCTACAGAAAGCAGCAGAGCTTCTATAGGCAAATTGAAATTGACAGAACATGCATTATACGTTATTTGTGAGATAACAAACGTACAAAAGCAGTTTTAATAAAGTCTGCTGTATGAGATCCTTTTGAAGACAGTTTTCAAGCATCTAGTATACTGTTGATTCATATGATCTTGCTTTCTAACAGGTAGCCATCGGCAAAATTTAATTGGCTTGCATGTAAGACTCAATGCATGTGATAATACACCACCAGTAATAGAGGACAAAGCTTCTCCCTGCTGTCTTAACACTTAACCCTATTCAACCTCTGTGTTTATCAACTCAATTATCCTTCTATCTGCAAGTGGAATACACACAACCCCCTCAATCTCAAAGATATCCAAAAGTAAAAGATGAAAGCGCAGGGTGAAAGGTGCGAAGGCAGGAAAACGAGGGATGGAGAAGGAGTCAAAGTGTTTCATTTATAGCTGGAAAGAGGCCCTCAGAGAGCATTTATCCATAATGGGGAAATAATGAAGAAAGATTAAAGCCCTCTGGGACATTTTCGTTTTTTCTCTAAATGATCATAACGTATCCCTGTTCGCCACAATGGACTGAGAGGGATCTTCAGACACTATTATATATCCAAAAATGAGTCCTGGCAAAAGCTATGAGTCACTCCGTCAGTAAAAAGCGGGCTGTAGCAACACTGGTAAAAAGGCCTACCTGCAAATTAAAAGCAGCATCTTTTGTCTCCCTTGTTCAACTGTAGAAAACATGAGAATAGGCTCTATTTCCTGAGGGATTCGAGGTGAGTGAGGAGGTTCAATTGAACCTATCATTATAGCAGTGATTAGTTTAATAGTTGCAGGTATGTTCAATAAGGAACAAAATAAGAATTTTTAAAAAGCTCTCTACTGCTTAACCCCTGACAGAACAAGTTTTATTCTGAAGAAATAGTGGTGAAATAATTCACAAAGCATCTTATTGATAGCATCATTTCAGAAGAAACTCTAGAGGCCTCGAGATGCTACACAATATGTTGAGCTTTAGGAAGCTGAAAGACGTATAGGTTTTTAAGAGTTTATATGATGGGTCAATCCTTAGTTCCAACTGTGCAAGTTTGAATAAACCTAAAAGAAGCTTATGATTTAATCAATCAAGCAATTATCTAATTACAGTTACAGTGTCCTAAAGTAACCTGTGGCGTGACACTAGGTCTGTGCGATGGGGTGCGTAAAAACCTAGAAAATCCTGATAGCAGTGTTATTCGCAGTGAATTTCAAACTGTGAAAAATACAAGCCAAATAATTTACGCCAGAAGGTCAAAACAAAGTAAAGCTACAGAAATTGGCCCAAAAATGGTCTTTCTGGGTAAGCGAAAGACATAAAAGATGTGCCAAGATGAAAAGTTGACATGCTACGCAAGCAGTTTTACAAAAAGCAATGAATATGCTGCAATTATGAAGATCTATCATGAATAGACTGATACAAAAAATGATAATAATTCACCTCTATTATGAAAATAAAAAGCACAGAGCAAAAAATATTGACACGTGTCCATTGCAGCCTTAACCTGGGCTTTCAGTTTCCCTGACTTCAAGCATACTTTACCATTGTTAGCTTTCTAAAGTATAGTTTGAATAACCCAGGGAACAGAAAATAACTCTATTGTGAGGTGGTAATGAAATGTTGGCCAATCTAATTTGACTTGTTGCATAAAATTTCTGTGCCAAAACTTTTCTTTGCTAAAACTACCTCTTATCATTTCATTTGTGTGTGAAAAATAAAGGAAAAAAACTGGGAACAGATTGAAACTGGCATAGAATCTACTTCTATTGTGCTACTGCAAACGAATGTGTGTCCTTCAGGAAAGAATAGCGCTTTGCTTCTCATACCAAAGTCTTGATGCTTTTCCTTGAATAAATCATTCACATCTATTGAATCCTTTTCATTTCACAACACAGGCTGTCCTTTCAAGATGGAGAGAAAGGACTCTGAATGACTTGGAGCTGGAGAGTTACCTTGCATAGAGAGGAATTAAGGACCAGTAGCCAATATTGAGGATCAACTATGCCCAGAAGAAAAGGGGCATTCTTGTGTTACCTGGCTGGGGAATTAAGCCACAATAGACTTCAAACAAGGAACTGTGCACAATTCATGGATTGATTTTTACTTCAGGGACCTCAGACTTTTTCAAAACAGACAATATCCAGCGAAGACAGACATAAAGACTCGAATGGTCTGGATGGGTGATGTATTACCCTTGTGGCCTGTGTCAAGGGAATAGGTATACTTTCAGACCTCACTGGGTGACCTCAATCTCTCATGCAGTTTATTGTAATGGCCAGAGGGGAAAGCGGCTTTGTGACATTTGCCGCATATTGTTTGCTGTGCTGTTCTGTATTGCACACAGTTTTGTGTCCATTATGCTGTGTTACCCTTTCACCTTACCTTACATATTGTATTTGGACAAGTGGTTGGTTGTGTAACAGTAAACAAAACAAAAATCACACCCACACAAACATTGCCTTCAGTGTTTATGTTATGAAAGCCTATTGCCAGTTGGAGATGCTGAAGTCATTTTCCTCCATTGTGCCAACCATGACACAAAGTACACCACAAACAGGATTGCACACTAGACTAGAGCAATTTGACTTGATCACTTTTCTGGTAGGGGTGGGAATCCTGGTTCCTCACGATTCGATTCAGAATCGATTCTGAGGGTCACGATTCAATTTTTGAATCGAATTTCCATGTGCTAATTTGCATATGTGTGATGTCATTATTCATAACGTCGCATTTACGCTCAGAGTCAGACTGTTGGCACTTTTTTAGTCTCTGAACTGTCACATTCTGTATTGTAATGAAACTAACTGCCCAATAAAGCCGTTCTCATATACATATTTTCTGTTTCTCTTGTTAAAACGAGTAAAAAAATAGTATAAAATAATAATTAATGCAACTAATTAGTAAGTTCAGGAATTGCCTGATCGTCTGACAAAACATTATACACCTATGGAACAGTGGATTCGTCTAATGCAGCGCACCCAGCACCTCTGCTAACAAACTGTGCATAGTTACAGAAGTGTGTTCATGTTCTTATGTCTTAACAGTCAGTGACAGGTTTTGGGAAAACTGCTCGTGTATGTTCCTCTGTAGCTGCGCGTCAGGTGTGCGCTCTATAAACTGTCTGGACCCGCGAATGACTTCCACCTTTTTTGTTCCGCTAACATCACATTATTCATTTATTTAGATAAATCGATTTTTTGTAAATCGATTCAGAATGGTCCACGTCTGCATCGCAATGGTTCTAAGAATCAAATTCTTCCCGCATCCCTATTTTCTGGTTAAACTGTACACCGTTGAAGTGAAGGTGTTTTTCCTGTGAAATGTGCTCATAAACCTGAACTCAACATTTCTCCATCAGGTTTACGAGGCAGCCACTGCAGTGTGTAGTCTAGGCCCTGGTCAAGGCCACTCTCATGAGAAGAGAGGGAGGAAACCTCAAATCATCACACATCCCACCTGAGTGACACTCGCTTGGGCTTGGTTCTCCCTTCTGAGGCCCTGATAACACGGTTTTCTTATCTCCTTCAAGAGAGGAGATTTGGCCTCTGTCCAAGGGAACCAACGAAGCAAGAAAACCACTGTCTAGACACTTAAGGAGAAGTAAAGGGGAAAAAATGCTCTGTTTGACAGGAAATACTGACGGGGCTTTTCACTGAAGTCAGGTGAGTTGAAGGGCTGTAGTCCAGACAATGTCATTGTGCTGAACCGCCTCGCCAAATCCCCTTTTCTCCCACCATTTCACAACCGTTTACCATGGATCTCGGAGCCGGACTATGGGGAATCACCACTTATATGTCCTATCTCTGAGCAAGAGAGTGAACCAACATCCAGCAATGGCTGCTTTAAGGGTTACACTTATCATTATTAAGGGGATGAGAAAAAAATACATGACATTGGACATATAATCTCTTGGAAAGGTCATTCCAGATAGAAAATTATTTATTGTCACATTAAAAAATTAGGCAGAAATATTAATAAACCAAAGCTTCTGTTCATGCAGACATTGTGTATGTATATTTGTTTTTCAAGGCAAAAAAAAACTTTTTTCTTTTAAATGATATGCCTAATTCAAAACTACTGAAAAGTATTATGTCGCATCATATTTTTGCAAATGCGGCTTTTCAAGTGGAATGACACTCTACCTCTTTGCATAACTTTGATTATAGCAAAGGTTTTTCATTAAATTTGTAATGTGTAATATCAAAGATGTTAAAGCAGGTAGTTATTGCCCTTAAACAGAAGCTAAAATGTTGTGTATGCACATCTTAAAATTATGTTAAAAAATGATGACAACACAATTCTCTGTGAACTTCTTGTGGTTAATATCATAGTCAGGGTGAGAAAAGGTATTGAAAAGCTGTTTGAGTGCCATTCATCCACAAACAGATGGAAGGAAATGGTACAATACAAAAACAACTGTGTTTACAGTCTCATTGCAGGGTTTGGATCTGAATGGCACCCTTGTGTCACAGCTCAGTGAAGCATACACAGCTCAGACACGCAGACACCAAAGCACTTGCAATAAAAAACATTATTCGCTGTCTTACAACATGCACTGATAAAAAAAAATCATATCAAATGCACTAACTTTTTACTAAACAAATCAACTCAACACAAAAACAACTCAAAGAAAAAAGGAGTGTATATGTGTCTATTCTCAACAGAACAGAATTACAACAGCAGTACTGTATGTTCTTTAACAATACAGTGGAAAACACAATCTAACATCTCATAATCACGAGCTGATTTTTCATCGTGAAATTACAGTAATGTGAGCATGGATGTAACCACAGACTTAGAAAGAGATAGACCAAATGTAATAATTTAAGAACAACCATTAAAAATACCAGATCAATCAGACTAAACTGAACTTTTGGGGGGCTGTGCCTCTCTTAATGCCGATTATGGCTACGGCCCTGAAAGTAACATACCCTTAACAACCCAAGGCAGACGTCAGTAATTTCAAAAACACTGGAGCAGAACAGTTACCTTTAGCAAGATTTTGATTGAAATATCACTGTCAAGTTTTGCTTCTGAAAGGTTGAACCCAGGAGGACTCTGATGAAAAGCACCCAGAATATCAATTAAAAATGGAAGAAAAGAACAGAGCATACAAGGAAGAAGAGAACAGAGCTTTTGGCTTCGGCTTCACTGATTGGTTGTACACATCCTTATGCCCCCTTTGACCACAGGTTAAGTCATGGGAAGCGTGGGTGGCAACAGCAAGCAGAAGTAATTATTGTTGGGGGCCTTTAAATTTCAGTGGCATTTAAAATGATTAATCCTTTTCTAGGGCTCAATCAGAGTACTTCATATTTTCATACTGGCCCCTGAGGAGTGACTCACTACTGAATAGTCTCTCTCTCTCTCTCTCTCTCTCTCTCTCTCTCTCTCTCTCTCTCTCTCTCTCTCTCTCTCTCTCTCTCTCTCTCTCTCTCTCTCTCTCTCTCCTGATTGCTCTGTGTATATTCAGACATAGGAGATGTAGCAGTGGTTTTTGTTATTGACTGTACAGATCACGCTGTTCCTGAATGGCAGGAAACTGTCCACTAATGGCTGTGTCTTCTTTGTTGTTGGACATTCAAAGCAATTCACAGTTAAAAAACTGCATTCTACCACACAACGTGACCATTACCCAAATAAGGAATGTGGTATAATGTAGTAATGTGTAAATATGGGATAGATTTCTCATCTATTTTAAAAATCAATGATTATTTTTCATTATCTGACACTTTTTGTTCAGGAAGGGAACTCACAAAATTAATTGCAACAAAATATAATTAGAGGAAATTACCTTTACTATAATGCGTTACTGCGTATGCACGTTGTAATAAGTTACAGCTGGTATTTATCAACAACAGGCAAAACCAACATCTCTCTGACTTTATTTTTAAACACTGGTTAAATTATAAAAAACATATTCATAAATTCATAAGTTTATTGAGTTGGCTCGTGCAATTTTGGTTAAACAAATTTTTAAAATGTAGGCCTACGTGATTTTCAGTAAGGAAACATAAGGAGCATCAATGGTCCCTGGTTTTTGTGTTGCATTGTGGGAAACAAAAGTTTCAGTGCACAGGAAGGATTTTCGAATAAGACATCCTGTAAAATGGCCGACTCCCTGATCAGTGCTCTGACACCTGAACAAGGGACCTGACTGAGGCACACAACATTTGGGTTCTAAAATCCGGAAGCCCGCGAACTTCCGTTCCGGTCTTCGTTGTTCCGTTCGCAACCGTGTTGCGGGGGGCCCCTCTGCCTTTTTGCAAACAAGTTCTGGAAGTTTCACAGGAGAAATAACTGAAATACAGAAGTTTCACAGTAGCAAAAACAAAATGGGAGGCTGGCGGGAGATGGGTGTGAAAACCGGGAGACTCCCAGCCAAAACGGGAGTGTTGACAGGTGCATTAGGGCAGTGGTTCTCAAACTTGTTCCTGGGGACCCACTGCTCTGCACATTTTGTATGTCTCCTTAACTGGCATGTTTGCTTCAGTTCATGGATCTCTACCTTAATGAGCGGATAATTTGAATCAGGTGTGTTAGATAAGGGAAACATGCAAAATGTGCAGAGCTGTGGGTCCCCAGGAATAAGGTTGAGAACCACTGCATTAGGGTATTTTTCACAAATGTCAGGTAAGGTTACAGCAAGCTGTCATGTGTTTTCAATTTCATGAATGTATTATGTTCAATATTCATGAGTTTTAAATTTACTTTCAAATTTTCATATTTTCATTGTATAAAACAAGTGTTTATGTGTTCTTGGAAGAGGGCTTTGCAAACACCTCTTAAACCATTTTCAATTAACAGCAGGTTACCAGTGTGACAGTAGTTGTCAGTGTAATTTGTCTTCGATGAAGAACCTCTTAACATTTAAATTAGTCTGGAACTAAGTTTAAGCCCTGTCCAGGAAACCACCCCATATTGTTAAATAAACTTTTATCCTGGTCAAGAACAGTTATTCAGTATACTTATTTATTCTTTTTATTGTTTAGCTAAGATTTAAGGTAAATATATAAACAAATATTTACCTTCAAACCTGTGATTGTAAAGAGTGGCAACTTGTCCCAGGTTCCCCGTGCATGTTTACAATGTATGGGTAACACTGGCATCTGGTGGTAAAAAATCGTAACACCACCGCATTTACAACTAGGCATTTGGCAGATGCTTTTATTCAAAACAATTTACACATTAGGGGTATACATTTGATCAGTTTGTGTGTGTCCCCTCACAATTGAGCTGAGCTACAGGAACACATGTGCACACCAAACACAAATGCTTTTGGTGCAGACCAACAGTGCTGGGGTAAAAAAGCTGGTAACACACATAGACTGTAGGTATACATTGACAAATCCCAACAGACATGTGGAGGAGGTCTGGCTCTGCCATGATCTTTCTAGTGTGGCAAATCAAAACCAAATTTCCTCCTGGGCAGTAGTAGACACGGACGAGCAGATACCTGCGGCCACCTGGGCCTCACTCCAAAGACTCGGTCAAGACAATTTCCCTCAAATCACCTCTCTATCTTAATCTGACAGGCCTCCTCGATTAGGAGGTGTGGAAATTACTTCTCTACCCACTAGCTGTCGTTCTGAAATTATCTTAATTGTACCATGATTATGCCTCTAAGCTCCTATGAGAGCAACCGTTGCATCCTTAAAAAAAGTACTAGCAAAGATGGGAAGACCTTCAAAGCAAGCAAACACCTTAGAACCACTAGTTCGTGCACACACGCATGCGCGCGCACACTAATATTTCAACATGATTAGAAATGTTGTCCAACTTGAACAGGTGTTGTGAAATATTCGGTGCCTGAGATATTTTGTTACCATGGGCGGAGCATATGAATATTCATGAGTTTCCCGTTTCAATTTTAAAACGCCACTCGAAATAGTAGCCTAACCCCCCACAAAGATAATTGTTTTCATTTTATATCAATATAACAATTTAACATCGACACAATCTAAAATCAGTCTTTGTTTTTAACGAAAGTAAATCATTTGATAAATTCATATATACAGAATTACATGTATTCATTCACAGAGTGCAGTAAAGTTAGTACTGTGAAGAAATGAAGTTACAATAGTATGCGATATGCAATAAAGACATCAAATGATTTGCTGTGACATTTTATTTTACAACACACATGAATTCAAATAAGACTTGAAACAAGACAAACATTAATCACTCTATTGGGGGCCTTCACAACCTGGACAAATAAAAAATGCCTCCACACTTGACATGCTCACGCAGTCCTTGTGATACAAGCCTTTGCAGCTGTCACAGTCAATCTAAACAAAAACAGATTTACAACATGAATGAATCTTTTCATAGATGTTTAAAATAGACTGTCGTGGAAAAAACAAACACACTCTACCCAAGTGTCTGCTTCATCTGGTCTGTGATGTTTTCTTTCACCACAAGCAAAGCATAAGTTATCCAGGGGTTCTCTGGATAGTAATCAACGTCACATATACTGTATACATTATAATTTCCTAAATTTATTCTCGCACATTATTGTAATGGTGAGAAACCTGAATTATTTAGAATACAGAGACCCAGGTCTTCACACATGGGAGCAATGTTGGCCTCTGTGCAGGAGAAGATCAAGTCTCCCCCTAGAAGAAGTGCTTCAGAATATTTGGAGGAAGGTAAACTGGAGGTACACAAATATTCAATACATCTACTTACTTTTCACACAAACATCCCCTAAGCTCCACCCACTTGCATTTTGTGGCGTAGGCTCCTCCCACCTGCAATTCTCCGGGCTGCAGCGATCACTACTTGACGTATAGCGGCCTATATAAACAGATCCTGCAGCATCTAGTTATTTGTATGTATGACATAACCGAACTAGTGACAATCGTAACTTACCTGTTTCCCGCAACCAGTCGTAGCTAAATGCATTGGAACATAGAACGTTTATGCCCACACAAAAAGGACGAGACAAGCTAGTTGACGACATATTACAAAGAAAATATAGTTGCGTTGGCCGGGAATCGAACCCGGGTCAACTGCTTGGAAGGCAGCTATGCTAACCACTATACCACCAACGCTTATGTAGATATCGTAGTAAACGTAGTATTATGTGTATTATTGAAAACAATGTGTTTAAAGAGTTGATAAAAAGGTCCACATCCATAGACTATTTCTTTACTATTTGAACACTTAATTTTAATCGAAGAAAAAATTAGGGCTCGTCCGGGATTTGAACCCGGGACCTCTCGCACCCAAAGCGAGAATCATACCCCTAGACCAACGAGCCACTTAACTTTATTCCACGTAACACCCTATATAGCACTAGAGTTTCATATATCACGTAGAGAACAATAACCTGTACAAAAAGTTTCAAACACGAACTGAAAAATGTATGTGACAATTAAACGCGTTTCAGTTGTGACGCCACAAACAGTTTCACAGAAACAGACGGCAGAAGTGCATCCTTGTGCAAGTTAAGTTAACGTTACTTGTTTTCTTTATTTTACAAAAGAATTGTTGTTGCTGTTGTTATTGTGAGTGTACACCACCGACCAGTAAACCCTTCTTTGTATCTTGCTGTATATTGTATCTTATTATAACGACACTCTAGTGGCACAGTTTGATTATGGATAATTGTTGTATGATCATATGACTGACCACGTGAGAAGCGTATTTACATATGCAGTAAATGTATCTTCATCCGAACTTCGGCCTGAGTTTTTTCACTGAAAAGCCATGTAGATTTATTTTTACAGTCGTCCTTGTATAAAACAACTTGCGTCCGAATAGTAGCCTACTTAAGAACATTTATTGTATTTCCGCTTAGTTTTAATTAAAATGTAATTAATGTTAATGTTGCACAAGGCAAAATTGAAAAATACAATTTTGTTGTCAATCCGTTTTACAATGCACCCTATACATTAAACTGATATGAGGGTTTTGCATATGGCCGGTTAGCTCAGTTGGTTAGAGCGTGGTGCTAATAACGCCAAGGTCGCGGGTTCGATCCCCGTACTGGCCAATTAACGTTTTAATAATTACATTGCATTATAAAAAATGACTTTTTGCTCATCAGGTTAACGTTATGCGTTACTAAGGGAATACAAGTGTACTTTAGTTACAATTCTGTTTTTATCCCATTGCATTCCTGTTTAGTGTTTTATTACACATCTAAAACTAGCGGTGCGTTCGATAAGGGATATATCGCTCTCCGAAGGGCACTTGGGGAAACCACACAAAACGTCGCTTCAACTAATAAGAACATGAAATGACTTTTTTATTTGTCCTTTTGTCAAGTAAATTTAAAACAGACACATGAAATACAATTGCGTTTTTTCCCCTCTTCGAAGGTAGGAATGATTACTCTGGAATGGAACGCAGGTTTCTATGGCAAGTGTTAATACTGCTTAACCAATATCTCATAGCTCTCAGAAATACACAATCAGCATTTACCACAAAGATAGCGGATGGATGGTCTGGCAGGATCTTACAATCATGAGAAACACAGTACAGCTGACTCCAGCAATCACTTTTAAGCAATCCTTTACGTTCTTAAGATACAGCTAGTTCATTGTTAACCCTCCTATTATCCTGAAGGATTTTAATATTGACCCCAAATATGTTAATCTTTATTTTTGTATCAAAAAAGTTTACTGGATATTTCAGAAAACTACATTTGAAAACTCTAAATGCACAAGATGTGAATGTTTATTCATTATTTTAACAGTCACACACACAAAAATCAAGATGTAAAAATATAGTCAGAATGTTTTCTGAGATGTCAAAGTAGCTGTGGGGTCAATTTGACCCCAAAGATAAAAGGAGGGTTAACTGTTTGTACACATGTAAGAAACCAGTCTCATTACAACCCAAGATACATTTTCAATTTTTATTAAGCTTTTTGGACAGTTTATTTTCCAGTGTCATCCATAATTGTTTACTTCTTTATTTTTGCATAATTCTTGTAAGGCTATTTGAGAGGGCCGTTGCTATGGTTTCAGACCAACCTGCATAGCAATTGGAAGACAAAAGGGGCTGGACACTGATCCAATAGCAAGAATAAGCAATACATGATATTACTTAATATTTTGTTGGCACAAAATTGTCTGCTTTTTCCTACTCGGTTGTATTTTCCTTTTTAATATACAAGTCGAATATTAAAAAGAAAATAAGTAGTTTAGTGTAAATTTTAAAGACTTTAAGACTTCCAAAGCAAACGGCAGTTTGAAAATACTTCTGTAGTGAGTCCCTCTTAAAGTCTGAAGGTTGTAAAGGGTGCATGGAATAATATCCCTGCCCAGATCCAGAGTTTAGGGGAAAAGTGGATGAGACCACTGAAATGCCTACAACAAAATGGCTACCTTAGGGAATGAGGCAAAGTACAGCTGTTTTCCCATTTTTATGACTGAATTTAACTAATTAAGAAGCATCGTATTTGAGAGGTATACAGTATATTCTCCCCAACCCATAGCAAAGGCAACTATGAAACAGAGCAGCTTGATAAACCCAAGAATTGATATTTGTAACAAAACAATGTTTGCGTAATGAAGTCATAAAAAAACAAATAATCAACCTGGATTGTTACAGACCTCAAGCATTGCAGAGTAATTTTGTTTTCCTTCAATTTGTCATTCTCTTAAAATGCAATTGACCAATTTCCTACGAATTCGGCAAAACTGAGGCAGACCAAGTAGAGGCCACCACTATAAACATAGGCATTTACCACCTGTTCATGTGTTCACATGGGTTTCAAAAAACCTCCTCTAAAACCCTTGTCTATTTGTAGACCTAATTTTAAGGGAAGGAAACATAATACATCAGGGGTCAGAATTCACATCCAAATAGTTCAAATGAGAGACAATATTAAGGGGCCCAGAAAGCTGAAACATAACCCGTTGACAGACACACATTTCAGAAACGTTTGGGTCCCCATGGAGATGATTTTGCAGCAGCCACAGGTGCACCAAAACTGGGAAATTCCTCAGAGCTGCTCATGTCTGGGGCCTATAGTCAAAAAGTAACAAAATAAGGAGTTGCAATTAAAATGAAACCATTTGCACGCATCCATTTAACCTGCAGAAAGCTAGAATTCCCCTTCTCAAACTAGACTGCAGAATAAATGGCACACGAAATAAACAATTTACCTTTTCATTACCAGTGGTCCAAGGAGCCTCCCTCACAACAAAGCCTTTGGATGGGCCACGAGGCTCTTCCACACTGGCAGCAGACCTACCAGAAGGCTTCATATAAGCCATTTTGGCTTCATTTTCAACCACATCGGCTATCTGAAAACAAAGATTAAGTTAACTTTCATAAAAAAAACTCTTACTTTTGCTAAATACCAGAGAAATCTTACATATTCCTCCTCTAGGTTTAGAAGGTGATCAATGGCTTCATCCACCTGCTCTGGACGACCAGTCACAGTCACTAAATTGGGATTTGTAGCTCCACTCTGAGGGAACCGAACATCAACCTGCAAAATTAAAAAAGACTGGATTTTTCCTGTCCTTCATAGTGGGCATTCATACTAGCATTGCATTCCAAAAGTTTATCTCCCTGTCCTAAGCTAAAAGTTCAAATGAAATAATGTCTTCTGATATCTGTTATAACATATAATTAATGGTGGTACTAGCACTGTCACTAAACTAACAATGTTTAGAAACACCTCTACCCACTCACCTTAAATTCATCCATTATCTTTCGAATGCCCTTGCCACGTGCCCCTATTATGCGAGCATGGACCCTGCTGTCCAGGGTGATGTCCTCAGAGATCATTTCTTCCAGTTCATCCACTATAGCCTGAATAGCATCACGTGCTGCCACTGCGTTCTGCTCATACCCAGTAATTGTAATCTGATCCTAGTGAACACATAAAAAATAAGCTCATGGCATTACATGCATGCATATTTATTGCTCTTCTGCTCCAGTCCATTACCTGGTTTTCATCATTTTTTTCTGGAAACTGAATGTTGACCTCATGCTCATTGCGGATTTGGGTAATTATGGCACCCTTACGTCCAATAATTTTGGGGTGATACTTGGGATCCACAGTGATGGTCAGCTTGAAGCTCCTGAGAGCCTGTTGATCAGAACCAGAACTTAATATTTATTATAATTATTTTTAACCAAAATATAAAAAATATGTGTTCAAAACTTTTGCCTTGTGTTAGAAAGGACCCATCTGCTGTATCATGTGTGTGGGTGTTGCTGCTACATTGCGTGTTCTTGTCACTTAGAATTTAAATTGACATTTAGATGGCCGCATTTAGTTTTAAACATCTATATTCGGAGGAATATCATGTAAAAAAAAAAACGCTTTTTCCACTGAACAGGTAACACATCAGAAACAGTTCATTTTAATTTGATAAGAACAAAAGCAGCAGATATTACTTCAGATGTCATTCTTTCAGGCATAGGCTTTGCCTTGCAGGTTAAATTTTAGTCATGTTGGTTGGAGCTTTAAACAAAAATTCCACTGCAAGCATAAAACCAGTGTTATCCTGGCTTCAAACTCACCCGATCCTCCTGCTCAGCCTGTAGCTCTTTGACACGCTCAAGAAGACCTTCTTTAGCACGATCAAGGAGAGAGGCCAGGCCAGAAATGGAGATAATGTCAGACTGTAAATCAGGAGCAGGCACTTGAATATTAACCTGAGGAAAAAGGTATTTTGCAGTTTAGACAAGGGCCGTAAGACAAATTTCCTAGTTACACCAATCCTTAAACAAGGCCCAACGCCATGTAAATTCATAACTCAAATGAAATCAGCTTTTAAAGTAAAAAAACACATGGTAACAACAAAGGCACAAATAGGATCACACTGGTTTGTTTTTATGTCAATTTTATTAGTGCTTAACCTAAAGTTTCTTCCAATATTGTCTACAGTATGCGAAGACAAAAGATGTAAAACAGTACCCAACCTCAAATTCATCCATCATCTTGCGGATTCCACTTCCTTTCTGACCAATAATGTAGCGATGAAGCTCAAAAGGCACTTCTACCTCAATGGTCACAGGAACCAAAGCCTAAAGACACATTGCATTTGAAGAAATGCACAATGTACAATATAAGGAAAACACAATGCATTTTTTGATTGAAATAAATTCATGTAATTAGCCAGACCTTCAGAGCCTCAACAGCAGCTTCACACCGCTCTTTGCGGCCAGACAGCATAATGATGTCACACTTCTTTGGGACGGAAGGATCGGCAGGCTCTTTCACCTCTCCGTTTGGCTCTCCATTCTCCTGAACTGGAGCATCAGTTGAAGCTGATTAAACAGAAGTCAGAGATTTAATGCTCATATCATATTTGTTACTCATACCTAATACCAGGACAATGAAATGCATAATTTTTGTGACCATCCTTTTCTTTTTAGTAAATATATCATCTCTCTTACAAGCGTATTATAACACGGTGACCAATATTAAAGAGATTTATTTTAAAACCTCAAGAACCCTAGCGTTAGAAAGCCAATAATTTGATTATTTACCTTGCTGGTCTTCTCTGTCTGGAAACTTGATCTGAACATTGTGGTCTTTAGTAATCTGCTGTATGCGGGAGCCCTTTGGCCCCATTATGGAGCGGTGGAACTTCTGAGGGATCACACACTCCATGGTCACTTGTGCATCCTGTAGATCATGAGGAACATTACCACCTTAAAATAACAACAGTTGTCCGAGACACCTACTGCATATGTAGCTATTGCAAGTTTAGGAAGCTACTCACCAAATCCTCAATTAACTCAATCATGCGTTTTTTAGCAGCCTCCACACAATCTTTGGCACCCTTCAGAGTAACCTTATCACTTTGCGAGGCAGTCCGGGGGAAACTGACAATAACGCCACCGTAATCATCAGCAATATCCCTCAGGACTAGACCTCGACGTGCCACAAAGAACCTATGGTGCTTTGGATCAACGATCATAAAATCTTCAACCACATTATCCTAAAAGAGAAAATATGTTTTAGTCAGGTTTCTTTTGAGGAGATATTTTTGGGATATTGCTCAAGCTTAACAAGAGAACCTACCAAGCTTTTAATGAGTGCCTCCAACTCCTTCTGTGCTTCTGCTACAGCTTCCTCTGTACCAATGACTGTGATCAACTCCTGATCCTTGTCCTCTGGAGTAGGAAAGATAATCCTGGCACCCGTGCTGTCCCGCACCTTTCGGATATTTCCGCCACCTTTTCCAATAAGGAACTTGTGGTATTCAGGTTTGGCACGGAGCTCAACTGTGTGGCTTTTAGTTTGCTATTAGGAAACAATCCCAAGATAGATTATTAGCCAAATGTATAAATGTAAATTATTTGTACAATGAAACTTCAACCAAATGTGGAATCCTGTAAACAGATTGGTAATCAACAGTCTTGTATAGAATCAAATTTAGGCATTAATAAAACTTGAACACAGCATCATCTTTAACAGCTTAACACTTGATCAAACTCTGTTCCGAGCATTAACCACTTCCTTAAAAAAACATTTTTATAACAGACCTTCTCTTCTGCCAGCGACAGCAGCTGCTTCTTGGCTTTCTCGACCTCCTCTGCTGGGCCTCTGATTGTCACTGCATCAATGCCAGAGCCCTCTGTGGGGAAATGAATGTGCACACCACCACACTCCTCCATGATAGAACGCACAAAACGCCCCTTGGAGCCAATTAAGGAGTTGTGCAGTTTTGAGGGAATGGAAACCTCCACCTCTGTAATATTTGCCTGCACAAACATTTGAGAACAATGAACAGATCTCATTCCATCCACATGCTTCCCAAAAGGTAAGAAATCAAGCTCAAGATGCTTTCATTTAAACGTAACTGAAAAGAAAGCTCACCAGTTCTTTTTGAATGGCCAGGATCCTATTTTTTGCTGCCTCACAGTTTGCCTTCTTCCCAGTTATGACAATCATTTCTGAGTTGCTGTTTTCCGCAGGCAGGTCAATTTTAGTGTTTGTTTCTTCACGGATCTGAAGAGAAAATAGTTAATCTGTGGTTCAACCTTTTTACTCATGTGAGCTACTTCGAAGCTCTAAAAATACCTTCTTTATATTTGCTCCTCCTTTTCCAATTATGTTTTTGTGGAATTGCTTGAAAATTGGGACTGAGACTGAAAAGCTGTTCTCAACCTGGAAAGACAACAGTCAGTCACTGACTAAAGCTGAGTATAAGTAGCATTCCAAAATTGTATATTCTATTAAAGCATTGAATTGATCATGACAATTCACAAACCACTATTCTTTGGCACTCTAGAAATTAAATTCAAACAGAAAACCTGCGTACCATTTCAGCCACTACTTTCTGCATGAACTTTGTGCATTTCTCCACCTCAGTACGAGGTCCACGCAGTTGTACAATGTCACTTTTCTGCGTTGGGTCAGGGAAGTTGATGATAACCTGTAAGAAAGAAAAATATTATTTCTTGATCTAAACGCATGCAACTCAACATCTAACTGAAAGTACCAGCTTTTACCTCAGGAAACTTGTCCCGAACTTCCTTAATTTTCTCTCCTTTCTGTCCGATGATGGCTCGATGAAAACGCTGTTCAATGATCATGTCCTTTGTACGCTCATTCTCCTGTTAAAATCATAACATGTTTAGTCTGATTATTTGCTATAAAACACAGTACAAACGATGATCTCAGATACAGTAGGGTGTGTGTTACTGGCTATAGTTTTCATATATTCGCATCAAATGCAAAACACTGTTATGTGGATGTGTTTTATGCTTATTCGGCACCGTGATGAATAGAGAAATATGGTGGAAAATGCCTCTGCAACGGTGGTATATGCCGTCATCACATTCGCATTGTTTCTGTGTGAAGATAAGGACCAAAGACTGCTGACAGCAAGTTGTAATGGCACACGTGTAAACGTGCAGAAATAAAGCTTTGAGACTTTAAGAACATGTACAGTCTGTATTTAGGTTTCAGAATGAGCACATATTTCATATGTTGAGGTGTCTTGTCCATGACAATGTAAGATACTGAAATGAAGATTAATGTAACTCACTCAATATCCAATAAAATGGAAAATTCTCACTATACATACAAAAGCAGTGACCGGTAAAGTAGATCAGTGGGTAAAGTGTAATCGCAATATTGCCAAAATCCTATTATAATCGCATTATGAAGGTGCATGTAGTCAAAAGTCTACAAATGACCCAGAGCACACTATAATATGGGGTTGTAGAGCTTACAGGTATTTTCCCCCATTAAGAATTAAAAGGAGAAATACTGCCAAGCTAAAACCAATATTATTGTTTGTATTTGATGTAATGCAATGCATTTATACGTTTTAAGGAGGAAAAACTCATTATTTTCTATGCCCCACCTTCTGAAACGACTCGTTCTGGCATGGCGTTTAAGCGTCGTGTGCTCTGATTGGACAGTTGAGATGTGTGTTGTGATTGGCTAAATACCTCCAGTGTGAGGCGGAACTTCCAGGAAGAGGCCGAGTGTCAGTTTATCGCTTCTCGCACTCAGAGACGTTTTGTGTCATGACAGTTGCAAACACAGTATGCTAATAACAGCACTGTCAGATTAAACGAGCAAATTAAAACCGCATATGAGGCCAGACAGTGTGAGAAAGCTCACAGCACGCAACTCTCACGCCGGAACAATTATCAGTTCGCCTCGCCACCCACACGGAGTGGATTCGCATCAGACCACTTATAATAAATACAAGTAGATAAGTGGATAAAGAGTAAAATCGGCATCGGTTTGGCCTTCAAACCTAGTTAGGAGAATGAAACCAACAGATCGACTAGAAGGATGCTTTACAGGGGTATGTTTTTATTCTGTCTTATGCATATGCACTGTGACATGATGGCGACTGCAGCACCACAACTGTGATATGTCATGCAACAAACTGAGGCAAACTGACATGGCACTGTAGGGACTATATGTCAACAAGCCGTTACAGGCAGATCAATCGCTTTTATAAAGAATATATATTTTGTTCTGATACTTTGATTTTGGCAATCTAATGCATTCATGGGCAACTTGTAACACACCAAAAACACAGGAAAACACAACATTTCTCTTTTAAGCAAACAAACAATCCCCAACCAAAAAAAACATTGTTGTATTTATTCATGTACAAACTAATTTAACTTGCCATGCGTGACGCTAGCTCCAGCAGCTCCTTCTTGGCATCCTGCACTCCCATGGGGTCTCCTTCAATACGGATCAGGTTACTTTTCTCATTGTCAGGTGGAATGCGGACTGACACTTTGTGTTGCTCCTTTATGCGGTTAACTAGACATTGGAAAGACCACACATGGGTCACATCAAGCATGCATAGGTTTGCCTCCATAATGCCTGCTATAAACCTCACAACTTATTCCAAGTAAATCTATACTTACTGTTTGCGCCACTTTTGCCAATTAAGTGTCTATGGAACTTGGGGTCCACAATAATTTCTGTGTAGTCCATTCGGCTAACCTATGATAATACAAACATGAACATCAACCAAAAGAAATTTAAAAAAAAAGATGAATGTGTAACACATAGCCACACACTATAGCTAGAACACTCAATACTCAGTTCTTACCAGATCTGTGACAATGGCTTCAATCTGGCCCTGTACTATCTGTACATCTTTGGTGGGTCCTTCCAGTGTGATCTTGTCCTCTCCCTCAGTGAACTCGATGTGCACCTGTTTACAAGACATTGAAGGGTCAAGTGAAGTGACTCTTTACAATGTCATATATAAATTCAACTGCACCATAGCTTTTCAACAAAAGAGCACCTGGTTTCTTACTCATCTGTAATAAAGTATGTACTCCTAAAATAGCTTGGTGGCTTTAATGCAATGCACCAGTTCTTTGTTTTCCACCCTTAAGTCATCAAGATGCTGAAACTTACCTTGAACTTACTATGACTTGTACTATCACTAGATTTAACATGTGTTCATTAAGACAGACAACAGTGAAATCAGGTCAAGCAATACTTTTTATGGTTAGTGCAAAGCAGACTCACCTTGGGCATTTGCTGTGTAATCTTTGCCAGATTCTGTCCTTTCTTGCCAATAATGAAGCGATGAAGCCAAGAGGGAGCAGAGACTGAGGACACAGTGTAGCTATTGGCCTGTTGAGCAAAAAAGTAAAATATATTAATAAAGAAATAGTTGTTAACGTATTCTTGCAGTAATGTTTGGAAAGAATCCCCACAAAAGCACAAAGAGTTTCAGTAGAAATTAAGTCCTAATTTCTATACTAGAAAACAAATGAGTTAGGAAAACGGTGTTGTTTACCTTGGCATACACTTCAGTGAGTGCCTGGCCCAGCCGGTCTGGCTCCCCACGCAGGATTACTGTCTCCGAGCTACTGTCGAGGGGTGGGATCTCGACCGAGACGCCGGTCCGCTCCAGGATCTCTTGCAGGGTGTTACCCTTAGGCCCAATCACATACTTGTGCTGAGATTTCTTTACCTCCACTGCAATTGTGGTTGCATTCTTCTTCTAGTACACAGCAAGAGGCCACACTTAAACAGTGAAAAAACTACACTCTCTACAGTCAATCAATATATAACTGTTAAATGATTAAACTTATACATGCATGGCATAAATACACATTTCCCTTCTATAAGGCTATTTTTTATACAATTGTACATTTACACTACATGAGGTCAACAGACTTAAAAACTGTGTAGATAAGAAAAAACATGTGTCCCCAAATCAATGCCCTGCCATTGCTAATCAAAAAAAGCAGTAGAAAAAGATCAAGGTAAATGTTAATGTTAAAGTAAAACAAATGCTCCATTAATTGTTATTCTTAAACAGCACTGCTCACCTTTTCTTCATAAATCTTCTTAATCTTGACCATGGCCAGGGCCACCTGCTCTTTCTCCCCAGTTATGACAATCTCTGTTTTGTTCACACTGGGTGGAGGAACATTAATGCGGGCTCCGGTTTCCTGCATCAACTCCCCCACAAGCTTGTTGTAAGCACCAGTGATGAAGGGGTGGTACACCTTTTCAATGTTTACTCTCTCCACTGCCCGCTTATCCTGCATTTAATTATTAAAATCAGTTTTTCAATTACATGCTGTGTAAAAGCAATAATCCTAGCCCATTAATTAATACCCAAATAATTTTACCAAAGATACCACTAACACATCTCAGTTTACAAACAGAGCAAAAAGCTGTTTACTAGAGTATAAATGAGCTCCGAAGCAAACAAATGAAGCAAAGCCAAAAGATTAGTCTAAAAAGTCTCTGACCTGCTCGGCAGAGATAAGCAGGATCTCATGTTTGGCCTTTTCCAAACCTTCCTTGGTTCCAGAGATCTTGATGTGGTTACTGGGGTCTTCTGGTCTAGGGATCTGGATCTTGGTGGCAGTCTTTAGCTCTAGCTCCTGCAGCTTCTCCCCACTCTTGCCGATGACAAAGCGATGATGTTCTTTGGGGATTGCCACAGTAGCAGAAGCCTGTCGTGAAGTAATTAGACATATTAATCACACAAAAACAATTTAAACCATTTACATTTAACAGCAAAGCACATTTCACATGAGTTTTACAACAAGTCTAAACAAACTATATAAATCAGCACACTACCTGAGTCTGCAGTCGGGACACAATCTCTTTGCGGGCCTTCATGACTGCGTCATGTTTCCCAGACACCATTATGGAGAGGCCTTGATCCTTAGCCATGGAGAGTTCCAGGTGGGCTCCAGTCTTGTGCATGATGTCAAGACACACTTTAGCCTGGTCTCCTTCTCCAAACTGGTTCATGTCCTTGTACTTGCGCTCTTCCAGAGGTACATGGAAAACCTGAAGGCCAAAGTACAAAAAATTAAGCCCACCAAAAGATCACTGATCACAGATGCAAGCGATTGAGCATTAAATGAGCATACCTGGGTGATTATTGAGGACTTGAGGGGTCTGAGCTTAGACGCCCAGGCATTTCCAGCCTCCTGCACCCCCTCTGGTGATGAAGCCTTTTCAGGCAGAGGGGGAAAGGCATCCTTGTAGGTGGGGAGGCTATCCTCATCTTCTGCACTGCTAGGGCCTGCCACAGCAGCTAACAGAAGAGAAAGACAAAATTTGACATTTACACCAGATAAGCGATGATATGACTGCTTTGCTTTACCAACACAACAAGTCATAAAGGACCTGGAGCACTACTCACATTTGACCTGCTCTGGCAGAAGGCCACTGCGATGCTCATTGAAGCTTTCTTGCGTAAGTACAGCGACTGAGCTCATGGTCGAAATTCCACGTTTACACGGAGTCCGAGTGTGCCACTAAAAAAGAAGAGCTTAGGTGAATACAGGTCAGAGTGGGAATCCAACTTTGACCCCATCAATGAAATTATTACACATAAAAAGTAATACAACCAAGAAGTAAAAAGGGTTTATCAACACGGTCACTGACAGAGTTTATTTGATAAGTAGATTTATAAAATAGGCTATTCAAGAAAATGTATATGTATTTTTATCAGTACAGATTATTATTTTGAAAAAAATCAAAGGAAGCTGTTTTAATGATGGTTCCATTTTGTGGAAGGTTAAAGCTGCCTGTCTGTTACCCCAATCTGAGGCTAATTCTAAGCCTAGCTAAGAGGATTTACCCACTAACCCCTTGTGTGCTGAACCGAGTGTATGTAGAACAGCAAAAATATCTTTGCAAATCAAGTCCAACAATGAATGCTTGCGTTTAATTAAAAACATGTACACCTAGGGCCATATGATCGCCGCGATGTGGAAAACGCAGACGGAATCGCGGAATCCAGGCATTAAAGGAATACCTTTTTTCTTACGAGCGGTAGAATTGGAGTGAATTGGTAACGATTTTTTGAAGCTCCAAAAATTGCATCCATCAATCAAAGAACTGCTCGACACGGCTCCGTGGTCTTAAAGGTCTTTGTTTCAGAGAAATATCCAAATTGACAACATTATTAACGATAAATTCTAACTTGCATTATACCTTGGCTGCGCGTGTTGTTCCGGCAAATGACTGGACAGCCAAACAAATCGAAAAATGCTGCGCTCGTCACCAGAACTTACGCCCGCGTCATTTGCCAGAACACACACAGTCGAGGGATAACAGAAGTTAGACATTATCGTATTACTACATGCGTGTGACGCTTGCGCATTTTTGCACATCTTGCTGTATAAGAACATGAACACATGAACTTTAACTCCAGAGCTGCTCTGTGTATTTTATGTGCTTTTCACAGTTTGAGAAAAGCTATTGTCAACCACATGCGACCAGTCAAAATAAAAGTCTGGTCCAAATTAAAACACTGTATTATTGCATTATAATTACTATACTAAATTGTAGTATTCTAGTAGTAAATGATTAACTATATAAATACTAGAGTATACTAAACTAAATAAATATTTACTAGTAAGTTCAAAAACACTATGGTATCTGCAAAAGGAGAAATGTTACGTAGTTTATCATAGTAAATAATATAATACTACAATTTGTGGACAAATATATCATTATTGTATAGTAAAAGAATGGAAAACTGTTATGAAAAAATGAAAACAGAAAAAAGTAACTTTGGAAAAATTATATGGCCCTAATTTACGCAACTGTAACATTAATGTCCTTCATCAGTTACCTGACTATTTATGTGATAAACTACACAAATACTTTGTGTGTATATTTTTTTTCTTAATAACAGACGTTTTATACTTGTGCTACAACTGTTTGGCCTGTGCTACAAAACTTTAAACCTCTGTAGCACCAGTGCTACGTGCAAAAAAATTAACATACAGATAGTACACCCAAAAATGAAAATTCTGTCATCATTTACTCACCCTCTTGTCATTTCAAACCTGTATACATTTGTTTGTTCTGCATAACACAAAGGAATATATTTGGAATAATGTGAGTAACCAAACGGATCTCACCCCCATTGACAAGAGGGTGAGTAAAAGATGACAGAATTTTCATTTTGGGGTGAACTATAACAGCTGTGTATGATAGCAAGTAACAATGAGCAAATTACTACCCCCATAAAATACAAAATCCTTTTACACAGAATGTTGTTTTAATGGGCCTCTCTGCATACCCTTACCAGGGCCTCTTCCTCCACAGACCTCCAAAGACTCGAAATGTACACATAAACAGCTCCTCAGAGCACATCAAAAGACAAAATACTCTAAAGGATTAACACAATTATTCAACATCAAGTATTTTAGGCATCCTTTTTGGAGATAAATGCTCCGTCTAACAGTTGAATTATATGACCACTTAGAAGATTAGATCTCATCTTAATGATACACAAAGTGCAAACAACTTGTGCCCAGTGGCCACAAACACACAAGAGACAAACAAGCAAGAAAGCATCACAGTTAAAAAAACAAAAAGACGATGTCTGTTATCAATTCCATCTGATGATAGAAGTAAAGGTAGTAGTCAATAGTCTTACCAGCTAAATGGTCAGTTACCAGATAATCCGTCCTGTAAAGCTGCTCGTTCGTGTCAGCCTGCCAGCTTTTGCCTAAAAACAAAAATAAAAACAGAGACAGGTCATGCAAACAACCGAAGTTTGCCAGAACTTAGTTACACGTGGCATAATTGGTTTGCATTTCAATTGACAACGCAAATGTCACATTACAATTTGCCGGATTTACATACTTGCAAATGTGACTCACGAAATAAAAGCTGGAAATAAAATAAAAATTCTGATCAAGTATGTGCAGTCACTAACTTCATAATTTCATAACCATACACAAGAGTTTCTAGGATTATAATCACAGACATATTGTGAATAATCGACAAGTATTATGTATCAAGAATGTCATACATGTAAGGTGATAAACAAATTATTTATTTTAACAGTTAAATTAACTATAACGACATGGCACAGCAGCGCTTGCGCGTTGCTAACGTGGCCGTTTCTGCGTATGTAAGATTGTGGGCAGTGGGGGGTTTAAATATGGCGGACATACATTTGTTTTTAAAAAGACTAACCTTAAATGTAATGAAATACAAACGCATTCATATCGTTAGAGGTAATTGCAATTTTTTTGTATTAAACATTAACAAAACCATTCCCCTATACACGAGTGCTACGTCAACGCATGACACGCCGTGCTAACGGCTAACAGACTAGGAATGACGGATTTTTCATATTTTTATCAGTTCCCTAAATATTTTTTTAGAATATCTGGACAGGATGATGGACACATTTACAATCGAAATAATAGCTGTATTTTGGTTGGAAAATACGTTCGTTGCTGTGGTTAAAGGGGATGAAAAACTTGTCAATGCTAGACACCAACTCCAGTAAACTTTGAGCTGCGCGTGCGCGATAGTGACACGTACACCAGCTAGCGCGAGCGCTAACACACATCGCAACAGGAAAACTTTACTCTTACACATCTATTAAAAACCTACTGTTCCGCGAATGACACGGTTTATTAAAAAAGCAGTGAAACAAAGCCTTTGTTAAACGCGGAGTGTGTCTGCCTTTTAGACAAGATCAGCATTACTGAGTGTCCACACACAAAGTCCACGTAGGCATTAGAGCAAAGGGTGAAACAGTGGGGAGAAATTGACATGGAGTCGAGCCAGAGCACATTTTCACGGCACAACATTCTATTTACGTCGTAAACGTAAACAAAAAACACAAGAATATACAATGCAGGCTTTCGGGTATGTAATTCTGCAGACTGATTTATGAAATGAAGACTTACTTGTGTTTGTGTTCCCGTCTGCCCTGTGTGGTGCAGAAGCTTGTAGTGAAACTCCACTGGCAAAAGGTAGGAGGAGCTGCCTGTGAGTTATATAGCTCAGACTTCCTCCAATCACATTCCTTAACGTCACACTCTCCATATGATCATCATACATTTCTTACGGAGAGGAAAGTAAAATGTTACACAGCGGGAGCGTTGTTTTCTTTCGTGTTAGTGTGGCCGATTTATAAAGACTGGGTTAGGGAATTTAAATACATATATAGCAAAAACTATGAAGTTACATCATCCAAAATATTGTAATGTAAAACAGTAGTAGATATCAGCCTTTCCGACTTAAAGCCGAAACACTCCTTCCAATTTTCCAGTAGCTCCTCACTGCAAGAACGGAGGTCCAGGGGGCGGGGTTGGATCCAGATCCAGGCTTCTCCCACTGCATTTTGATTGGTCGACACTGAATCCAGTCTCCTCCTACTGCAGTTTGATTGGTCGACGGATTCTGTGTTGTTTCTTTACCATTTCCGCATTGAGTTGTATAAAGTTTTTTTTTTTGACAAAAAAAACTTGCTAAAGACGAACTTTTTTTATTAACGTATTTTTAATAACATATTTTATTCGATTTATGGTTAGGGTTTGGGTTAACATATATTTTACTGTGATCATACTTACAGGCATAGGCCTAAATTATTTATGAATACCTCGACTACATTATTAATCAAATGTAGACTGTGAGCGCAAATGTTAGCGGCCAAATTGCGGCTAACGCCTCTTGGATATGCGTTCTGCAGTAAGGACCATCTCCAATTTTTCCCCTACAATTAAATTTTTTTAAATATTTTAGAATATTCAATAATCAAACTAAGAGGGTAACAAAGTGATATTTTGCTTTTCTGTAGTTTAAGCCTATCTTTATTATTTTAATGTAAGGCATCTCGAAGCTCCCTTTTCCCCTAATTGAGGAACACTGATGTAAAGACATGGGTGCATGAATAATTGCATAAGAAACTCTCTTCACAATTCTACACATCCCTTGTCCCTTAAAGTCCCAGTGAAATAAAAAATTACATGCCTATTATTTGATGAAATATTGGAGCATTTATTGTAAGTAGTTTATCACTCTCTTTTTAAAATGTGTGTGCCCTCATAATCTTAAAATCTGAAAATGCACTTCCTGTCCTGTAATGACTATCCATCTTAAGGCTGAAATATACTACACAACTTGTAAAATCTGAACATATTTTTTTAAAATAGGCATACACTTGCAGACTTTTTGAACGTTTGCATAGAAAACAATATGTGATCAAATCAGCAGACTGGCGCAGACTTTCTACAACAACTCCAGACGGAAAATCTGGGCGAAAATCAGAGCAAAAGTCTTGTAGTGTATTTCAGCCTTTAAATGATGTATATTAGACAGCTTGGGTGGAGTATTTGTTAACTCCTCCCCTTCAATTGTCAGTCTGCTGCCAGTTCTATTTCAAAATGCAATGGCTGCTTTTTATACATCCAATCAAATCGCAGGGTAAGACGAAAGCCACGGCTACTATTTTTCTCATTCAACATTCAATTTCACTCTGCCTATAGACGGTTTCAAAGTGACAACATAAACAAACGTTACTGCGCATGCGCTCGTTCGTGGGCTGCAGTTAACTTCCGGTACACATTCACAAGCAATAGAATGCCTGTAGATTATTTCTGATAACAAGCAAAAAAAGCAGTGAAGAACCGTTAGATGGCTCAATTTGACTCTCCAATATTTTGAATCTTTTCATCAATTTTTCATCCAGAAGGCAGGCAGAGATACGGGCAGAGATACAGGCAGAGATGATGGGGTCATCTGGCTAAAAAGAGAGGTCAAGCTGTGTATCATCTGCATAAAAATGGTATGAGAACCCATGTGCTTAATGATTGGACCCAGGGAGGTGGTATATATAGAAAAGAGGAGAGGAGAAAAAACTGATCCCTGAGGAACTCCAGTTGCTAGCTGGTGAGAGCTGGATGTCTTGCTTCTCCAGGATACCTTAAAGGATCTGCCTGTGAGATAGAAGTCAAACCAGTTAAGTGCAGTCCAATCCATTTGTTAAGCCTGGCATCACGTGCCATAATATACATATACCATTTCCGGGTCCAACCGCTATCAGATGCCATAGGAAAATAACAAAAAATTATGTGAAACTGCCAAATCCCCCGATCCCATCCTTTATGTACATAACAAAATCACAAATGGCCACACATGCCATTCACTACGATTTACAAATAAATAATTGTTATGATTTTTAATAATAATTATGGTTATTTATTATAATTATATTAAAGCCAAAGAAGGTCTCTGCAGCATTTATATATTTAGACTGATGATTAACACCTCAATAGGGAGCCTCAGAGATGATGCGTTTTTGTTGGCAAAACCCGGAAGCGAGTTCAAGTCTATGAAGTCTCAAAAGTCTATGGGTTTTTTGAATGGGTTTTTGGTAAATCGCATGAAAAAGGTCTGTGGTTAACAAAGCCTCTAAATATTTTCACGTTTTGATCTATGACATAACACACACCAGTTATAACTCGCTTGTGATTTTTTTAAACCTTTATTGTGTCTTAAAAACAGCAGTTGCTAACAAGTTGCTAAAAGCGACTACTTCCTTTTGCGGGACATTAGATGTCATCGCGCATATAAATCTCACAAATAATGCAACATGGGCACAAATCGCTAAAATAATTGTTAAGAATTAATTCACGGAGTAATTACTTACCAGGGAACACGTTTTTAATAAAGTTTGAGAAAGTTGTCGGAGGCTTGGTGGTGGTGACGTTGATATCGAGTGACCATAGTGTAGTCTGTTTATAGCCTCGTGTTAGCTTTTTACATCTGACTACTTTATTTAGGCTTCAAAGTGTATAAATGTTGTGTTACGTTTTAAAGATGATTTTTATAGACAAAATGTGTAAGTGTCATAACCCTTTGTTAAACAGAGCTTATACACAGAGAGGGAACCTGTGCACCGATAACTTCTGGGTGGCCTACAAAAATACGTCATCTCTGAGTCTCCCTATTAAATCACATCATTAATTAGTGGTGTCCTTCACCTGACATAAAATGTGAAAACTAAATGTAAAAGACAAATGTTTCTTCGTTCCGGTTTTATTATGAACACCATAGTTAGGACTGAAAACAAGGACAATATAGACTACGTACACACTGCCACCAAAATCTTATTTCTTTGCTCATATGACTCATATGACTTGAAGGGTTTTGGATCTAAATTCAGCTTTAATAGACACAGTTCCAAAAACAGGCAAAGATCAGGGCTGGCAGCAAACATTCACAGAAACGAAGTCACAGGCAATGGTCGGGACAGGTAGCAAAGGTTCAGAAGACAAAAATACAATCCAAGGGTCATACACGATAATCCAACAATAAAATGCTCAGAAATGCAGGGTGTACACTAACAGAGAGTTAGTGTACACCCTGTGACAGAGAGTGACAACCGGGTATAAATAGACAGACTAACACAAGATAAGGACACTGATTAACATAATGAGTCCAGCAATGGGTTATGGGAAGTGTAGTGTAAGTGATTGTCCAGGTAATCTCTGTAGTGCCCTCTGGTGGATCTCGAGGGCACTCCAGCTGGTAACTGTGACACCCAGATCTGTTTACCACATGACAGTGTGAACAGGACAAACCACATGTAATCCAATCTTTTTAAATCGGATACAGATCGGATGTTTCGCAATGCAACCTCAGTCTGAACGGTCATATCAGATTTCATGCAACTTTTACGTCATTCTACATCGACCCATGTCACAATTCTGCACTGATGCGACTGCAAACTGCCGTGTCATGTGTATAATCGTAAATTCGTAACAACATGGAGGAGAGCAGTTAGATTAGTCAGTGGAGGAACAGTGAAGTGCTTGATTTGATCAGCATTTGGGGTGACAGCTCCATAGTTTTGCCTTTTTCCCCTGATCCTTTTTCTCCTTATCATTAGCTTGTGTATTTTGTGGCTTCCGCTACACATCGTTTTAAAAATGTAAGCCCCTAAGGCGTTAACACAAACCTCCGTGGCCTCCATGTTTACTCTGAGCGTGCCAGGCAGTGTGCTGTGTGTGACGTATTGTTATTGTTCTTGTGCGCATGCGATTCAGTTCAGGACAGTGACCAGTTCACACTGCAATCTGATGAGTCACATTATTAAACATAATGTGAACAGCCAAACAGAAAATCGGATCTGAGCAAAAAAATTTGAATTGAGCATTAAGGCTGGCAGAATCATAGAAAAACATAGTCATAGAAAAACGAGTGTGTGAGAGCTTAATGGCTGTATTTCCTGACATTTGATGATATATGCACAGTATTTAAAGGCAGGGTGGGTGATCCTGTCCAGAAAATGTTTTTGATATGCTGGTTGGAAATCTCTTTACATCCTGATAGCAATCAAGAAGTATAGTGGTCAAATAATATTTGTACAATTATATATCATCTATGAAAGGCGTAGAACCAAAAAAAGTTTGTCTAATCAAACGTTCTGGCAGAAATGCAAGGCTGCATTTATTGTTGCGGGAGATTTTAATCACTCAAACTTAAAGGCAGTGCTCCCCAAATTTCACCAGCATGTTTCCTGTCACACCAGAGCTTGAAGATTACGCCGTGACCCCCCTTCCCCACCTGGGACAGTCAGATCACATTTCTTTGTTCCTCACCCCCAAGTATTCACCCCTCATCAATCGTGTGAAGCCATCAGTGAGGACCATCAAAGTGTGGCCTGCGGGGGCAGACTCCACACTCCAGGACAGGTATCAAGACACAGACTGGAGTATGTTTGCTTCTCAGGCCACCTGTGGCTTTCATACAAATATAGATAGCTACACCTCCTCTGTACTGGATTACATCAGCATCACTATAGACAGTGTTACAACCCAGAAGCAGATCACTACATACCCAAATCAGAAGCCATGGATGAACAAGGAAGTGCGCCTCCTGTTGAAGTCACGTAACACTGCCTTCAGCTCAGGTGATGCACAGGCCTAGAGCACTTCCAGGGCAAATCTGAAGAGGGGCATCAAAAAGGCCAAGCACTGCTACAAACTAAAGCTAGAGGAGCACTTTTACAACTCTGATCCTCGACGCATGTGGCAGGGCATCCAGGCCATCAGTGACTACAAACCCAGCCACTCCACCCCGTAGCCACAGATGCTGTCTTCCTGAACGAGCTTAATGAGTTTTATGCTCGCTTCGAGAGAGACAATAAGGAAACTGCCACCAAGCTCACACCCTTAGATGACCACCCGACCATCACACTCATCTCCTCAGATGTCTACACGGCACTGAGCCGGATCAACGCACGAAAGGCTGCTGGACCAGACGGCATCCCCGGTCGTGTACTTAGGGCATGTGCAAAGCAACTCGCTGGGGTCTTTATGGACATTTTCAACCTTCAAAGTCCCTCGCCCAAGCAGCTGTGCCAGTATGCTTTAAATCCACCTCCATTGTGCCAGTGCCGAAACACTCTAGCCCAACGTGCCTGAATGACTTCCGCCCTGTAGCACTCACACCTATTGTTATGAAGTGCTTTGAGCGGCTGGTCCTGGCTCACCTAAAGGACTCCCTTCCGTCCACACTGGACCCATACCAGTTTGCCTAACGCAGCAATAGGAGCACAGAGGATGTCGTCTCCATAGCACTGCACTCTGTGCTCTCACACTTGGACAATAAAAACACTTATGCACGAATGCTGTTAGTTGACTTTGCATTCAATACTGTCATCCCTTCCAAGTTAATCACCAAACTTGGGAACCTGGGCATTAACACCTCCATTTGCCACTGGATTATGGACTTTCTGACAAACAGACCTCATCTTGTTAGGTCAGGCCACATCTGCTCCACCACCATCACACTTAACACTGGCGTACCAGTATGTATGTATGTACTGTACATGTGGCAGAATTGACAATAAAGCTGACTTTGAAAACTTTTACTGTGTTTTTCTGATAGTTCGTCCTTTTAAAGCTTAAGAGCAACATCCTCAGGTAACTCACCGGATCAGATTTGAGTGGAACCCATCAGTCCGATCCAGCAAAAAAGTCCTGTATCAACCCCAATTCCGATCCAAAGTGCATCCCTATTAGGGAAATATTGTATGGACTATAAATGCCTTTTGTATTGTTGTCACATCTGCCCCAGCTCTTGCCACTCCATAACGCCTGACTTGTGACAGTCGTCAACCTTATGTCCTGCCGCTATTTTGTCTTCAACAGTATAAATAGTTTGGATGCTCACCTGCCTTTCACAAAGTATTGTTGTTCCTAATATCACATTTCTGAGCATTCAAAATCTTTGGATTACCTATGCCCCTAACCACTTGCTGTGTTTTTTGGGGGATTTTCAATTTAGACTTGGTTGCTAGTTTTGTCTGTTGCACATGGACCCTAAAACATTTAAAGGTTTTAAAGCATTTTCGGAGTGTAAAGGAGAGGAAATGTCCTGGCCCAGATGGTATTAGGGGCCGCATTCCTAAAAATTGTGCAGAACAATTGGTAGATATCTTTTGTTTAATTTTTAAAATGTCTTTATGTCTTCATAAGGTCCCTCGTCTTTGGAAGGAATCTATTATTGTACCTGTGCCAAAAACACAAGGCGCCGAGATCCTTAAATAAGCAAAGGCCAATAGCACTTACATGTCTGACGATGAAGGTATTTGAGAAGATTGCAGGGATGCAAACTCATCAGGGTGAAAAAAATTTGACAAATATGCGAAACCCCCAATGTTATATAACTAAATAAATATATATTATGTAGCTATACATATAACAAACAACTATTACAATAATTATTACAAATTGTATTTAATATTATTCAGTGCACATAATCAGGGCTGCGTTTTCCAAAACCATCATAAGCCTACAATTATTGTAGCTATGATGCTTTTGGGAAACGCAGACCAGAATAGTCTATGGTCTGCTAAAAGTGTCTAGGTTAGACAACCACATGTTCATTTGCAAAATCAGATCACGTTTCAGACCATAGTGTCTTATTTAAATGTAGAGACGGCACATTCATCGACAAAGTAGTATTTATTTTAACACAAGAGGTTGCGTTGTAACAACAACATTAGGTGTGATATGATCTGCAATGTTGTACTAAAAACTAAACTTAACACTCACTTGCGTACAGTTTGTTACACAAGAAATCTGGCATTGCATTGTGAAGATATGAACAAGACACATATACTGTAGCGCAGCTATTGAGTTCATAGATCGGCTGTGCAAAACATTACGAAGCAGTTTATCGTCAACTCCGTGAACTCATTAGCACATTTAACGTTACATAGTGACGGGTGACATGACAGACAACTAGTTGTCCAGTATGATTATTTTACACGTCAGGGCTTCTCTATAAATGCAGTGATTGCTGATTTCAGTGTGTTAACGCACTTACCCTCAAACACTTTACCTGTAGCTTAGTGATGTGTTTGAGGTAAGTCACAAATGCGTAGGTGATGCGCAATTCGACTACATCTAATATTGATTCATGAGTTGAGTATGTGCGCTCAATCTGCGCATCATTTAGAACGTAACCCACAAACTGGCTAGTGATTTGACATTGTTATCATTTAATTCACCGCGACCCTGTCCAAAGACCCCCTCACCCTGCATTTTCAAAAACTTATCGGATCTATACGAATCACAATAATGACCCATTTTGGATCCAAAAATTTGTTGACAATGTGAAATTGTATGTGTGATATGAAGTGAAATTAAATGTGTGTAAGGCATTAATACTTATAATCTTTCTTACTACATTTCCTTTCTGGAATACATCTTCTACATCTAATTTGAGTTCACTAACTCACCATTTGTCTCGCCAATTCTCACGTCAATTTTGTTTTTAATAGACATTTACAGCCCCGTTTTGTGCATACACAATGTTTCTAATGAGACCCCTGGTGATTTACTGTGTCGAATGTAACCGAGAGGTCGAGCAGAATAAGAATGCCCCTGACAGATGACAGGGACTTGGCTCTTGTCTGCTGTAGGTTTTCGATAACAGACAGGAGAGCAGTTAAATTTAATTCACTTTTATTTATATAGCGCTTTTTACAATGTTGCATTGTTACAGGAAGAAATTCAAGACAAAACAGAAGTTAATAATATAAATAGCAAGCAGTCCATCTTTGCTCTTGGTTATTGGTGAAAATAGCATGTGTAGAGCTGGGATGGTCAGTCACACAGGTTCTCTCAGGAGGATGACACATGAAGTCTACAGGTTCTCTCAGGAGGATGACACGTGAAGTCCACAGGTTCTCTCAGGAGGATGACATGTGAAGTCCACAGGTTCTCTCAGGAGGATGGCACGTGAAGTCCACAGGTTCTCTCAGGAGGATGGCACGTTACGATCGGCTTCCGCCAGCGTAGTCTGTGGTAGGGGAGGAGAGCAGAGAAGAAAAATGAGCATAGCTGCTGTTAATTTCTTTTAGACTAGAGATAATACTGGTATGCATTATGTGTATGCTTTTCTGAAAAGATGCGTTTTTAATCTAGATTTAAACTGGGAGAGTGTGTCTGACCCTTGAATAGTATCAGGAAGGCTATTCCAGAGTTTAGGAGCTGCATATGAGAATGCTCTACCCCCTTTGGTGGATTTAGTTATCCTGGAGTAAATCCACTGAGTAAAGCATTACAATAATCAAGTCTTGAAGTCATAAATGCAGGAACTAATTTTTCTGCGTCAGAAATACATAGAAAATTCTGCAGCTTGACATTTAGTCATTCTGCAGTCAGATGGAAGAAGGCTGTTTTTGTGATATTAGAGATGTGGTTTTCAAATAACAAATTGCTGTCCAATATGATGCCAAGGTCTTTAACTATATTTGCTGAGGTAACAGTGCAGCCTTCTATTTGTAGGTTGTAATCAGTAATATTTTGCTAACAGGTCTTTGGTCTGATGAGTAATGTGATGATGAGTCGCATCGTCATCATAGTGATGTTGAACTTTTGAAGAGCAATAGCGCAATGAAGATCACGATATTTATATGTATTGTTTGTAATGAAATACATTTATGTTTATTATGTGTATCTTTGGTTACGTTACAGTAAACACTATGTTGGGTTTCATGACATCGTCAGTTTTATTATGGCTTTACATAAAAATGTTATTGTGCTCATTTGGGGTTAGGTGCACATAGCCTGAACGAGCACAGTACAATCCAAACGCCTTAAAAAGTTAATAATTTTCAGAAATAAGGACAAAACACACAAGATGATTCTTTATGTTACCATTTATTGAATGATTTCAGCAGTTATGCAGGTTGTATAAAGAGTTGGGTTTTTTTTGTTCTTCGTTAAAAGAACAAGTGTCCACTCATCATTTAGATGTGTAGTCACTGTTTATTTAGTTTTCTTTTTTTTTATTATTATTGGGAAATTTATGAAATTGTCACCCCAGACCTCACTGAATACACCAATAAAGCCACATTTGGGGAAATATCCAGTTGATCTGCCTGTTCCTTCCTACCACCTTCCTTGGCCCTAAGGCTCAGTCTCACACATGGTGGCAGCTGTGACTCCAGTCCGGTAGGAGGTGCGGGCAATGATACAGGATGGGCCCCAGAAAACAGGCGGTACTAAAAACCTGTGACGAGATTCAAGATGAGCCAAACCCAGATCAGATGGCTGTTAGTTCGTCTCCAGAGGGAGGTCAAGGAGGATCTATTGAAGAACTATAAAAGACATTGCAATCCTTCATGCAGGCACAGCAGGCCTGAGATGATCTGCTGCATAAAGAGGCTCAACGACAAGAACATAGGTGGCGGACCTTACAGCACCAGTTTACACAGCTACAGAATGAGGTACAATGGCACAGTACAGATCAGCAGTCAGGGGGAGGTGTGACAGCTCAGGACCTCTCCCAGCAGCAGACTGGTGCAACCCCCGCACAGTACAGTGGGACTTAGATTCAGAGCTCTGGCACGACACAACCTGCTTCATCCACACAGAGGCAAGGATCTGCATATATGGGGTGGCAAGGCCCAAAGATACTTCCACTCCAAGAGGATAAGGACGTTGAACATTACCTGACCACCTTTGAGCGCATGGCGCAGGCCTGGAGGTGGCCAAAAGAGGACTGGGCATTGCATTTAGTACCCCTTCTCACAGGCAAGGCACGAGCTGCCTATGTGGCTATGAATATTGCTGACACCTTTGATTATGAGCTTGTGAAGGAAAGCGTTCTGCTTAAATATGAGATCAACTCAGAGACGTATAGACAACGATTCTGGAGCAATATGATTCAAGACGGTGAAATGCTTAGAGAACTTCAAGCCAGGTTAAAGGATCTCTACGAGAAATGGATGACACCGGGGCATCGGACAAAAAAAGAGATCGGCAATGCTGTCATTTTGGAGCAGTTTTTCAAAGTCCTCAATCCTGAGATAAGGATATGGATTAAAGAGCTTAACCCATCCACTTCTAAGCAGGCTGCAGAACTGGCAGAGACATTCATTTCAGCAAGATGCTTTCCCTGCCATCTGGGGTACACTCAAAGCAGGTCCAGTAGTATGCCGGGTATGTTTGGAGGTACTTACCGAAGTAGTCATAACACACAAAAAAGCTTTAGCACCACACATAACCCTCAGGCTAAAGCTTATAATATTAAACAACATACCCCTGATAAAGATAGACCTCAAACAAACCCTCAACAGAGAGAAAGATCTCCATTCCTGTGTTATGGATGTGGGCAGCAGGGACACAAAAGGGTAGACCCATTACAGAAGGTTAATAGTACACATCTTGGTTAATCTTCTAGACTGCTAGACCCACAGAATGAGGCAAGATATAACGTTTCTTCACTTAAAATACGTGGCAGATTGTTCCGGGCACTGGTAGATACAGGTTCCAGCCAGACGTTAGTCAGACAAGAATGTTTGAATGGTGTACAGACACCCTTTAATGGTAGCCTAAAGGTGCAATGTATTCATGGGGATGAAAAAGAATATTCAACTGTTGATTTGGAGGTTCAGATTGAGGGTCAGGTCTACCTTTTGACTGTTGGTGTTGTGGATGAAGCTCCCTATTCAGTGGTGTTAGGTAGAGATGTACCAGTGCTAGCTCATTTATTAAGTGAGCGGAATACCAGGGAGCACAAGCTTGACACAGTCTTCTGGCATTGGGCCCCATCCGTCAAACCTATTGCAGAGTTCCAGCACACCTTGTCCCCGACTTGAAAAAGAAAATTCAGATCATGTTGGATCTTGGAGTGATAGAATCTTCAAAGAGTGAGTGGTGCAGCCCAGTGGTTCTTGTGCCCAAGAAAGACGGGACCTTAAGGTTTTGTGTGGATTTCTCAAAGCTTAATGCGATCTCTGCCTTTGATCCCTACCCAATGCCCAGGGTCGACGAGTTGGTGGAGCGGCTGGGGAACACAAAGTTCCTTAGGCACCTTGGATCTGTGTAAAGGCTTTTGGCAGGTTCCAATGGCCAGCTCGGCCAAGGAGCCGACTGCCTTTCAGGCCCCGTCGGGACTTTATCACTTTATCACAAACTGAGAAGAGCCAGAGCCCCAACCCCCATCATGTGCACCTTCTACAGAGGCACCATCGAGAGCATCCTGACCAGCTGCATCACTGTGTGGTATGGCGCCTGCAACGCATCGTGCCGCAAGACTCTCCAACGCATAGTGAGAGCAGCTGAGAAGATCGTTGGTGTCTCTCTCCCCTCCCTCCAGGACATTTTTGGTACCCGTCTCACCCGCAAAGCCCTCTGCATTGCAGGTGATCCCACCCACCCATCACACAGCTTCTTCAGTCTGCTGCCATCAGGGAGGAGGCTTCGGAGTCTCCAGGCCAGGACCAGCAGACTGAAGGAGAGCTTCATACACCAGGCAGTCAGGAAGCTAAACTCCCTTCCGACCCTCCCCCCCCTCCCCTCCCTTGCCACACGCATCTCTGAACCCTGAACCCATCCATCCCTTCCCACATCATACTCTGTCCCGCACTTGTCACTTGTCACTTTATGGAACATTGGACTGCTCAACCCCTTTTCAGTAGTGGTCTGAGCCTCCTCAACTAACTACCTCTAAGTCAGTTAAAACAAGCCTGCTCTACTGACACTTTAATACAGACGATAAGTTTTGCACTACATTACATTTGCACTGTTGATATTTTCATCTACACTGTTGTTTATTTCATCTGCACCATTTGATTTGATTATTTCATCTGCACTACTGTTTATTTCATCTGCACTGTTGTTTATTTCATCTACGCTGCTGTTTATTTAATCTACACTGCTGTTTATCTCATCTGCACTGTTGATTATTTCTTTGGTCTGCACAATTATTTCGGTTACATATCCCTTGCTTGTAAAGTTGTTTTGTGTACATATATAGATTTTGTATTTATCTGTAATTTGATATATTTTTTTTGATATATGTTATTCTATGTTATCTGTATGCACCTATAGGGTCTGAGAGTAACGCAATTTCAATCCTCCACTTGTATGTACTGTACATGTGGCAGAATTGACAATAAAGCTGACTTTGACTTTTTTGACTTTTTGACTTAAGATTATGCCTTTTGGGTTGCATGGAGCAGCAGCAACTTTCCAATGGTTGATGGACCAAGTGCTCTCTAGAAC
Organism: Oreonectes daqikongensis; assembly: GCA_026939265.1. Lineage (NCBI taxonomy): Eukaryota > Metazoa > Chordata > Actinopteri > Cypriniformes > Nemacheilidae > Oreonectes > Oreonectes daqikongensis. Next base: position 1,051,056 of record JAOTQM010000446.1, on the reverse strand, counting down.
AGAGGGCTTTGCTGCAGCCTATATAGACGATGTGGTAATTTATAGCACATCAATAAGATCCAAGATGGCGGCGCGATCACATCGCGAGGCTCAGGCTCTCTCCAGATTCTGCAATTTTGTGGTATTTTTCTTGAGCTTTTGGATATTGGTTTGCGACTTCCCGACAGTTTTATCGACAACCTTCAACTCCTTCCTGAGATCGCCAGAACACCCGAGGCTGCTCACTCTACCCGGCCAGGCGGAAGTGCTCGCAGGACTAAGAGCTAAGCTAAAGCTAACACCACACCAGCTCTCTTTACCCAGCATTTTCCTCGCCAAAGTTTGGTCACTGGTAAACAAAATGGAGCAGATTCGACTCAGCATCACTTACAGCAAGATACTTTTGAACTGTAATGTTATGATCTTCACGGAAACATGGCTACACAGCGGCATACCAGACAATGCTATTGAGCTAACGGGACGCCACACACTTCGGGCGGAGAGAACGTTAGATGGCTCCGGTAAGACCAGAGGTGGCGGATTGTACATTTACATTAACAAAGCTTGGTGCACGAACTCTGTTATTATTGGGAGACATTGTTCAGCTAACCTTGAGTTTCTCATGGTTAAATGTAGACCGTTTTATCTGCCACGGGAGTTTACTTCCACCATTACAACTGCAGTTACATTCCCCCGGATGCTGATGCCAAGCTTGCTATGAAAGAACTTCATGCGGCCATCAGTAAAAAACAGACTGCTCACCCGGAAGCTACGTTTATTGTTGCAGGTGATTTTAATCACTCAAACTCAAAGTCAGTGCTCCCCAAATTTCACCAGCATGTTTCCTGTCACACCAGAGGAAACAAAACCTTAGACCATGTTTACACAAACATGGCTGGAGCTTACGTTGTGACCCCCTCCCCCACATGGGACAGTCAGATCACCTTTCTTTGTTCCTCACCCCCAAGTATGCACCCCTCATCAATCGTGTGAAGCCATCAGTAAGGACCATCAAAGTGTGGCCTGTGGGGGCAGATTTCACACTCCAGAAAAGGTTTCTACACACAGACTGGAGTACATTTGCTTCTCAGGCCACCAGTGGCTCTCACACGGACATTGACTGCTACACCTCCTCTGTACTGGATTACATCAATACCACCATAGACAATGTTACTACTCAGAAACAGATCATCACGTACCCAAATCAGAAGCCATGGATGAACAAGGAGGTGCGCCTCCTGTTGAAGGCACGCAATACTGCCTTCAGATCAGGTGATGCACAGGCCTACAGCACATCCAGAGCTAACCTAAAGAGGGGCATCAAAAAGACCAAGCACTGCTACAAGCTAAAGGTAGAGGAGCACTTTTCCAACTCCGACCCTCGACGCATGTGGCAAGGCATCCAGGCCATCAGTGATTACAAACCCACCCACTCCACCCCCGCACCCACTGATGTCCTCTTCCTGAACGAGCTTAATGACTTTTATGCTCGCTTTGAGAGAGACAATAGAGAAACTGCCACCAAGCTCAAACCCTCAGCTGATCACCCACCGATCACACTCTCCTCCATAGACGTCTGCAACGCACTGAGCCGGATCAGTGTGCACAAAGCCGCTGGACCAGATAACATCCCTGGACGCGTACTCAGGGCATGTGCTGAGCAGCTCGCTGGGGTTTTTACTGGCATCTTCAACCTGTCTCTTGCCCAAGCAGCTGTGCCAACATGCTTTAAATGCACCTCCATTGTGCCAGGGCCAAAACACTCCAGCCCAACATGCCTGAACGACTACCGCCCTGTAGCACTGACACCCATTGTCATGAAGTGCTTTGAGCGGCTGGTCCTGGCACACCTGAATGACTCTCTGCCATCCACATTGGACTCACACCAGTTTGCCTACCGCAGCAATAGGAGCACAGAAGATGCAGTTTCCATGGCACTGCACTCTGTGCTCACACATCTGGACAATAAGAACACTTATGCACGTATGTTGTTTTTGACTTTAGCTCAGCATTCAACACTATCATCCCATCCAAGTTAATTGCTAAACTTGAAGACCTGGGCATTAACACCTCCCTATGCAACTGGATTATGGACTTTCTGACCAACAGAACACAGCAGGTGAGATCAGGCTCCACCACTATCACACTCAACACTGGTGTACAACAGGGCTGTGTGCTAAGCCTCTTCCTCTACTCCCTCTTCACCTCCGACTGCAGGCCTGTGAACGGATCTAACTCCATCATCAAGTTTGTGGACGACACTACAGTGATTGGTCTCATCAGCAACAACGATGAGACGGCCTACAGGGAGGAGATCCAGCACCTAGCCACATGGTGCAACAACAATAACCTGCTCCTTAACACCTCCAAGACAAAGGAGCTCATTGTGGACTTCAGGAAAGAGTCAAGAGGCACACATGACACCATCCACATCAATGGGATGGCTGTTGAGCGTGTCTACAGTTTTAAGTTCCTGGGGATCCACATCTCGGAGGACCTGTCCTGGACTACCAACACCTCCAGCCTGGTCAAGAAGGCTCACCAGTGCGTCTTCTTCCTGAGGACACTAAAGAAGAATCAGCTGTCCTCGGCTGTGCAATAGAAAGCATCCTGACCAACTGTGTCACAGTCTGGCATGGGAGCTGCTCTGTTGCAGAGCGCAAGGCACTGCAGCAGGTGGTGAAAACCGCCCAGCGCATCACAGGGACTCCACTTCCAGCCACGGGGGACATCCAGAGGAAACGCTGTCTGCGTCGAGCTCGCAGCATTCTTAAGGACTCCTCTCATCCTGCCCTCCGGCAGGCGTTTCAGGTGCCTCCGGACCAGCAGACTGAGAAACAGCTTTTTTTCCCAGAGCTGTCTTTTTATTGAACTGATTCCATTGCTCCTCATATACTGCTACACTCTTCTCTCCCCCCTCATTGCACACCTGGCTTCACTTTGTTATTTGCACTACTGGACTGTCTATACATAACATTTATGTTCATTTGCACTACCAGACTGCTCATTTGCACTGCCAACTGTTCATTTACAGTACCGACTGTTTACATATGCATCTTGCACTCCTACACTTTAACTGAATATGCAATAACTTCTTCCATTGCACTACTTAGATAGCTTCTGTCCATAAATTATTTGCACTACTCTATATCCATTGCACTGCTGCTCACCATAGCCTAACTTATCATTGTATACATCCACCTGTAAATTTCTGTTTATAGTAAGAGACATCTGTATATTATGGTCATAGTACATATCCATCTGTAAATTACTTATATAATATTTATTTATGAAATTTATGCAACCATTGTATATCCTGCACTTGCTGCTATTGCACTTCTGGTTAGACCTAAACTGCATTTCGTTGCCTTGTAATTGTACATGTATAATGACAATAAAGTTAAATCTAATCTAATCTAATCTAATCTAATCTTGGAAGGAGCATCTGTGCCACTTAACGGAGGTGTTTCAATGGATAAAATCTGCTGGGCTGGTGGTCAACGCTAAAAAGTGTAACTTGGCCAAACAAGAGGTTTCTTACTTGGGATACGTGTTGGGCGGAGGTGTCATTAAACCACAAGTTTGCAAAATGGACGCAGTACATTCTTGTCCGCCTCCAATGACAAAAAAGAGAGTGAGATCCTTTCTAGGTCTACTAGGTTGGTACAGACGGTTTATACCTAATTTTTCAAGCCGAGCTGCGGTGCTCACAGATCTTACCCGGAAAGACAAGCCACAGAAAGTAGTCTAGACTCCTGTGTGTCAGGTAGCATTCAAAGACTTAAAGGATTGTTTGTGCCAGACACCCGTTTTGCAAAGCCCAAATTGCGACCTCCCTTTCACAGTACAGACTGATGCTTCAGGAGTTGGTCTGGGAGCGGTGTTGCTACAGGGAGAGGGAGAAAGCCGTAAACCTGTTCAATATATAAGCCGCAAGCTATTTCCTCGGAAAACCAGATACTCTACGGTGGAGAAAGAGGCATTGGCCATTAAGTGGGCCTTGGACACATTAAGGTATTACCTGATTGGAAAGGAGTTCACTTTAGAGACTGATCACAGAGCTTTGCAATGGCTCCAGTGTATGAAGGACAGAAATGCAAGGATTACACGCTGGGCTTTGTCGCTCCAGCCATTCAAGTTTGAAGTCAAGTATAGAGCTGGTGCCCAGAACATTATTGCTGACTTTTTGTCCCGTCGGTCTGAAGAGTGACGATCTATGGGGAGGGGGTTGTGACGATGAGTCGCATCGTCATCATAGTGATGTTGAGCTTTTGAAGCGCAATAGCGCAATGAAGATCACAATATTTATATGTATTGTTTGTAATGAAATACATTTATGTTTATTATGTGCATCTTTGGTTACGTTACAGTAAACACTATGTTGGGTTTCATGACATCGTTAGTTTTATTATGGTTTACATAAAATGTTATTGTGTTCGTTTGGGGTTATTGTACAGTACAATCCAAATTAACTTAAAAAGTTAATAATTTTCAGAAATAAGGACAATACACACAAGATGATTCTTTACGTTACCATTTATTAAATGATTTCAGTAGTTATGCAGGTTGTATAAAAAGTTGGGTTTTGCTGCAGTCTGTGCGGTGTGTGCGTCATCGCTATCCACTGGCCTGGCATGCATACTACAGCGTTTTTATCAGTTTTCCTGGATCTGTGTAAATTCAGACCGTTTTGATAACGGTTTCATGTGTACGTGAAACTTTTTGCGTTTTTCATTGTGTAAACATGGTCTCAGTGGAATGTCCTTTCTTGAAGCCAGATTGTTGACTGTCCACAAGGTTGATCTGTGTGAGATAAGCAGAGAGTTGGTTAAATACTATCCTTTTGAGGGCCTTGGAAAGGAAGGGCAGGAGTGAGATTGGCCTGTAGTTGCAAGCCACAGAAGGGTTGAGTGTTGTTTTTTTGAGCAGAGGTGTTACCAGGGCCTGTTTAAATGAGGTGGGGATGGTTCCAGTGGTAATGGAGGCATTAATAATGTGTGTGAGTTGAGAGATTAGGAGGTGGGGGGAATCGTGTCGAGGGGACAGGTCGTAGAACGGTTTGAAAAAATCATTTTAGAGACATCCGTCTCTGTGAGAAAAGAGAAAGAAGGGAGTTGGGGATAGCAAGGGGTAAGAGAGAGATTACAGTGTACTGGATAAAGAAATGGTCAGAGACATGCCAGGGAGAAACTAGAATATTATTAGCAGTGCAGCTACGAGTCAGGACAAGATCTAGCTGTTGTCCTCCTCTGTGGGTGGGTGAAGTGTTGGTCTTGTGGAGAGCAAACAAGTGGAAAGGGAATGACGATGGTGATAAGGTCTATGCTGTGTATGTGTGTATGTGCATCTACGGTGGAAAGTCTGGATGTACTAAAAGTGCTAAGTGAAACTCTAGCTAGATGGCTAGGTGCTAAACAATTACTGTTAAAACAACAGCTTACCTTAAAGGGATAGTTCAGCCATGAATCAACATTTCCCCATGTTTTACTCACCCTCGGGGCATCTGTAATGAATATGACTTTCTTCTTGAAGAACAATGCAGTCCGAGTTATATTACCATTTATCAGGAAAAACGATTTTGGTAGAATAGGAGTGGATGGGTCCCACTTTTTAAAGCTCCAAAAAGCACATCCATCGATCAAAGAGCTGCTCAACAAGGCTCCGTGGTCTTAACAAAGGTCTTCTGAATCGAATCGGTGCGTTTTTTAAAAGAAATGTTTGTATTTACAATTATATTTAAGCTAATATCTAAGTATAGTTATCTGTCTGGCATACGTGCACGAAAGGGTTTATCAGCTTGTTCTTATTTAATGGCGGGTGGCACCCAACATTACATCACATTACCGCCACCTACTATACTGGAGTGTGGATGCAAGTGCATGAGAGGGTTGGCGTTGAGGGTTAGAGGAAATGCGTGTTGTAACTTCCGATGACGACATCAGCAGCGCGACGAAGGAAGCAAAACAAGAAGAACCCTTTCATTTAGCCCTTCGAGGTAAATATTCAAGATTACTGGTGGCGTTATAATCGCAAGACTTTACTGACTGAATAAGTCTGTCAGCCAGGGGGAGCCGCCACGCCTTCATCCATGCGCCTTCTACTCTCGGAAGCTGTCCCCGGCGGGGCAAAATTACGACATCGGTGACAGAGAACTTCTAGCTATCAAGCTCTCCCTAGTGGAATGGCGGCATTGGCTAAAGGTAGCTAACCACCCATTTACGGTTTTCACTGACCACCGTAACCTGGAGTATCTACAAAAGGCCAAGAACAACGTAATATAATGTAATGTAACAACGACTGTGTCATCGCCGAACACGCCCCCTGCTTCAGCCCTTCCATCCAGTTTCTCCAGCTCTCTTTCACTTATAATGAACTCCATTTCCCATAACCCCTTGCACCCGGCCGCCATCTTTATTTACCGCGCACCTGCAGCCCATCACCCTAGTCTGTGTCCTCAGTGTCTGTGTTCCGTGGATATTATTAGCCTGTTTACGTTTGTTGGATTATCACCTGTGTTCGTTTGCTGGAATATCAACCTGTGTATTTACCTACCTGTGTTTGTTTGTTGGATTACTCACCTGTGCCAGTTTGCTGAACCTGTTCATTAAAACCCTGTGTCAAGCCAAATCTGTGATGTGTGTCATCCTCCCTGGCCTCTCTAGTGTGTGACAATCGGAAGCATATCTTTAGTGATCATCTTATTAATTAGAGCCGTTATTTGCTCCGCCCATCTGGCATCCAACTTGTTTGGTCTGATCATAAATCTAGCAACTGATTGCTGACCTGTGGATGGACCTGCTGGGTTCTTCGCCCTCAAATGGGTATGCATCGTAGTGGTTGATCCATGAAAAGAAAGCTTTGCATGCAGAGTTTGTACTGCACTATTCTCATTAATTTTATGAAAGGACCCCAACACAGAACTTATTTTTGACACCGTCCCAATTTACCGTAACCGTTATGCTACGCGGGTCTAAAGTGTGCGTAACTATGTTAGCAATTGTTTTCCTCTGTGAAATGACAGCCTTTAGGTTTTAGGTGCATTGTTATTGGCAGCGCCACCCTTTTGTTACATGAACGCATCATCACCACATCAGCACTGAAAACACAGGGATTTATTTTAAGATCGCACACACTATTCGAAATTCTAATATTAAATAAACTAATCGAATATTCAAAGTTTGTGACGCATCCCTGTTATAAATAAGGCATTTGTTGTATCCAACGGGGACATAGTTACTTGATATAATGACTTATATTGAAAGTCTCCATGACATTGCTGCAGCAACAACACTACAGCAGCAATATACACTCCTTCTTTATTTGCGTATACATTTTGGGTGGTGTTCTTTAACACTTCTAACGAAGTGACGTAGAAAAGCGAAGGCGTGTTTAACAAAGCGTTTTAGAGAAGTCCGGAGAGCCTCAACTTTTAAATAAAAATATAAATATAATAAAAATCTCTTTTGGTCATAGACAAATTTTTGCCATTTTACATGTCTAATATATGCAGGAACAACTTGTAACACATCAAAGATACAGAAAAACTTGAAATCACGTAAGATCACCCCTTTAAAGAGATAAAAAATTATCCTTATCAACATTGTTAAAATAAAATATATTTATGTCTGCAGGGCTGCATTAATGCACAGGCTTACCTGGGCTTAAGCCCAGGGCCCCGGGAGTATCTATTTCCAACGGCGGCTTATAATTATGGAGTATCTATTTAAATTACAATGATTGCAAATAGCCCAACTTGTTGGTAGAAACTATTTACGTACCGCCCACCCGTATCAGATGGAGTAAGAGTAAGAAAGACTCCAGTGGCGTAAAGTGTCAAGTCTGTAGTAAATAGCTTTGATGCTGGAGACTGGGGTTTAATTCTATGCCAAATTTTGTATAATGTTTAATGCACATCATGAGGTGCAAACAGTAATCAGAGGTGGGTAGAGTAGCCAAAATCTTTACTCAATAAAAGTACAAGTAACTAGGGAAATTATTACTCAAGTAAAAGTCATTATTTTAAAAATTACTCGAGTAAAAGTAAAAAAAGTATGCAATAAAAAAAGTTACTAGTTACTTTGTATCTGATTGTATAGTATTAAAAAAAATTATATAAATGCAAACATTTTTATATCAATATATTAATTATTATTATTATCATAAGCAGATATCTTTGCAATATATACACACAGAGACTAAAGAATAGACAAACACAGAAGAGACATTTCTATGAATTGTATGAGTCACAATACTCTTTGTGTGTTCTTAAAGGGGCACTCCACCCAAAGATGAAAATTCTGTCATCATTTACTCACCTTTAAGTTGTTCCAAACCTGTATATATTTATTTGTTTTGATGAACAGAGAGAAAGATATTTGGACGAATGCTTGTAACCAAACAGTTTTTGGTTACTATTCGTCCAAATATCTTTGTTAATGACATTATATAATGTTAATGACATTATATAGATCAGTGGTTACTACCCACCTCTATTCAAGACAAGAAACTGAACACAACATTAAAGTTTGGAGGATCTATTGACAGAAATGCAATATAATATTAATGCAATATAATTCTTTAACATAAACCAAACTATGATTTATGCTTAAATCGTTATTAATGACAAAATCAAGGCTTACATTATACTCGCATGAGCCGCCATGTGGAAAATTATTTACCCCTTCGTTTGAAGTGCTATATGGTCCTTACCCCTACCCTGCCCTACCCCCTCCAACCCAGAGCCGGGCTCTGGTCCAACCAAAAGAGAATCCACAGCCCTACCCCTTCACGTGAATGCGATAAACAGGGAAAGTGTTGGTGTAAGGGGTAGAAATGGGATTGGGCCTTAATGTAAATAGCTGCTGCCAATAATTAATTATGGAACCTGAAGTTAAATTGTTAAAATGTTTATTATTTTTTGTTATCTTAAAACCATGTTTCCAAAAAACTTTAATATAAGTATAGTTTTTTAAAAACTATTAAAAAAAAACATTATACATAAACACAAGGGAATTCTGTGGAGCTGTATTATTATAGGACTATGTGCATAGTTAATACAGTGATATTTGTGTATATTTTACATGACTTATTGGTTTTAATATTTTGTTAATGGCATTCATTTTGGCAAAATAAAACACTGTTAAACTTTCACTTTAAGGTTATTAAGATTCTGGTTAATTCTGGTGAATGAAGGGTCCCTTAAAAGGTAAAGCCCAGGGGCACTTCACAGTCTTAAGGCGGCCCTGCCCGTCTCTTACGCTCATGCTCCTGTCTGACTCCACTGTCCTATTCAGTGTATTGCTATATATTCGCCACTAGGTGGCAAAAGTGTCAATAGCATGGAAATTGTTACTACAGAATGGGAAAACATCAAGTTTGGATGCAACAATTTAACTAAAAATAATAATTAAAAATACCTCATTCTTTGGGTATGCTTGACTCACTATAGCTGTTTGCATAATAAATGTAAATTAACAAACACACTTACGCTACTCTGGTAGGCCTATATATTAAGATATTAAGTATTGGTGTTTAGGTATTATTTAAGTAACGAAGGTCAATGGGTTATGTAAGATTGACCACTGATTGTTAGCTTCTCACACTGGTGCAACACAACCAGGCTTTTTTAAATCAGTTTCAAAATATAAATTAGTCTGAAAGTAACTGTATGAGAATTTGTATGCTCATTCCCTACACTGCTCTAGGGTTCTTGGAAGGCCATAAGGTAGATTCTCTTGTTCTTTGCAGAATGTACAAATGTATTACTGATAATACCAGAAATTTTAATTACATTATTTTTGTAACTAGATATTTTATTATGGATCCTTTATTCTAAAAATAATGATAATCATATCCGGGAATGAATTTGTATTGATTAATGCCAAAGTCCGTTTACGGAAGTCGTGCCACTCGGCGGCCATGTTCGCAACGCCTCTGGGCACTTAGTTACGTCATAGTAAGTCCACAGTACTATCTACTTGAATGGGGGTAGGAAGATATTTTTAAAATCGCTCGGAAAAATCACAATTAAACAGCATATTCCATATACAGAATTAAACCTGACATGAACTGTACTATAACTTTTGTTTGCTAAGCTTATACTGCGCTAATAATTACCTTTTCCGAAGTAGCTTCATCTTTTGCGCATGCGCACAAGGCTGGCAAGGGCCTCACGAGATCCCCGCCCCAGAGAATCGTCGGTCAATACCCCATTCTTTGTAATGGCAGTGACGCAATTTGTTAATATTATTATCTTTGTTAATGCTTCTCATGTATTATGAAAAAATGTAACCTAACTGATTTATGCTAGATTTGAAGATCTCTGGTTGCCTTTATGGTTCAAGTTGTATGGTCTGTTTACTCTGTTGTGCTTTAATAAAAGCTCCACATCTACAAACTTTATGACGTCTGCTCACCCAATGAAACTAGGACGACGATACGTTTCTAATCCAATCCCATGCAGCGGCAGGTACCACACTCAACGAATAGCTGCCGGCCATTTTAAGACGAGTCGAAACCAATAGGAGGTGGCATCTACCAGAACTTGTCCAATTAGAGCGCAGCTTGCTTTGGCTACTGCTCGATTACAACGACCGTCGGACGTGTAAGTTATACAGAGTTGAAGAAATACCAGGCGAAAAATCTGAGGTATGAGGTTGATTTGTCACAAAAAAAGATATTAAAGTTAAGGGTAAACTAGTAATGTTGTTGGTAACGTTAGTTAATTAACCTCTTTAACAAATCTCACCGATGCATAGGTGAGTTTTTGAGCTCTTGTCATATTTGGGTGGTTTGACTAACTTTTACACTCTTTGTTTCGTCTCAAACAGCTTAATGTTTGTGGGGGGTTTTTTCGTCGCATTTGAAGAACAATTTGTTTTCGCAAACGTTACTGAAATATACCCCCAAACCCTCAGTGAAATAAGTTTGTAGCGCGATGTAGTAACCTTACTGCAGAGATTTTTGTTCTAACGTTAGTAGCATTGTCGTATTACATTTACATCGCACAACTCTGTTTATTTTATTAACTTGTTACATTTTTATTGTCTGATTGAAGCTGTTTTATATTATTTGTGTCAAGTATTCGGTCTCAAAGTACTGGCTAACTGGACCACTGCGTGTAAATGATCCTGTTGCTTGCAGACATTCCAGTCAAATGACTTAACGTTAACCTAACTTTACCTGTTGCATTAGAGAGCTAGAGACAATCGATTATCGGGTTTAAATAGTTCAGTTTAATTTTATTTAAATGTGTCATACTCAAGCGTGTCATGTGGCAGTGACGCTTATTTTATTTTACACATTGACCTCATGTGTAGTTACTGTGCTAAATTTAGCAAAACTGTAGTATTATAATGGCTGGCTGACATAAGCTTAAGGCTTGCGTTTATCACCCTGCTATTGTGCCGGCTAGTTGTAATGTCAGAATAAAGTGTCGTGGTGTTCTTTTTATGAATATTACACCTCACTCATACATAGGTTTTTTTGGTTGAGTTATAGTGTGCCATCCTATTTTAGCTGTCATGATTTTGTTGGTATTGTAAGCTGATTATATTGTTATGGCATTGTTATGGCATAATAATGTTTTGCCATTTAACATGCTCTTTAAATCTTGAAGTACACGTTTTAAATTATACAGTGGTGTAAAATGTTGTATAACTAGCTAGAATTTTTGGCCATTTTGATTAAATTTGATCATGTTGTTATGGTGTTCTCTCTAGGTACGAGTGTGTATATATGTGTGAATAAGAGAGGGTCTAGGCTGCATTAGAAGCAGCAATGGGTGAGATTGAGGGCACCTACCGTACCCTTGAGACCCCTGGCACGCGACTTGGAGCACAGTTTAACACCGGTATTAGCACTCTGGAAGCTGGGCAGAGCCTCAACTCAACTATGGGAGCAGGAGGAAAAAGCCACACAAAGGGCCTGCAAATCCGTGTTCAGGGCCTGGATGATGCTCAAGAATTCTTTGAGCTGGAGGTTAGTCCTGTTAGGTCATTTCTTTTCAATGACTTTTAAACATAAATTTTTTGATTGTTTGCTGTGTTTTATTTTGCACAAATACACATTTCCATTCTATTATTTTTACAAAGCGACTCCACGTTTATTTAATAATAATCACACACACACACACACACACACACACACACACACACACACACACACACACACACACACACTGTAGTCAGTGTACTATGTTTGGTTTTGTCTGTTTGTGGCTCTGTTGAAGAATGTAAATGACCATCTCTCCGGAGATTTCTGGCAGTCTAGCGTTACGTGCTGCTTGTGGCCGGTGACAGCTGCCACATGGCTTTAGCGTTTAAATCCTGCATCTTTAAGTCTGTTTTACACCAAAGGCCTGAAGTCACTTTCTGAGTGCTATCTTGTGTGCAGTTACACATCTGAAAAATGCATTTTATTAAATGTCTCAGTCTTGATTTATCACAATTGTGAATTGCTCTGTAGTCTGGAATAAATCAGGTTTAGGGAGGAAACATTGCTTCTGAGACATTGTTACTTACATTGTGACATCAGCATTTCAGGACAAAAGGACAAAGAGAATTAGGATTGTGTTACTGGCTTTGTGCACTGTTGTACATTAGCAATACAGTTTTCAAAACACTTTCACTGTTGCCAACAGGTCAAGCAAAGATGTTTCACTGTAAGTTTTTATTGATTTTACAGAATGTAATGTATCTTGCCTTTAACCTTGATTATGATCGTGGTTGACATGGAGTATTATCTAAGCTAAATGTTGATAAATGTGGTATTATAAGTTATGTGGTGTTACAGAGTCAGTTCTGAGTGTTTTGGTGGAGGATGAGATATTCTCATGATTGGATCAGATAACAATGCACTTTGAATTCCCCTCTGTTACAAAGATCAAACATGAGAGTGGAAAATGGTGATTATCCAGCTTTATTAGGCTACAGTACTCTGGAATGTGGTGGCACCACCAAACGTGGAGTACTGAAGCATAGAAACCCAGCTGGAGGTAAATGGCTGTTCATATTATGTCTAGATAATGGAAGAACAATAAGGGCAGTTTGGTTCAAAGATTTATTACTCTTTACAGTGTACATTACAGAATACATTGGGGTTTCCTTTTTTCTTTACACTCAGTTGACTAGTGGTTCACAGTAAGTACACTTTGTTTTAAAAGTAATGGATATGAATTGCAGTATTCATATGGTCTGTTATCAGATTATGTTTAATGATTCATAGGCCAACAGATTTAAAGGCACTAGTTCCGTATGTTCTGTAATGCCCAAACTGAAGGTAACACTAGGTGTGTTTACATGGAACATTGTAATCGGTTTAAAAGTCCAACCTGAATGAAAATGATCCATCTAAGCACCTCAATCGGAATAAAAATGCCCAAACCGACTGAAATTGTAATCGGTTTGAGAGGGGTGGGATAAACCTTTCTTTAAACTGATCAAAATAAAAATCCTGCCATGTATGCGATTACTTTGCGTCAACGTCATCACGTCGAGAGGTCAAGGGTCGTCAAAATGCAAAATGGCGGCGTCGGCAGCAGAGTTTACTGGAAAAAACATTTAGCGCAAAATTCATCTTTAACTGTCAAACACATTGTTTCCCACAACTGTACGTGCACTCGCGTCTTTGATAACTGTGAAGTTGTTTTGTCTTTTAAAGCACATGTGAGTGATGGACTAGCATTACCTTATTACCTAACATTACTATTACCTTACAGCAACACTCCATTCAATTAAGGTAAACAAGTGAATAATAATAGTTAGTAAAAATAATAGTTAAATTAAATGGAACCGGAACCGGAAAATTTCTCACGATACCCAACCTTATTCAGGAGTAAGACGATGTGAAAGAGAACTCAATTTAGTATTTTGAGTATTGTCTGTTGTTTTTATATATAAAAAAATATATATAATCATAAATCAATTATTAAGTAAATACATAGACAGATCAGTGTTCAAACTGATTGTCTTATCTTACCCTGATTTACAACGGTAAGCTTATAATAATGATTTATAATTTGCGCTGTCGGGTCGCCACAAGCAGGAACTTTCGAATTTGGGTGAGATACTCTTTGCATAATTACATCACGTCCGTAAACACAAGGAGAGGAAACGGCTTGTTTATCACGTGTGTGGATGCTGCACTGCTGCGGGTGTCAGCTTGTGTTGTTTATTCTTATATCAGTTGCTTAGAATTGAAATCGTCATTTAGTGTTTAAAGGAACAATACTTGATTTATTGTATGATTTATTGAAAGAAATGCAATATAACATAAAACTGTTTCTTCAGAGCTGTATAAAGACCGTACATAATGAACAGTTATGTTTTTATTACCTTAGAATAACCCAGTTTTATCTAAATGGGCGCGGGCCTATATATGTGGAATTTTCCATGTTGCGCGGCCATGTTTGGTTACAGCAGCCCTAAACGGACAAACAGCTCAAAGAGCGCATTTAGTAATTCGTAGAGGCAGCTTTTGTCATCACTGAGTTGGGTCTGTAGACAAACTATAATATTACTACGAGCTAACTCGATCACTAACTCAATAATATCACCCGTAATGCTTCTCAATCTCATGATTAAAGTATCATTAATTAAAGCAAAATATGATTAATCTGTATGCTGCGCTACGTCTCTTATACTTGAATGTTTCTTAGGTTTCATAACATGTATGACACACACTGAACACAGTTGACCAATAACAGTAGATTAGGCCATCTGACCAATCAGAGGACACTGGGTGGATGAGGCGGCATTAAAGAGACAGGAGCTAAAACCGAGTGTTTCACAGACAGGAGGAATCCAAATTGTCCCCCCCAACTCATGTATAGAAAAGACTTGTGTATAGTATCGACTTGTGTGTGTATAGAGTGACTAGTTCTCGCCATGAATATAGCCTTAGATGCTGGAATGGCGTTAAGAATGCAATAAATAAATAAATTCACAGACAGGAGAAAAGAGGCGAGAAGGGAAATAAAAAGAAAAATAATGCATTCTTTGAAGATTTAATCGCATTTATGTATAGTTGGAGACCCATATAATAGAATTATGAACATTATTATCTGTAAAATAAGGGCTCTTTAAATAGGCAAGGCTTCATAACAAGCAAATTATATTTTTCTGTGACGATACAGCACTTGCCCGATCAGAAAATTGACCGTTCTGTCAACTGGCCCGGGGGTCTCCCATGCTTGCTCCGGGCCATCAGGCAGTCCTTATTGTTGAGCCCTGCTGGTGTTACTCATGAAAGGAAGCTGTTTATTCTCTGCAGGAGCACATATGTACATGTTCTTGCTGCATTATGGGGTCTGATGTCAGCCACATCTGTTTTCAAGATGAGGCTGTGTTGTTATAGGCACACAGGGGTACAGGAGTGTGACAGTTGTGGGAAATATTGTATAATATAGTTGTGGGTTTTTATGGCTAAAATACAGAAAATATGAAGGCATTATTAGGTGATGGTGAGGCTATTTTTGGTTCACTGCAAATGTGAACCCTAGCTTGGTTGACTGTAGAAAGTACAGACATGTTTAAACAAGGATGGATCATAATGGTTGACTTGCAGTCTTGTGTAGTCTCTTGATGAGGTTTACTAGTTTATATTGATATACTGTCATAAGTTAAGACACCCTATTGAATTTTTATATTTTTCATAACAGGACATAGTAAAAAACCATCTGGTCCATGGCAGGCCTTAAAATGAGGTAAATACAACCTCTGATGAACAACATTACATGCCATATTACACTGTGTCATTACTAGGGGTGGGAATCACTAGGGTTGGATATATTTTTTTTTATACCGGTGCTAAATCAATACTTTTAAAACTGTAACGGTGCCTAAATTGACTTTTAAAAAAGGTATTAGATGATATTAAAGAACAATATATTAAATTAAAAAACATTTAAATAATATAAAAAATACACAATGTAAATGTGAAATGAGCATGCACACTAACATTGCTAGAAAGATGTTTTAGTGTTTACTGTTTACCTTTTTTACAACTAAATGCTCAACATAGTTGTATTAAATATAGGCAGAAAATGCACTGAATATTCCATATGCAGAGAGCCTTCAATGGTAAATTATATGTACATTATTTTAAAAACAGACAGCATGTATAATGAAAAAGTATAATTATATGCATAAACATGCAGTCAGAGTAAAAATCTTGATAGACTGATATCTAGAGATCAGACTAACAGGTGCTATAAGGTTTTAAGTAGCACTTTCACTACTGTGTCTCTCTCGTCTTTCTTGTCAAATGCGTTACTGTTTTAAGAATGAGTTTCACGGCACGCCGCCCGCACAACATCGATTTTAAACACGCGCAACAGTTTTGTTGTGATCGCTTGTATTACAGACGAATCATCTACGTGTCGAATTATTGTTGGTTTAAAACTCTCCTTATGCGGCGGTTGAAGTTAAAGACTGCGGCAGGTGATAATTGCCGAACCGGCCGAGATGGAGGCAGAGAGAGAGAGCGTGCGCACTATCACTCTAATGCACGAACTTTCACTCTGGTGAAGCCACAGGTCATGCACGTTCCATTTAACCATCATATAAGATGTTGAATTTCTGACTTTCGTTCATGTGAATGAGGGCAAATGTTTCACTCGACAGCTTAGTCAGCATTTAAGTGGCACTGAAATGAGGCACCGAAACCTGTGATTTGATTCGGTCCAGTTACATACCGGATATATAGGTACCGGTGCTCAACCCTAGGAATCACAGGGCACCTAATATTTGTTACGTGCTACATGGATGACGATACCAATAATATCACTATGCAGCAAATCTACGATAATCAATATATTGCTTGACAGTCCTAATAACGATACATCATAATATCTATGACACTATGAAAACAAAATGCCCATGAAAGGTTAAGTGCAATGTCTCTATTTAAAGCGTACTCTGCCGAAAAATGAAATTTTTCCCATTAATTACTCACCCTCAAGTAGTTAAACATCCATAGGTCCTCCGTTTTTCCCCAAAATGCAAGTTAGTGTATTTTTGAAAGCTTTCTGACTCCTCCATAGATGGCAACGCAACTGAAAGTGCGTAAATACATTGTAAAATTGTCCACGCAACTCCGGTGGTTCAGTATTAATTAATATAATGTGATGAGGACACTTTTTGTTCGCAAACTAACAAAAATAGCAACTATATTCGAACACTTCCTGTTAGTTTCCAGCGCTCCATTTACACACTTTCAGCGCTTTAAAGTTTCAGTTGTGTTGCCATCTATGGAGGAGTGAGAAAGTTTTCAAAAATACACTAACTTGCATTATGGGGAAAAACCGAGGACCTATGGATGTTTAACTACTTGAGGGTGAGTAATTAATGTCAATATAATTGTTTCGGATCATGATTGGTCAAGGCCACCTAAATTTGTTAATACTCTTCATGATTGACGCAGAATCCTGTTATTTACGTTAAAGGAACACTCCACTTTTTTAGGTGGAAATAGGCTCATTCTCTAACTCCTCCAGAGTTAATAAGGGTCTGGCCATAGCATTTTTAGCATAGCTTAGCATAGATCATTGAATCCAATTAGACCAGAAGCATCGCGTTCAAAAATGACCAAAGAGTTTTGATATTTTTCCTATTTAGAACTTGGCTCTTCTGTAGTTATATTGTGTGCTAAGACCGGTGGAATATGAAAAGTAGCGATTTTTCTAGAACGATATTATTAGAAACTATTCTATCACTGCGCCTGCTAATTTGTCAACTCATTTAGTTAAAAACGAATCGTGAATCGTGACCAATCGTATCGTGAGATCTGTATCGTGAATCGCATCGCATCGTAAGTTGAGTGAATTGTTACATCCCTAACCAGTTGACACCATTAGAGTTTACATTAAAACCAATACAATTACCATTGTAACCATCACATTTTTTATTGTGTTTTGGGAGGAGTTCTATGGGTTTTTTTTAGCAGGGAAGATATAATTGTATTAATACTCACAGAATAAACTTAATTACTGAATTTCACTGGAAATATTTGTTTATTTTGCGTAAATAAAGAACTGTAGCGTATTAGTCAATTATTAAAATATTACAAATGTTACATAGGCTACTTTATTGTGAAATTAGCAAAGCAGTTAGATTGAATGTACATTTGTGGAGCCAGGCGTGAGCTAACACAGATGCGCTCGTGGAGACTTGCGGTGCGGAGCTGGACATTACGAAACAGGCTGCATGTGTGCGGCAAGTGTAAATGTCTCGCCCGTGAAATGCGGGATACACGCCACGCACGCAGGGCAGAGAGTATGAGAAGCATTTTGAGATGCCACAATCCCATTCGCGCTCTCTCCCGCGTTCTGTTTGTTATTTTGTAATGGTGGCAGTTTAGGGCAGTGCTGATTGGACAGAACGGAGGTGCGCTCACTCAATTGGTTAGTAAGACTGTCACTCAAGGCGAGCCGGGCAGTTATGCTTGACTGGAACAGACAGGTTTCATATTTTTCACATCGCAGCCTTTGCGATTAGCAAATCGCGATTCGATTTCGATTAATCGCCCAGCCCTAATCGCCGTATAGATATATTGTCCAATTTCTAGTCCTTACTTAGTTAACCAAAATTTGGTAAACATTGAAAAGTCATAGCTGACAAAGTAAGGACACCCTATGATTTATTTTATACTTGTAGATCCAATTTTAGCAGCTAAACAACATGCCCACAAAACATCTCTGTTTTCTGAGTGTTGGCCCACTCTTCTTTAGTGCTTCAGTTCATTGAGGTTTGTGGGCATTTGCCTATGCACAGCTCTATGAAGGATTTGCCACAGCATTTCAGTCGAGATGAGATGTGGTTTTGACTGGGCTGTAATTCTGGACTTGACTGGGCCATTATTCTTTCCGTTTTCAGCCATTTTGTTGTAGATTATTGTCCTGTTGCATGCCCGATACTGGCCAAGCTTTATCTGTTTGACAGATGACCACACATTTGAATAGAATACTTTAGTATACAGGGGAGTTTATGGTCAACTCAATGACTACAAGGTTCTGTGGCCACAAAACAAGCCAAAAATCATCACCCGACCATCAGCGTGCTTAACCTTTGGTATGCAATATTTGTGCTGATATTATGTGTATATTTTACATAAAACATGGTGCTGTGCATTGTGGTCAAACATATCCCTTTTGATCTGTCTAAAGGACTTTGTTCCAGAGGTCTTATGGTTTGTTCAACTGCAAGTTTGCAAACCTTAGCTGTGCTGCCGCGTCTTTTTTGAAGAGAAGCTTTTTCGTTGCAACCCCGGAAACTCACTAACCTGCATTCTTCATCTCTAGGCTGCTCCTCTGCTTCACCAACTTGTAATTTGTGCTGCCATCCAAAGGCCTGCAGCCGTCTCGGTCTCAGTGTGTATTTATGGATCTGGGTTTGCTCTCTGCTCCACAGTGTCTGCCAGGGTTATAATTTTCTCAGACTTTGAAATCAGGGAAAGTGTATTTTTAAACTTTTCTACCTTAGCTGTATAATCTGCATGTTACCCTTCATTTTAAATATATGTGGTAAAAAGGTGCAAAACACAAATATCCGAAAACCAGCAGCAATATTAAATATTTAGCTAATAAATTAAAAGAATTCTGCAGAATTTTGTGTCTGTAGCTTATGAGCAACACAATTATGACCCTTCTGTATAATCTTTCTTATGCCTTAATCACATTTAGTGTTGTAACGATACCAAATTTTTGATTTCGATACAATACCTAAGAAAAGTATTTCAAAACCAATACTGAATTGATACTAGGGGTGACCCCGAATTGTCGACGATTCGATCGGAAGAGACTGATTCGACTACCAATCTCACAGTCGAATCTCCTGGATCTCCTTAGTCGGGGACACTCCTATACTAATTTGTTTATATGGGCAGTGGCGTAGCAGACGGGCACACACTGCGCTGCCAAAAATATTATTTATGATTAAAAAAAGGGAAATTTTAAGGGTTGGGTACTGAAACCCCTGGTGCATATGAGCGCAAGGTCTGGCTATGACACCCAGTGTCTTCTGTGCTGTAAGCCGCTGTTAAAGGGTCATGAAACCCCCAATCTTCCAGCCACATTCTACCTCACTGTCGTTTTAAAAAAATGCAATTAAAATGGGCGTGGACGCTGTGAGGAAAATGGTCGGGGAGTGGGCGGAGCTTGGGAGAAAGCGGAGAAGCAACTGTCATCTGTTAGTGGCCTCATTAAAATAACAGCATAATGAATATTAATTTTTATTGCTTGTAAAGTTTAAGTACAACATAATACGTTAAATGTCATGTTTTTTTCTCAAGATAATAATAATATTATATAATATAAATTAATTGTAATTTCGTTCAAATGTTTACATAAGCAATCATTATAATTGAATAAGTAGGATACAATTGCATACACTATGAATATACATGCTTCAAAATAAATATCAATCTGTACGACAGATCACGTAGTTATGATTCATGGATCAAGTCACGTTGCATGCGTTTCTTCGTTATGCTATCAGTGTCGTTTGGTTGGCCATTTCACGCTCTGTCAATACAGAATAAATAAAGATGGAGAGTGACACCGAAGTTAGTCTAGCCCTGGCACCATCGCGTGGAAAGCCATGCAACGGCCTAGAACTCTTACACCATGAAAACAAACTCTTGCGACCCATGATCAACGAACGCCTCTCTACTACTACACGGTCTTACAGTTTGAAACGTCAGTCATTTGAACATATCACGTGATGTTATGAATAATTAAGAGAAATGTCTTCTCATTGGATAAGAACACGCATTCTCATAAATAATAATGAGACACTGACGCGTCATCGATGTACTATCGTGCTTTGCCACGTAACAGCCTGTGACGTTGACACAATATGGAGTTTAAACCCGGAAGACAAAAATATCACAAAAAAGCTAAAAATTATCTTAATTTTGTCCTACTGTGAAAATTAACAGATGCTAACGTTGTCTTCTATGATGAGCAACACAACTAACTCTGTTAACATCTAAAAAAAATGTTGGTTAGTGTTTCGTAGACCTTTAAGAGCACGCATCCGCAGATAACTCGTAAATTAGCATGTGCAGCATTTCCAAACTTACTGAATGTATGGGCATTTACATATAAATTAACACTGTCTGTAAATGCATGTAGTTCGTTACTTAGACTGAACGTTAGGGATGTAACGGTTCACTCAACTTGCGATGCGATTCACAATACAGATCTCACGATACGATTGGTCACGATTCACGATTCATTTTTAACTAAATGAGTTGAAAAATTAGAAATGAACAAGTGCCCTTTTATAATTTCTCAACAAAAAAAGATTGTGCTCATTTCTTTGTAAAATAAAAATGCTTTTATATAAAATAACAATACAAAATAGCAATTTTAAATTACAAAATTAAATAAAAAATGAATAATACAAGTCTCCTCCTGTCTTTTATTATAAACAAAGACTTTTCCTAGCACAAATAAAAGATGTCTCTTTTATATAAAAAAAATACTTTGTGCTTTATCTAGCTTTCTGTGTCTCAACCACCTTAGATTTTGTTTCTCTGTAAAGCGTTGGCATGACAGTTCGGCTAATGTAGGGGCGTGATGGAAATGTGTATCTGGGTTCCAGTGTCTTCACCATTAACGTTAGCTGAAATCCTGTATGCTTTTTGCGTTTAGGTGGCTGTGACTGGAGCTTTTCATTGTGGTGATGGTTATACGTGCTGCATCCAGTGTCGTAACTTTGTTTTGAAAAGTGGTGGGGACATGCACGCATTTCAAACTGGAGTCGCGGCTCTCTCTGTCTTCCGCAAATATAACTTATGAGTGCGAGCAACGGGAGATTGTAAGAAAGCGGTGGATCCTGCGGTTCCATGAGTTTTAGATGTTAATGGCCACTAAACAATACACATCTTCCGCAAACATTTCTTAGAATAGGGTTAGGGTACTTTTGAGGAACAATGAAATAAAGTTTAGTACAGTTTAATTTCCTCAATATCAACATCCACACTCGTTGTCGCCATACTGATTTCTACAACATGTTGTTCGCTGCTATTGCGCCTGTTAAGTGCGTTTGCAGTAAACGCAGCACACCCTGCTGTTCAAAACATGCATCGCGATTCGGTTAACATTTCAGCCGACTGAAATCGTTACATATTTTAATCGATTTTCAACTTGCTCACAGTGAATCGTTATATCCCTACTGAACTTTGAGCTGCATGATACAAAAGAGTAATACAACCAAAATCACTGCATATAGCAAGCTCGGCACAGACTTTCAGAACTTGTCATTCTCTGCATTGAAAGCCAGCGTGCACGTCAGGAGGACAAATAAAGAATGCACAGGAAAAAAAGGTGAAAGGGACTTTGTGACTGTTTAAATGTAATGCTTTATTGCATTCCTTCTTTACATGTGGTAGCCTAAATAAAGTAACTTTGTTGGAAGTTCATTAATGAACGTGCTGTAGGCTATTCCCGTTTGTAAAAAATAATTCATTAAGTAGTTTTTGAAAGTTTTGAGGCGAGATATGGTCTAGTAAGTGGCACAGCATTGTTACGTGATGTTTAAGGAAAATGTCCATTAATTTTAAGCTACTATTTGTGGATTCTTGTGTTTTGAATGTTCCCCTGCCTAAACACAAACACACTGTTTGTCTAAACACACTGCCTAAACACAAACAATCTTGCCTAAACACATTTTTGTGACTTGAACTGGCTTTTTTTATTATTATATAGGTATATGTCCTAAACAAAAAATGTTTTTTGGTTTCATCAATCTTGGGCTGCACTTTGCGCTGTACCCTTATAACCACCTGCTATCGTCCCCACGTGCACGCGGCACACACGTGCGTGATTCGACTAAAGGCAAGATGTGACAATTCTGATTCGACTATGTAAATTCTTAGTCGAGGACACCCCTAATTGATACCATGCAAAAACAACAGGCAAATAACTTAAAACTTCTGTTATTTATTTTTAAGTTTTAAAACTCTGACTACTCCAGTGTGTTCCTGTCTTGGTTTTTGAGCATGTCCTCCCCCTTATTTAAAAATAACATGTCACCACACAGACCTACATATGAGTGTCAGGTATCAATACACATATCTGCAAACTAGTCACTTTTTGGCGAAATTCGTTCCAGGGGGGGTCTACTCTCGTGCCTCTGAAACGTCTTTGGTCCAGCGCCTGGATTCGTTTTGCTAACCAGAATCAAGATAACAGCTAACAGTGCCGTCTGTTACGGCACTGTTAGTCACACAGACTACAAAATCATGAACAAAAAGGAAGCGCTGTGCCAAGATATTGCCGAACAAATGGAAATAGATGGTGAGTTTAAAAACTTAGTGAGCTGGCTCAAAATGCACTGATGTCAGCTCCACCAATCGGGCAAGCGAGAAGTTGCAGAAGGCGATGAATCGTTTTGCGCTCACTGTGAAACCATGAACCGTCGGCGATTCGCGCTGCATTATCGCATCGCCTTAAGTTTGGAAATCCCTTTTTGGTCTGCGCAGATTTTGAACAGACGGACATCAGCTGTACTTTTGCTGCATGCTTGATTTAACATTCAGTAGGGATGCCACAATACTCAATATAATATTGAACTGTTCGGTATGACCTCCACGGTTTAATACTCGTGTGTGAATTGCGTTTTTTTTGCGTTTAAATAATTTCAATGCCTTTTATTACTCTCTGAATTGGCATTGTTCTGCATGTCTACGCGCTGAGACAGGTAAACACCTCTTCCCAGGGAAATTACCAATCAGTGAGCGCAAAAGTTAGGGACTTATACGCACGCGCAGTCTGATGTAAACAGCCTCATGTGGAGAAAAATGGCGGAAGGCGGAGCGCTGCCGAACTAAGATAAAACATGATTTATGTCACAACACTTCTCATATTTATGTGTTTCTGAATACTACATAAAAACAAAAAACCGAACTAAAATGCCAAAATTGCATGGATTTTTTCAATTTGCATTCCTGACAGTTGAAGAGTTAGCTTAGTCGGCTAGCTACGCTAAAGTTTACATCTCGTAATTTAACAAATAAAGTACAGTAATCTGCTAATAGTAAATGTAATGTAAATGTAGTAAGTTATGTAGTTAATAATGACAGTGTGGCAGAACAATTATTTTGATTTCTAGTTGAAGATGGAACACAACACAGTCGTATCTTGCCACAGAGTGCTGATCTTAATGTCTATTAAGCTATTTGCTATCTGGAAAAAAAAACATGAGTTAGCACTATTGTTGTACTCTGACAGGTTATTATTTAGAATGAGCTGATGTTTTAGTATAAATGACCATTTAAATACCAAGCCATGAATATTATGTTACATATGTATTTGACTATGTATGTTGAATACACTATTGTACAGCACGTAAAGTGTGCATCTTTAGCTTAATCATCACTATGTGTTCACTTAACAAAATCTAGTATAGAATAATAAAGCAATAAGCCCCAAGAAGCAGTGGGTTACAGTGCATTTTATAACAACTAAGGGCGTTGTGTTTTATAAAAGTTGTTTCATCATTTTTAATTAAACACTTGACAAATTATCAATAAGCTGTACTTTCCATTTATTTCTTATTATTGGTTAGTATTTGAAAAGTTATTAAACTTGTTATTGACACTATAACACTGAAATGTGCTTGTTTTCTTTGCTTACAAGTTAAATAAAGAGAACTGCAAACAAAACCTTTTTTCTTTTTAACATTTTCATGTTCCTGTCACCTAAGCATAGAATGATGAAAAAAAAACACACTTTATTTTGTCAAGCCATCAGAACTGAAAACTGTGGTCAAAAACCGAAATACACATTGAACCGTGAGTTTACTGTATTGTTGCATCCCTAACTCTCGGCTATGTCTCTTTGCGCATCTGCTTCATACGCCGTGAAAAGACGGAAAAGGCACTTAGGTTTGCCGCCATGACTTTCATTTCGTCTCCCCGAAAGCTGCAGCGCATATACGAGGAAAGTTGTATGCATCCACTGACTGAAGAGAGCGCCGAGAGCACATGCGCGCGCACACATTCTGGCTGGCTGCCACAAATAGACGCATTTCAGGAAAGCTCTGTACATGCGCGTCATTAAAGTACCGCTACCAAATAAACGAGGAATCGTATCTTTTTTTACAGAATGGTATCGCGCTACTTTTTCAGTACCGGTTTATCGTGCAACACTAATCACATTACAAGTGACAAATCGACATGATGCCATTCATTTAAATGGAGAGCTGACGACTTTTGGCGACACGAGCAGTATCAACTGTTGGCGACCGGATGGGGTGTATCTAGGGATTGCGTCAAAATTGAGAAATGTTTAACGTAATGCAAATGAGAACTGACTTTTTGAAAGCGACAACCAATGGGGAGAAGATGGGAGCTAATGTGATTCTTCTCTTCTTAGCTCCTGCAGTGAGCGTCACCAGTAGTGGGAACGGCCACTAGCAACCTAACCGTCAACCTCTGGCGACTTGCAGTGACAAAGCTGCTTGTAATGTGAACAGGGCATTAGGCACATTTGAAAGCATAATACTTTGTGCTTCAGCTACATGCAGGGTTTCGTCCACTGTCTGTCAGACGTCTGGCTGACTCCCCATGATTTCTCATGCACTTAGCCAATAGGAAGTGATTAGGAAGCAACTACAACAGCTCAGTCTTCCTGCTTCATCCACACCCATGGCAGGCCTCTGTATGCTTACCCGAATGAATAATCTCCCAAGCTGTCACTCACAGACATGCCTGTTGCCTTGATTTATGTGTGTCTGTTCTGTTCTGCCTAAGTCAGATCTGTTGATTACACCGCCTGGATTAATGGAGCATTGGTAAAACCGCTCTGACCTTAATTTGTGTAGTCATAATCATAGGCGTACGTTACAGCATATGTTATTTCACCATACATGATCTAAGTAATAAAACAATTCTGTCTGTTTTTCCTGTATATTTCATTAATCTTGCTTGTGTATGGCAGGCTTTATACCAGGGGTTCCAAAAATTTTTCAACCCGATGGGTATCGCAGAACCTGCTATATTTTACATCGAAATAAAGGGGAAACACATTTGTTTCTTTCCAGTAGTTTGAATTTTTTATAAATTAATAAATTTAATTGCACTTTAATAAAAAAAACTTTTTTCTGCGTGATTGTGGCAAAAATCATAATTGTTTATATTATTACGCATGATATTGTAATTGCGAGTATTAATGTTGATTACATTTTACAACTATCTGCCATATTCTTTATTTAAACATACTGCTGCTGAAATACTCGATTATTGTTGTATATGTCTCAGAAGTTACAACACAACACATTTTACACAATTGAACTTGTAAAAAAATATGGAATAGCTCATATGTAACTACAGAAATTATTTGTGTCAATTTGCAGAAGACAGAGAGGTGCGACTCCAGAAATTCAGCCAGTATAAAATGTGTATATAATCCGTGCTATAAACGCGGTGCTTGCTTGCACATCCAGTGCCAAAGCACAATAAACGCTTAAACCAATGAACAGGTGACATTTTTAGTCATAGAAATAAACTGTTTTTACATGTAATGCATTGCAACAGCCAAGTGACTTTCCCTGAATGATCCCTCTGCCTCCTGACACAGTTTGGGAAGTGATCCACATACTATTAGAACAAGAGTTGAAAGCGGAGTAGCCAATGGATGGATCACCCATTACGATAAATATTCCCAACGAGTTATTACAGTAATAATTTATTTAAGTATTGTTTTGTATTGACTTGACAGACACCGGTGACAGATTGTCTTCGTCCCCACCACTTTTCAAAACAAATTTACACCACTCGGGGCTCCAGACAAAAAAATCAGTTAAGGAGCCATTGGCTCCTATAGGGGGAAAATTATTTTTTTAAGAGCCAGATAATATGAACTTACATTTTTAAATCCGCATACTTTGTTATCCTGTTGTGTGTACATCTCCTTCTCATATTAGTTTACCCTCATAAGCAGGGCCATACAGAATCTGCACACTTTTTTGTTAATTCCGCCCTAAAATTTAAGAATAATCTGCATATGGCCTCTTGGGCAAGTCTTAGTGACTTATAGTGGCCATAGCTTCTGTAAAGGTCTGGCTAACCGAGACCTTCTCGTTAGGACATTCTGTGAAGATGATCAATTTTTGCGTGAGTTGTTGCAATGGTTGTTGAATTTTAATGATTGTTCAAGCAGTATTTTATTTACTGTTTACTTTTAAAAATTTGAATAAAGCCACCACAAAATCAAGCATTTTGTGCCGCAAAAATAAAAAATCGCCGCAAAATCCTGTGGGGACTGGTATTTCGTGCTACCTCATCGAGCATTGGTACACTGAGGGGTGGTTTCACAGACAGAGATTATCTTAAACCTAGACCTAGGCCTTAGTTTAATTCGGAAATTTAAACACTGTTTGTTTTCAGTTTGGAATGCTCTTACATTTATTTTAGTCTAGGACTAGTCTAATCCCTGTCCGGGAAACCGCCCCTGAGTGTGGACAAAACGCAGAGGAGAACGCTGGCGCTGAGCATGCAGGAAAAAGTCCAGCTGCTGGTGTAACCGGTCTTTTATTCGCACCACGACTAGGGGACCTCGAACCGGCATGGGAGTCGGGCGCTCTGACGAGGAAGCTAAAAGACTGCAGCCTCTAGCGTTTGCCGTCATAGCACCCCTTGAGGTCGGGAAGTGAGGTTTACTGGCTGCACAGCTTTCTCTCCCTCTCTCTCTCCCTCTCTCTCCCTTGCTCACTCTCTCTCCCCTGCGTTACACTGGCTTTTCTTTTAAAGTGGGGTGCTTCCGTTGGAAACACTTTATAAATGAGTACATTTGCATGGTTGCAAGAGGCGATCTCCGCAAAAATATCACTTGCAAACTAGTATTTTTGGTTGCAAGTGCGACTGTTTTAGTTGCAGTCTGGAGCCCTGCCACTGGTCATAATAATGTTGTCATTAGCTTTGATAGAGCAAACTCAGAACATCTGTGTTTATTATTTTGTTCACCATATGCTACCTCTGTGCTGAAAATAAAGAAAGAGCATGCATATTTGCATGGAATTTGACCAGTGGGCCAAACCCCATTGTGACCTTCTGAGGAATCTACTGAAGTGTTGGGGCTCTGCATGGGGAACAGCACAAGTAGAGACCCCTCACACAACCGTAGGCCTTAACATGTGCATGATGCTTTCTGGGAGAGCCCCTAGGAAAGGGGCAGGAGGTGTGTGTGTGTGTGTGTGTGTGTGTGTGTGTGTGTGTGTGTGTGTGTGTGTGTGTGTGTGTGTGTGTGTGTGTGTGTGTGTGTGTGTGTGTGTGTGTGTGTGTGTGTGTGTGTGTCACGCCAGTCTTTTACTGAGCTGACTCCATGCCAGGACCAGAACACTTGCCAAATACTCTCCATTGAAGGTCTGTTCACAACTGCTTGTGGAGAGAGAAAGGAGAATGTTCCCTTTATCTGCTCGATGACACTTCAACGGGATATAAATACACCTCAGTCAAGTATTAATGTCCTCTTTGTTCGGACAAACACTTTTTATCCAACTCTACAAATTTATTGGTGGGCTGTGAATTTTAGAGTTGGTAAGGCAAAATGTTACACTACTTCTAAATCTTTTTTGGAGGGGTGTAGCAGCAGTAACTTGTTAGCTTTGTGATTATTTGTGAGAACCTGTGATAAACATATTAGTCACTTGCTGTGACAAGTGGATCATAAAACCTGATCTGCCCCGGCTTTATACACTTGTAATTTAATCTTGGGCTTGTTTCCTGTTGATGTGTTAATAAAAATAGACGAATCGCTTGCTGTTTTCCTCAATTGTAAGTCGCTTTGGATAAAAGCGTCTGCCAAATGAATAAATGTAAATGTAAATGTAAATAGACACTAATTGCTGCATTGGATGTTTGAACTGGCTCAGGCCTTTAAAAAACACCTCCCCCTTTTCAGACTTGAACTGCTGAGAGTGGCCAGAAAACAGCCGTTGAATCTGTAGAGTCCAGGAAACAGTCACATTAAAAGTCATTTCCTGTTCATAAATGACATTAATGGCACAACAGAAGATAAGACATGGCTCCATGTCTACTGGCCCCATGTGAAATTGTATCCTTACTGCACAACCCTTACAATATGCCTTTTCTTACTTATTTAAAGAAAATGTTGTGCAACAGCCCAAAGTAGACATTCCCTTTATGTTTATGTAGATATTGTCCTACCCAAATTCTTTCCTTTGTTTATGTTGGAGAAAGAGATTCTTGAATGCACTTTCAAGACTAAAAGCTACTGCTGCTGACAGTGAGGCAGTCACTGTGACACCAGG
The DNA here is from genome assembly GCA_026939265.1 of Oreonectes daqikongensis. NCBI lineage: Eukaryota > Metazoa > Chordata > Actinopteri > Cypriniformes > Nemacheilidae > Oreonectes > Oreonectes daqikongensis. The sequence continues at coordinate 1,021,804 of JAOTQM010000446.1, read as the reverse complement.
TAGTCACTGTGACACCAGGTAAATGGGTGGCTCCATTATTTAACTTGAATGGGATTGGTCAGTAGCATCGAGAATCTGCCCACTTAACAGGAAGCTCAGCTACATGAACAGAGTAGGGAACACTAGGCCTTTTTGTTCAAGTCAAAACAACAGCAGAGAAAAGCACTGCTGTTTCTTTCTTTTTCTTTCCCTGCTTCAGAGCTCAGAAATGCAGAGGTTTTTGTGTGTGTAATTATAAGGAAGTGTAAACAAGCATACAGGCTTTAGACTGCGACCACATGGTCGCATTTTGCAACACTTTTTCCTGCCGGTGGGACCAGTTTTTCTTAATGGTCACCAGTGCGACTGCCAAACTTATCAATATATATTTTTTGCACGTTATCAATATAATGGCCAGAAATGTTATATTGTCCCCACCTTGAACGGTGTGAATAAAAAATATAAATAAAATATACAGATATGCTCAAAGAGTGTATGTACGATGGGTCAGCCATAGTGCACATAGTGCCGATTGGTATGGTGAAGAGTGAGCGTCTGCAGTGTGTTAGTTTTTAGTGTTGAGCAGTCTGATAGCCTGGGGGAAAATGCTGTTCTTCAGTCGGCTTGTGCGGGTCCGGATGCTCCACTATTGTCTGCCCTCGGCAGCAAGGAGAGCAGCCTGTGATTCGGGTGGCTGGAATCACTGATGATCTTCCGGGCTTTCCTCATACACCGCCTGGTGTAGATGTCCTGAAGAGAGGGAAGCGCATCTCCCACCATGTGATGGGCAGTTCGCACAACCCTCTGCAGTATGGCTGCAACGATTATTGACGTTGTCGGCAATAAATTATTGTCGACAAATATTTTAGTTGTCAAGTTGTCGATTCATCACAAGACTTAATGTAAGCAAGGTTTGTCAACATAAGAGATTTTTCTATTCCATCTATTCCGCAGCATGTAAATAAGTTGGTGAGGTTAACTCTGCAAATTGGCGTTATGGTGAAAAAAACGCGAATTAATCCACCCATAATAAATCAAATATTTTTTTGACCTTCTTTCAGTTTGTAGTTTCGTCATCCGCTCCAGTGCAGCGCTTTCTCTCTCACCTGTTCGTGCAGATGAAAAGCTTATTCTCGCGTATTTTAGTCAGATCGCTTTGTAAAGCTGTTAATAGTTTAATAAAGTTCAACTTTAGGCAAGCGGAGGAGAAAAACGTGTTGAAACGTGCGATGATGCTCGCCGCGTGCGCGCTTTGACGTGACGCGCCACAGAGACGTGTGCAGAGTCACCAGAGACTGGCAGTGCAAAGACAAGCACACGGGAAAAACAAACCTAAATACAAAGAGTTGCAACACGCTTAATGTGCGCATACATTTTTTGCTTATTGTTTTGTATGATATGCAACTGCAGTCATGCCATTTCTGGACTGGCCAAATGCCTACCGTCCATCAAACTCTCAAAATTGAGAGTAGAATGTCTGTCAAAGATCTGTTAATCAATTAACTAAAACTGTTCACTTTACTGTTTAATTGATTATAAAATGATCTATTTGTAACTGTGTACTGATTATCTATGTACAGCGTCCTTGAGCCTGGGAAAGGCGCTATATAAGTTAAACATATTATTATTATTATCTAATAGAGAATGAAGAGCAATGAAGACCTACTGCACAGACCCCATGAACACCAGTCTATAACACCAGTTATGCTCTCATTGTGTGCATAATTATATATTCATACTTGATTGTTATACATATTGTCTGTCTTTGTACTACATATGACATAGGCCTAAAGATAAATAAATAATATATGATTATCAGAACTTTATCAGTTATCTTTAGTGCATTTTCATAACTTGCTAAATTTTAAATTAAATTAAATCAATCTAAGAAATCTAAATAAGGTATAAGATATATCATTCAAATGTGAGATTGTTACTGTGAAATATATTGTTACCGAGAAATAAAAGGACTCATTCCGTGAAATAGATTTTTGGTCAATCCGCCCACTCCTAACAGGAGCACAACATGCATGTTGGAACACTTGAAGAGGAAACATCCCGGCGAAACAAATAGAGCCGGTGAGAGGTGATTGGAGCTAACTAACTAGTGGTAATCTTTTTTTTTAGACAATGCAGTACTAATGGTAACAAACAGTTGTTGATAGCTGTTTAACAACAATAAGAACTTAGGAGTCTGTAATGCAGCCAATTAATTTATTTTTGGTTATTTTTCTATAAGAGAACAAAAAGTAAGCCATGCTTAGAAAGCATTTGTGTATGATCTAAGTTAGACAAATAAGAAAACTTAAAGGTAATGTTGTACCTGTTTAGTGGTTCAAAGTTTATTAAAACAACTATTTCAAAAAGTAATTGTCTTTGTTTATTTATTATTATTTAAAATATGTACAACTCAATGTTTAAATCAAACCAAATCAAATTTAACTCAATGTTAAATTAAAACCTATTGATTAGTCGTTGAAATAATCAACGATTAATCGTTCTAATAATCGATAGATTAGTCGATTATCAAAATAATTGTTTGTTGCAGCCCTACTCTGCAGTGCTTTGCGATTGCCGGCAGTGCTGTTTCCATACCAGATGGTGATGCAGCCAGTTAGATTGCTCTCAACTGTGCAGGTGTGAAATGTTCTGAGGATTTTGGGGCTCATTATTCTCCTTACACCAGTGTGTCAGTCTGCATACCGCCTCTCTGTAGGCCGACTCGTTTTTGTTAGTGATTAGGGTCGTGTCATTGGCGAATTTCACGATGACATTGGAGCTGTGCGTGGCTATGCAGTCGTGTGTGTACAGTGAGTAAAGAAGTGGACTTAGGATGCAACCTTGGGGCACTCCGGTGTTCAGAGTCGGCGGGGAGGAAGTATTGTTTCCTATTCTGACAACTTGATGTCTCTCTGATAAGAAGTCCAGAATCCAGTCACACAGGGATCTGTCTAAACCCAGAGTTTGTAGCTTCAGAACAAGTTTGGTCGGCACTATGGTATTGAATGCTAAGCTGTAGTCTACAAACAGCATTCTTACATATGCGTTCTTGTTGTCATTGTGGAAGAGAGCATTGTGTAGAGTATAGGCGATGGCATCATCTGCTCGCATATATGCTTGTACAGATCCTTGAGTGCTTGATCCTGTGTTGTCTTGGGGGGGATGTAAACAGCTGTGATGATAACTGCAGTAAATTCCCTCGGTAGCCAATATGGTCGACACGGAACTGTAAGGTATTCCAGGTCAGGAGAGCAGGAGGATTTGCAGGAGTGTATGTTCCTTCGATCACACCTCGAATTGTTGATAAAGAAACAGACGCCGCCACCTCTCCTTTTTCCCGTCAGCTCTTTTGATCTGTCCGCACGGTGTACCGAGAACCTTGTGAGCTCAATAGTGGAGTCTGGTACCTCTACAGACATCCAGGTTTCTGTTAAGCAGATAATGCTGCAGTCCCTTGTTTCTCGTTGATGGGAGATACGCGCACATAATTTACAGAGTTTATTGTCCAGCGATTGGACGTTGGACAGCAAAATGGTTGGTAACGAAGGCCGGTGGGCACGGCGTCTTAAGTCTGATGAGGACGCCGGCTCTCTTCCCTCTTTTGCGGCTGCGTTTCCGTGGTCGCGCGTTCCAGACAAAGGGCTCTGGTGTCGTGTTTTGAAACAAAGTACCGGCATTCCTGAAGTCAAAGTCTGGTGTGCGGTTAGCGATGAATGAGCTGATTTCTAGAAGTGTGTGTCTGTCATATACGATAAGACTAAAAACATCCAACACAAAAAGCACCAACATTACAAATAAAACAGATAAAAGCTGCAAAGTTTGTTCGGAGCTCGCAACACGGCTGCCACGCTCTGCGCCATCTTGTATGCAGTGTGATCTGCAGGAAACAAATTTGAAACAGTGTGTGTAAACTTCAATCACCATACTATTGTATAAAGCTCTCCAACAATACTGCAAAGCATACAAAATGTTAGATATAACGTTAAATATTTTTTATTTGTAAGTCGTTATGGATAAAAGCCAAACATGTATCAATGCAGCCTTCAGTTCTCTCAGGTTGTTTCAAATATGCACCCGCCCATAGTCAGAGCGCAACATACTAAACGGAGTTCTCTTTCACGTCTTCTTACTGTGAATTGTACATATAAACACAAAATTACGTCAAAATTCCCATATTAGCAAGTATCCTTGTAAAAGTAGCCCGTTTCATGAACATAAACAGTTGGGAAACGCATGTGTCGCAGTTTAGATCCGTTAACCATATACTCGCTCTTAAAGGGGCAGCAGCATATTAAACATTCACTGATATTAAAAAAATGTTAAAAATACGCGTTGTTCACAATAGATAAAGGATAAAGTATCATACAAAATTTTTTGTTTGTTAAATATGTGCTTTAAATATGGTTGAAGTGTTGAAAGGGAGTTTGTGTATTAACAATAATGATTTATATTAATTTGTAATTAATTTATTAGTGTATTAAACTTGTTTGGATGTAGTTTTGGTGTATCTTTTTTCTTGCCTCACCCCACGACTCTGGTGCTACCAAATTTAGGGCTGGTGCTACCAACTTGGTGGCACCAGTGCCGCTTCTCTAAAATGTTAGTCTAGAGCCCTGGCATAGTAGCATATGTGTGAAGGACAGGCAAGTTTTTTAATGGCTTTAGTTAGGGCTACTCAATTATTATAAATCTTGTTTAATTGCTCAATTCTGAGATCACGATTATTTAACATGATTACTCATTGACTTCAGAAAAAAATCTATCAATAAACAAATTATAAATAAACTTGTCAATTTAGTTAAATTAATAACAGATAAACTTAATAACAGAAAAAAATAAATGCATAACAATAGATAAAATAAAGTATGAATGCATACGTTCAAATAAATAATTTAACGGTAATAAATAAGACTGTAGCCTATTTTCAAAACGGACTGAGGCACAATAATGGTTTTACCTCAATTTTTTGTTTTCATAGTTGATGGAAGCAAAAATGTAAATTGAAATCGATCTGAATCTTCGTGGCCATCTCTGTCACGCGTGCACACGTGTTTGCATAGCTTCCAAAGCATACTCAACCATGGATAAGCATAGATGGCCAAGCTATGTTTACCTAGCTGACTCGGACGCGACCGGGTAGACTATACTTTGGGCTTAAAGCTGGCGACTGCCTGAAGGGGCTAGCTGAGGGGATTTGGGGGGAACGAGTTAAGCAAACAAGCTCATAAATACTGTGGTTGACAGGGAAGGGCTGGGAGTAACAACAGTAGGGCTGTAACGATATGATATTTTTACAGTATGATAACCGTCTTAGAAAACATCACGGTATGATACTTTCATAGTATGTGGTTGGGGTGTAACGATACATTCAGCTCACGGTTTGGTACATATCTCGGTGCAGGGTTAACGATACGATACACATCACGGAATTTTGAAGAAAATCACAAAATGAAACTGAAATTCAAATAATTGATTTTTTTAAATGTTAAACATTTCAGCAACTTTCTTGTTGCACATACCACTTAAAGAATTTTAACATTTTAAGGTTTATCTAAACTTTCTGTACTGAAAAAAATGCACTGAAAAAGAAGCGAAATGTGAATGGCCCCAAAGAAAGCCACAACTCTTCTTACACGACTAAGCAAGCGCCTGATACGGGGAACATTTAATTAACCTGCTTGCGAAGCAAGATTCCGTGTGTGCGCAAAACACTTTCAATTTCATTTTCTTTCGAAGCCATGTTTAGTTCAAGCTGATGCAGGTGATGCAAGCGATGTCTGTGACTGTTGTGAAAGTATACGTGATGCGTCTTGACTGCTCAACGAATAGAATTAAAGGAACATCATATCGTTAAATATCCCCATCACTCTACGATGCGCATCGGTACATTTTTTGCATCGCGAAATATCGTACTACGAAGTATCGTTACACTTCTAGTATATGGTCATAAAAAATTATCATCATTGGTTACATCAGGGACTACTCCCTGCTCTCACTTGGAAGCGCCTCATACTCTCTCACTCATTTGGCCTGCTTAACATTTGCCATACGACGCAATTAGTGGAACAAATTAGTGACTGCTTTGAGAAAGCTGCCCATGAGGAAAATCCTAGAGACCAAAGTCTCTTGATTGCTCTGCCTCTTCCCCCACTTCCAACTCTCCATCTCTCTCTCTGATATAATTTGATCGCGTTGAAGCGTAACAGATTGAGCTATTCATTGGTTCGCCCCTGTTGGCGACAGTTGCTGGCTCTGACCTCGGGTAAAAATTCAGGGGATTTGCTCAAGCACAGATTGAGTCCACTACAGATCTTTTCCGAAGAGACTGCTTTAATGCCACTGTACAGTAAAACTGGTGAAAGGTTATCTTTAACACTGATCAGATACACACACTACAGTTTTACTGGTATTTTGGTAAAAATATTATAGATTTGTTCTTATGTATTAGGAGATTGTTCAATTCAGATTTGACTAGTTACAAGTAGGGATGCTCCGATCCGATCTTTGTATCGGGTATCGGCGTCGATACGTAATACAATTCGTAAAACATGCCGATGTAAAAGTTTACAGAGACACCGCCGCTTAAACCCTTTTGCACCATGGCTGTGCTGTGCGCAGTGTGTAACATCATACGCTAGCAACGTGCACTGTACGCAGCGTGGATAAACAAGCAAACATTGGAGGAGACAACGGAAAGAATTCAGAAATTTGGTTTAATAAATAATTCACTAAACTTAGGAAAAAATTGTTTATTGTTTTGTTTTCAGGGTTAGGAAATTATTGTTTAAGTCGAGCCTGATGTCTTGCAAAGTAGGGATGCAAAATTTTCGAAAATATCCGAAAATATTTGGCCGAAAATAGCAAAATAAGCATGTTCGTGGAATAAGGGGAATATGGACAAATACATTTTACCTAACATGATGTCTGCGATGAAGAAGCAACCAGTGCGGACAGAGAGATGCGCACACTTTATTAATGCAGCAAACATGTCGGCAGTGTGTAGAAGCATTTTTAAAGTGTCAAAGAAAGACACGGCATGGGACCCGCGCCGTAGCAGTAACTTTACGAATGAAAGCATCTTTACCGGTCGGAAACTTTGCTGTACTTCAGATGGGAGCGGGCGGTCTGACAGTAGCCCCTCTGCTCGCGACATCCTCTGACATCATACAACGATCGTGCACATGCACACAGTTCACTGTAGTAAACAATTTGTCAGAGTTTGTTTTGTGCATCCTTGCCACGAGTGCGCCTTCTGAGAGAACAGTCAGCTTTGTAGGTGGAGTTTGAAGGAGAGACGTGAACTGAAATGGTTGTCTGTCAGCGTCAGGCAGCATTCCTTGCATGGATGTTTTTTCTTTAAATCATTTTGCAGTGTAGCATATTAAAATCCAACAGTTTTCATTTATTTGTATTTTTGGCATATAATGTTAAAAGACACTTTTTAATGAACTGTTTTGTTGTAGGTGTACAGAGTACATTAGTCAGGCTATTCGAGAAGAGTTTTAATTTACTTGTTTTGATCAATTTTATTTTAAGTTATATTGTATTATATTTAAAAGCAAGAGAAAATATAAAAATAACATTTTGACCATTCAGTTTATGCAATAGTGAAAAAATTGGCTATATAAATAGAAGAAATGCAAGAACCCATGTGTTTTAAGAATTTTCACTTCAGTGCATCCCTATTGCAAAGTAATGCATACAGCTTATCAAGTAATTCAGCACTTTTAACATTTTACCTTTGTATCGGATCGGTACTCAGTATCGGCCACTACTGATTCTCAGGTATCGGAATCGGTATCGGAAACAAAAAAGATGGATCGGAGCATCCCTAGTTACAAGTACTAAATATTACGGATGTCCCGAGCCGAATGCAAAGATCGGGGACAATAAGCCAGATTCAAGTCACAATGATGTGCAAAATAAATGTGTTTAGGCAAAATGTTGAAAATGCAGGGGATCATATTCAAAACACAAGCCACAAATAGTAAAATTAATTAACATTTACCTTAAACATCACGTAACAATGCCAGACCATATCTTGGCTCAAAACTATTTTCAAAACTAGCCTACTTGATAATAATTAATGATTTTTTACAACCGGGAATAGCCTACAGCACGTTCATTACCAATGAACTACCAATAAAGTGACTTTATTTACTGCATGTAAAGAAGGAATGTAATTAAGCATCTTACCATTTAAACAGTCACAAAGTCTCTTTCAACTTTTTTCCTGCACACTCTTTCTCCGTCCTCCATGCTGGCTTTCAATGCAGAGAATGAAAAGTGCCAAAAATCTGTGGCGTTTGCTACTGTATATGCGGTGATTGTGGTTATATTACTCTATTACTTTACTACTTTATTTACATGCAGCACAAAGTTCAGTCTAATTAACGAACTGCGTGCATTTGCAGATAAAGCAGTGTTTCCCACAGAATTTTGTGAGACTATGGGGGCTCGACACACTTTACTCTAGGGGGGTCTGGGGACATGCTCCCCCGTATGAGAATTTGGCATATTTTAAAGGTAAATGCTGCAATCCGGTGCATTTTAAAAGCAAAATTAAGTGACTCAATCTATAAAGAATATATAATAGCTATTGTAGTAATTTAATCATTGGCTCTACAGAATATAACTAGTTATAATAGGGCACAACACACAGTAAAATGGGAGTTCACGAACAGTCAAAAAATGAAGCAAAATAGTTTAACTTATTTGTTTATTACCATATATTAATTGCAAATATTATACATGTATTACATACTGTTATATATTAACCCTAATCCCAAAAATATATTACCAAAATGCATCTGATATGAGTAATTTAATTTGTCATGACAACAACATTTTTGATGCTTGAAGCACAATTGGAGCTATGTGGAAAGTATTAAACAAAGTGCTTTTGGAACTAAATAAGGATATTAGAGGATATAGCGCCGAAAGATCATCATTATAAATGTCATGGATGGGCATGATGTGCACAGCTCCGTTGTGTAGATGCGCTGCTCATTTTAAACGACAGAAATGGTCAAATGTCCCTAATGCAGACTGCTATTTTAGCTGGAAATGGAAGCTTAACATAATGATGCTAACGCCATAAGGTAATGCTATCTGTTTGCTCTATTGTACACTGATAAAATCATGTTTGTACTGGTGGATAACTGCAGTGAATACTGAAACATTTGCGAGTCTGCATTTCAAAGCTGAGGCAGTAAAAAAAAAAAGGGGGATGGATTACAGCGAGTTCACTCAGCTTTGTGACGTTATGATAGAACACAAAGATATTTTGGATAACATCCGAGAACTGATTTTCGTTTTGTGACTCCACTTGTCAGTACCGCAGGAAAGTTTGGTTGTTGCTGCTTGCCTGCCATTCTACCTATGTTTTTGGGGTGTAACGGTTCTCTGTAAAAAATTTAACCGCACTGTTCTCCTCCCATGGTTCGGCACGCACTTGGTCCGCGGTTCATCTTAAATATGAAGACGCTTCTGTAATATGGTCCGTTAAAAATAATAATGCGTAAAACAGACAGACAAAGATCTGCTAATGTATGTTTGTCGGTGGATACTCCCAAAACTACAACAAATCAAATAATGTAGACAATTTTTAGAAGGATTGCTATATATGACAAGTCATTTATGCCGTCATCACCTGGGTGTTGAGAGCGCGCGATCGCAGGTGAGACCTGAGCAGCACATGTTGCTGTTTAAACAAAATTCACTGAAACCTTGCCAATTTAGGATAAATATTTATGCGCATGTTGCAAACAAATACTCGCTCGCGCGTTGTTAGGAGATAATACCCGTGGCGCGCACAATGAATGCTGAGTCTTAGACGCCGCAAATATTGAGTTGTGTTTGAAGCGTTGCGCTTAAACGGACAAATTCATACAAAAAGTAGGTCAACATGCCCCTCTTTGCGAATATCTTAGCAAACATAGTAGTTTATGTCTTAAGTGAACAGAAACAGACTGAAAACAACACGTGTATAGGCTACTGTACTGTATCTGTTGCATTACTCTTAAAGCGACAGCAGCCTAATATTCCTGCTGTCTATGTTAAAAAAGGAAATCACTCACTGCTCGTAACTCAATAGCTTCTGTAACTTCAATAATGATTCATCTTTATTTAATTTGCACATATGCAATGTTATTTTACATTTAATCCATTTCTATATAAAAGCAGTTCTATTTTCTGCTTTGTTTTTTTGGTTGTTGTTTTGTAGCTTGATTATTAGTCATTTCTCCCTGAACATTGCACATACCGAATTGAACCGAAACCGTGACCCTACAACCGTGAAACAAACCGAACCATGAGTTATTTGAACCATTACACCCCTACTATGTTTACACAGCGGACGTGAAATGCAGATGACGTATGATGTCTGCGTGAACAGGGTGCGCAGTTGTATTGAAAAACACATTGACAGAGAAGGAGCAAAAACGACATACGACCAATCTCTTGTTTTGGCCAGGACGTTCTGATTGGTTGAAAATATTTTTGTCCTACGCCTTTCACAGAGGACATATATTTATAAAAATACAGTTAGACAAGTGAATATAATGATTGCTATCAGGATATGAGGAGACTTTCAGCCAGCATTACTAAAAATATTTCTGAATCAAATCAAATACACTGCCTTTAAGCTTAGGAAACAAAAGCCTCATTTCCACTATCGAGCCAGAAGCTGGCGTGTCAGGGCCAGTTGCGTTTCCACAGTCATTTCTGGGGCTTGATTGTGCCTCGCCGGGACTTACTCGGGGCCAACGGGCAGGGTTTTTTGATCCCGACGATATTGTTCTCTTTATTGTTATAGTTGTGATGTGAACCTCGCTATTCTCCTAAATGAAAGATTTTTCTTTTCTTTTTAGTTATATGAATGGGCCTATAGTCATCTTTAGTTAAATTCAAATAAGGTCCTTGCTATCAGACAGTTAATTCCTATTAGGGTTTGTCATTTTTAATCATATTTAATGTCAAGTAGGGATGCTCCGATCGATCGGCCGCAGATCGGTATCGGCCGATAATCACATTTTATGACTCGATCGGTACTCACTAAATTGGCCGATCTCACAAACCGATCGCAATCTGATGACCTCGTGAGGACGTACATGTTATTTATGCATGTTGTATGACTACCGTGCTTGTGATGACTGTGGGAAAGAGCGAGCAGAGAGTCCGTGCACTCTCTCTGTCTCCAAATCACCTATCAGCATATGACGTGCAGGCACAGCGGGAAAACAAAATGCTCCTGCGCAGCGGTGGGTGATGCTGATTGGTCTGCGCAGCACCGCATTAAGTCAAACATGCCTCTGTATCTCTCTCCCTCACACATATTAATCAAAAGCAAGTGACACGATGACAAAAGACAGAATCCATGTTGCATGTGTCGCATTCAGAGAATATTTTTACCTGAATTAGCACTGGATGCAAGTTGTGTTCTAATAAATATGATTCCTTTTCTTCTCTGACAAGCACATGACGCAGGTGACAAAAACACACTTTTAAAAAAACAAAAATCAATCCTATCCAATGATGAAGTGGTTTCAGTGTTAACTTCTTTCTTTTGCGATGTCTTTGAATAACACAGACACAGCGCTACTAGCGTCTGCTAATGTCCGATTCGTGACAATGACTCATTTGAACCGATTCATTTGAACATCTCAGGAGACTCACTGTCTGAATCCATCAAATCAGTCACTCGAAACACATCAGAACATATGTGTGCTTGGGCCATATAGCAACAGTGGTTGGTAAGATTTATTCTAAATAATCCACACAGTATTTACAGTTTATTTATATGACAATGTGTTGTAAATTACCTATAAATTAATATAGTTAGACTGAAAACAGAACTTGTTAGTAATTTAATTGTTTGTGGTCAAAAAAGTAAGAATGTATTTAAAAAGGGATGGGAAATAATAGTTTACTTTTAAATGCCCTCATATGATTATATTAAAATAATGATCAGGTTAGGTGCCTTTGCCCCTCTGTCTATCAGTGTCTAATGGTAAAATCTCTTATGCTCATCTGACTTGTCTGTAGTGGTCTCACCTGACATGTTGTGTTCAAATTTAACCATTTAATTCTGCTTGCACGGGCGCCACGCGAGCTCAACCTTTTTAATGGGAATGGATTGACACTCAGCCTGCTCTACGAACGGCGCGAATACAAGACATTCTGTCCCCACTGGATGCGGCGTGATGAGACGCAAAAACGCCTTTTTCGGTTTCTTTTTGCTTTTGTGCCGCTTTGCATTGCGCCGCTCACCTGCGGTGTAGATCGAGTGTAAGATGATAATTAATTAAACTTGCTGTGGATTTATATGATTCATATGGCGCTTGGCACTGCACATTTTGCACTTGACTGTATTTTTGTTACGTTTATCATAGTGAAACCAGACATCACAGCTTGCTTTCAGAGCCATATGTCTTTCTGTGTTCCGGTCTAGACTCTGGACTGCATCAAACTCTTGCAATGCAAGCAATCAAATCTCAGGGTACCGCCCGAAATGTCAGCATAACCAATTAGAAAGAAAGAAAATTTTTATTTAAAAAAATCTTTTTAGACCCAAATGATAATTGTTTTCATGGTAGATCATCTCTATCGCATACGAGTACTGAAGTACTCGATTTCTCGTGCCCATCCCTAACACCTATTACTGAGCTTATATATTACTGAGCTGAAGTTAAAATACACTAGCGGTCAAAATGAAAGTTTATATTATTAGTATTATTATTATATTAGGGGGTTTCATAAAATGGGATAAAATAATATTGGAGACTACAAGCTCAATAAATGTTTGAAGCTTTAATGTGCCTATTGAACCATTTAATTCTAATTAAATTACAATAACTTGTTTGGTAAACAATTTTAATTTAATACCTTTTCATACCATAAACCTTGAAAAAAATATTTAATATTCAATATTTTAGATTTAATGTTATATGTTTTTAGTAATGTATGTTTACATACTCTCAGCTCTTCTTAACACATTTAAAATTCTGTTGCATAATGCAGATTGTTGAATTACCAAAAAAGCCTGGAGATTCTGCTGGCCCTATTAATGATTTACTTTGCTTATCATTGATTGTAAGGGTGCGGCTGGATTTATTACGAAAGATCAGTCTACCTTTACAGCCTCAATATGCCCAAACACAAGTACGTGCTCAGGAACACAGAGCGTAATCAAGAAAAAAACATGTCACCACGTACACAGTATGCATGTGTTAGTTTTCACTGGCCCCACCACAAAAAAATAACATAAATAAATAACATTGTCTAGTTATTTATTTGTTATTTTTTACCTATCTAATCTTAATAAATAAGGTACTGATACCATAGTATGATACCAAGGTGATACCACCTTGAAAGAGAACTTGAATCAGTATTTTGCACGTTGTCTGAGATGCGCGTATTTTGCACGTTGTCTGAGATGCACGTTGTCTGATGTTTCACGGGCATGTTTCTGCCCGCGTGCATATCTCAAACAGCCCGTGAGAACAGAATTAAGTTCCCTTTTGCATCTTGAGAACATTTCAATAGGCAAGGCGTAAGAACAAACAAATTATAATTTTTTGTGATGATACATTGCTGGCCCTATCGGGCAAGTGACAGTTCTGTCAACTGGCCCGAGAGGTTCACAGGTTTTTTCCTTGATCAAAATGAGGTGGAGGTGGTGCCATCCTGATCTTGTACATACACACACGTATAGGTCTACCGTACCGTTTACAAACTACATATTAAAAGTGCTAAACATTAGATAAAAATAACAAATATAAAGTTATATAAAACAAATAAAATATATTCAACCAAACAGAGAAGTTGTTTTAAATCAAATAAAAGCTTTTTATCATTTTAAATAACTTTTCAGCCCACAATATTCTGAATTAACTAGTTTTACTAAATGAGCAAAGCTCATTCTACATTCGCTTGTGGTTCACTGAGCTCTTATATTCTTTAGTGACTAAATAGTTTCAACTGTGAACAAATCTGTTCAAAAGTGCAAAAATAAAAAAGCCTACGGACACATAACGAAATGTCATATTCATGTTACCCTTTGTTATCTCCTTTACTGACGTAGAAATAGCAAGAAAACAATTTCTCGTTCCTACTACTTGATCTGTACCGGAAACACGATTTGTACTGCGCATGTAGCCACAATGGCCATTAGCGGTGAAGTTGAAGACAACAGATCCCATCATTCCATGCTCCTTCACAGTCAACAAGCTACGCCATTGTTGTTGTTTTGATCGTGTGCCCTCTAGCGGCAGATTTTACAAACTGCGCCTTTAACACCAAAAAAAAAAAAAACTCTGAAGTCAGAACACAAAAATGGAAATAAATAAATATATTAAATACATTATATAAACTAATAAATAAAATATAAAGCAGTAACTAAACACTACAACAATATAGACCATTATCTTAAGTCACCTCACTTTTTCCTTCGATTTCCATGACTCGGCCATCAGTGCGCTTCTTCATAAAGAGGGGTGCACCGGAGCTCAGATTTCTCAATAATGTGGCCAAACTGATGCTCCTGCGACATTCCAAAACACTAAATGTTCGGTATACACCATACTGTATAATAAAGCATATTATGCAAAGGAAAGCAGAAGCCCAGAATATTAAAGTGTTCGAAAATTGAAAATTCTGCCATTTAATTACTTACCCTCAAGTAGTTAAACATCCATAGGTCCTCAGTTTTTCCCCAAAACGCGCTGAAAGTGCGTAAATACATTGTAAAATAGTCCACGCGTTCAGTATTAATAATATAATGTGACATGGATACTTTTTGTGCACAAACAAACAAAAATAACGACTATATTCAAACACTTCCTGATTTGACTGTTGATTCCTTCCAAATGTTACACAATGTACATTTAAGATGCACATCTAATAGAGAGTGAAAAGCGATGAAGATTACAATACAGACCCAATGAACACCAGTTTGTAGCACTAGTTGTAGGTTTCCGCGGATCCTTAAAAAGTACTAAATTAGATTTTTTTTAATTTAAGGTCATAAAAAGTCTTAAGTCTTATTTTTACCTATGTTAGGTCTTAAATTTTATAGGACACCATTATTTAAACATATTTTAATAGGTCACCAAATTAAAACAATATATGATGTTTTATTTTTTGTTTGTGGATTTGCTCGGTTACGTGACAATCTGTGGGCTGCGGCATTTACGTCAGTGTTTTGTGTATCGCCTCCTTGTGCGCGCAAACAGAAGAGACAAGATGGGTACATGTAAGTTTAATAATGTTTTATAATGATGCGATCCAGATTCTTTCCTGTTCGCCGGTACTTCAAACAGTTTCTGCGTGCTGCGCGCTAAAGTGACCACTCCGGCCATTCACAGAGAACGCGATGCTACTTTTCCACGCGTCTAGCCTGTTCGCGTTGCGTTGGGAGCACGCACTGCGTGGCTGAACAGCAGCTGGATGTACCACAAGTGTAGCAAATGTAAGTTCGCATTACAAAATACATTCACAAGCAAATATCTTCAAGTAGCGATTGTGTTTAGCGATTCAATGCAAGCATATAATATGGTGTTTATGTAGTTTTAACTTTCTCTGTATGCTATGATGAGAAATGAGGATTCAGTCAGTGATGGAAGGATGATTGACAGCGTGATATCATCACTTTCCTCTCACATATCTAAATTAAGCGTATAACATGCTTTTATTTATGTTTGTGGTTTTATGATTAAAAAATGTGATTGCAGGAAAATCATGAAGTCATGGTATACAGCAGACATTACATGCATGTTTTAATGGTTAAAGTAGAAAGTTGGTTGGTAGGTTGGTCTGTGTGACGTTTGGTCCAGAAAGGCGTTTTTAGAGCAGTGCTGCTGCCGTGCAACAGGCCTGAAAGTGGTGACATCATGTAGGTACAGAATAAAAAGGAGGGAAAAAGATGAAGAAAGAGGGAAGTACAAATGATTGAACATTAACTTAAAGTTCTACGGAAGAAAAAAAACATCTATTGTGTTTGTAAGAACCTAGAGAATGATGCTAATAGCTTTGCAGAAAAGCTGAGAGTATAGCAGGGATAAAGATGGCAGAACAGAGTCAAACACATTGATAAGACAACAGAAGGAGAAGAGAGAGGAGCTAGATGAGCTGGTTAAGGAAATTAAGAAAAAGTCTTGTGAGCTATGATAATTATTATGTAACCTACCTTTTTGAGATGTGTATGCTTTGATTATTTAATGCTTCTGAGTAAAACTGGGTACATATCAGGGCTCTACGCTAAATTAATTTTTTTAGGAGCACATACATTTTAAGTTTTATTTAGAGCCAGCAATGTTAATGTGCCATAAATATGCAAAAAGACGCACAAATATGAAAAGGCATAAAAACTGAGCTTATTAATTATTAGGAAATTCAGGAACACAGTATGAGACATGACAGTACAGTAGTTTACCTTCTCATCAGTGTTAATTTATTTTGACAACCATTTTTTATTTAGTCTTAGTCTTCATCTTGATAGAAAAATATTTAATAGTCTTAGTCACATTTTAGTCATTTTGTCTTTCATAGTTTTAGTCGATGAAAAGTTATTGCATTTTTGTTAAGTTTTAGTCATTACTTTTAGTCAACCTGCAGTTACCAACATTAGGAAATTAAGAAAAAGGCTTGTGAGCTATGATAATTATTATGTAACCTACCTTTTTGAGATTAATTAATGTTGGTTTTCATTTTATATGTAGTCTTTAAACAAAAATAGTCATAATTCTTCTCTCTTTAGACCAAATCAGTTAAGCTTGTGAGAAATTTGAATCAAGGTAGTAGTTTGCATTGACATTGCTCTTTGCAGGATTTGGAACAACATGAATAAATAATGACAATTTTTATGTTTGGGTGATGAACTAAGCCATTACAGCAGTGAAAAAAATAGCAACTTAAAAAACAAATACAATAGAGATACAAATTCAATAAACTTGTTTTTCAGATACAGTATGTTTACTTAACATGTATACATTTATTTAACATCTTTTGTTGTTTTAACAATAGTGACAGAGACAGGTATTTAATCAGGCTGCTGCTTCTTTTAAGACCGAAGGCATGCATGCAATATACTGACACATCCAGTTTTCACACCTGTTTACATTTACTTGAGCCATTATACCGACTTTGTTTACGTGAGATACTCCACAAAAAGCACATTTTGACATCTGTGTGTGTATTTGAGCACTGATAACTGTCTTTGAACTTGAGCGCATGAGAGAGCTTCTTGTGTGCGATTCCGGCTGTCTTGCCATCATTAACTTTAAATTAATCCACAACGAATTGTAAATCCTGGGAAAACAGGACATTTGGTCACACTATCTCTAAAACTTCAGGTGCTGAGGCCATTGTTGTAGCTGCTAGTTCACGTTTGGCAGCCTAACGTTACCCATCCACTGTGGCTGCCATACTGAGACTAGATAAGTACACCGCGATCGCAATCCATTGACGGGGACACGCATATTGAAAGACGACATATTTTTTTAATTGTCCAATAGTCCTCAAATAACATTCTAGTCCCGTCCCGTTAACGAAGACACAGCATAATTTCGTCATAGTTTTTACCATCAGATGTTAGTTTTAGCTTGTTTTACAGAGAAATTCTTGCTAACGAATATTTTTCGTGCTGCTTGTTTGATTGGCACGAAAAGTGACCAATTGCAGTGCGAAATGTCGCAGTTTGTGTGTGATGTATGTTTATATGCGCATTTGGGGGTTGTAGTTTTTTTTTTTAAGAGATTGCATTTATAAAGCGGTTCACAAGCTCTGATCTATCAGTGTAGTGCGCCTAAATATTTTTTTCATGGTCACACACATTGATTTGCAGTCGCAAATGCGACTGAAATGGTCGCACTGTAGAGCCCTGCATATGGGTACACTTGTGTTCAAGGCTGTTTGTTCTGCTGTATAAAAATGGTATTAATTTTTTTGTTCAGGTCTTAAAAAGGACTTAAAAAGTCTTAAATTTGATTTTACAAAGTGTGCAGCAACCCTGCTAGTCATACTCTCAATGTTTGTGCATATGTTCATACTTAATTGTTATACATATTCAGTGTTTCCCACAGACATTTGTGAGACTATGGGGGCTCAACGTACTTTCCTCTAAGGGGGGGTCCAGAAAATGTTGCATATTTTAAAGGTAAATGCTGCAATCTGGTGCATTTTAAAAGCAAATATAAGTGACTCAAGCTATAAAGAATATAATAGCTATTGTAGTAATTTAATCATTGGCTCCACATATATAAATGATTATAAAACAAGATAAAATAAGAGTTCACAAACAGTCAAATAATGAAGCAAAAAAGTTTAACTAATTTGTTTATTACCATATATTAATTGCAAATAATATACATGTATTATATACTGTTATATAATAACCCTAATCCCAAAAGTATATTACCAAAATGTATCTGATATGAGTAATTTTATGTCATGACAGCAACATTTTTGATGCTTTAAGCACAATCGGAGTGATGTGGAAAGGTTTAAACGAAGTGCTAAACAAGGATATTAGAGGATATAGCACCGAAAGATCATCATTATAAATGTCATGGATAGGCATGATGCGCACAGCTCCGTTGTATAGATGCGTTGCTCATTTTAAACGACAGAAATGGTCAAATGTCCCTAATGCAGACTGCTATTTTAGCTGGAAATGGAAGCTTAACATAATGATGCTAGCGCCATGAGGTAATGCTATCTGTTTGATCTATCGTACACTGATAAAATCATGTTTGTACTGGTGGATAACTGCAGTGAATACTGAAACATTCACTCGTCTGTGTTTCAAAGCTGAGGCATTAGCGAGCGAGCGAGCCGCGTGTGTTCGTACGTACAGTATGTGTTTGTGTGTGTGTGTGCTGCGCACATTGTGCTGAAGCAACAGAGAAATGGACGCATTTCGTCTAGCTGTGAACTAGGGCTGGGCGATTAATCGAAATCAAATCGAAATCGCGATTTGAGACAATTGCGATTTTGCTAATCGCAAAGGCTGCGATGTGAAAAATATGAAACGCGTCTGTTCCCGTCAAAGCAAAAGCATGACTGCCCGGCTCGCCTTGAGTGACAGTCTTACTAACCAATTGAGTGAGCACACCTCCGTTCTGCCCAATCAGCACTGCCTTAGCCTGCGTAAATGCCCACCATTACAAAATAACAAACAGAACGCTGGAGAGAGAGCGAGTGGGATTGTGGCGTCTCGGAATGCTTCTCAGACTCGCGTCTCTCTGCCACGCGTGCGCGGCACGTATCCCGCATTTTACAGGCGAGACTTTTACACTTGCCGCACACATGCAGCCTGTTTCATAATGCGTGTAATGTCCAGCTCCGTACCGCAAGTCTCCACGAGCGCATCTGTGTTAGCTCGCGCCTGGCTCCACGTTTATAACAAATGTACATTCAATCTAACTGCTTTGCTAATTTCACAATAAAGTACCCTATTTTAATAATTGACTAAATTAATAGGCTACAGTTCTTTATTTATTCAAAATAAACAAATATTTCCAGTGAAATTCAGTAATTAAGTTCATTCTGTGAGTATTAATACCATTATATTTTCCCTGCTGAAAAACAATAGAACTCCTCCCAAAACACAATCGAAAATTTGATGGTTATAATGGGAATTGTATTGGTTTTAATGTAAACTATAATGTTGTCTACTGGTAATTTGATGGATTCTTTTGGTAGGATGTGATCTGGCAGATGGAAACCAATAAAACAACAGTAAAAATAAAGCCCAAAACACACTATAACTGTGATGGTTTCCATAGTTTTTTTATTCAGTGGGGTAACAATACTCACACTATTGACAGCACTGAGCTGAAGCTGAACTTTGCAAAATTAAATCGCAAATCGAATCGCAATCGCAATATCTGTCAAAATAATCGCAATTAGATATTTTCCCCAAATCGCACAGCCCTACTGTGAACAATGGCAGAATATTGAAATCATGGTGCAGAATTCACCATTAGACATGTTTTTGTTGTTGGCGGGCCGCCATAGTCTTGTCAATGAATGGGAAACACTGCATATTGTCTGACTTCATACTAAATATGATATAGACAGATAAATATTATTAATCAGATATAATCAGATTACAGAGACAGAACTGCGGCACCTGGACTCACTTATTATTATCCACTGAGATTTAAACAAGGCGAATCTCACTCGCATACTGCCAAAATATAAACAACGCATTACATGTCCCACCAGAGACAAAAATACCCTGGACCACTGCTACACCACATTAAAGGATGCATATCACGCTGTCCCTAGAGCTGCTTTCGGGCTTTCCAATCATTGCTTGGTCCACCTTCTCCCAACATACAAGCAGAAACTTAAATCAGCTAAACCTGAATTAAAAACTGCAAAGAGATGGACCACCGAAACAGGCCCTAAAAGCCTGTTTCGACTGCACTGATTGGAGTGTTTTTGAAGCTGCTGCAGACGACCTGGACGAGCTCACAGATACTGTGACATCATATGTGAGTTTTTGTGAGGATTTGTGCATTCCTACCAGGACCTATCACACATACAGTAATGACAAACCCTGGTTCACAGCAAAACTCAAACAACTTCGCCAGGTCAAAGAGGACGCTTACAGAAGTGGAGATAAAGCCTTGTACAACCAGGCCATACACATTGAAAAAGGAGATAAAAGTAGCCAAACGGAGATACTCCGAAAAGCTGAAAAACCAGTTTTCAACCAACGACCCTGCTTCTGTGTGGAAAGGCCTGAAAGCTATCACCAGCTACAAGATGCCATCCCCCAACTCTGTGACGTGTCAACAACTGGCTGAAGACCTGAATGGGTTTTACTGCAGGTTTGAAAAGCCCAGTTTCACTTTGACCTTCTCCAGTCACAACCATCAACACCTCCTGCCCCCCTTCCTCCTGCCACTGCACTTAAGATCTATGAAGAAGATGTGTGCCGGGTCTTCTAGAAACAGAAGATCAGGAAAGCAAAAGGCCCAGATGGTGTCTCACCTGCATGCCTTAAAGCCTGTGCTGTCCAGCTGTCACCCATCTTCACAAAGATCTTCAATACATCACTGGAGCAGTGCATAGTCCCCTCCTGCCTCAAACGCTTCACCATCATCCTTGTGCCGAAAAAACCCAAGATCACAGGGCTAAATGACTACAGACTTGTTTCCCTGACATCTGTGGTCATGAAGTTGTTTGAGAGACTGATGCTGGCCCACCTAAAGAACATCACTGGATCCTTGCTAGACCCTCTTCAGTTTGCTTATCAGGCAAACATGTCAGTGGACGATGCAGTCAACATGGGGCTGCATTTTATCCTGCAACACCTTGAAAGACCAGGGACATATGCCAGGATCCTGTTTGTGGACTTTAATACAATCATACCAAACATCCTTCAGACTAAACTCACTCAGCTCTCTGTACCCACCTCAACCTGTCAGTGGATTATTAACTTCCTCACGGACAAACAACAGCTAGTGGGGATGGGGAATTTCACATCCAGCACCTTCACCATCAGCACTGGAGCTTTTCAGGGCTGTGTTCTTTATCCACTGCTCTTCTCCCTGTACACCAACGACTGCATCTCACATGACCCCTCTGTCAAACTTTTAAAGTTTGCAGATGACACCACAATCATTGGCCTGATCCAGGATTGTGATGAATCTGCATACAGAGGACAGGTTGAACAGCTGTCTGTCTGGTGTAATCAAAACAACCTGGAGATTAATACTCTAAAAACTGTGGAGATGACTGTGGACTTTAGGAGGGAACCCTCCATCACTCTCTCCCCTCACCATTCACAACAGCACTGTTACAGCTATGGAGTCGTTCAGGTTCCTGGGCACTACCATCTCACAGGACCTGAAGTGGGAGACCCACATAGACTCCATTGTCAAAAAAGCTCAGCAAAGAATGTACTTCCTTCGCCAACTGAGGTAGTTCGATCTACCACAGGAGCTGGTGGAACAATTCTACACAGCTGTGATTGAATCAGTCCTGTGTACATCTATAACAGTCTGGTTTGGTTCAGCCACCAAATCAGACATAAGTAGACTGCAACGGACTGTCAAAACAGCTGAGAGGATTATTGGTGTGTCCCTGCCCAATGTCCAGGACTTGTAGACTCCAGGGTGAAGAAACGGACTGGTAACATCATCAAAGACCCCTTACACCCTGGACAAAATCTGTTTGAACTCCTGCCATCAGGCAGACGATACAGAACACTGTGGACTAGAACATCTAGATTCAAGAACAGCTTCTTCTCGCAGGCCATCTCAAACCTGAACAGCTAGTATAGCCACCATAACCTCCTAGTTGTTAAGTGATATATATATATATATCAGTGCAATATCTTTACTCTGACACTTTATGTAAATAATTATATTATTATATTTTTTGGTCTTAAACATGTACAGTACACAGTTGTCATATACAGTACTTACTAGGCACACTTGCACATAACTAAACGGCACCTTTGTATATTATTATATTTTTATTCATATTTATTTTAAATTCTTTTCTATTTCTTGTGTTATGTGTATACTGTGCGTTTAAGAGCTCCTGTAACCAGAACGAATTCCTTGTGTGTGCACACTTGGCGAATAAAGCTTATTCTGATTCTGATATAAATAAATAATATCTGATTATCAGAACTTAATCAGATTTTTTTTTTGTGCATTTTCATAACTTGCCTACATTTCAACAATGGTGAACATTTAAATGAATTGTAATAAATAAATAAGTTAAATCAATCTTGTATTAATTTGTTCCCCCTGGCTTTGTCTTGTCTCTGTTAAGTATAGCTTAACTTTTATGTGTAAACTGGTCTTTGTTGTCATATTACACACCTTTATTGTACCTACGTCTGTGGAGTTCCGTGGACCGTGACAGACATCAACTATAGCATACATTTTGTTTCCTGAGCTTAAACTTAAATTGAAATCAACTTTAAAATGCTGCTTTAGGGCCTGCTCATCCGAATGACGAGAGCTCCGTCTCACAATGAGCCTTGCATTCACTCCCCATATATATTAATGGCAGTGACACATCTTGTTTGGCAGTGTCATGCCAGTATTCAAGAACAGAATTATTTTGGCACATAGCAGTTTTAAAATGTATTCAAAATAAGATGTTTATCTTGTTGGAAGTTGAGCTACAAAATAAATAAGCTGTTTCTGATATTTTGGCTGATGATGCGGAAATAGAAGAATATTATGGTCTGTTTTAACTTTCTAATGGTAGAAAAGTAGTTTCTGAAACTAACGATACATGAATCATGAGATGTTTCTGTGTAGGAAGTAAACAAAGAGACGATCAGAATCAATGTTTATGAAGCATGGTTGCTGTATTTTTTGTTTATCACTTTGCACCAAATAACTGGATGGTAACATATTGCCCTGTTCAGTTTAAGCCAAGCTGCTTAACTATAACTAAAAACTAAACAGATTACATCCAGCTGTCTGCTGAATATTTTTTCCAGTAAGTCATAGTCTTGAATGGTAAAACACAAGCACAGTGTGTTTTTAGGTACATAGTAATTATAGTCCTTTATTTTATAATGACAAACTGCCAAGTATGGTTACAGGGAAAACCCTTCTCTTTTAAGCAGATTTAACTGCCTGTGTGCTCTGAAGTGCCCTTAGAAGTGCCTGACAGTATAATGTTTACATCAGATAGTCCAGCTGATCTCAGAAAGGGGCTGAGTTGTAGCCTTATGTCTGGTTTAGAGCTGACTGCATGCTGTGAAGAATCTGTCATGGTTCTTCCCTTTTAAAGTTGCCCATCGTGGGTCTTTGATTATGACAGATATGACAGAGACAAAATAAAAGTCTTTTGTGGACCCGCTGTCCTGCATTTGGGTCCTCCCTTACAATCATGACAGAATCACTCCGATAGCCCACAGATATTTCCCACTGGCACCCATTAGCCTCAAATATCTTGTTGCGACCCTCCACCACAAAACTATTTAACCCCTCATGAGCCCATAATCATTTTAAAGACAAATATATACATCTGGCATTAAAAAACATTAAATATCAAATAACAACTTAGGCCTGATCCCTGATTATATATTAAAACTATTGTAAATTGATTAATATATTGCCATCCAAATAATGATAAAACTTGATCACACGTGCTAAACCAATCACAGCAGACTAGACCATCTGACCAATCACATTTGCCCTCGCAACGTCATACACCCTCACACGGCGACCCAGCCAGGATCAGCCAAAGCCACTTTGTGGCCTTCTCTGCAGCTTCGCTCGCGGATTGAATGGCCCTCTTCTTGGCCGCCCCTTTAACACCCAAACGACTGAGGACTTTGCAAAGTGAACGTCCTGCAAAGCCTCTACAGCCGACTTCTATGGGCTCAGTTCCTGGTACTTAGCACGTTTCCTCTCATTGGCTTCCTCAATACGCTCCGTAGGGCACCGTAAGTTCCAGCATGATCAGCGGTTTTGAAATCTCAGAGGTAATTATTATATCTGGACAGAGACTTGTTACAATGTACTGAGGGAACCTCAGTTGTTTCTCCAGATCGACCTGCAGCTGCCAGTCAGGGGCTTTATGGAGGAGGCCTGTTGTTAATTGTTGGCGCACCCCCGGGGTTTCTCTCCCGCTTTAATGAAGGGGACTGCATTCTTTTTAACATGATGGTACTTGCTGTTGCTGATGGCTGAGGCTAAACTCTCAGCAATTGCCTTAAGCACTTTGTCATGGCACCAACGATAGCAACCATCAGCCAGAGCCTTTGGGCAACTGTAAGATGTTTAAAAGAGCCTCTTCCAGAGCAAAGAAGGCAGGAAGGTGTCTCACTCTTCCCCAGACATGGCGGTTCGCTGGGCTTAGCAGGGCATCGTAGACAGCTTGTACCAGGAAACGGACTCGATGAAAATCTGCCTGCAAGATGTTTGCCCAGGTGATCCTGCGCTGCAGCGTACTTTCCCACCTAGTCCACGCTCCCTGCTCCCGGAGTCCTGCCACCCTGACTCTATCAACAAAGGTTTATTATAAGATAACAAATGGTTTAGTTGTTTGGTAATAATACATGTTATCCAATAACTTGAAATCCAAATCCATAATGCTAGAGTTGATTGGAAGATCTCACCCTCCCTTCAGCGTTTTCTTTGAAGCCACACCTCCTCCACACCACATGAATACACAGCCAACAATGTCATTTAAAAAAAATGAGACCACTTATTGAATGCTTTCAGGATGTGAGGAGACTTTCTACCACTATAATACAATGTATATGAAAAGGCTATATTAACTTGAAGTTGTTGTTTTTTAAACAAATATATATCAGTAACACAGTTTTTTTTCCTCTTGTTTTGTAGGCGAAGGCAGATGGTCAGACTCTTTTATCTGAAATGTTCAGAAGGATCAATCTCATTGAGAGCGATTACTTTGGTCTGGAGTTCCAGAACCTGCAGATGAACTGGGTAAGTGTCCACTTAACAAATAGTCCCATGCTCAGTGCTTACACAAAGACGGGATTGTGAAGGGCCCATTCCTCTGAAAAACTGGCTTATTTTGTATAAGATGAAGAGGTGTATTATATTGTGTGCTTACTGGGCCCCAGAGGCTTGTTGCTGTCTTTAAACCTGTATGACATACATTATTAAAATGTACTTGTTTAGTGCCTTTACTTATTGAATATTTTGCCAGCAAATTGAGCATAAATTGCACTGCTTTAATGTGCTCATTAGTTCTGCTTAAATGAATACAGTGTTAGCTGACTATATGATTTGCATTAATATACAATTTCTGTACAAAAAATCTCTTTGACAGTCACCTCTGATAACAGATTAGTGTTATTTGTAATGCACTGTTAAAAAATAGTTTGTAGTGAATGGTTGCATCTAAATTTTAGGGAACAGTCTGTTGCCAAAAGAAAATTGTAGGAGTAACCAGTAGGGTTGGGTACCGAAACCCTGTGCCAATAATACATTTGCCCCCATTCACGTGACAAATCCAACACATCTTAAGGCTGAAATACACTACACGACTTTTAAAATCTTAGACAAACTGTAAATAGACATACACTTGCAGACTTTTTGAATGTTTGCATAGAAAACAATACGTGATAAAATCGGCAGACTGGGGCAGACTTTCTACAACAACTCCAGACTGAAAATCTGGTCAAAAATCGGAGCAAAAGTCTTGTAGTGTATTTCAGCCTTTATATGATGGTTAAACGGAACACGCATGACCCGTGGCTTCATCAGAGTGAAATACAGTTTTAGTGCGCGCTCTCTCTCTCTGCGCCTCTATCTCGGCCAGTTCGGCACTCATCACCTGCCGCAGTCTTTAACTTCAACCGCCGCGTAAGTCAAGTTTTAAAGTTAAACTAACATTAATTCGACACGAAGATGATGCGTCTGTAATACAAGCGATCACAATAAATAGTATAGTGACACAATATAGTGTTTAAAATCAATGTTGTGTGTGCGGTGTGCTATGAAACTTAGCACAGTAATGCATTCGACAAGAAAGATGAGAGAGACACAGTAGTGAAAGTGCTACTTAAAACCTTATAGCACCTGTTAGTCTGATCTCTAGATATCAGTCTGTCAAGCTTTTTACTCTTGACTACATGTTTATGCATATAATTATACTTATTCATTATACATGCTGTCTGTTTTTAAAATAATGTACATATAATTTACTCTTGAAGGCCTCTTCCTCTTTATATGGAATATTCAATGCATTTTCTGCCTATATTTAATACTATGTTGAGCATTTAATTGTAAAAAAGGTAAACCGTAAACACTAAAACATCTTTTTAGCAATGTTAGTGTGTATGCTCATTTCACATTGTGTATTTTTTTAATTATTTAATAAGTGATTTTTAATTTAATGTTTTGTTCTTTAATACCATCTCATATCTTTTTTTAAAGTATTGATTTAGGCACCGGTAGAGATGTTATGATATGAAAATATCACATCACGGTTATAGTGACCAACGTTACCACGGTTATCAATATTATCATGGTCTTGTTTAAATTGGATGAAAATGTTCGAAAAGTACCACACACACACACACACACACACACTCAAAACAAGTTTTATTTGAAAACCAACAAACAACAATTACATGTGCAATTTTTTTTATCAGAATTTTTAAAGAAAGAGATTTATTGCCCAAATTAAGGTATTTGTCTTGGTAATAGAGGTTCTTATGCTATTACAAATTAGTATTGCAAATTACAAAATATTTTGGTTGGGTTAGGAATCAGGATGACTAGGAATTACTTGATTCTGTTGTCAATAGCAACGCAAATGCATTAAAACACAGCGCACATCCATACGCATGTATCACTGTGGAGGCGCGGATGCCACTTGATGCGAACATTTCTTCGCAAAGCTTTGCGTACCATTGAGATAATGAAGTATTTAATTTCGAATCAATATTTTTCGTCCAATTACTTGGCCAAGTTAGTTTTGGTATTGAGGTAGAAGTGGTGTTCACAAATATGACTCAGCAGATTTGACATGTTTCCCCCTTTTGCTGCAACTTTCTTTTTGCAAGATTTACAGACAGGTTGATCATCCTCGATAAAATTGGCATCAGGACTCTTGTAATATCCAAAATTTTGGACTCCTGAGCGCTGTCACTGCCTTCTACCGTGTCTTATCTTGCAAAAAACAACGTCCACTATGAGCCATACTGCGCATGCGTTGAACTCGTCTATCCGCGCTTATGCGCGCTTGAGTATGCTCAAGAAGCTGTGCGGACGCGTCTTTGCGCAAGACTGATACATATGCGGAAAGTGAAGTATACCCGGGCCTTAAATCAGACAGATTCTGGCTGCCCAGGTATTACAGCGAGTTGTCAAAATCGCGCTAATCATACCCGGTATGATGATAATTACATTTTAAACAGTAATACTAACCGTCAGGACAATTTATCGTGAAACCGGTTATCGTTTCATCCCTAGGCATGGTACCGTTTTAAAATTATCGGTTTGGCACCGGTGACAAAAAACCCAAACGATACCTAACTCTAGTAACCAGTGACTACACAAGAGTTGAGGCACATTTTTTTTACAGTATACAGAGAAAATGGAAGGCCAGTGAAAGGCTGAGGCTAATACTTTTTTGGCTTGAAGGGTCTTAAAGGTTTGTACTGTACTGCTTTTTAGCAGTTAAGATTTGTTGGTGTAAACTGGCCAGGATCTTATAAAGCAATAAGCCCCAAAAATCAGTGGGTTGCAGTGCATTTTATAACAGCTAAAGACTGTTGTTAGAGCAATCGGCTCAGCCAGTCAGAATCGAGGACCAGAACTGACCGTTTTATATCAGTAAAATAGATATGATTTTGTGTTTTTCTTTGTTTCCTGAGGAAATGAGGTGTAAGGCATGTGTCTTCTAACAAAACCTTAATATGCATATTACGCTACTGTGTTCTGTGTACTAGGGCTTCATCAGTTGATTTATACAGTTATTTTTGCTTGTTTTCCTACATTTACATTTAGCAGATGCTTTTATCCAGATAAGTTCTTATTTGAGTTGGTCTGTTGGCCATCTGTTTTTCAGCATGCAAAGCCAGCTTTTTGGAGAGTTGAATCAGGTGTGGACTCTAAATGTGTGTGTGAATGGGGTTGTTGTGATGATTTTGTTAGAGATGAAAGGTCACTGGAGTAGATGGACCTGGTCATGGAGTGAGAAATGTACATTCTTAACATAATCTGCTCCAGATGTGTTGAGGAATGAAAAGGAATACTTTTGCATGTTCTGTAGACACACACTTGAACTTAAAAATGGGCCATTGACATCTTGAGATGTCAAAAACACCAGAACTTCTGTACCAAGTTGACACCAAGTAAATGAATCATTTCTTAAAATGTTATTTTGTAAACGCTGTTGGTTGTGTTCTATGTAAACCGGTTGGACCAAAATTGGATTTGTGATCAAATATTAGAAGCAAACATGTTAACACAATTCAATGGACCTGCCACTATCAAACAACAGTACTGCAAATCCAAAACAGTACACCATAAAATGCTAGTTGCTATTGTCTTTTCTGTTTCATGACTAGGGGTGGACAGAATGAGTCATTTTATTTCACGGTAACAATATATTTCACAATAACAATCTACCATTTTAATTATATATCTTATACGTAATTTTTCTTAGATTTATTTATTTAACTGTAGAACTGTAGCCTATTACTTAAGTAATAAAAAATACAAATGTTACATAGGCTACTTTATAGTGAAATTAGCAAAGCAGTTAGATTGAATGTACATTTATTATAAACGTGGAGCCAGGCGCGAGCTAACTCGGATGCGGTCGTGAAGACTTGCGGTGCGGAGCTGAGCTGAGCATTACGCGCATTACGAAACAGGTTGCGTGTGTGCGGCAAATGTAAACGTCTCGCCCGTGAGACGCGGGATACGCACTGTGTATGCGGGGCAGAGAGACGCGAGTATAAGAAGCATTTCGAGACACAGGCTGAGTGTGTGCGGTCTTCTGAATTGGGAATAGCGAACATCATAGACGAATTTCTGAAACTTGTTGCAAATTAGAATATATTGGGGAGATAAAATGTGTAAGATAACGTTCATGTACTAATAATAACATCTTAGAAAATGTATATTTTATTCCTCCGTACTGAAGGGAGCTATTGATTAATTTGCCTAATGATACATCTGACCCTGCATACGCCACAATTCCACTCGCTCGGTGGGGTCGATGGGGTTATCTTTGATGGACCAAGCTGGATGTTAAGCTGGCGCTGTTCTGACGGAGTGGCAGGAAGGACGAGAAGCTCAGTCTTGGCCAGGTTGAGTTGTACGTGATGATCTTTCATCCAAGAAGAGATGTCAGCCAGGCAGTCTGAGACCCGTGTGGCTATCGTGGAATCATCTGAATGAAACAAGAGGTGAAGTTGAGTGTCATCAGCATAACAATGGTAGGAGAAACCATGTGCTTGTATGATGGAACCCAGTGATGTGGTGTATATGGAGAAGAGCAGAGGCCTAAGAACCGATCCTTGTGGGACCCCGGTGACTAGTTGGTGTGATTTGGACACTTCACCTCCCCAAGCTACCGTGAAGGACCTATCTGTGAGATAGGATTTAAACCAGGAGAGTAAAGTTCCAGTGATGCCCAGTGAAGAGAGGGCGGACAGAAGAATGTGATGGTTAACCGTGTCGAAGGCTGCAGAAATGTCTTAAGAGAATAAGAACAGATGATTTGGACTCAGCTCTTTCCCTCCTTAGGGCTTCTGTAACTGTTAGTAAGGCAGTTTCGGTTGAGTGACCGCTCTTATAGCCTGACTGGTTGGTGTCCAGCCTGTTGTTTTGAATGAGGAAGGTAGACACCTGATTGAAAACAACCCGTTCAAGTGCTTTTGCTATGGACGGAAGGAGAGAAATGGGTCTATAGTTCTCCAGTAGGGAAGTGTCATGTGTGGGTTTCTTAAGCAGCAGGGTTACCCGGGCCTGCTTGAATGCAGTGGGAAAAATTCCTGTATTTAGAGATGTGTTATGATATGAGTGAGCAATGGTAGGGGTGTGAGGGGATGGGGTCTAACGGGCAGGTGGTTGGGTGAGTAGAGAGTAGAAGTTTAGAGACATCATCCTCTTTAAGTGGAGAGAAAGAGGTGAGAAGATGGTCTGCTGCGTGTATGTGTGGTGTGCGATCATGGATGGGTGAAGCTGAAAATTGACTGCTGATGGACCTAGTTTTGTCTGTGAAGTAGGTGGCAAAGTCATCAGCTGTTAGGGAGTTGGGCGGAGGTGGTGGAGGGGGACAGAGGAGAGTTTTGAGAGTTTTGAAAAGCTTGTGCGAGTCTAGAGGCGCAGTTAATTTTGTCATGGAAGAATGCCGATTTAGTAGTGTGAATGTCTGCAGAGATGATAGAGAGCAAAGCCTGATACTTACAGAGGTCAGCGAGGTCTTTAGTTCTGCGCCATTTCCTTTCAGTCGATCTAAGTTTAGCCCGGTGTTCCCGGAGAGTATCGGACAACCAGGGACTGAAAGGAGTAGCACGTGCTGGCCTGGAGGAAAGAGGACAGATAGTGTCTAGACGAGGTAAGTGTTGTGAGAAGTGTGTCTGTGGCAGAATTAACATCAAGTGATGCAAAGTGTGTGAAGGATGGAAGGGAGGTTTCTATGACAGATGAAGGATGGGCAGGAGAAAGGGAGCGCAGGTTCTGCCTAAATGAGACTGGCAGAGGGGTTGGTGAGTTGAGGGAATGCAGTATTAAATTAAAAGTGATGAAAATGTGATCAGAGACATGCAGAGGTGTAACCAAGGTGTTCTCTGCATCACAGCTGCGTGTGTAGATGAGATTGAGTTAGTTACCTGACTTAGGTGTACCTGTGGTGGGGACAAGTTGGAGATTGAAGGAGGTTAGCAGAGAGTGGAAGTTTGAGGCATAAGGCTTCTCGTTGTAAGGTTGAAATCCCCAAAGACAAGAGACATACAAATATAAGTTATTTATAGCCTGAATTTATAATCCTCTCAGAAAAAGTGTGAATTGTGTGTTTTCCCTTTAAAGGCGCTGTCTGGATTTTTTTAGCGGTATCTAGTGGTAAGGTTGCGAATTGCAACCAACAGTTCCCCACTCAACCCCCATCCCCCCCGTTCTAAGCGTTTACGGAGGCTGTTAGAGGATTAAGATGTCGTCACGTTTTTGCTTCTTTCACAAAAGAGATTGTGTATTTACGCGCTCTGTAGAGCAGTTTGTCTTTTTAGGGATACTGCATTCACAATGTGGGGAATTCTAAGGTGACCTGCGGTGTATGTAGATAAAAATAGCACATTCTAAGGTAATAAAAACAGAACGCTTCATTATGTATGGTCTTTATACACCTCTAAACACATAGTTCTGTATATTATATTGCATTTCTGTTAATAGAGCCTCCAAAAAACTACACACAGCACCTTTAAGAGCCTTCGGTGGCCTTTGGTCAAAGATATTACTATAACAAGATGCGCCACTGCCTTTACAATGAATGGAAAGGAATGCAACGTTCAAAATGTCCGCTCTAGCGAAACTTTGCGCATGCATAGTATCTAAATCAATATGAAAAAATATGTTTTAAAGCGCAATTTTATCATAGGAAACAAATTTTATGGTACGGTTTACGTCATTTTTAAATGTTGTTTTTTGATATGTTGTTTAATTGGTATTTTAGCCGGCGATTGTAGAAATATCAGGATTCCCATTTACCTCTTGTTTGAATCATGTAGCAACTGCCCGGCGGACCAATAGGAGCTCAGGCGGTGCATTGTATAAATGGCCGCCGAGTGGCAGGATTTTCATAAACGGAGTTTGCTTAGGTGTACCTGCTCACTTAAATGATTGACAGCTGCAGCTAAAAGACATGCTGCTGGGATAACTGCAGCTTCTATTTTACATGCAGCTTTACAAACTGTCTTTTTAAGCACATTATGCATGTATTCATGCCACAGACACTTAAGCAAAAACATATAACTGAATCGCTAGCCATAGCAGAATCAGCACGTCATGTTTAGTTGTTTAAATGGATGTCTGCATCCAAAATAGTGCACGGCCTGCAAAAAAACAAGATTTGCGACACTATACAAGAGAAACTAGTCAAGAGGAGAGAATTTTAAATAGTTTAAATTAGCACAGAGGTTTAAATTTGTAAGAGAGTGCATTTCCTTAGCAGGGGCATTTGAATAGAAGCAAATAATGTCTATATGTCTCTAACGCTATAATGGTCATCATCTCTTACATTTAACTGTGGCCTCTGACCGTGTTACTTTCTTTAGCTCAAATGCTTGAATCAAAGATCAGAAACAGATGTAAGAAGCTTGAAGAAGTGTGAGATTATTTGATTGATTTATTGCTTTAAGTTTATTAAGTGATTAAATGCTGAAATTCCAATCTTATTACTTCGGACTCTGTTGTTTCTACAGGTTTGGCTAGACCCTACCAAGCTGATAGTGAAACAAGTCAGACGTAAGTACACTCTGTCTTGTGTTGTCTTTAGAGATCAGAGATCTCTAAATCTTTTGATATTTGAGTTATTGCTTTTGTCCACAGGACCGATGAATTCACTCTTTCGATTGTCAGTGAAGTTCTTTCCTCCTGATCCTGGTCAGCTTCAGGAGGAGTTTACTAGGTATTGGGTTAAGAAATCAATATGCATAGTGTTCTACACTAAGCCAATGTAGATTATGTTTGTAAGTATGTGTTATGTGTTTAATACAGGTACCTCTTTTCCCTGCAAATCAAGAGGGATATAATAGATGGCAGACTGAACTGTACAGAAAATACTGCTGCCCTGCTGGCCTCTCATTTGGTGCAATGTATGTTTGTCAGTCAATATAAAAATGTGTAACCAAAAACCTTGACCATGTCCTCTTTGATTTATTTGAAGCAAATTTGTTTGTCTGTCCACACACAGCGGAAATTGGTGATTACGATGATATAGCAGACAGAGAGTTTCTGAAGATTAATAAATTGCTGCCTTATCAGGACCATGTACAAGAGAAGATCATGGAACTCCACCGCAGACACATGTGAGACCTTACACACTGTTCACCTAAATTGATCGGCACTTCGCAAATTTTATTTAACTGTTAAGTCACTCATATTTGACCTTGTTTTTACCTCACTGGAAATCACAAAATATATGGTAAGACCGTCTTTGTCAGGTCCAGTTTAGCCGAAAGCATTTGCTGTTGAGGAGTATATTAGTAAATTGGAACATCAAATTAAACTTTAGATACAATCTTTTCTGCATACCTTGGCAGTCTGTTGCCATTTGGTGCTGAGTAAGAGGACATCTTGATAGCATGCAAGTAATTGTTCATTATACACTGTAAAAATTCTTTGCTGCCTTAAATTTTTAAGTAGAATCAACTTGGCTTTGTAAGTCAGTGTTTGTTTTACATTACTTGGACAAATCAAAATAAGTTAAAATCAATTTTAAGAGGTAGGGAGACTTCTCTCAAAAGTGCAGTTTCCCTCTCAAAAGGGCAGT
Organism: Oreonectes daqikongensis; assembly: GCA_026939265.1. Lineage (NCBI taxonomy): Eukaryota > Metazoa > Chordata > Actinopteri > Cypriniformes > Nemacheilidae > Oreonectes > Oreonectes daqikongensis. The sequence goes on along the minus strand of JAOTQM010000446.1, from coordinate 987,859 downwards.
AGATCACTTTCCTGCTCATTCTCCTTCACAACTCCTTGCTGGTGGAACAGCCTTCCAAACTCTGTCCGGTCATTCGGACATCTCTCAAAGCATTCAAACAACATCTTAAAGCACATCTCTTCTGTGAATACTTGACAAGTAAATATATATAAAAAAATGCTAACCCTCTCTTTCTATCAATAGGTAGTGTTCTGGATTTTGTGGAAACTAGTAACTTGGTGTTAGCACTTATTGTATCGTCTGCTAAATGACAAAATGTAAATGTACTTAAAAATGTAAGGCAGCAAATCATTTTTTACAGTTTATGCCAATTTTAGGAATTTGGAGACAGTAGTGAACTTTGGTTCTTCTCTCTGCTTGAACTTCATGGAAATACTTGATAGGTGTTTTTAATAGCTTGCAGACACTGTTAGACATGGTAATAATGTAAGAATGTACATTCAGTTACTACATGTAATCCTTTTGTAACTTAAGTGTTTGAGCTAGGTTTGAGCTGCATATTCATTTTTAGAGATTGGTTGCTTTGGCAACTATTACGGTTACTTAGGGATGTACTGTATCAGTCATGTAACCAGATAGTACAATGACCTGCTTAAGTAGTTAGGTTGAACACTAGTGAGTTGAATCAGATTTCCAGGTTCTGGAGTTTGAAAAAAAATACCTAGGTTAGCTGATTCTTTCTCTTCATGTAATTCAAGACTAACTTGATGGTGAGATAATTTCTTTGTGTGGGTTGCCCCATCTGTTTTAAAATAATCTCAGTTTGAGTTGATAGCAAATGTTTAGTGTGTCATTTAGAAATATCAGCATATAAGTTTCCAAAGCAAAAGACATAAATATACAACATTATCGTTTTTGTTCGGTGTTATGTTTAGTTGAGCTTAGTGTTCAGTTATCCCTAAGAAACAATGTCTGGTGATCAGCTGGCCATTAAAACTACCCACTGACAGATTGATTGTGATAATGACAACTGGTTATTTTACACATGCCTACTGTTATTGTCATTTTTTTATATTAAAATGTTAGTGGTTTGTTCAAATTTGGGTAATGCTGGAAGGAAGCTTCTGAGCCATATCTAGAAGTTATTATTACATTATTCTTTGGCTTTAAGAGGCAGTTGTAAATGTCATTGTGGACTATACATACAGCTGTTGATGATAATTAAGAAACCGTTTCAAAGCATCATTTCAGTTTTTCTGAATTTACTATTTATAGTAAATTTATAGCTGTTTAGGGAAAATTATCATTCTTGTTTCATTCTGTGAACTACTAACAATATATTTACCAAATTTCAAATAAAAATATTGTTTTTATTTGCATTTATTTTCTGAAAATGAGACCTGGAGAAACGGGTCAAAATAACAGAAAATATGCTCTCTATTTTTTCAGACTTCAAATATTGCAAATAAAACAAGTTCATATTCACTTTTAAGCAATACAACAGTAATGTTTGTACATGTATTAAGGGAAAGTTCAAAAATATATATTTTTTTTATGTGATAACCTTCATGTGTCTTGTCATTCTGTCAGTCTTGCTGTTGGATGACTTTGTCACTCCTGAGGTTTGATTTTGTTGAAATTCAACAGACACTGGACTGAAATGACCACAATACATATAGAAATGCTGGTTTGAAATGAAAAGTTTGAGTGGTTTCTTAATTTTTTCCGCGGCTGTATATATCGGGCAAGGCATATGCGTTTTGAACTGTCCTCTTTGTAATGCAGTTCGGGTGCATATAGTCTGAGGCTTTGTCTTTCAGGGAGGTTATGCAGGTCAGCCATGTCAGTGACTATGTAAGGCTTTGTGACTGTAATCCAGTAGCTCTGGGCTCTTTATTAGCCATATGGCCACAAAAGAAGGGGAGGGGCTTAAGCTGATTGAACAGCTTAAAGGATGAGCAAAATTAGAGTACACTGATGATCTGGTACTGCTCCAGCATTTGGCCTCCATTAGCCAGAACGTGACACAAAATTACTCCAATGAGTTTGCCTCCCCCACTAAGTTTAATAATTTTCTCCCACTTTTGCAAGTTGCTTTGAATAAAAACGTCTGCTAAATGTAAATGTAGAGATGATGTGTTCTGTAAGATACAGTGGTTTATGTGAAGTGTATCTGTGGTTTATGTGAAACTTTGTGTAACCATCTTGAACAGCGCTTGTGGAAGAAGAGATTCTTCTGAATGAATGTTTGAAAATAGAATTTGTCTTTTGCAAACTTTGGTTAGAACAGGTGTTCAAGATGGTTTCAGTGATAATTAAAGAACATCATACTTTTATACTCAGTTTTAATGTGAATTGCATGCTAAAAATTTTCTGCAATGTCTGTTTTCGTGTAGTGGGCAGACACCAGCAGAATCAGATTTCCAGGTTCTGGAGATTGCTCGTAAACTGGAGATGTATGGGGTGCGTTTCCATCTCGCTGCTGATCGAGAAGGCACAAAGATCAACCTGTCTGTAGCTCACATGGGCCTGCTAGTCTTTCAGGTACAGGAAAGCCATAAGAGACTGCATCCTATTGTAATTTTTGCTAAAATGGAGGTATATGTGTGAATGTCAATGTGAAGTGGTAACCTTAGCAAAATCATGTACTACACAGCTTTGGCAACAGCATTATGCTTATTGACTGGTATCTTATAGGAAACATGAGATGAACTGTGTTTACAAATTGCAGTCTAGTAGTGTAAATATACACTAAAAACAATTCATATAGAAATTCAGTTGTGTAGTCACATGTAGGTTTATCAGCTATTTTACAACTGCTTTAAACTTCCTTTATCCATTCAAATTTGTTTTATAACTTTTATGTGTCACTTCATTGTAGGGCAACACCAAAATCAACACCTTCAACTGGTCCAAGATTCGGAAATTGAGCTTTAAGAGGAAAAGGTTTCTAGTTAAACTCCACCCAGAAGTTCATGTGGGTATCAAATTAATGTACATTTAATAACCTGTAGCCACGCTACTTCAACGCAGAGTGGACCGAATATTGTCTAATATGACGACACTTTTACATTTTAGATGAGACATCAAAACATACATGCGCACTACCAAAATCAAAATACATTTGTATCACACAGAGCAGCTACTCATCTGATGGTTTTAGTTAAGGTCTTTCAGTTAAATGTTCAACAAAGCATTGACAATTGGCACATAATAAATTATTCGAAGTAATGTTTTGAAGCTCAGGAGCTTGCTTGGATAGGACCATCACTTATCTCATATAAACATTTTAGATGTATGCCAAATGATGTTTGTTATTCTGTGAGGATCACTTACATGGAGTGCTAATAATCAGGACCATATGTTTCCTCATGTTGCCTTTCATCAGAGGTCATTACTTATTGACTTGACAACCTTTCACTCCACAGGGTCCTCATCAGGATACGCTGGAGTTTCTGATGGCCAGTAGGGATCAGTGCAAGATCTTCTGGAAGAACTGTGTGGAGCATCATTCGTTTTTCCGTCTGTTAGATCAGCCTCAGCCTAAATCGAAAGCCATTTTCTTCAGCAGAGGGTCTTCATTTAGATACAGGTGTCTGCGCTTGTTTAGATGGTCTTATATTACAATGCAAGTTTGAGTTTTATTAAAACACATTGTGTGTTTGTCAGTGGGAGAACTCAAAAACAGCTGGTCGAATATGTGAGGGACAGCGGTTTGAAAAGAACTCCCTACCAGAGGTGAGTAAATTATCTCTTTATAACTATTTCTAAGTTTGATTTATTGGGCTTTGCTTTGTGTGCCCATCTCTATGAATTGTTGTCTTCGTACTGATTATGCTGTTTGTAACAGGAGAAACAGTAAAATTCGCATGTCAGCTCGTTCCTTGGCTTCTAATCTTCCAAAACAGGTTAGTAGAGTCTTAATCTAAAGATCAGCACATAATCAATGCTGTATAGCCATTAACAGAAGAATAACTGACTGTTTTTTTAATTCACCCTTTACTGCTTTCTTTATCCCATACCTTCAACCTTCCATCCAGAATCTGTCTTTCAACGACAGTTTGAGGGTCCCCGTATCCCCTTCTTCTGCCACTGCCTCCTTCCACTCCCTGCATTCCCCCAGCTCACCCATGCGGACGGAGACCCCAAACCAACTCCAGCATCTCCAGCAAACGCAGCAGCCTGCCAGAGCCCCCAGTCCTATGAAGCAGGACTCCAAGACCAACTCCCAATCCACCTACGCCTTCCCAGGTGCCACTCATATCCAGGCCGCAGGAGACTGCAGCCCTTCGTTTGTGTGTGTAGAGAGTAGTTCCTCTAGTGCACGGCCCTCCCAAAATGGCAATGAGGATAGCGAGCGGGTAGGGGTGGTTGTTTTAAGTGGAGTGGGAGGTGGGGTCAAAAAGGGTTTTCTCACACCTGAGGCTTTTGAGGCTGAGTTAATGCGCTCCAGACAGATATCATACCAGATCCCAATGGCCTGCACTCAGCTGCACGTTAGTGAGGAGTACATAGATGATGATCCAGCTGAAATGTCATTTTACGCTGGTGGTGCGGAGGCTTACTGTTATGGGTTTGATGAAGAGAATGCTGAGAAATTTGAATTCAGTCATAGAAACCCTGTGCAGGTCACCACCTACGCTCTTGGTCTTGAGGACCTTAATGGCAATTCAAATGCATTCTCAGAGAGTGCCTTTGGCCGTTCTGAGACTAGTTCGCTGGTCAACAACCGCTCAGAGTGTAGCTCGTTGGATAACCTTCCATTGGGATCTGTGGGTGACTCGTTCTCGTTCAGTTTTGGTGGACCCGACTCCTCATCCTCCTTGCGTCTGCCGGGTTCAGAGAACCTCTCTGAGGCCAGCTCGATGGTAAACTTTCCTGCATATTCGGTACGCTCTGAAGACAGTTCGGCCATGCAATTTAATGATTTGGTTGAGCAGTTGGAGCAGCTCAGCTATCCGCCCACAGCCACAGAAGGGTCTGCCAGTGGTAGCTCTGAGTCTGACTCTGACTGGGGGTCAGACAGTGGTCTGCCTCCAGATCAGAACCTTTTCTTTAGCAACCCACTGTTGGGTGGATCAGAGGTGGATAGCTTTTTGCTGGAGTGCCACAATCTCAGGGCTCTAGGCCTTGGGGACCCCCCAGGCTCCACCCAACTAAAAATGTAGCACTCACCCCCATTAATCTGAGTACGTATCCTTTTTAAACGGCAACAGAATTAATAATGGGTTTTAATGTAGAACATAAGTAAGCACTTAACTATCCACCTCAACATGCAACAGTCGGTGCCACTTTTCTTACAAGCTCTCTCTTAATTACTCTCTACCTTTGGTGATAATTCGTTCTGAACGTTTCATTTTATTTTAATCATGTGTGGGACATGATTGGGACTTCTTAAATGGAAGTGGTGTGTTTTGTAGTAAAAATAATTTTAAGAGGTTTTTATTTTGTGAATCATGGAAAAATTAGGGCAAATCTCACGCCGTGACTTTTTGCGGGGAATTCAACAGCTGTGTCACCTACAATAGTGAATTCCTTACTACTTCATGTATATAAAGCTGTATTCTATGAATTGACTTTTTTAAACCTTGTTTTTATATCACATTCAAACTTTAAGTAAATTAAACTTTGGATTTAGATGTTCAGTACACCACTACACAAAGGAAAACCTTTTTTATAGATAAGTGCACAATATTGTCATTTAAGCGAGGAAAAAATACATATAACTACCATAAGCTTTCAGAGAATTGTGTATTTTACATGTATGAAGGTACTTGCATATCTGCATTGTATATTCCAGTGCTGGTCAGTAATACTCAGGGCTTTGATAAACTCACAGCCATAGCTGTTAAGCAGAATGGAGTCAAAGTTACACTATGGCTTATTTGTTGTTTCTTTAGCATGATTTACTCCTTACTGCCCCCTGCTGTTTAACTGTCCTACATGATGGGACTTTAATAATGCCATCTCTTTGTTATTTAGATTAATATAGCGATTTTCAGCTTCACTTTTTTCAAACCTTGCTATAGATTCATTGTCCATAGTATAAGTAGTTTTATATCAAAGAATCTAAGTGGGAGTGTATTGCGATGCATCGTCAATTACCACTGCTAAGAAAGTGAATGTAATATTAAGCCCGAATGATATATAAACTCATGAACAGTGTATACGTAAATGAGCTTTTCATGTACTTTCGATTACAAAAGAAATGCTACTTGTTAAAGATTTCAATTCATGCAGCCTTCTATAAAGTGGTTTCTTAGTGATTCAGGTACCATAATACCTGTAAATCAGCTGTTTCCTGCAGTGTTTTACCAGAATCGCAAAATTGTGTTTTGAGCACTTTGATGATGTCCTTTTGAGACACGTATGTTGATTTCTTAATATTTTATTGGTGCTGCGGTGCTGCTTCAAAGTTTAACTTGAACTTTTTTTTACCTGATAGTGCCTTATCTAATGCATTTAAATGTGTCCCCTCGAATAATGCAAAGCATTACATGCACAGTGCTTAATAGGTAACATCAGCTCTGTGCAGATGGTTTTTTTTGTGTGACATCCAGACCACATAAATGCCTTTGGTTTTTGCTCTAGGGTCTGTAGTGAATAGCTTTGACCGTCTGCCATAAGTACATTGAGTTCTATGAGCTCAAGATAAGGGCACAGGCACTGTCATTTTGCCTTTATGTGGATGTCATTTCCTTTTCTGCTTAAAATCCTTCTATCTTTATCTACTTTACTGGACAAATCATACTCATTTGCTTGGTTGTATTTGATTCATGATTCTACTAGTACTTTCTCTACCATCTATAGAATGTGCCTCTCTCGAAATGGTGCACATCCTGAACGCAACTCACAACTACACTCCCAACAACTCCTATGTTCCCATTTTCAACTAAGGTAAACTTGTAGAAAACAATACCATGTCTGTTGTAACCAGACAACTTCATTCTCATTGTCATTTTGAGAGCAAACTAAATATAGCCCATTTAATTTTATTTGCATCTTGTTTAAACTGATGGAGCCTCTCTCTACTCTCACAAGCAAGGGCTGGCCTGGGCTGCTCTTAAACTCTGGGCAAGGCATTATTTGGCAATCCACCCAGTGATGCTACTTTCCCCATCATGGACACTCCTGGATTTACTTCTCTCGCCTTTCCTGATCTAACCCATGGTCAATGTCAATTTGGGCTGTACTGGTCTGTTTTGATTATGTAGGGTTTGGGAATTCTTCTAAAATAAGAAAACTTGGTGAATATTTTCAAGCCATTAACAAACATTATATAGTGCTTAACTGTTCAGTAGTTAGTTTCATAATAGAATAAGAATAAGTATGAACCAGCATAGTTGTAATATTTTGAATGTACATTATTAATTTGTTAACCAGTATTTAAAGTTATAATATTTGTTAATGACTTTGTAACGAAAGTTGTCCTGCTGCTTTCCAAATTATAAAGATACCTATGAGGTTAAACTGAGGCACCATTAATTTTTAAAAGTTCACATTGCAAAGCCTACCCCTTCAGAATGGCTGCACTAATAGAAACTGAATACTCTTAATGCTTTTGGCAGAATATTCATAATGCTCTAGTCTAGGCTGAAATCTTTTCTCATGCTATTTGAAATATAGAATTTGTTCTGTGTAGTCAAAAAGATGTTTTTGTATACATTTCAGAAATGTAATTCCTATAAACTCTTCAGTTGCATTTTCCAGTTATTAGAATTCTGTATTAATAATAGTAATATTATTTCTATAAAACAATTACCAGATATAATCTTAGTTCTTATTTCTTTCAAAACAAATTAACAGTATCTCTTGATTGTTCATTCTATTTCAATTGACCAGGCTGTCAGAAAATGTTGCTCTATCAGTGTTTTTATTTCACACCGTCTCTTAAGTGTAGCACTCACCCTAAGCACTTCAAATCACTTTTAAAGCTACTCTTTTATATTATAAGTTCATCAAAAATTGAAATCCACTTTACATGTTTTATTTTTCCCAAGACAGATGGAGTTTTGTAATGTTTTTACATCATTTTATTAGTTGGTACTAACGTGTTTACATACACACTTGAAATAGTGGCACAAAAATGTTTTGCATTTCATATAACTTTTTTTAAAAGTGATTTAAAGGTTTAGTAGGCAAAATGTCTACAATAAAGTATTGTATAGTTTTATCACCATCAAATACACAGATTCCAGGTATTAAATTAAAAATATTATTAGCATTTTATGCATTTTGGTAGATTTTGTTTTTTAAAGTATATTTTTCCAAAGTGCAGAGGCATGCAAGTCTTGATGTTAAAAGTAACCTCTACATCGATTTAGTTGTGGTGTTTATCACATTAAATCTTCACTTTTTTTATTGAAAAATGTGTTACTGTGTGTTATAATACACCGTGTGTTCACATTTGACTAAATTAAGATCTGGGTACATATGTGCTCTGGATAAATCCCCAGGATTTTGGGAGCACTGGTGAAAACTTCCTTACTTACACTTCCTTACTTTGGCCTTGTGCTTTGTGTTGTTTCTTCACACAACATATCTTTCTGATTTATTTCAGAGCCATTAATGCAAATATAATGTCCTTAATGTACTAATGTGAAAAAGAGTGCTTATTTGTGTGTGTGTGTGTGTGTGTGTGTGTGTGTGTTTTGTAATTTTCCCAAATAAAATAATAATTTTGGGTAACTTAGATTTTTTTCTGGCATTTACATTTTGTCTGCCCTTTATAAATACATTTAAGAATATGCACCTTTAGAACACCACTGAAAGAATGTTCATGCATCAAAAATGTTGGTTTATATGATGATGTTTTTGATTAGAATAAATCTCTTGGACTCCCTTTAACACATTTAAACCATATTTAACCCTTTTCATACACAAAAACTCCATTCTCCACTCTTGTTAATGTCTGTCCATACCTAACCATAGATAGTTTAGTGTTTAAGAAAAGCTAATTCAGCTTTTAAACTGTCTGAATGCTTTGTGTGACCTCAATGAATCTGTACGCATTGGTGATTTCCAATCAATTTCTTTTGATAGGTATTACAATAAAGGAGCTCTTTTTAGTGCCATTGTCAACAACAACTTTAGCCCACTTACAGTGCCCTCCATTAATATTGGCACCCTTGGTAAATATGAGCAAAGAAGGCTGTAAAACTTAATCTGCATTGTTTCTCGTTTTGATCTTTTTTTTAATCTACAAAATTCCAACATTTCATTGAAGGAAAACAATTTGAAGTAGGGAGAATAATCACAATGTAAAAAATGTTTTTTTTCTCCCATACATGTTGGGCACAGTTCTTGGCACCCTTGTATTTATTACATTCTGCATTCTCAAACTTTTCTTTTTTAGTCTGATGAGGTTTGAGAATACATTGAGGGTCATCCGAGTCCCTTCCTCCATAAAGAATTTCTCCAGAATCTTCAAATGCTGGTGCTCCCTCTTCTTCAGTTCATCCCACTCATTTTCTATAGTGTTCAGAACAGGGAACTGGGATGGCTATGGCAGTGTTCAGTGACCCATTGTTTGTTGATTTTGATATTTGTTTTGAACCAATGGAAGATGGAAGATGTAACCACGAGCCATTAAAAGATTTCTAGCAGAGCAAGTCAGGTTTAGATTTTTTTATCTGTTTGTTTTTGATAAACAAACATGATGCCATGTATCTAAACAAGATGTCCAGAATATCTGGTATAAAACTAGGTCCACAACAATGAAGTGGTATATTTAACTGTCGACATGGGCCACTTTTTTATTCCTCTGTGCATCAAACCTATCTTGTGTTTATACTGCCCAAAAATATGACCATAGACCCCAGTTCTGTTTGAAGTTTCAGTATGACAGATTAATATGGTGGAGTATATTTTGCATGAGATTTGTTTCTTGTGTCCCAAACAACTTGTGGTGATGGAGGTGCAGTTTTTATTTTATTTTATTTTTTCTGACAATAAGACAATATAGACACACATTTTTGTTCAGGCAACATCTTCAGTCTATTAAAACTTCTTAATTATTGCCCTGATGTTGAAAACGGGACTGTGTATTGTTTCAACCATTTCCTTTTAAATCCACTTTCTATTTTGTGTAGCTCAACAATAATTGTGGCCAAGGTGTATTAGAAAAGTAAAAAATGTCCCAATGTGATATTTCCCCTTAAAATTGTTTTACTTGAATGAAATGAGAAACAATCCAGTTTGATTTTTACAGCCATCTTTGCTCAAATTTACCAAGGGTGTCAATATTAGTGCATGGCACTATATATTTATCCAGATTTCTTTGCAGAGCCGGTGCTTTTGATTCTGAGGGTCTCTGGTTGACGCTGAAGTTGTAGTGTAAAAACAGACCCATGAGCAGTGAAACAGGAGCAATGCCATGATAGCAGATGCAGAAGTTGAAACTAAGATCGCATGAGTCTGTTTGTTGGGTTAGAGTTTCACATTCATAGTCTACATTCCACAGCCTCGTTCTAGTGTAGAGCACTGCCTCTATGTTTGTTCAGGCTGTCAGCCAAAACCCGACTGCAGAACCCCCGCCCCCTTTCTCCTGTATCTTCCTCGCTATGAAACTCTAGTTAAACTGTAAAACACTACCGGCTCGCCAACCCAGCTGTATTGCTGATAATCCTCGGCAGGAAATTATTTCCGGGTCGTAATGCCACCTTTTTCTTCTGGAGTTAATTTCCTTGTTTATGCCTAGCCACTGCATTCTTGTTTTCCCCATGAGCTGCTTCTCAAAGAAAAAAAAATACATTCCTCTTGTTCATATTTGTCCCTCACTCTGTTGTACTATTTAAAGGACATTTTGTGCTATCAGGGCTTTATTGTATAGCTCTGCAAACAATGACAAGTGGGAGCGGCTGTGTGCCCCTGGTGAAACCTGTGTCTAAATATTTACAAAGTTGAATTCTTAGTGCTTTAAATACTGTTAGATTCAGAACAGATTAACATGCTCGGTTTGAAAAGACAGTTGTTTGTAGACCCTTAAGCTGGGTGTTGCAAAAAACATAACATGTCATATTTAGCCCTGCTGTGCATGTAGTAGGCCTGTCACAAAACCATATTTTCACTACACATTTATTGTTCATTAAAGCAATAATGCTTTATTTAATTAAACTGATTTTGCTTTTCTATCTGTGGCAATGAATTATACTTAAAATATGAGAGTTTGTAACCATTATGGCAAAATGTCTTGTGAACTGGTGTTCAACCAGATACTGGCGCTGAAGTATGATATTATCATATGTGTATCATTAACACTATATCAAGAATCATGGTTCTTAATAACACGGTTATTGTCAGTACCAGTATTGTGACACTCCTAGCACGTGTGCAGTGATTAACTCATGTTCTTCCTTTTTGCTCTCACCCTATAGATTCTGCTATTGATAGCCCACAGCTGTCCCCCTTCAACTCTGAGGGCCCGTTGTGCCTGTCGCCCTCCTTTCAGATGTCAACCCTCAGTCTTCCCGGGCAGGCACCCTCGCCCCTGCAGAGCCCCATTCTGAATGAGGTGGGCACTGCCAGACTAGAGGAAGAGGAAGAGGGCATGAGGAAGGTACACTGATTGCATGCCAACCTGCTCAGGCTTAAATCAGGGTTTATAACAGTGCCATGGATAAAACTTGACTTAAACATGACTTGCTGGTTTTTAAGGCAATAAATCCAATACATTTCTTTAAGGAGCTTGTTTGGCTCTTTATTAACATTGGTGTGCACAAACTGGCCTTTAAAATCTCCTGCCTTCAATGTTAAATCTTAAAATATTACTTAACAATGTACATGAAATATTGCCTTGACTAACTAAATTTATTAATTTTGTCTGCCCCCGGGTGTGTCATTGTAAAAGTAATCAAACTTGGTCTTTTGTGCTAGTAAATGTAGTCCTACCATAAAGGTTTGTGTCTGAATGCAAGTTATTTGCTTGTTTGTTTGTTTTGTTCCCCCCTAGATTTATTGTATGGTCTTGAGACTTATTACACATAGTATAGTCTGTAGTGCTTTTATACTGGTTTTAATTGTCCTTGCTTAGGATTTGACTAAATAATTTTCACTTTAGGGTGAAAAATGAATGTGATGAAGTTATGCATGCTTTCCTTTTCAGAGATACCCTACAGATAAAGCTTACTTCATCGCTAAAGAGATTCTGACAACAGAGCGAACATACCTGAAGGATCTGGAGGTCATCACAGTGGTGAGCAGAATGTTCAATACTTACAGTATAACTCATCATGAGTGTAATGAATTCAGCTTACTTATGTGAAGTGCATTGTTGTGCTGATTAAAAAAGGGGTCTGTGTGTCTGTTAGATGATCTCTGATACTGTTGTCATTTAGCTGATGTGTTTAATCTCACTCAGATGTATTTGTGTGTGTCTGCAGTGGTTCCGCAGTGCAGTGATTAAAGAAAACGCAATGCCTGAGGCTCTCATGACCCTCCTGTTCTCCAACATTGACCCTATCTATGAGTTTCACAGAGGTTTCCTCAAAGAGATTGACCAAAGACTGGCTCTCTGGTACTTAGCCCTTTCCTAACACATTATACACATTGATGATGTTAAAGGATAGTAATGTCCTCTTATTAATTTATACCCATGTCATTTCCTGTGTCATTTGTTGCATATCTGTGTCATTTCTTAAATGGCGCACAAAGCGTCAGCATAAAGTAAGTGAATTGGGATTAGGCTTAAAAACTAAATTATAAAAATGTAGTCTTACGCCACGTTTATACGACAACAATGTAGTCAAAAACTGAAAAGTTTTTCCCATGTGCTTTTGAAAAGTTTCACGTACACACGACAGCGTTATTCAAAATGATCTGCATTTACACAGATTACAGTTTATAGTTTGTGTATATAAATAATATGTCTCTGCTGGTTGTAGTTGTGCAGTATATCTACTTTTCACTGGAGAAATTATATTAAGTATGTCACGCGGCACAAACATGCAGCATGGAGGCCACCCTTGTTGTTTCGGGAATACTAAACGCATTCTTACAGATCAAGTGCGTAATACTCATGTATTGCCGCCTCAGAGTCTACATGGAGATGATAAAGCCGTCGTTTTAAAAAATATGCGTTTTCAGTCTTCAAAACGCTGTTGTCGTGTAAATGAACAGGCAAAGTGCATAAAAAGTTTTCAGTTTTTGGCTAAAAATGTTGTCGTATAAACGACCCTTAAATGGCTTACACTGCATCATGCATTATCAATAGCTTTTTTGGTGAATTAGACAGAAAATACTAATTTAAATTACAGGTTCACATCTTGTGTTTTTTAAGTTTCTGTTTTATGAAAGAAGTGTGTTTTGTTGCACTTGCCATCATTTTGGACTGGATACTTAAAAGTGTTAGTGTAACATCATGCAGAAGAAAAGGTTTTCTAGTGAACAATGCCATTGTTAAACTGTGCTTTTTGAATTCGAATTTATTGAAGGATAGTCCCTTGAGATGTAACATCTGATTTTCAAGGGGGTCCTATAAACACAAAACAAAACTTTACAGCATAAACAAATATCCATACAAATATGTAAACACAAAATACAATAAAAAACACTCTACCAGCCCTCCACTCCCACAACATAATTAAAAATCAATCAACATAATTATAACAGAATTGATGAAGTATAAATAAAGCAAAAGCATATACAAGTTATATTAAAATAAGAAAATAAGGCTAACCTAAAGTGTTAAAGAGAAAAAAACGATCTCAAAGATCGAGAAAGATTATTTCAATCAATAGGAGATTTTTATTAAAGGACCTACGCCCTGCTTCGCTAAACATTCTAGGAAAGGAAAGGAACCTTAAAACAAATCACATAAAGAATTATAAAGTACATTAAGGGGCTTCAAATAAGTATCAGAGGTATTTTGATATACAAAATCGGCATAGTCAATAAGAGGTAATACTTGTGAAGCAATTATTTTCCTAACTTGATAAGTAAAACAATGAATCGAACGATCGAGTAAACACAATTGATAATATAATCAGTGTGTTGCTTAATATCTTGGTCCAAAGACCAAGATATTTAAATGAATCAACATACTCAAGGGGTCGACCATCATCAAAAGTAATATCGAAATCAAAAGGAAAATAATGACATCGTCTAGTGCCATACAACATACAACAAGATTTATTCTTATTCAATGTAAGCATATTATTAACAAACCCTTTTTGAACCAAGTTAAATTTGCAATGGATCAGAATTAGTGGTATACATGACAGTATCATCCACATAAAGATGTACAGAACAATTTTGCTTTATTTGAGATCAAAATTAGAACCCTGAGGAACGCCTTTTTCAAAAAAATCGGGACTGAAAACCTTGAACTACAACATATTGATGCCTGTTATGCAAATAAGCATGAAACCAGATAAAAGCATTTCTGGTCAGACCAATAGAGGACAATTTATTAAGAAGAACATAATGATTGACCATATCAAAGCCTTTGAAAGATCAATTAAAGTGGCACTTGTGTCTTGGCCTTTGTCGAATGATTAAAACACGACATTTTGACATTGTGAATTTTTAAAGAGTAGTAGAATAATTAGGTCTAAAGCCTGACTGAAATGGTGATAGAATATTAAGCAAGCCAATATAAAAAGTTAAATGATTCAAAATAAGTTTTTATAACTGAACAAATAATAGAACTTGGACCATTTCTGATCCAAATAAGTGTTGTAGGATCAAAAATAGTATTTCAATACTATCAATTTTCACGTATTTACTACGTGTTTCAATAATTTTTATTTAATTAAAAAGTTTATTAAACTGATGCAATCTGACATAACACCAGATTTGATTATCCTATCAGGATTAGTAACAAGAATCCAATCATTTATGGATTCATTTGTGGATTTATTAATAGTGGACAAAATACACATTGTAGAGTCAGGTGGAGCAGAGGGTGGCCTATAAATTTGACCAATAATTAACTTTTTGTTAACATGAAGAGTAACCTTAATAATAAGGCATTCAAAATAAACAGGCTCAATGTTAAGAATAAGATTTGCAGAGGCATACGTCGGATCTATCAGATCTATACAAAACATAATCATCAATTTTTCTGAGATTTTACTACGTAGCCATGTTTCAGAAATGGTAATAATGTTAAGGCCTGTGCACACCTGGACGATAATTGCACGCGTTTTTCTGAGACGTTTTTCGACATTCATACCCGATTTTCACTGGCAGTGCTTAATGAAAAACAGAAATACACCGGTACACAAGGTGGCGCTGCGCAACTTATGCTTCGGACACTCGCAAAGAAAAGAGCCTTATTTATTTATTTTGTCTTGATTCATCTTCGTTGTCGTTGTCGATGTGTGCTTGCAAGACTGTTTTGTGCTTGAGCGCCACCAAGTTGTTGGCAACTTTTTCTGCAGCTTCAGGCACGTGATCAAAAGCGCCAATTTCATTTGTCCGGCAGTTTTTAACGCAGCGCATTAAACCAAAAAAAGAGCCCCAGGCTTTTAAAAAAAATTACGCTTTTATGTCTGCCGTTTTTTGCGTCGGTGTGGACATATTGGCGCCCTTTGTTTAGTCATGAGGCGTTAAACAGGCCTTTTAGGTTTGTAAAGAAACACCCAGGCTCTTAGGACATCAATTTTTGAAACAATACATCTCATATTCAGGTGAATAACCGATAAACCTTTAACTAATTCAATTATTACAATCAAAAAATAAAAATGTAATGAAGAAGAAGAAAACTAGGAGTGAGGAAGAAAAATGAGGGACCACAAATACACATACACATGCACACACCACAAAATGAAAAGGTAAACTAACATAATACAGATTAGGATTCCATCTGCAGTAAAGTATATTATAGAAAAAAAAGCATGCAGTTTATTTATAAAATAAACAAAGAAAAACAACCCCCAGTCAAATGATATTATTTCCACCAGAGAATAGGTCATGTTAAATGCTTTTTGAGATAAAGTGAATAGTTGTGCTTGGATAAAAAAACCTTAGTTTTCTAATAATAGGAAGAGTGTTTTGTCTCAACCTTTTATGGTTTTTACCTGTTTGCAGGGAGGGACGATCCAACGCTCATGTAAAAGGAGATTGCCAGCGAATTGGAGACGTAATGCTCCGTAACATGTGTGCCCTGAAGGTGAGATTATAGTTCAGTTCTACAAAATAGTACAGCATAATAAATTGTATGTTTTAATTTACTGTTTTGGAAAGCTTCATTTATGACATTCCATTGTTGCATTCCTCAGGATTCTACAGGCTATCTGCAGAAGCATGATGAGGTGTTAACAGAGCTTGAGAAAACAACAAAGCGTGTGAAGAAACTAGAGACTGTGTATAAAGAGTTTGAGCTGCAGAAGGTTTGCTACCTGCCTCTCAATACTTTCCTTCTGAAGCCCATCCAGAGACTGATGCACTACAAACTCATCTTGGAGCGTCTGTGTAAGCATTATTCTCCCCAGCACTCAGACTACGAGGATTGCAAAGGTGAGTCGTTTCAAAATTAAATTATATCTGCTCCCAGGTATACCTTCCTTTAAGATCTGGGCATGGTAATGCCCTTATGTGTGTTCAATTGACTGTAACTTTCTGCAGAGGCTCTTAAGGAGGTGGCAGAGATTGCAACTCAGCTGCAGAGCAGTCTGATTCGACTGGAGAATTTCCAGAAGCTGACAGAACTTCAAAGGGATCTGATAGGCATTGAGAATCTTACAGCCCCAGGAAGAGTGAGTTCTTACCTTGCTTATGTGTGGGTGATAGAAGTGGAGTAGTGGTCAGGGTGTACATTACTGAGACTTACACAACCAAGCACCAATAAAGGTGATGCCAAAACAGTAAATGTTAGTATGCTGTAATCTGTAACTCTCTAACTATAGTTTGAACTGAGATTTTGTGGGAGGTTTCAAACACAAAGTAATTAAGTAAAGTAACCGGCAATGTTATATTTCAAACAGAGGTGCCGACAGAGAGACAAAGGTTGCATCTTTAAATATGGTATTACAAGAATTACAGTTATATGTATGGTACACATACATACTGTTATGGACTGTTATGGAGCATCTCAACAGAATGGAACAAAACTCAGATTATCAAGACCTTATTCAAACGTGAACTGCTTTTACCCAGAAGCTGTATAGTATAAACCTTATTTGCAGGGATTTTATTGGAATTGAAATGCTGTGTGGACATTGTTCAAATTAATTCTCAAAGAAAAATATGATAATATAATATATTAAGTCTGTGATTCTCTGTTTATTTTTCCTGCTGTCTAGGAGTTCATCAGGGAAGGCTGTCTATACAAGCTTACCAAGAAGGGTCTGCAGCAGAGAATGTTTTTTCTTGTAAGATTTACTTTGTAATCTGTTAGTTGTTTTGGCACTCTTTATTTTTAACTTCGGCCTATGCTGATCAAAATCTTTTCTATCTAAGTTTTCAGACATGCTGCTGTACACAAGCAAAGGAGTGACAGCAACCAATCAGTTCAAAGTTCATGGACAGCTTCCTCTGCATGGCATGATTGTGAGTATATGCATAAGACACATGTAATGTTTGCAATGACAAACTTTTAAATAATAGCATACTCCACACTGTACTACACTCTTAAAAATAAAGGTGCTTCATGATGCCATAGAAGAACCTTTTTTGTCTAATGGTTCCATAAAGAACCTTTAACATCAGAAGAACCTTTTTGTCTCATAAAAGGTTCTTTGTGGCGAAAAAAGGTTCTTCAGATTATAAAAAGATAGTTCTGTAAAGAACCTTTGACTGAATGGTTCTTTGTGGAACCAAACATTTTTCTTTTATGGCGTTGCACCTTTTTTTAAAATTTATTATTAAGAGTGTATGTATACAGATCAATATTTCATAATCTGCATTCAATACAGATTATGCTAGAAAAAAAGTAACCTTACACAACATTGTTGTCACAAGACCTCCTTTTATTTACTTAATTTAACAAGTAGCATCCCATCATTTTTTGTTTATCTAATACACTGATTTTGGTTTATTTGTCAAACAGATCAAGTTTATGCGGAGTGCATTGCGTTTAGGATACACAGTGCTTTGTTGTATACTGCACAACAAATGTAGTAGGTTATTCTATGCATAAAGAAAATTTGCATAATTAGCAAATTATTAGGGCTGTACGAGAATATTCGATTATTTGAATATTCGATCGGTGGGTTGGAATCCGTTTTTCAGACACCTGGCATCCCGCCTAAACGGTTCTCATTCACGCTTGTGAATATGAATAGCCCATGAGTGAATGTCATGATTTAATGGCAAATTATTCATATTTCGTTTAGTTTCTTTATGAAGTAAATTTAGAAAAAATGTTTGGAGTATTTTTTGTTTGTGACTCAGGTGCTGAACGCATAGTATGATTGCTAACTGGGCTAGAGTACGGATTTACATGCTTAAATGCGAATGACGTTATAACGTTAAACTGTTGCAGCCATTAAAATAGTTTTTTGTTTTGTTTCAATGGTAAATTAGATATATTTTGTTTCCTTTCTTTACTACATTAATTAGAAACGTGATTTGAGTATTTGTTTGTTGCTCAGGCACAGAACACAGTTTGATTGCAAACCGAGCGAGACGCGGAATTAAACGCATGACGGGCACGAGTCTGTTTATATTCCTCATTCAGCTTCAGCTGTCACAGTAAGAAAAAAAAAACTTTTGATACGTGCGACATGCAACCTGTGTCCTTACTGGGTTATTAAAGTTCCAATGAGGATTTTAAACAGACTCGAGCCCGTCATGCATTTAAATCCGTGTCTTGCATGGTTGGCAATGAAACTGTGTGTTCTGTGCCAGAGCAACAAACAAATACTCAAAACATGTTTCTAAACTAATGTAATAAGTAAAGGAAATTATTTACCATTGAAACAAAATACAACTATTTTAATGGCTGCAACAGTTTAAACATTATAACGTCATTCTCGTTATTCATTTAAATCCGCACTTCAGCGCAGTTGGCAAATCAAACTATGGCGTACAGCACCTGAGTTACAAACAAAAAGTCCTCCAAACATTTTTCTAAATTATCTTAATAAAGAGACTAAACGAAATATGAATATTTGCCATTAAAAACAAAACTTTTTTAATGTGACGCTTCCGGCTCACGCTGTTCTGTAGTGTATTAAATGTTTATTAATTCTGAACGTGTCGCATGCCCATATTGTACCAAACTGCGATACTGCAATCCCTTGGGTCCGCAGCAACACCCCCCCTCCCGCCGAAGCTTCGAATATTCTGTGTTGATCACTACCAAAGCTTCGAGGCTCAAAAAATGGTATTCGGACCAGCTCTACAAATTATACAAACTGCGTAATGTGAAAATACAGTAGTAAGAGAAGTATGCTACAGTTCCAACTGTTCTGAGTACAGAAGCCAGTGGTGAGAAGGCCTCAGTATTTTAGAGAATTTTGTTCTTTACACTGAATCTGGTACCTGCATACAAAAAATGGAAAGCAACAAAGTAGACAGATTGATAATTATAATGACCTTAAAAGCTTGTCAATGTTGTTGTTTTTACTTGCATTTTTCACCTATATTGACAAACAAAAACCATAAGCATAGTTCAGCTTGGCTTTAATGGTTAAAGCACACACTCCCCATCAAAAAGTTTCATCTTCCATGTCAAAGCTGCCTGCCTGGAAAGCCCTCATGATGAACTATCCAAAAGTGCTATGCTGAGAGGCTTTGCCCAGATTTAAACATTAGTGAGTTCTCTTAGTAATGTGGTGTTTTTAAACGAAATTAGAATTAATCTGGCTTGAGGTTCTCTCAAATGAAAACAAGGACACAGGGAGGCTGTGATAAATGACGTTTGCTCTGGCATTTTCTCTAAACATCTGCGCTGTCTCACATTTTAGGTTCCTTATCATAGACAAAAGATGTTTCAGGACATGTTTGGAGTGTCTACACTTATGTAGAATATGAATGGTCTCTCCTAGTCCAGACTATTGTGGAAATTAACTAAAAGAGGGATGAGTTAAAATGATGTCTGGGCAACAGCCTGCCACCGATGCACAGATGAAACAAATCAATCAATATTTTAAGCCGAAAGCAGAGCACAAGGTTTTTGCATGGGCTTTGAATTACCTCTGTATTAAGATTTGTTTCATAGGACTTTTTTGTGTAGTCTTATTTATATAGGGTTGTTGTGCATTTAATGTTGCATTAATGGTTAGGTGTGACTAGGTGTGACAGTAGAATGGCCTCTGGCCTCTCTGTCTGCTAACCTGCATGTCTGTGCTTCACTCCTGCCCGCAGCTCATTGTGCTGGACGCTCCGGTAAGTATAAGGAAACTCCCACAATTCTCTTCTTCCAACCAACAAATGTAAAAAATTGCCTCTTTCCTCTTCATCCCTGGCTTTATAGAAATGAGGACTGAAAGTCAGGATGCTTACTAGATTATAGACATTGATAAGGATGAGGTCAGTCACATAACATCAAGTAAAGCTTACTTATATAATTTCTTAACAGATACTTTCTCTGGACTGTATTTTGCAGGTGGAGGAGAGCGAGAATGAGTGGTCCGTCCCACATTGCTTCACCATATATTCTGCTCAAAGAACTATTGTCGTGGCAGCCAGGTGAGATACAAAGCATGTTGCAGTGCTCTGTAAGGTTTTTCACAGTAAACTCTTACACCTGGGCTTTTCTAACCTAAAAGGGGTCATATGATGGAATTTCATGTTTTTCTTTAAACTTAGTGTGTTATATAACCGTTTGTGCATGGATAAGACATCCAAAGTCACAAAACTATTTATTCTAACTAAAACGTAAGTCTGATCCAGATCTTCCTTAAACACCCCATCAATTCATCTCTACGTCAGTATGTGGTAATGTTTGAATGACGCTTCCCAAATGTACACGCAAAGCTGAAGACGTAGCTTCAGTTATTGCAGCTGTGGTGCTGCAGTCGCCATGTCTCAGCAGAAATGCATAAGACAACATAAAAACATACCTCTGTAAAGCATTCTTCTGGTCAAGCCATTGGTTTCATCATCAAAACGAGGTTTGAAGGCAAAACAGATGCTGGTTTTACTCTTTATGCACTTATGTACTTGTATTTATGCTATTTATTATAACCGGTCTGACTCCGAGTGGATGACGCGAACTGACATTAGTTCCAGCATGAGAGTTGAGCGCACTGGGCGCACTTTCATACACTGTCTGGCCTCCGCTGCGCTTGCATATGCGTTTTTTTCTGCTCATTTTATTATTTAATCTGACACTGCTGATATTAGCGTACTGTTTTTGCAACTGTTATATAACACAAAACTTCTCAGAGTGAGAGGAGAGATGAACTGACAATCAATTTACACTTAGTTTATGTTAGCTTGAAAAGGAAAGACGATTTTTTTCCACACTTTGTAACAGCTTTATTCCAAAACTGTAATAATTTGTTGGGAATATTTATCATATGTAGCCTAGTGGGCGATCCAGCATTGGCTGCTCCACTTTTCGACTCCAGCTCTCGCAGTATGTGGTTTACAAACTGTCATATGGGGAAGCTTGGTCACTTGGTTTTGCATTACACTTAAAAACTGTTTATTCCTATGACTAAGAATGTCACTTGTTCATTGGTTTACGCGTTTTTGTGCTTGGACACTGGATTTTTTTTGCACAAGCAAGCGCCGGAAGCGGAGATGATGCACTGGCCGGGAGATGGTGAGAAAGTAACGCATCCTGCATTTTCAACAAGTTTTAGATGTCAATGACCCATAAACAATATACACAACCTCCGCAAGCATTTCTTAATTTTCATACATATATACACAAAAAATGTACAAATAATACCCCATAATGACAACTTTAAAGAAGTTTGTTGGAAATTTTTGCAAATTTGTTAAAAATAAGACAAAAAAAATAAGTATTCACAGCCTTTGCCATGACACCAGGATTCTTCGGCTGCCGGCCAACTGAGTGGTCAGGGGAGAAGGGCATTAGTCAGGGAGGTGACCAAGAACCCGATGGTTTTTCTGACAGAGATCCAGCGTACAAGTACATGTAAAATGTGTAACAAGGCACCGTAAAATAAAGTGTTACCAAAAAATGTAATAGTGTCATGTCTGGAGGAAACAAGGCACCGCTCATCACCTGGCCAGTACCATCCCTACAGTGAAGCATGGTGGTGGTGGCAGCATCATGCTGTGGGGATGTTTTTCAGCAGCAAACTAGTCAGCATTGAGGGAACGTTCTGCTGAAGTTTCAGGCCTAGCCCAGATGTCCGAAGTTCACAGGGCCTAGCCCAGATGTCCGAAGTTCACAGGGCCTAAGCGTTTTTAGGTGCATAAATGCCCTGCCCCTAGGTGGCCTACGGGCCAATGCAATGAGGGCAAAAAGTGCTCTGGAGAAAGTTCCTCCTAAAAACTTGCATATTTAACGGTTACAGGTTATTTAAAATGGCAAGAGTGCCAACATACAACATTGATATTTACAGAAAAGACAGTTTTGGTGTGGTTTTGTCTCTGGGTCAACCACAGGTCTCTCTGTTGGGGCTACCTGGCTCTGCTCGCTCCTCAAGCCCAAAATATAGTACAGCCGTCCGTGCGCCGCCCACATGACATAATTTCATCATCAGGAGGGTCCGCGGTCGTCCGCATAACAGCGCATGGACGGAAAAATGTTGAATCGTCCGAGTCCACTAGGTGCCGTACTGCGAATGCGTCTAACTTGTCCATCCACGCTTAAGAGCGGTTGAATATGCTCAAGATAATGTGCGGACGCATCTGTGCATGAGACGGACGCGGAAAGTGAAGTATACCTGGGCCTTCAGGAGGATATCCCATTGAGGTCCCAGAGGTTATCAACGCTTTCAGGGGAGAACCAACCTGGAGCCAGGCCTGGCTCTGGTCCTTTGATGCTGGTATCAAGAGACCAGGACAAAGGGGGTGTGGGCCATAAACTCCCACTTCTCTTCTTTAATGATTCAGACACAAGATCCAACAATTTTGGCTATGCCAGGCTCTACAACTCTGTGAATGTCCTTGAGTGGCCCGCCAAAACCCACACTTAAACCCGATTGAAAAACTCTGAAAATGGCTGTGCACCAACGCTTCTAATCCAACCTGATGGAGCTAATAAGGAGGTAATGCAAAAAACACTTGGAGAATCTGCCCAAAAATAGGTGCGACAAGCTTGTAGCATCATACTCAAAAAGACTTTAATTGCTGTCAAAGATGCTTCAACAAAGTATTAAGGAAAGGCTGGTATAATTATGTACATGTGTCTTTTATTTATAATACATTTGCAAAGATTTTAAACAAACTTTTTTCATGTTGTCATTATGGGGTATTGTTTGTAGAATTTTGAGGAAAATAATGAATTTAATCCATTTTGGACTAAGGCTGTAACAACAAAATGTGGAAAAAGGTAAGCGCTGTGTATACTTTCTGGATGCACTATAACAGCATGGACTTAATCACAAATGAAAGTTGCTATTCTGCTTTTGTGAGTTCCACCGTACACAATAGCTTAATTGATTATTTTATGCGCTCATACGTACTGAGTTTGTGCCTGTCTGCTACTGCAGTCTATGATTTATTTGTTTTCATATCAAAATCTAAACCCTCTAAATATTTAGGGTTGGTTTCCTGTACAGGGTTTTAGACTAATCCTAGATTAAAATAAACGTTAGAGTCTAAGTACACAAGTAATGTTTTTTGTAAAGCATGTTGGTTAAAACTACTTGAATGTCCTAATTTAACTAAGACCTAGTCCTGGCTCAATTAAATTCCTGTTTGGAAAACCACCCCTTATAGATTGTAATAGATGGGAAAACCTAAGCACAGTCCCCAAGCAAATCCCCTGACCATGACCATCCAGCAATAATTACTAACCCCCCTATATAGTATGACATGTGTGAATGAGTAAACCAAGAATAGGTTTATCAAGGTTTAAAAGTAACTGTGTAAATCATAAAATACCTGGGTTTAGGTTGTATTTACTTAATGTATTTACCAAATAATTTTTTATTTTACTATTATTGTCATCACTTTAGTGTTTGCTTTTCATTATCTTCCAGTAAGAGACTCAATCTCTCCTCCACAGCTCCAAAGTAGAGATGAACAAATGGATCGAAGATCTAAACATGGCAATTGACATGTCAAAGAAGACTCAGGAGAAATCAGATCTTCTGCTGGATCCCAGCCTGTGCGATCGCTCCAACAGTAAGTACCTCAAGCTTGATTGCGTTTCTCCACTTTCGACACGTGTGCAGGTGTTTTTATCCCATAGTCTCCTCACCTCTGTTCCTGAAAAGTACAGTAGATGTAAACCCTGCACCTTCTGGTTCCTCCTCTTGTTTTTCCCTTCCTACTTTCCTCCTCTTCCTCCGTGCAATCGTAAGGGTCATCGGATGAGGTGTCTCTGGAGCAGGAATCAGAGGATGACATGAACTCCTCCCGTTGCTCCTTGGATAAGCAGAGCCATCACAGGGCCAACACCACCATGCATGTGTGTTGGCACCGCAACACCAGCGTCTCCATGTCAGATCACAGCCTAGCCGTAGAGGTACACTTAACACACACACTTAGTTTCTTCATGGAACTTCATTGTGAAGGTCTTAACTAACTGCAATTTACAATAGAGTGAAACATTTATTAATGTTGCCATGGTGAATTTTTAAAACAATTGTTGCATTACAGTAACTGTTATATTTTAGCATCTTTAAAGTAACGACGCTTTGCCTAACTCTCCTGAATGCTTTAATAGTAAAAGATGCTTTAAAATAGTATTAGTTTTTATATTTGAAAAGGTATGTGACAGATAAGATCTTGAAAGACTTGTTTGACACATATAGCTCTACATACACACGCACACACACGCGTACGTACGTATCTCTAAGCCTGGCTGTTGAAGCCTGGAATGCAACTAAAGCTTGTGGATGAGGGGTAAAGAGACTAGGATTTTTTGCATCTTTCTCGTGTTTCTTCCTTCCTATTTTCCGGTTATACTCTGTCCTGTAAATCCTTCCCCCACTCCCAATGTTTTTATGTGTGTAAAAAAATGTTTTACCTCACTTTGTGTCCATCTCTCCTCTAAGAGTATTTAACAGTATCTGCCTTGCATAAAAGTGACTAAATTAATGAACTTCTGGTCTTTTAACATTTCCTCTTTACAGATATGAAGAATTTTCAGTCTGTCTTTTCCCCACTTAGGGAGTGAGAGTTAACAGTCTAACACACTTCTTTTTTTTTCTTCTCTTCTTTTGCTCCTTGCTGTCATCTTTGTCTCCATCACGTTCTCTGCTGCACATTATCTGTCCATCCTGTTTATGTCCTGTTTCCTGTGTTCGGTTTGCCTGCCTGCCTGCTCTCAGTATTCAGCTCACCAGCCGTGTCTCCTGAGCTCCCCCCTCGCTACCTGCTCAGTCAGGGCCAGCGACCCAACACTATCACACATGTGTGCTGGTACCGAAACCAGAACCTTTCTCTTAATGACTACCTGCGCATGAATCAGGTACAGATAAGGTCACAAACTCTGAAATTAGTCACCTTTTAGAGTTTGATCACCTTTCAGAGTTATGGACAATTTTAGTCAACTTTCCACCTAAATATACAAAAAAGGAGTATTAGGATCTTTAACCCATTAAATGCATGAAGCTTTTATACAGTGCCTATAAAAGTATTCACCCCCTTCATGTTTATTCCTTATGTTAAAATACTATAAATTACATATTTTTTACATTAATCTACACTTCATACACCATAATGACAAAGAAAAAAAGTAATAATAGTAAATACATCAAGTATTCATCCCCTTCTCTGGGAAACTTTGATTTTAGCTCAGAAGCATTCCAGTTTTGCTTGTTGACAATATTACACTTCAAGTGGAATTAACCTGTGGCAAATTAAATTGATAATAAAAGGTCTAATTGCTGAAAATGCTTATAAGAGCAAAAACCAAGCCATGAGGTCAAAAGAACTGCCAGTAGAGCTTTGAGAGATGGAAGAAACTTACAGAAGGACAAACATCACTGCAACACTCCACCAATCTGGGCTTTATGACAGAGTGGCCAAACTCAAGCCTCTCCTCAGTGAAGACGCATGAAAACGTGAAATTTGCAAAGAATAATAATAATAATAATAATAAAGTGTTGTATTAGCAGCATCATGCTTTGTATGTGTTTATCAGCATCAGGGACAGGGGAACTTGTCAGGATAGAAGAAAGGCTCAAAATACAGATATACCTTTAATGAAAACCTAGTCCAGGCGTACGTATGCACAAATTTGTGCGTGAAACCTACGTACGAACGTTTTCACAAAGAAATCATGATTCACTAAAAGTTTCATATCAAAATGTATTCTAAATTTAAAAAAAATACAGGAACAGCTGAAAGCACACATACGCAAAATTCACACTCTGGCCGGTCTTACTCTCTCCAGACTTGTATGCAGCGTCCGACACTGTCAGCCACTAGATACTGCTAGCAACACTTTCATCACTTGGAATCTCAGGTACTCCTCTTCTCTGGTTCACTTCCTACCTCTCTGACAGATCCTTCAAAGTGTCATGGAGGGGCTTGCTATCCACTGCTCGCCACATGACCACTGGGGTCCCTCAGGGATCAGTGCTTGGACCACTCCTCTTCTCCATCTACACAACATCCTTAGGAGAAACTGTGTGCCTGTATGATGGGTACTATCACTGTTATGCTGATGACACCCAGATTTACATCTCATTTCACCCAGACGATCCCACTGTAGCTGCAAGTATTTGAGCCTGCCTTGAAGATATCTCGGCTTGGATGAAAGAGCATCTTCTCCAGCTGAACCCTGCCAAGACTGAACTTCTTGTATTTCTGGCACACCTCTCAGTGCAACATGACCTCACCATTGAACTTGATAACACCACAAGCACACTTTCCAAAATATCCAGGAACCTCTGAGTCATCTTTGATGACCATCTTCAGTGACCACATTACAAAGACAACATGATCATTCTGATTTGCTTTATTCAACATCAGGAATATTAGATCCTATTTCACTGTGCATGCAGCACAGCTACTTGTTCAGGCCCTTGTTATCTCAAGGTTGGACTACTGCAATTCTCTCCTTGCCGGTCTTCCTGCAAAGGCAATCAAACCACTACAGCTGGTTTAGAATGCACCAAAAGGGCTCATGTGACACCCTCTCTCTCCACTGTTTACCGCTCAAAGCCTGTATCAAATTCAAGTCACTAACGCTTGCCTACAGAGCTATGACTGGCTCCGCACCGGCATATTTTCATACCCTCCTACACTCCATCAAGATCCTTGCGTTCAGCAAATGAGCGGCGTCTTGTATTGCCCTTTCAAATGGGCAGTAGATCACTTTCCCGCTCATTCTCCTACACAACTCCTTGCTGGTGGAACAGCCTTCCAAACTCTGTCCGATCAACCACATCTCTCACAACATTCAAACAACATCTTAATACACATCTTCTGTGAATAATTGATGAATAAATTAAATAAAATTAAAAAATACTAGCCCTCTGTCTCTTTCTATCAATAGGTTGTGTTCTGGCTTTTGTGGAAACTAGTAACTTG
Organism: Oreonectes daqikongensis; assembly: GCA_026939265.1. Classification (NCBI taxonomy): domain Eukaryota; kingdom Metazoa; phylum Chordata; class Actinopteri; order Cypriniformes; family Nemacheilidae; genus Oreonectes; species Oreonectes daqikongensis. Next base: position 960,403 of record JAOTQM010000446.1, on the reverse strand, counting down.
GTGTTAGAACTTATTGAATTATTTCCCCTGTATGACATACCGCTTTATTGCTTCCTAATATCTTTGGATAAAAGCGTCTGCTAAATGACTAAATGTAAATGTACTCTCTCTCCCTCCCTCCCTCCCTCCTCCCTCCTCCCTCCCTCCCTCCCTCCCTCCCTCCCTCCCTCTCTCTCTCTCTCTCTCCCTCCCTCCCTCCCTCCCTCTCTCTCTCTCTCTCTCCTCCCTCTCTCCCTCCCTCTCCTCTCTCTCTCTCTCTCCCTCCCTCCCTCCCTCCCTCCCTCTCTCTCTCTCCCTCCCTCCCTCCCTCCCTCCCTCCCTCTCTCTCTCTCCCTCCCTCCCTCCCTCCCTCCCTCTCTCTCTCTCCTCCCTCCCTCCCTCCCTCCCTCTCTCTCTCTCTCTCTCTCTCTCCCTCCCTCCCTCCCTCCTCTCTCTCTCCCTCCCTCCTCCCTCCCTCCCTCCCTCTCTCTCTCTCCTCTCTCTCCCTCCCTCCCTCCCTCCCTCTCTCTCTCTTCCTCTCCTCTCTCTCTCTCTCCTCTCTCTCTCTCCCTCCCTCCCTCTCTCTCTCTCCCTCCCTCCCTCTCTCTCTCTCTCTCTCTCCTCCCTCCCTCCCTCTCGCTCTCTCGCTCTCTCTCACTCGCTCTCTCTGTGTGTGTGTATATATATATATATGTATATATAAAAATGTATGTATATCTTAGGATAATAGTTATATTGCTACTATAAATAATTATTTATATTAAATACGCTAAAATTTATATTTCATTTTAAAATGATTTCATCATATACAGTGAAAGATAAGTAAGAAAAGCTGTGTTAGACTATAGCTCAAGCTGCAACGTTTGTCTGAATAACAGTGCTTGTACAGCCAGCTAAAGAGAGATCTCTGTAAACTGTGTGTCTATATAAAAGGTGTTTTATTGTGTATGGACTGATTTTGAGAACTGCGCACTTGGAATTATTCAAAGATCTGGCGAGAGCGTGGCTGTAGACAGCGTCACATGGGGTTGTGTGGAGTATCTTTGACTTAAGTGGTAACAGGCAGTTAAAAGAAGGGCTATGTGGAAAGACCTAATATGGAGGCAGTCTGGGTGTGTTTTATGCAAATGACTAAACTCATGCACTCGGCCGCTCATTTAGAATGCTACAAATTCACTAACATTAGGACAAGGTTACAAACAAATTGATGTGCCTACGCACGTGTTGTGAATTAGACGTTTCGTGAGAAGTTTAAATGTGCGTATAAATACGAATAATCAAGCAAATATTAGTGAATGAGACCCTACTGATGGTCCTCAACCTTCAGAGGATCTGAGGAGAATATTGCCAAATGCAGATGTGTAAAGCTTGTCACATCATACCCAAACAGTCTTTAGGCTGTAAAGGTATTTTAACCAAGAACTGAGTTAGGGTATGAATACTTTTGCAATGTACTTATTTTAGTTTTTCCTTTTAAATTTTTTCAAAGTTTTTTGCTTTGTCAATTTGGTGTATGGGGTGTAGATTGATGTGAAAGAAAGAAGTAACTTGAATTAGTTTAATAAGGCAGCAACATAACAAAATGTGGAAAGAAAATTAAGGGGGTTAATTACTTTTTAGGCACTGTATGTGAACTGAAGAAACAAAACAAAAAATGTTTAGATATAAAAAAAAAACATCAAAAAACAAAACTATGACTATAGGACTATGTATTCACTGTCCAGTATTCTAGTCTAATTTGACTTAAACACATATAAAATCTGAGTTTGGCCACATTATTTGTGTTTACTGCATGTTCAAGATTAAACAGGTTTATCGGTTGTAATAATAATACTTCATGTTTTATACACTTTTTGCATTGTAGGTATAGAGCATTTTGCAAGAAGTAAACAACACTGGTCTAAAAGCACTTTCAGTTTTTAACACTACACAAACAGTAGAACAAAATACAAACAACAGAACATTGAGAACTAAACAAACATAAGATTTAATTTTTTGCCTTGCAATTATAAGGTTCTGTCTGCGTTCTGAGTAGTTTTAAGATATTATGCTTCAAAGTTTTTGCATTTCATATAGCAAAAATTATATGAGCAACAAATCTCTTTTATACGTGAAAAAGACAGAGACCCTAAATGTATTCTAAATGTACAATATCAACATTTTCTGAAATTTGTAAAGGGAGATTTTTGAAACGTCAAACGCAGATAAAACCTTCTAATCACTTTCTGCTTAGAATTATAAGGTTCTATCTGCAAAACATTCATTAAAGCAATGCATTTTCAAGCAACACAATTTAATTTACTAAACATGAAATACGTGTTGTTGTAATCATACCTGTCAACACTCCCGTTTTTGCCGGGAGTCTCCCGTTTTTCACAGCCATCTCTTGCCACCCTACCGTTTTCTTATTTCTCCCGTAAAACTCCCGTATTTCAGTTATTTCTCCTTTGAAACTCCCGGACCGATGGGAACCGGAAAGCATTCGCGTAAACAAGGGGGATTTCCAAAAAAAACGTGTTATGAAAAGAGTGTTGTGTTCTGCAGACAACTCAGGTAGCAGGTAGAGTTTATTTTTAATATTTCCTGTACTGTGACAATACGGAGTTCTTGTAAATAATAACGCCAATCCATCCATCCATGTAACATTCTGCTAACTAATAAACAAAGTTAAACTACAGAAAGCGTGAAGGGACAAACTGCTCGTACATTTTTAAACCGTGTGTATTTCATGTCTGATGTTGAGATCTCTGACAAAATTTAAATATTAAATTAAAATGATGTCTTGCAGAGCTCATTTAACAGTTTGTCTTATTATTCTGAATAAATATATTGATTTACATTGAAGAATTTAAATTCTTACATTTAAAGAGAATTCACCCCTCCCCCCCAATCGCGGCTCTCCCGGATTTTGGTACCCAAATGTTGACAGGTATGGTTGTAATGTGTAAAAATGTTACATTTAAATGGTTTTTATTATACTTAATTTCATATATTTAATATTTTAGGATGCTTTTTTCTTGTTCAAGTTATGCATAAAAGGCTGTGATAATTGTTTTATCTAAACGTTTTATCCACGAAGGGGGAACAAATAAAATTATTTTCTAGAGAGGAGTATGGCTGAAATAACATATTGGTTTTTTTTTTAAATTAAGATTTAAGGCATTAATGGCATTATGAGGGTGTATGTAAACACAAGAATTAGGAAGCTAGCATTGCTGTTTAGTCAATGAATATAAAATAATCTCCTCAACAAAACAAAAACAATTCTCTAGTTTGAGCTACTCCCTTTGACAAGAGTATCAATAAAACAGTCAACCTTGAGGTTTCTTTTAAACCTTGTTTTACGTTGCGGTTTCCTCCGATATTTCTCACTGTCACTGAGGAGCCTGTCACATGACAAAGAAAGCTGATCCTGATTGGTCCTCTTGAGTGCATTCAAAGTGCTCGCAGATAGAACCTTATAGAACAAAATTATAATTTTATTTTGTAGATATTTTGTCTTCTTAAAAAACTGTAGTGTACACACAAAAAACATGGCATAATGTAAATAAGTTGTTAAAATAATATGTGAATAACTCAATTTTGACCAAAATGCCAGATAGAACTTTATAATTCTAAGGCGACGATGTGTATGACATGTTCTCACTGTATTGTAGCAATTGAATTCTTAAGTTCCTGTTGGGCCTCATTACAGAACCAGCTGTCTGGCTACCTCCTGAGGAAATTCAAGAACAGCAATGGCTGGCAGAAACTCTGGGTCGTTTTTACCAACTTCTGCCTGTTCTTCTATAAGACACACCAGGTATTATAAGAGGCACTTGTTCTTTGATTTGTGTTTCTCATGTTCACCCTGAAAGCATCCAGTTTATGTAGGTGGTTTGTGAGTCTAGACAATTTTTAATTAATAAATTGTTTTGGTTCCAGGATGACTTTCCTCTGGCCAGTCTGCCGTTGCTAGGTTACACAGTTAGCACCCCGGGGGAATCAGATAGCATCCATAAGGAGTATGTCTTCAAGCTGCAATTCAAATCCCATGTTTACTTTTTTAGGGCAGAGAGCGAGTATACATTTGAGAGGTAAAGCTTTTTTTGTATTTCTGTATTATAAAATATTTTTTCACTCACTCGTTATGCTTTTCTAATTTGTTGGTTTGTAAGGCATAATGTGAACTGTGTATTCCATTGTTCACCTATAAACCTCTTTTAAGAGTAATCAAGACCCTAACATAGTCGAAAAAGGTTATCATGTTGGCTAAACATTATTCTGCCTATTACATGGCTACCCATTAAATTTAGTAAATGTTTTTCAAATATTGAGTTTTATCATTTAAAGCCTGTCTCAGATTACAGTTTAAAAATCCTGACCAATTATAAAATCTGGTTGCAGCACACACACAGGGAGAATCTTGACAGATTCTCTTATTTAAAATCTTTACCATGCTCATACTAAAAGATTCTAAACTCCTGGCTCGTCACACACTACAAGATAATATTAAGATTATCGTACCAGAGAACGTGCACATCACATGGTCTTACCCGAAAGTTGATGTAAACAATGTGTGTATTTGATATGACATGGGGACATCTAGTGGTAGTATGGCATTATGTCAACTGTTGTCATGCTTGGATGTTTTGTTTCTGGTAGCAGTTAAATAAAGTTATGTGAGGAAGAAGCAGCTCATAAAAGTATGTTTAGTGGGACAAGAACTTATAAGGACATACTGGTATGTATCACACGACTGAATAGTGATAATATGACAGAGAAGTTGACGATCACCAGAAGATGGCGGTAGTTCAACACAATGGATGCAAGCTGCCGGTAAAAACCAAGAAGCAGCAGCTCATGATCATGCTTTAAAATAACACAATGAACATTGCGAAACAACAACTTGAAGGATGCTTTATAGAGGTCACATTCTGTCACATTTCAACAATATGTTCCTCTATCTCCGCTATCCAACGCAATGTACTGCAGCAGCTGTTTGCTGCGGTTTACATTTTTTAAGTTCTGTCAGTCACTCCGTCATCTTGCAGTCTGGTCTCTCATTGGTTGTGGTAAAAGTACTAATGTCATCACCCTGATTTGAAATCCTAAATATCAAACATGTTTACATTTACATTTACATTTATTCATTTGGCAGACGCTTTTATCCAAAGCGACTTACAATTGAGGAAAACAGCAAGCGATTCGTCTAAGTAAGCAATATTCACGAGAGGTGCTAGTAACACAAGGTTTCAAATACAACGTCAAGATAGTACAAGCAAGTATATAGAGAACATTAGAAAAGGAAAAATAGAGGTAGAATTTTTTTTTTATATTATGAGACAGTTAAGTGCTCATGGAAGAGGTGGGTCTTCAGCTGTTTTTTGAATTGTGAAATTGATCCAGTAGTCCTGATGGAAACAGGAAGATCATTCCACCAGCTGGGAACGGAGAAAGAAAATGTCTTTGAGATGGATCTCATGCCTCTCTGTGAAGGAACAATGAGGCGCCGCTCGTTTTCAGACCGCAGACTTCTGGAGGGGATGTAGGTCTGTAAGAGAGTTGAGGTAGATGGGTGCTGTGTTAGTGGCTGTTCTGTAGGCAAGCACCAGTGCCTTGAACTTAATGCGTGCCGCTATGGGGAGCCAGTGCAGAGAGATGAGCAGAGGTGTGACATGTGCTCTCTTGGGCTCATTGAAGACCAGGCGTGCAGCAGCATTCTGGATCATTTGCAGAGGTTTGAAGGCACAGGCTGGGAGACCGGCCAGAAGAGCATTACAATAATCCAGTCTAGAAATGACAAGTGCCTGGACGAGAAGCTGTGTTCTGTTAAGAACGGTCTGATCTTTCTAATGTTGTACAATGCAAACCTGCATGACCGAGTTGTTTTAGTAACGTGATCCTTAAAAGTCAGCTGATCATCCATGATTACGCCAAGATTCCTGACTGAAGTCGATGGGGTTATCTTAGATGGACCAAGTTGGATGGTAAGCTGGGGATGTTTAATATGATCGGGGCGGCGCCGATTTCTCTCGGAGCAGATCGGGAGGTGTAAGATTCGATCTGTTAATGCCTCACATTACTTGATAATCTGGACCGAATATCGGACCTGATCGAGCCCATGCATAAGATTTTTCAAAGATTCTCGGGAGGTGGAAATCGGGGTAAAATCTGGCCGAGAATCCTGTAGTCTGAGTCTGGCTTAAGAGAATATCATAGTCATAGTGGAGTTGGAATGTTTACAGAGAGTTATAGTTGGGTCATTCTATAATTACGGGTACATATCATGTCCATTGGGAATTTGTAGTATATTGTTTTCACAAATATAAAACATAAATGCTTATATTTTTAGTACTAGATTATCTTTTCCGCAATCACACCACTATATGTGAAAAAAGGCATACATTTTGTTGAAATGAGTGTTTATATCGCAGAAAATTTAGATTTTCAGCTGTCGGATTTTGTTTCTCATACTACTCTGTATTGAGGCATAAAATAACCTAATTTCTGCCAAGTGTGATGTCATAGAAGCACATAGCTGAAAGACTAGAATGTGTTGTCCTCACAAATATTGTAGCTGCAAATCTTAACCAAAACTTGTGTTTATGAAAATGTATTTGTCAACATACCATGTACTTAGCAGTTCTATGCTTCCACATTGAGTATAGGCCCAAAAGTATAGACAGTTTCAAAGCAACAACATAAACGAACGTTACTGTGTATGCATGCTTTTTTTTGACCAAGCTTAAATTCTGGTACACATCCGCAAGGAATAGAGTCCCTGCAGATTATTTCTGATAACAAGCTAAATGACATTAGCTAGCAAGTTCAAAGTATGTCTAGCCAGTATTATTTTGAATTACCAGTAGAAGAACCGTTACTTGGCTAAACTTAAATGCGACAAAGTTACACAACCCATTCAACAAATAGTTTATTTAAAACAATTATTATACAATAAAATGTTAATATAAATTTATATAAATATAAATAAAATAAAATATAAATAGTTATATTTTTAGCCACCAGCCAGCTCGATAAACAAAGTTAACTTCGGGCCAGAAAATATTAAGTTACTGTCCACCGCGTTACCCAGTAAAAGTTAAAATATAGGGTAAATATAATAAAAATCAAGCAAGAGCTTCATTTACATTTTGTCAAATATTTTTATATTTTTAAATGCTAAATGTACCCGCAATTATAGAATCAATCAAATATTATTGTAGTTATTATTCTTGGTACTTTATTTTGCTACTATTATTATTGTTTATACCTGATATAATTGTGATGACACACACAGATAAGGCAAACTTGATCACACACACGTTTCGAATATTGTATGATTCTGTTGTACTAATTGGGAAAGTAGGGTGTTAGGATCTTTTACTCCCCTCAGCCAAATTGATCAAAGGGACATGAGGAAGATGTTTGGTCCGCACCTGCCGAAGTGCTGTGGCATGATTTGGTCCTTTGGTAATAGAACATAGAGGCTTTATCTGAAGTCATTAGATTATAGTAGGTTAAAATCTGGATCATGAAACAGCACTCCGGAATTGTGAGACATGTGTATGTCTCAAAGGGGGAAATGTAGAAGATTTTATTAACCTAAATCTAGAGGAATTGCACACAATTTAAGCCACTATTATAATTCTCTATACATGTGGCTACAGGTCTTTGTTCCTTAACCCCCACCCCTAAAACTACTATCAGACCTGTGTGCCCACCCCCAAACATTCCTTCGAACATGTGTGCATGTGTGCCCACCCCCAAACAGTCTATCTATAAAGGCTTGCCCTTAGTAGGCCAAGACGGTTCTCTCCTATGCAGGTCCCTGTCCTCTGCAGTTCTCTGTGGGAGGGCCCGGCCCTGCATATGGGGGGCTCGGCTCTTTATTGGTTTAGTCAATAAAAGTCTTATCTGATGGAATCAAAACCCGACTCGAGTGGTTAATGAAGAATAGAAAAAAGAAACCACAACAGAGACTGGTTGACAGAGAAAATAGTCAGATATACAGCATCCAAAATATTTGATCAGTGTGAATGACCTACTGAATTTTTTTTATATTTCAGAGAGCCATAATAATTGTGACCCTGGACAACAAAACTTAAGGGTCTTACATTTTTCTAAATTTTGATTTGTACATTATCTAAAAGCTGAATAAATAGGCTTTCTATTGTTATATGGTTTATTAGGATAGGACAATATTTGGCCGAGATATAACTATTTAAAACTCTTGAATCTGACGCCCAGTTCACACGGAGTGTTAACGCTTCTCATTCACTTTAAATGTGTGACGTCAAGCGTTGCCGAACTAAATTGTGGCTCCGTCAGCGTCGCCGAACTAAATTGTGGCTCCGTCAGCGTCGCGTCACTGCCGCTGCTTGCGACAGAAGTTGAAAATTTTTCAACTTTTCAAGCGCCAACACAGGCGTCAGCCAATCAGATGGCCTTATGTAAATAACCTAGTGCAGACGCCAGCCAATCACGTTTATGCAAGACCGGCGAATAGACATCCTAACCGCCTTTTTTGTGCTGTGTTGTGGTCCACTGTGATTGGCTGTTGTTACTATGACGATCACGTCAGAGCCACGCTTCAGCCCTCCGTCGCTGACATTGACGCTCCGTGTGAACTGGGCGTAAGGGTGCAAAAAAAAATCAAAACATTGAGAAAATTGCCTTTTAAGTTGATAATAATAGGCTCTGTAGGGTGCTGCAGAGCCCTTTAGTACCAGAGTCGCGTCATCTTCATTCACTCCAATGGAACCGTTTTTCACAGCAATGGTGGTTGATGGAGCCTCTCAATAGTTCCCGGAAATTACTAGTAATGCATAGAGCTGCAGCAAAGCAGACCGATTGTGACAAACTTTTAATCAACTTAAAGACATTAGTCATTTAAAATATAAATAAATGAAATAAATAAAGCATTTAAAGAGAGAACATAACTTCCGGGAACTATTTGAAGGCTCCATGAATCACATGACACGCGAAAAATTTGAACTTCCGTTGGCGCAACTCTCTCTCTCTATGGTTCTGGGGCGCTGCTAAGAAGGTTGAAACAGGTTTGTTTTAACACTCTTTATTTGCTTACCGCTGTATTGACGTTTTGGCGAACAGATGAACCCGAAAGCTGAAATTCTACGCTTAAAATAGATACCATGTTTCTGGCCATTTTTGTTAGCGATTTTGCTGCATCCACTCACAAAAATAAAGTTTTGATGTATTTATGGTAGGACATTTACTAAATATCTTCATGGAACATGATCTTTACTTCATATCCCAAAGAGTTTTGGTAAAAAAAGAAAAATCGATAATTTTGTGTTTTTGGCTTTTACTACCAATGTTCTCATGCTACTTAAGTTTTGTAATACAGGGTCACAATTGGTTGATTTGTTCCTGTAGTTAAATGAAAGTTAAAACATACTGTAATGTGTTTATAGATGGATGGAGGTGATCAAAAGTGCTGCGAGCTCCACGGGACGCATGAGTCTGCTTGTACCCAAAGGCACAGCAGAGATGAACGGGGGGAGCTGAGTGTGTCAGACTGAACTCCTGGAGCTGGGGGCTGGGCCCACTGCCAGGACCAAACATTAATACTCCATTTTATCCTTTCCGTTTTGTGGCTCTGATCTGTCTGTTAGTTTGCTGCTTGCTGGGATTTTGAGTTGCTTATTTAAACGTTGTACACTTTCTCACCATTTTTCTTTCTTTTACTCATCTTCTCATTCATGGAACACATTAAAATGGTTGTCTGCTGCTTCTAGAACCACGTTAGACTGAAATAATTCTTCTAGAACCTTATTATTGACTGAAATATGTTTGTGTGATTTCTTTGAAGATCCAGAGAATATTGTTCAAATCACACTTGGGTATTATTGCTGTATTCAGGTTTTTATGGTGTTTGTTAAAATAATTCTGTCATTGGGACACTATTTAATTAAAATCTTGTCCTTGTAAGAATGGACTTTAAAGCCAGTTTATTAAGTAGAAATCTAGTCCCATAGGACCAGAAAAGCTTCAATTTTTTTATCCTGTGGCAACAGTGACTGAATACTACTGATGGCAGTGTTGACATATAGAGGGTTTGTATTAAGTCCAGTTGGTGCAGTAAGTGAAATGAAAGACAGTAGCACTGAAGTAAAAAATATACATTAATGGTGGTCAGAGAACATGTTTTCAGGCATAGGGTGTTGGGAAATGGTTGACTGAGTGACTCCGCCCCTTTTTGAAGTAAAAAAAGAGGTGGTACAGAAAGAAATTAGGGAAAAATGGAAATGTTTTAAAGATGAGGCAGCCATATCATTTTTTCTCCTTCAGCATTGATCTAGTTTGTGTCATAATATGGTTGAACATCTTGAATTATTTATTTGATTTTTAAGTTCTTGAGAAATTATCCTTTGTATATCTCACATTGATTTGGTTTAGATCTGAAAACTAATATTTGTTTTAATATACAATACTGACCAAATGAAGTATTTAACCAAACTAAATTTAATGTTTTAAACAATGCACCATTCTATGTCACTAATTTTGATATTTAAATATTTGACAGATAAAAAGATCAAGCCCTATGAGGGATGAAGAATCATCCACAATATAATACACCTAATCACACGGTAGAGGAAACGGCTCTAATGTCAAACTTGCATTGATCATTGAGCTATTAAAGTAAAAACACAAGTGCCCAAATCCAAGTCTTCCAATTTGGGAAGATTTCCAACTTCGTTCTAAAACTGGCTATTCCCATATGCTATACTGAATTCATTGTTATTATGGTCATAACAATGACATTGCGATTCATTTTCTTTTTTTGTTAAGCACATTAAGAATTATTCTAAACATTCCTTTATTCATCCATTGGATAACATGCAAAAGTTAGGCTTTGTTTTTGTTACTATCGATATTTTGTGCAAAGCATATCTAACTATATAGATGTTTTGCGGTTTTGTTCGGGGGCCAGTTATTTGTTTCTTTTTTGTAGCATGAAGAAGCAGTTCCACAGCATGTGACACAGTAGTGTTATGTTTACTTATTGGCTTTACTTTATAATCTTTAAATAAGGATCTGTACAATATCTGATTTTTTGCCTCTTTTTGGATTACTGATTGTATTTATAAGGCTTTGTTCTTGCCATTTTGCCATTGTTGCTTAAACATGCTGTGCAGGGTCCAACCAAAGACCTTGCATTATCCTTAGAAGGTTGGCCAGATATAGTCAGCCATACATTAAGCAGCATTGCTTTGTGTACTCGATAATATATGAATGCAGCTGTCATCTCGACATGAGCCCGGATAGTCTGATTGTTTAAATTTCCTCTTAATTCAGAAATGGATATGCACTCTGGGCTCATGGTCTTCACCCATATATTTTATGCAATGACTGGAATCTTTTTTATCTTTCTGTGTCTGGCAATAACATTGATGAATAACGCTTTTCCATCCTGGATTGCTAAACACAAGAAAATGGTTTACTCAAAGACCTCAGTTTCCTGTCTGTTTCAGAGAAGAACTAAATAGAGGCCATTCTCTTTGCTCTAACTTTAATGTTACTATTTATTGCATAGCATGTTGCTGAGGCATTGCTCCTGTACACATCGCATGTAGTATGTTCTGTTATTACGTTGAAGGGATTTCAAATAAATCTGAACTATAAAAACATTTTCCTTCTCTTTTCTTTGGCATTTTATTTTAAATGTACAGGAAGGAAGATGCACTCAATTCTAATGTAGTTTTTTTATGGATATGCAAACTTGATTTGTCCGTATATGACCCAGTCTGTTAAAACCATGCTAAAGTCTGAAAATCTATTGAGATAATGAGCATCAAAATATGATTTTAACTATTAATTGTACTATCATTTTAATGTTTAACATGGTCTTACTCAGGCAATTTTAAAGATATTAAATATAGATTTTAAATGTTCTTTATCCATTCTGAACAGTGCTCAACCCTGCATAGTCTTTTTATTAAAAAAAACATTGACCAGCATACAGACCTCATCGTTTTGAAAGCATGCTGTTTTTATACTGTAAACCTGCGGAGTTAGACAAAGAAAATGTTGAAGTTCATAGCTGGGTCATTCTATGGAAACGTCTGTTTTTCTTAGATTACACTTAAAAAAAACACTTGTTTTATTTTAAAATGAAACTGTATGTTATTTATACAATTACTCCTTGTGCCATCAATGTGGCAATATTTGTTTTTTTATTAATTGTATAGAATTCCAGGCACCACAGAAGTACTCATCCCCACAGTCATGTACAGAGGGAAGGTGCTTTATTTTAAGATCAAAAACAAGTTTTTCTACCATTTAAAATACAATAATATGTGCATAACTATCAAATATATGATGTAAATGACATAAAAAATGAAATGCTGAATAAATATTATAAAATATATAATAGTGGTTCCCTGGAGTTGTGTCACTGGTGTTACTGCATAACAAAAATCTCTTATTTTTAAATAAAAAAATTACACAGATGACATCACTTGACTTCCTTCTTCCTATTTCCTGAATATCTTTGAAGAAAAGCTAATTTCCACTGTCTCTTCAGATATCAGAAATGTTTATTATTAATTTATCACGTGATTTCATATGAAGCTTTTAATTGAACTCACTGTTATGATCTACTTTATTGTTAGGAAACTGTAAAAAATACTAATGGATTAAACTACATAGGGTGGGTTGCACCAACAAGGATTAGTCTTAAATGTAGATTAAATCAAGGTTTATTTAATAATTATGTTGCACCAAACTTTAAACCTTGTTTAAAAATAATCAGGGTAATATTTAAACTATCATTTGATCCAGGTTTTAATTTGACAGTAAATTCAGATTAACTTTAATCCTGTTGCTCCATTATTTTAAACTCTGATAGATCTCTCAGTTAGAGATTAACTTTAAACTTGCTACTGAGGTTTAAGTAATAAAAAACACATATCTATAATAAAATGTACAGGAAGCTGATCATAAAGCTAGACATGACACTTGTGTGTCTGTTTCTGAGATGTGTTTATTGTAAATAAAAATGGAAATAAATGACCTCATACCTCAGCACACTGTAGCCCTATAAACTGGCTTGTCAGCTGTGAACTTCAAGTTCAAAAAGCCCTGCCTTGTTATCCAGTACATACGGGATAAAGATTAATATCCTTTGAAGAGGAAAGTTGTTTTACCGGTGCTCAACTCTGAAATTAAAATACAAGAATATCCCTTACATGTTCAAGCTATTTACCGGCAAATCCGTCATGTTGGACAAAATTCATTGCAGATGACGGTTTAAATGCAGGTTAGGGTTGTTAATCTTTGTTAAAATTAAGTGGTGCAACCCATCTCGACTCTGTTTACTTTAATCCTTGTTGGTGCAACCCACCCATAATTTAGTGAGTATACAATGATTGATAATATGTGGTTTGATACCTTGCAGGAGGAAATTGTCCCTGGTGTTTCTGGTATTTTCCTATGGATGAAGATCAGTAACACCAGTTACGACCATTTACAGATAAACTTTATTCAAATGTAATAATTTAGTTCTTTAAATAAATGCACACAAAAGATAAAAAGACATTAATAAATATGTAAAGAATTCAAACAAACTTCTCACACATTGTCATTATGGGCTATTGTTTGTATAATTTTGAGAAAATATTTTAATTTAATTCATTATGGAAGAAGGCTGTAACGTAACATAAACTGTGGAACAGGTCAGATTTCCAGATGCACTGTATGTTAGTCTCTAAAGTAATGTGTTTTCATACTCTATCTAATAATTGTACAGTACCAGACACAAGTTTGGACACAACTCATTTTTATCACCATTTAACACATTTAGAATAATAGAGAAGAAAACTATATAATAACACAAATGGAAGTATTTTGCAGTAAACAAATGTTTTCATATATTTATTTGAAATAGTCTTAGGTTTAAATTATATTTAAAGTAGTCACCCTGTTTACACTGTCTTGGCTTTCTGTCCACCAACTTCATGAGATCGCCAGTAGCCACTCAGGATGCTAATCCAACAAATATGTTATATAGAACACATAGACACTTGCATTTGTTTGCAGAACTTATTTCAAGCATATGTTCTTTATGCCAATTACACTCAGTCAGGTCAAACCTTTCACTGGTACCATACATATACACCACATGTACCCCTTTGTAGAGAAAGAACAAAATACTTCATAATAAAGCATGTTTAAAATTAGCCTTAAGTTTTGTTGAAAATACCCAAATACCATTTACAATACAAAACTCTTGGAACAATTTCATTTAAACTAGTGCAAGTGATGCACTCAGCTCTTATAATCAGCTTTTAGTATAAAGACGTTCATACAAAAAAATTATCCTGACAGTATGCTTTTAACTTCAACAGACCAACAGCTAAAGAGCTACTGAAACACAAATTCATTACTCACTACATAAAAAAACCTCACCTGGCAGAGCTGATCGATCGATACAGACACTGGAAGTCAGAGGGCCACAGGGACGAATCAAGTTCAGACAACTCTGACATGTAGTCTACATTGCAGTCCACATCCTGCTTAAGCATTACATGTCAAATTAGTAAGTACTTTGTTTTTTAAATTAGGGATGGGAATGGAGATGACAGGGACCACTGTCCTACATCGACCTTTCCCACTGTGCGGCCATATTTCATAAACAAGTTACAGAGAGGACTCAATCATTCTAATAAGGTAAATATGTGTTCCAAAACAAAATGGGATCATATACCTAAAAGGTGCATTTTTTAAAGCCACAGAATCAGAATAAGACAGAGTTAAGCTAAAATAATTTCCTAACAGACTACTGATGTCATGAAGAGGAAAACAAAGTCTCCATCCCTAACAAGTTTCATCACCCCGATCTTCAGAGAGGTAACAGTTTTAAAAACAGGGCACCTGCATTAACATCAAGTCATGACACATGGATTTGCAGTCTGTTATGTTGTGCATTCAGCTGAAGGAGAAGCTATGTGGAAGTGGGAGCAGTGGGTGTACTCTGGAGAAGCTGGAGAATGCCTTTGATCTCGCAGAAGAGTCCACCCCTGGAATCTCTGATCACGTTGTAGAAAGAGTGTGCAGGTCAATGGATTTAACTTCCAAGTTTCTGTAATTGTGATTTATGTAATTTTCATGCTGTGCTATGGCACTAACTGAATCTTCTGCAGCTGGGGTCATTCTACAGAAACATCCACTTTTGGTAATGGCAAGATGTCTTAAAAATTATTTATTTTTAACATTATTAGATTACCCTTTGACTTTATGGATACACATCAATGACAGCTTAAAAATAAAAAACGAAAAAATCACATGTACATAAATATTCACAGCCTCTGCCATGACACTCAAAATTGAGCTCAGGTGAATCCTTTTTACACTGATCATCCTTGAGATGTTTCCAAAACAGTTGATTGGACATGATTTGGAAAAGCACATGCCTGTCTATATAAGGTCCCAGAGTTAACCAAGCCATGAAGTCCAAGGAATTGTCTGGAGGCCTCTGAGACAGGACTGTATTGAGGCACAGATCTGGGGAAGAGAACAGAAATATTTCTGCAGCATTGAAGGTCCCAATGAGCCCAATGGCCTCCATCATCCTAAAATGGAAGAAGACAACAGTTTTGATATACTCTGCCTAACTGAAACTTGGGTTAAACTAAATGAGTTTTTTGGTCTAAAAATGAGTCTACCCCACCTAATTACTGTTATATGCACGAGCCACGTCTGGTTGGTCGAGGTGGTGGTGTTGCAACGATTTATAGAGACTTTCTTACCGTAACTCTAAAAACAGGACTTAAATATAACTCATTTGAAGCACTTGCACTTAAGGTAAGCGTTCCAAACAAAAGTAAAAAATCCTTGCTTTCACTCACATTGGCTACTGTGTATAGGCCCCCTGGGCCCTACTCAGATTTTCTAAAGGAATTTGCGGACTTCTTATCAGACCTATTGGTCAACGTTGATAAATTACTGATTGCCGGAGATTTTAATAACCACGTAGATAATACAAATGACGCATTCGCAGTGGCGTTCACAGAACTATTACATTCTTTCGGTGTAATACAACATGTCGACAGACCCACCCATCGTCTTAATCATACACTAGATTTGATTATATCTCGTGGAATCGATCTAACCGATATTGATATTATACCTCAGAACGACGATGTCACCGATCACCACCTTATAACTTGTACAATACACACTGCAGAAATCAGCCGCATAACTCGTTATCGA
The DNA here is from genome assembly GCA_026939265.1 of Oreonectes daqikongensis. Lineage (NCBI taxonomy): Eukaryota > Metazoa > Chordata > Actinopteri > Cypriniformes > Nemacheilidae > Oreonectes > Oreonectes daqikongensis. Next base: position 944,209 of record JAOTQM010000446.1, on the reverse strand, counting down.
CAAGGTAGAACAATAACTCTGACTACTAAAGATAGTTTTGCAAAGAACTTACCAGATCTGACTCATCTAATAAATGTTCCAATAAACACAAAATCGCTTGATGATATGACCAGCAACATGGGCACTATTTTCTCTAACACACTAGAAACTGTTGCACCCTTGAAGTTGAAAAAGACCAACGAGAAAAGCATAGCACCATGGTATAAAAGCACCACCCGATCACTTAAAATGGGAACACGTAAACTGGAGCGCAAATGGAGACAAACACGATTAGAAGCCTTTAGAATTGCGTGGAAAGAAAGTGCAAACCGTTATAAAAAGGCACTAAAAGTGGCAAAGGCTGAGCACCTCCGCAACCTCATAGAAATGAACAAAAACAATCCAAGGTATTTATTTAATACAGTTGCTAAATTAACAAATAAACAGACGCCACCTGACTTGGCTATTCCACCGCATCTTGGTTGCAATGAATTCATAAAGTTTTTCACAGAGAAAATCGAAGATATACGCGACAATATAGCAAAAACTCAACCTTCGACTACGCCCTATGAATTAGCATCAACCATCGGCCCGCAAGAAAAGCTACAGTGTTTCTCACCCATAAAACAGGACGATTTAATTAAACTTATTGCAATATCTAAAACAACAACGTGCCTACTAGACCCTATACCAACCAAATTACTAAAATAATTACTACCCGTTGCAATTGAGCCTATATGTAATATTATCAACTTGTCAATTAATCTAGGCCATGTCCCCGGACCCTTTAAGATGGCTGTCATTAAGCCTCTTATTAAGAAACCAAACTTAGATCCAAATGACCTAGGAAACTACAGACCGATTTCAAATCTCCCATACCTCTCTAAAATATTAGAAAAAGTAGTATCCACCCAGTTGTGCTCCTTCTGACAAAAGAATGACATGCACAAAAAATTTCAATCAGGTTTTAGACCACATCATAGCACTGAAACTGCTCTCGTTAAAATTACAAACGACCTGCTTATTGCATCAGATAAAGGCAACATCTCACTCCTCGTCTTGCTTGACCTTAGTGCCGCGTTTGATACCATAGACCATAAAATACTTTTAGATCGCTTACAGAATTATACTGGTATTGAGGGACAGGCATTACAATGGTTCAGATCATACTTATCTGACAGATATCACTTTGTCCAACTAAATGGGAAATTGTCTTATCTAACGCAAGTTAATTATGGATTACCCCAGGGATCGGTTCTAGGACCCTTGCTATTCTCCATATACATGCTGCCCCTTGGCAACATTATTAGAAAACATGGAATTAGTTTCCACTGTTATGCAGATGATACTCAACTATATATCTCATCGCGTCCAGATGATTCATTTCAGCTATCCAAACTGGCAGAGTGCATCCAAGACATAAAAGACTGGATGACTAAAAACTTCCTCCTTCTAAATTCTAATAAAACGGAAATACTACTTGTTGGACCAAATGCACGTAATAAGAATATTGCGGATTACAACCTACAAATCGAGGGCTGCACCGTTACCCCAGCAAATACAGTTAAAGACCTAGGCGTAATATTAGATAGCAACCTATCATTTGTAAAACACATCTCAAACACCACAAAAACAGCTTTCTTCCATCTTTGAAATATTGACAAACTACGAAATATTTTGTGTGTTGCTGACGCTGAAAAGCTAATTCATGCATTTATGACCTCAAGACTTGACTATTGTAATGCACTACTAAGTGGTTGTCCTGCATCGTCAATAAACAAATTACAGTTAGTTCAAAATGCAGCTGCCAGAGTTCTTACAAGATCTAGAAAATATGATCACATAACCCCAATCTTATCATCTCTACACTGACTACCCATTAAATATCGTATTGACTTTAAAGTTCTTTTAATTACTTATAAAGCCTTAAACGGTTTAGCTCCTACCTACATAACAGAGCTTCTATCACGCTACAACCCAGCTCGTTCTCTAAGATCTCAAAACTGCAGACTTTTAATAACACCTAGGATAAATAAATCTACCTAAGGGGGTAGAGCCTTTTCATACGTTGCGCCTAAACTCTGGAATAGCCTTCCTGTTACTGTTCGGGGGTCTGACACAGTCTCCCAATTTAAATCAAAATTAAAGACATATTTTTTCAGCCAAGCTTTCACATAATGCTTGAATTGTAAACCAAATAAAATATTAAGAACAGCAGCTACGCTAATTGAGTCTCTTCTCTCCCCCCCTAGGGAGAGATTACACCAGGTCCAGACGGATGTCATCCCGAGGTGAGATTCCGGATGAACGCCTTATGTCATCCCTAACTAGAGGTTACAGCAGCTCCAGCCAAACACCCGGTTCCACCCTCCTGCGATAACCTTCTGCCTGACTGACCATCCCAGCTCCAGCTCATGCAACCCCATCACCAACCAAGATCAACGATGGTCTAATTGTTGTCATATTAATGCTAACAGTACTACAATACTTAGTATTAAATGCTAAACTTACATCACATGACAGCAGTTTGAAGTCACAGCTGCATTCAGTTACATTATGCCATCACAGTTCCGTTTTCTGCGTATAACATTCCTTATAACAAATTTAACAAAATCTATTTCCCTATTACATTTAATAGGCTCTCTATGATAATCGTTTTCTCTATAATGTTAATCAAAGTCACTTAGTACAGCTGTGACACGTCATAGGAGAACTGGCCCTCCCGACTGAGACCGGTTTCTCCCGAGGTTTTTTTCTCCATATATTTATCATTTGGAGTTTGGGTTCCTCGCCACAGGGCCGTGTTGGCTTGCTCACCGGGAGACTGCTTTTATAGTTATTTTATTTTATTAAATTAATTTAAAGGTTTAATAATTTTTACCTTTCTTATGTTTTTTCTGTTGCTTTCTCCTGTAAAGCTGCTTTGCCACAATACTCATTGTGAAAAGCGCTATATAAATAAAATTGAATTGAATTGAATTGAAATTTTGGAACCACAAGGGCTCTTCCTAGAGCGGGGTGCCTGGCCAAACTGAGTGATCGTTGGAGAAGGGCATTAGTCAGGGAGGTGACCAACAACCCAATGATCACTCTGACAGAGCTCCAGCGTTTCTCTGTGTAGAGAGGAGAACCTTCCAGAAGAACAACCATCTCTGCAGTACTACACCAATCAGGCCTGTATGGTAGAGTGGCCAGTTGGAAGCCACTCCTCAGTAAAAGGCACATGCCTTGCTGTAGGAACCCTCCAGAGGGTTATTTTTCGGAATCAGGAACAAGACTTTTGATGAGTGAAAGTCTGCCTGTCTCTGAATATTTTATTACACTTATTTTTTATCAAAGAACAGAAGCTGCCTTTAGCCCTCACTACATAGCAGATGTTAATGCAGAGGACTTGATACCTGTTAACTAAATGACAATCTTGAGAGCAGGTCAAACTGCTTAATAACTTCCGGTGCCATCCAAAATGGTGTTCCTACGAATGTATTCCTCTTAATCTGTGTGTCTGTCAGCTGGCCGGCCACCCCAAAGTCTGCCAGCTTCACTTCTCTATGTCCAGACAGTAACATTAGCCGTTGTTACGTAAATGGTATGAGGTTATCAATATGAGAACATCATCCACAAGTCGGGATCTTCTATAGTTCACCCAAAAATCTAAATTCTATCATTTATTTACTATCATGTTTATGACTCTTTCCTCTGTGGAACAAAGACGACGACATTTTGTCCCAGTGGTTTCGTGTCAATACAATCGAAGTCAATTGGAGCTGATATTATCTAGTTATCAACATTCTTCATATATCTCTTTTTTGTGTGTAAAACTAGTTTGGAATAACTTAAGGGGAAAGAAATTAATTTTCATTTTTGGGTGAACAAACCCTGGCAACTATTCTGTTAGAATTTTAGATTCCCGGTAAACAAAAAATGGCAATTGCATGCAAAAAAAAAAACACTGCAATTTTTCTTTACCTTTTACAATGTCATTTTACAAGTTTTATCTTTTAAGAATTCTCTTGAACTTCTTCAGTAATCTCCACAGATTGTCAGAAAAAAGCCATAGTGTTTGGTGACATAAGGACTGTCACACTGGCCGAACACAGTGATGATCAGCTGGATATTTTCAATCTCATCTTCCGCCTCCAAGTCAATAATCTTAATGGCCACCACCTCTTTTGTGCAGTTGTTAATGCCTTTGTAAACCTCTTCAAACAAGCCTATATCATTTGTTTCAATTTGGTGAAGTATTCTTCAGGATTTAGATGGGACTTCTAACAGAACACAAACACATACCAAAAAATATTATAGAGATCTTACCTGATGTCTATGAAAAAATTTAACAATGGGTTGATTTATTACAGGATAAAATCTATTTCCGAAGTGATTTCCTAAGCAGTTGAATTATATGCGTTGGCTCCTTTTCAGGATGGTCTACCAGATAATCACTCCTTTTCTAGTGGTTCTGTTCTGAGCTCATGAGAACCATATAGAGAACTGCTAGAAATACAATGGAATTTTTGAAAAATGTTTTTCATTGTTCTGCTGTCTCACCACTATAGAAAAACATTAGGGCTTTTATGTTTGATATGGCATAAAGATGAACTGTAATGACAATCGAACTGGCTGTGGCAATGTATTATATGAAAAAAGTATAAACTTTAAGGAACGTCTCAAAGTTTAAGAGATACAACTTCTCATAACAGGAAAATTGTTTTGAATCAGATTTACATCCAATTTCTGCATTCATTAACCTTTTATTGCACATTTTTGGAAAGACAATACAAATAAAACTATCAAATCATTGCTTGTTTTTATGTTTGGTGGTAGCTAAGCACTGCAGACCCATAAATATTTTTAAATTGTTTCCTTAATATTCTGTCAACTAGGCCAGGGTGATGTTGGGGTGGGCCATTCTCTGGTCAAAGATCCTCCACAAGGCTCTAACCCTTCAACCGAACATATTACAATGCAATAAGCATAATGACCTACAAGAGCACATGACAAATGGCATCTTACACACATATAACTATAACATAGAAACATATAAGGTGAAGTGAACATCTTAGTATTACTGATCAACACTGATCCGACTAGTTTAATATTAGAAGCAAGTAATATCAGACCTTATTTTTATCTTTTTAGAAAAAAACAACCCACTCCTCACTCTCAAAGGGCCAAAAAATGAAATCTTTTTTTGTGAATTTGTATAATAAACACATTGCAAGATTTTGTTTAGACGCAAATATTGCTGATTATGGCCGGCAGGCCACATCATCTGAGTTGGCCACTGTTCCAGCTACTGTGCAACAGGGAAACAAATTGGTGTTTTGGTGGTGAAAGACTCATCAGATCTTGTAACAAAATTGAACTGTCCCAGGGTTGATTGGCATGAACATAATAAAGGATTGCAGTGAGATTTTGTCTGTTTCCTTTAATACAATGCCACCAGGGAAATGTGCTCAAGTATATCAGGGTTTTGCAAAAGTGATGGCCTCCATGTCTGTATTGGTACCTGCAGTGGTCCCTGCTACAGGTTTTCAAAATATCCATGATTCAGATTATATTGTTTTAGTAGAGGGGTTAGAGGTTGATGAAGGGGTTTTACCTGGTGCCCTTATTGTGTCCCCAGGTTTGGTAAAGGTTCAGGGTGGCCAGCTAGCTGTCCCAATTGTAAATGCTTGTCCCTTATATATCAGCTTTGCCCTGCTTGCAAGTAGCTGAGGTAGTGGTAGGACGTACGAAGCCCATGTTAAGGGACATGCGCTCTGGGAGCAGTTGGGGGTTCGCTCAAGGGTCTCACCTCAGACATGGTATTAAAGGTGGAAGAGAGCGCTGGTCATTCACTCCCCCCACTTACAATTGCTGCTGGTATGCAGGATCGAATCTGCAACCTCACACCCCCACCTACAATCCCTGCTGGTACTGAGGGTCAAAGCCCCGAGAGTGTAGTGACCTATAATAGGGTTTGCAAGATATTATAGGGATTTTGTGAAAAACTTTTCTCAGTTGGCAGCACCCTTTTACGGCGTTTAGCTGACCCCACTATTGCAAGATTCCTTGTGTATTGGAGTGTTACGTACGCTGCGCTACGTATGCAGTTTATTTTGTATTTTCAGGTCTGAGTGGTATGTGTGTGCGCATTTTGTCTGTCTGCAGGTCTGTCTGACGTACAGTAATGCGCAGGCGTCAGTGATCACGCTACCAATCCCAGATCACCCGGCAGTTTATGTGGCGGTCTCTAACAACAATGGCGGAGAGTCGAGGCACGCTCGGTGAGGACGGTCGCATGTTTGAGACCAGTCGGAAAGTCTGACTAGTGCCTGGGCGTTTATTGTTCTTGAACTTGCCGCTTGTGTTTTTGTCCTTGTTTTCTCTCTCGTTTGTGTTTTTTAATCTTGTCTGAACTACATGTTGAGTATCACATTATTGCAGACTGGTGTGAGAGGCTGTGAGCCAGGTAAGGAGGTCGCGACCCACATTTGTCACACGTAGTTCTATTTCCTATGTATTAAACACATTAGGTTTAGGAGTGGGGATACTTCTGTATGTTTTGGATTTGTTTAGACAGTATAGTTTAGTTATGGCATTTGAATGCTAAAGATGTTTCTTTCTATTTTGTTTGTTGTTAGTTTAGTTTTGTTTAATCTTAGTTAGTAAAGTTTTGGTTATATTATGTTTTTGATTTAAGCACCACTCTTTTGCTCCTCCCTCTCCACCTGAATTGTTTGTGTTTGATTTTGTTTTTGGCATTTGTGTACATGTTTCTTTACATTTGTAAATATTACTTCTTTATTTTCTATTCAACTCCATTTCACTTTAATTTTCTAAAAAAACAAAGAGAGAAATTAAAATTGCTTTTGAAATCGTTAAGTCGATATCCGTTCTTTTCCTTTTGCAGTTTTTCCCTTCACTAACTTCATATACAAACACACACACCTACAAAATTATTTGTTATGTCCAAACCAGATTGCTAGATATATACCATTTAATAAACGATGGACGTAACAGGAGTCAGTAGGTTAAACCTGGCAGATTGGCGAGGGCTAAGGAGAATGTTAAGACCTTGTAGCTCTTGCGGCAGTGGGAGAATTTTGTTGAGGAGGAAGATGTTTTGTATCGCCATATTGTGGATACAAGACCGGGCCAAATTAAAGCAAGTGCTTCTGCCTCAAAGTTTAGAGGAGGAAGTCCTGTACAGGTTACAGGATGAACATGGGCACCAGGGTGTGGAGCACATTTTCAAGTTGGTCAGAGCCAGATGTTATTGGCCAGGGATGTTTCAGGCAGTGGCGGTCCATGACTTCTTTTCAAGGGAGGCACGAATGTGAAGTTCGGTATTTAGCCCATCATGTGTGAGGCCTGTCATGTCAAAATATGTGTTTGGTGCCTCACGTGAACGTATGTGCATTGCGCATCATGTCAAAATACGTGCCTGCTGTAGACGTGTTGAGAGGGTTTATCATAAAAGAGATGCTCGCGTTCACAAGATATTCGCAAGACACTCGCTTAACATTTAAGCCTAATTACACATGAGATTAAGCCAATATCTAGCAAATGCGCGTGTCTTTTGTCATAAACCATCTCAACGCGTCTAGAGCAGGCACGGATTTTGACATGATGCGCGATGCACATACGTTCACGTGAGGTGCCGAACACATATGTTCACATGACAAGCCGCACACATGACGCGCCAAACACATATTTTGAATTTTTGTACTTGGTGTCTCCCAAGTTCCGGGACAGACCCATGGTCGAGTTCATCGATCTTATCCTGGAGATGAATGGCTCTGGCTTCTGCGTGAGCAACGCTACTCCGGATAAGATCGATCAATATCCGGTTCCGTCTGAACACACGTTGAGCACCCCAGCTCACCCCAACATCATGGCGAAATTCTCCACGCAGCCCTGCCAAAACCTGAGACGATCAAGCACGACGCGACTCTCCTTAGCTGGTGCCTTGATGCTGTTCTCCTGCACCTGAGCTCCCCCTGCTGGTTAGGATTTTACAAGAGTTCGACTCCCTGTGTGTTAAAGGGACCCCGAGAGTGATTATCTTCAAGTCTTCAGAGCCCGCTTCCAAGTCTTCAGAGCTTGTGCCTGATTTTCCCCCGGCCTCTGTGCCTGATTTTCCCCTGGCCTCCGCGCCTGAGTTTCTCCCGGCCTCCTCGCTATGACCACGGCGGCCAACACCCATGACTCTCCCGTCCCCAACTTCACTGCCACAGCGACCGTCAGCTCCCGCCTCCCCGTCTCCATCGTCACAGCCACGGTGGTCATCTGGTTCCCCTGGCTCCCGGCATTGGAGGCTTCCTGTCTTGTCATGTCTTTTTTGTCTTGCACAAACCTCCAGGACGCCCACCCCCCTCCCCGGTTGTTTCGTTGGTGCGAAACACGCCTTCTGGGGGTGGGGAGTACTGTCACGGTCCTGTCTGTTTCCTTGCCCATTCTCTGTGACTTCCCTCGAACTACACCTCCCAGCATTCCCTCATGCTTCCTCACCTTTTAGATTAGATTAGATTCAACTTTATTGTCATTACACATGTACAAGCACAAGGCAACGAAATGTAGTTTAGGTCTAACCAGAAGTGCAATAAGCAAGTGCAGGATATACAGTTGTGCATAAATACAGAATAAAGCAAACCTTTACCTTACCCTCGTCTCCAATCGCCCACATCTGCCTACCCATCATCAGACTTGTATATATTCACTCCTTTGTTCCCCCTGCCTTTCTCTAATCTTAAATAAAATGTTTTATGTAACAAGTCTGTGTAACTTCTCTCTGTTGATTAATTAAAGTACTTTTGAAGTTGAACCCTATCTTTGTCTGTGTTCCTGTTGGCCGTTCCGTTACAGCTGCAGGTTGCATTGATGGGTTCAGGATACAGTTTTCTTTATAAACCATATTCAATGAATTATGTGTTTGTTGGCATTTTATTGTTGTTACTGTATATAGTTTAAATATTTATATGTTTTATTCTGCAGCACAGCATTGCTTGCAGACAGTTTAAGTACAAAACCATTAAGTCAAAGCAACCTATTTATTTTAAAATTATATTAAATGTGTTGTTCTGCGTGGTCCAGTTTTTCAAACTTTAGTTAGTATGTAAAGTGACCTATTTTTTGTCAGATATGGTGACCCATACCTGAAATGTGACCTCTGCATTTAACCCAACCAGTGAATAGTGAACACACACACTTCAAGTCGTGAACACATACACCGGGGCAGTGGGCAGCTAACACTGCAGCGCCCGGGGAGCAAACGGGGGTAAGGTGCCTTGCTCAAGGACCCGTCAGTTGTTACCTGCCGGTACTGAGAATCGAACCGGCAACCTTCTGGTTACGAGTCCGACTTTCTAACCATTAGGCCACAACTGCCCACCTTGTTGTAATGTTGCTGTTGCTGTAATGTTGCTGTTAGAGCATAAATAATACCTGCAAAATTAAAAAGCTCAAAGTTCAATGCCAAGCGAGATATTGTGTTTAACAGAATTCACTTTTCAAGGACTGATGTTACACGGGTACATGATATCACTATTCCAATCTTTTGGATAACCTTGGCCTACAGGAATACGCCAAAAAAGGGGCGTGACCTTTCCGGACAACGTGCACTAAGCTGCTGTCGAATCACAACACACTGGACCAGCTACACAATCAGAACGCATTACATATTTCTGAAGGAGGGACTTCATAGAACAAGGAAGACATCAGCCCGTTTTTATGACAGTGAAAACAGCGATATAGAGAAAGGTAAATTGTGTGAAAAATACCGTGTTTTTTCACGAACGAAACATAAACACGTTATATTGCGTACCGTAAACACAATCAAAGCTCCGAAAACACCAAAAGTATGTCACCGTTAATACATTATTACATATATTGCATTATGGGAGTTGGATCTTTCCTCATGTTACAATTTCCATGTGCAGCAAATGATAATAAAGTGACTCTGTGGTATGTGTAGGTCTGTTTGATCAGATTTGTACTATGTTGTCTGATATTGTGAAAGTTATTGCTTTAGGATAATTTGTTCTTGCATTTATTTTTATTTTTTTCTCCTATTGCCTTGATAAAACTACTGGCAAAATAAATAATTTATTTGAAAGATATTCAGTTATTCTTGATTTACAAAAAAACGATGTTTTATTTTTTATCTATGATAGCAAGAAGAAAAATATAATGAATAACCTTCTTCGCATGACAAAGAGAGAAGCATGGACATGCAATAACAAGTACAGGTTCTGCAGAAAACCTAACCATTATCCCTTGGGGAAGAAAAGAGGTGTGGTGTATTACTGAAAATACTTGTTTTCTGAGTGTTTTTCGATGGGAATACACGAAATAGAAACGATTCTGTGTTCTTTATTAATAAGACTATTTGATTAACACAGTTGCATGATTATTTGGGTAATGTTCTATTTTTTTTTTTTACAATTCTTTATAATTTATTAACAAATGTGGGCAATAACACTGTGTTTTATGTTTTTAAACGAGATAAACTGTCATAGGCTATACATACCATGACTCGAAGATAGGATAGTTTTAAACATGGGATACAGACCTCAAATGCGGTCAGAAAAAAAGGAACTGGATCGTTGTGTGCCATTAAGATAAACTGCACCATGTTCCTGTGTTTGACAGAACTGCCCGTTTGGTCTACTTTCTGTTCTTTTCTGTCTCATTTCTAGTCCCCTTTGGTTTGCTTCGATATGCTTTTTTGTCAGAAAACCGATGTTTTGCGTATTCCTACTCATTGCCGTGTCAAAATAGATCTTGGGGTAGGCTATAATGGTTTAGTGGCCTACCTTTTTCTGGGACAGTCAGTGTTTTGGCAGCGTGGGTGGCTTCAATGAATCGAAACTGACAAGCTTAGGCCACATCAAGACAGTAAAGATTTATTAAACAACTCAAACTGTGGGGTTGAAAAATGTGATTATCGCCGTTTAACAATTAGCCTAGGCCTACAACAAATAGCCTATATTTTACAATCAGCAAACATTAGCCTAGGCTTCGAATATGCAAAAAATTATTCTTTTTTGTTGTTAACGATAAAACAAACGATAGAATTGAAGGAATAGGCTAAGTAGGCTGATATTGCTTCAAATGCTGTGCATATTTAATCATAAACATGAAATTATTTGGTGACTAAAATAAGAATGGGACACGATTTGCGCGGAATAGAAAAATGTGTGCTAAAATGTCATATAATGCCCGTTAATTAATGCATATGTTTCATCAGTGATGTTTTAATATATTCAATTGAGAGCACAAATAGCAGTGATGGCTGTAGATAAATAGGTCGCTTAGTCGAATCTTTGTTGCTTGAATTATACGAAGTCTTCTATTAGCTATGAGCGCTGTGCTGAGAGGGGCGGATTATCAAAGCCAAAATAATACGGGTTGTCTCCGCCTTAACGGAGAGCTTTTCCATAGAAGGAGACCTCAAGTGCGCCTGTGTAGGCTACAATCTGACAACAGACCTAATGTCTCTGTTGTTGTAACAGCAGTAAATCTTAGCGTTAAATATAGCTAATACATTTGTAAAGCGAGAAATACTACAGAAACTTTCAATGTCGTAATTATTTAGATTTTCCGTTATATCTATGAGTTACGAAACAAGCGAATCTATCATTGATTCTGCTTTTCTAATCACAAGTAACCGACAAGGTGAGATCGCGTCTTTGTATTCATCTACAAGTGCATGACTTACTGGCTACTGTAAGCATATTGTGCTATAAAATAGTAATATTACGACCATCTCCTGTTAGAGAGATGGTGTGTACTAAAATACAGGCAGTATTTGAGTATATAGACAGGACACATTTTAATGATTCCATGATTTGTGTCACCTTCTATTGGTATTTGGTTGGATAACTTTGGGTTTGCAGCGACCAAAATACCAAGGAAAGAGGGGAAGGTGCAGAAGAAACACTTCCATAAACGTTGATGTAGGTGAATCTTGTCAGCTAGAGAAGTTGTAATTGATCTCTACTTATGAAGGGCATGGAGATGTTGCGCCGCTCCTCTGTATTTGCGGCTGAAGTCATGGAAGTGTTTGATCGCTCTCCCACGGATAAGGAGCTTGTGTCTCAGTCTAAAGTGTTGTGTAGGGATTACATTCACTCGAGACTCCACCGGGCTGGGATCGGGTGGACTAAACCGGAGCACGGATCATCGGGAGGAACACTGGCTGAGGTATCTTCAGTCCTGCTGTGGTTGGGTAAGACATATGAGATTCTTACATTAATTTTTAAGAGGCTGCTACAAGGCTATACTGTAGCCTACACATGCTTGTTGTTAATTCTCCCTATATATATTGTCATCGTGTATAGGCTACTTTGTCTTTTGAACCATGTAAATCAAGTTGTAAACTTTAAAATCTTGAGACATTACATCCATGTAATTTTCCATTAGACTAAACTTTCACAGGATTTGTTAAATCACTGTATAAAATAATATCCCTCTACACAGATTATATACAATGAATTTATTCTCTTATTGTTACTGTCATATCAATTTTTCCTCTCCTAAAAGTGAAAAATACAAGATTTTAATTGACACAACTGGGTAACTGAGGAGAGATGCTTTTTATGGACAAAACATGCAAACATGCAGATCATTATCACAAGGCAGATTAAGGGTTCCCCACACAGATTAATCCTATATTGTCTTTAACCTTAACAGTAAATCTATTGATATTGCCATCTAACAGCATCATATTTTTAAGTAATAATATAATAAGTAGCCTATAATAATAGCAGGTTTGTCACAGAATGTTATTTTGTGTAATGTAATGTGTTATTTTGTATTCTCTGATGTGATTTTATTCAATAGGAATCTCAACATTTTCATACTCCTCTAAAGAAAAAATATAGCTTTAGCCAATAATAAGAAACACGTTCATTCATTCCCTGTCTCTCCTCCTGTCTCCTAGGGGACGAGCTGGAATACCTGCGCCCCAATGTGTACCGCAATGTAGCACGGCAGCTAAACATTACAGTTGCCTCTGAGAATATAGTCTCTGATGCCTTTTTGGCTGTCGCTGCAGAAATATTTTCCACAGGTTGGTAAACATCCATAGTTTACTTGACATACATTTACAGTTGCATATTGTGTTCTTATAAGACAGCAGAATACAGGGTTAATGGACAGTCCACAATGTAAAATTCTCTTAAAATGATTTTTACTGAGGCCCAGTCTCTGGGGTGAGGGTAAAAATATATCTATTCTGACATTTATGTATACACACAGAGACACTGTCACACTAACTCAGAGAGAACTTAGAGAGCACTACAGTATAAAATATTTTATTCTGTTAAGTAAACATTGTCTGGGCACCATGGAATCTCTCATTCCTTTGCTGCATATGTTGCTCATATCGTAAACCCATGAGATTTAGTTTAGATCATGTAACTGCAACCCTTATTTGACGTCCGTATATAACGTTTAGTAAATATGGTTCTTAAACATGTGTTGTAGAGTTCTGTGATATATATATATATATATATATATATATATATGCCCTTGGATTTGAAATTGCATATGGGGTACACATTTTATCAGTCTATCTATGCATAGGAACCCTGGATTCAAATTAATAGAGAAGAGATAATTGATTATGACAGTCTGCCAAATGCATAAAAAATAATGTAAACTATAGAAATTATGTAAAGTAAGAAGAAAGAGAGCAGCAATTTCTCACCTGACATGCCAACTTGCATTGATATGTCTCCATGACATAGCTTTTCTCCCGATGTCCCTATATGACAGCAAACTTGTATTGTAAAGTTCTGGGTATTACAACACACACAGTATCAGCTGTCCCTCAATTTTTTCATGCTTGTTTTGATGCCCCATTTCAATTGGCTGCGCAGGAAAAAAGTCACAGAGTGCAGCGGCAAAAGTTGAACTATTTTAAACTTTGACCATGGCATTCGTGCTGGTCGACGCAGCAACAACCGCCCTTCCGCGGCGCAAGCCATTGAAATGAATGGGTTTTATAGCGCAGCGCAGCCGCATTCGAGTCACAGCATAGACGTGATCATAATCACTGTGTTTTAATAATTTTTTGGGGCAATACTTTTACATATACAGGACTTGTTGTATGGTACATATTTGTGTATATACACTAATCAGACACAGCCATTTAAACCACTCTAAGGTGAAGAGACTGTATCTTTACAATGGCACAATGTAAAAAAAGTGATATATTGTCAGCAGCAAGTGAACATTTTTTAATAGTATGTGTTGGAAACAGAAAAAGATGTGAGAAACAAGAGACAGATTGCACTATAGTAGGCAAATAGTAGGCTGGACAACTGAATCAAAGCATCTCAAAATTCCAAGTCTTATGGGGTCCCTGTATGCAGTGATGAGTACATAGTACTACATACTGAAAGTGGTGTAAGAAAGGACAATTTGACTGTGACCCAAGTCTTATTAATATACGTGGGGATCTGGGGCCTCATTTATAAAGCGTGCATACGCACGGATTTTGTCGTAGCTTGTGCGCACGTAAAAATCCACGGCAAAGTTCATATTTATAAAAACGGTCTTTGACGTGGAAAAGTGCTTAGCGCCACGTCAGGGTCTGAGCAGACGTATGCACTTTTGCTTGTCCGAGTGCTGCAGGTTTTTGGAATTATAAGCCATTCTTGCCGCTCGTAAAGTATTTGAACGTTGACAGGTGCTGTTTTATATGTCAATGATATTAATTAGATGATGTTAAAACGCTGAGATTTGAAACTGGTCAGCTGCATGAAATTTCAAGATCATTTGCGATGTATAGATTTCACATCTGAAAGAGAGGCATACACACGTTTTCTGTGCGTACGTTCATTCTATGAATCACACGTACGCACTTTGGGAAATGATCGTAAAATCAAATTTAGGATGGTTTCTACGCAACATTTTATAAATGAGGCCTCAGGTCTGATCACACAGAAGAGCTATTGTATCTGAAAATACTGAAAAAAATCAATGCTGACCTTGCCAAAGTATATCAGTATGGATGTGCTGTGTACCTGGGGTGGCAGTAGGGTTAGAAGAAAGCCGACTTGTGACTTGGCATTCATGTGGGTGTTACTTTGACACGCACCACTGATTGTTGCAGACCACAGCCACCTGTTCATGGCAGTGGTGATCCCTGATGGCAACGGCCTCTCTCAGCAAAATAATCTGCCACACTGCACACATTGTTCAGTAAGGGTTTGGGGAACGTGACAAGTTCATGGTGTTGCCTTGTCCCCCAATTTTTTTTCCCACTTGAGCATGTTTGGGATGTCCTGGACAAACAAATCCATGGAGGCTGTACCTCACAACATTCAGAACTGCACACTTACAGTAATGTCTTGTGATACTATACCACAGGACACATTTAGAGGTCTTGTGGGGTCCATGGGCCTCATTTATAAAATGTTGCGTGGAAAACGTCCTAAATTTGATTTTATGATCATTTCTCAAAGTGCGGACGTGTGATTCATAGAATCTGTGCACACTGTGCAATCATCCCTTGTTAGTGTCCCCTATTTAAAGCCCCTGTGTTCATTTTCTTGTGCTGGTTCGTTTTGTAAAGTCCTATTACAAAGTCCTGTCAGTTAAGTCTTGTTTGAAGTACAGTTTGGTGTTTACCGTCTATGTTTTGTTGTTTTGCTTTTACAGTGTCAAGTTAAGTTTTCTGTTATTTTACCTTGTCTAGTTTTGTGTTGCCTTTGCCCCCTCGTGGGTTATTTCAGTTCGCTGTGTGCCTAAGTGTTTAGTTATAGTTTTTAGTCTTGTTTTTACCCCTCTGTGGGTCTTTGTTTTGTGTGTCATAATAAAAGTCTTTGTTACCCCTGTCACTGGCTGCCAGCATCTGGGTCCTCTCTCTAGCAAACCATGACAAAATGATCTTGAAATTGCGTGCAGCTGAACAGTTTCAAATCTCCACCTTTTAATGAATGTCTAATTAACATCACATTATATTATTTTACATACATATAAAAGAGAACATCTCACCATCCAAATGGCTTATATTTACAAAAACCTGCAGCACTCTGATAAGCAAAAGTGCGTACGTCTGCTCAGACCCTGACATGGCGCTAAGCACTTTTCCACGTCAAAGACCAGTTTCATAAATATGAACGTTGCCATGGATTTTTGCCTACGCACAAGCTACGACCAAATCCGTGGGTACACACGCTTTATAAATGAGGCCCTATGTCTTGACACAGTAGAGCTGTTTGGAGTGTAATGAAAGTGTAAGAGAGTGTGTTGTTATTATGTCTGTATTAAATCGAAACATTTTGCTCTAATAAATAAAGATGCTAACTTTGGCTTCATTTGATAAAGTAATTGTGTACAGAGAGCATTTTTGCTTAATCCTCTCTGTTCCATACTGTTGGACAGATTGCTTGGCTGCTGATTCAGTTATTTAACAGTATATCACCCATCCATAATAAATGGAGGTGAAGGATTATCCAACAAATAGATTCTTAAACAATTTATCTGTGTCTATTTTTGTTTCTATCTGTATAGGGGTAACATGGGGGAAGATTGTATCCCTCTACGCAGTGGCTGGAGCTCTAGCTGTGGACTGTGTTCGGCATGGCCATCCAGCCATGGTGCACCTTATTGTTGACTGCACGGGCGAGTTTGTTCACAAGAGCCTTGTGTCCTGGTTAAAAAAGAGAGGTGGCTGGGTAAGAAATGGTTTCATATATATTGATAATCATATCTTATCGTATAAAATGTTAGTAGCACAAGTTTGAACACTTTAATGTTCAGCATGAAATAATAGCATGTGACTGGTGTGCCACAATCGATTTTTACACAGAGCAAAACTTCACTCACAGGTATTACATTGGTGACACATTTAGCATGGCCCTGTACAGCATACTGGTAGATGGCGTAACTACACCATCTGGTTGCAGAACTCTTTAATGGCTATTCAAACATCAAAAACATCAGTGGTTCCCATTAGCAAAGATGGAGATGTCCTGCATCAGCCAAGCAAGTGCCCCTGTGATCAGTAGGAATGCTAACTAATTGCTTTTCCAGGTATTATAGTACCTTTTTCAAAAGGACACATTTTTCACAGGCGTTCATGTAAATGCTTCTTTCTGCCCTGACTTACTATGTATGGACACAAAACCACTAAGACATTTCTCAAAATATTATATTTTGTGTTCCCACAGACAAAAATCATACAGGGTTTGAGGGTGAATAAATGATGTACAGTAGTTCACCAAAAATAACAAATCTGGCAACATAAGATAGGACGTTTCTATAATACGGCCCTTGAATCAATGTTTCTCTGAAGACAGTTCAGTGAGCCTGTTAAACAAGAAGCTATGCTTGTACAGTATGCGTGGTTGTTTTTGCAGGGCATGACTGTGGTTCTATGCTCATTAGTGTGTTTTGTTCAGGCAGATTCAACGTGGCCCTGAGCCAGAATCAAAACACACTGCCTGCATTTAGGGCCATATTCAACTTTTACAGACCTATCGATTAAACTCTCTGTGCCTTTGAATGTTATAGGCTTGATCTTGGTACTGTGATTTTCTCATGATGATTAGGCCAAAACACTTTTTGGTTGTTCAGTTCTGTTATATCACTTCTCTTAAAGGAGTATACTAACATAATTAACACAATAAACAAAATAAGCTGCAAAATTTAAACCAGTTTAAATAGGTGAGTGAAAATCCTGCTTGGCCTGAGGCCTCATGCAAAATCATATCTTTAAAGTGATTTGTACAGCTGTTTTTGTATGAAGTGGCCACACCCACAGAACTGAACATAAAAACAAGAAGGGACCAGTTAGAAAGAATTGATAGAATCTTGTTCATGTGAATATGTGGGCAGTGGGCACTAGTGTCTACTTGCTATTTTGTTTGTTGCATTGTCCTAATTAGGGGATGTTCCCATCTTCTGGTGACCTCATTGTCTCCTGATAGATTTCCCTTTCACACACTAATTACAGCTAGGATGAGAAACAATCTGTGAGAAACAATCATTATGCAAAAACTTTCCTTGCTTTGACCTAAAAATGAAAACCTGATAAGGAACACTTTTAATGTGAATTAAACCAATTTTAAGCTTTCACATTAGCCACTCCAACAACATTGCATGCTGAAATCTAACACACTTTTAGACCACTGCACTGAGTTTTGGCTTTGGCTGAAAAACACATACTTGAGGGCAAATAGCGGTTCTTATTCTTATGGCTAAGAACATTATGGGAGGTCAATTGGTATTTAAATGTGTTTTATTTTCTGTGTTACAGGCAGACATCACAAAGTGTGTAATCAATACAGACCCCAGTTTCCGGTCTCATTGGTTAGTGGCGGCTGTCTGTACTTGTGGTCACTACCTCAAGGCTGTAGTTTTTTACCTGCTGAGGGAAAAATAAAGGGTAGGATAAACTAAAAGATGGACAGCTGGATTCTTCTGAAACTGGCAGAAGGCATTTCTACTCACTGCTTCAGCCTCTTGTTGCTCTTGACTTGTTTACACTTGCACAAAGTTTGCACTTTCCCTATAATGGACATAATGGACACAAAACTCAATATTTACCCACTCTTATACTGTTTCATACCTTTATGACTGTCTTTCATAAAAGACTCAAGTAAATATTTAGTAGAATGTTCATGATGCTCTTTACCAAACATTGTAGATGGGGACCAGGGGCAGGCGTGGTAACCATTTATTTGTATTGTACGGAAAAGGTCAAATTGTTTGACAAAAATCTCATTTTTGGGTGATCTTTTTGAGGCTTCGTTATATGTTTAACCTGGCTGTTTGCACTCCAAGGCATTCTTTGCTGAACTTATTGTTCTTATATATTGAATGCCAAGACCAGCAGGACACAGCTGATAGGAAGCTATCATGACCTTTGTTTTTGCAGTGTGAGAGACAATCCTAGCTCAATATTGCCTTAACGGAATGCTTTTCTGAATAATATTACATTTTAGTAGTTTTTGTTTTCTGAAAATGCAGTTGGTCAAAAAAACCAAAAAACTATTTCTTAAATCTAAAGAAAGCTAAGTCATGAAAACAGCTTCGCATGAAGTGGATATCAGATGTATTTTCCAAGGAACATTTTCATTAAGGGTCTGCAGTATGTAAATGGCTACAAGAAGGTGAAAATATTCAAAGTTGTTGTCGATTTTGGTGGCAAATATATAAATATCATGCAATTTGTATTTGTACCATTGATATTTCAATATTTGTATAACATTTAAGTTATGTAATGTCATGTAGCTAATTTTGTATTTCAAGTTTGGGCCTGTCAATCAGAACAGTGGTCAACAGTCATAAAATATCAGCAGCTTTATTTATTTATTTTAATGTATTTTTTCCTGTCTTGTTCTTTTGATTTCTGGTGTTGTTGTTGCCCTGAAAAACCTAAAGAAATTATGGAACTTTCTCTCAATAGTATTTGTTGTATTTTTATAATTCACTTTATATAAATGATTATATAAATAACTTCACATTGTTGTCTGTGCTGCACTAAAGGTATGCAAAATTCATAAAAAAGGTTCTTTTTTCCAAGAAGTATCTTTAAGTTATCCTAATTGTCTAATATCAAAGGTACACATTTCTAGTAATTGTGCAGTTATTTTTCATGTTGTAATCTCAGAATTTTAAAAAATA
The DNA here is from genome assembly GCA_026939265.1 of Oreonectes daqikongensis. Classification (NCBI taxonomy): domain Eukaryota; kingdom Metazoa; phylum Chordata; class Actinopteri; order Cypriniformes; family Nemacheilidae; genus Oreonectes; species Oreonectes daqikongensis. The sequence continues at coordinate 924,607 of JAOTQM010000446.1, read as the reverse complement.
TTTTTCCTCTCCCTTAATTTGTCACCACCGAAACATAATAATATATAATTTAATAAGGATGTCACGGGAGCGTTGCTGAGCAGGCACACGACTAGAGTAAATCCAAAGTGGGTATTTTAATGAATCAAACGAGAGAACAAACCACACACGTAACAATAAACAATACTGGACGAGGAAGAAAAGGACAGGGAAGTTTATTATATTGAAGTTTTTTGCTGCATCCCATTCACCTATAAACAATACGCATGCTGGGACACATGGTTACTACTAATAGGAAATGGAAGTGGCCAATATCATCACACAGTATCGACATTTGATTTAAACTGATGCCATCTACAGGTTTTTTTATGCATAACACACATTTTTTTTGCCACGGATCCGTAAAAGAGTTTTCTTTTAAAATGTACATAGATAAATACATTTAAAATGACATGGATCTAATTTTAGAGTCACAAAAAAACAATTGGCTTATATATATAAGATTATGGATAGGCTATATATTTTTTAACAAAGTTTGAGAAGTCAACCCAAAATATTTTTCATAGCCTACATTTCCAAAACAAATTAATAATTGTCTCCTCATATTGATGACAAAAGGAGCACATGGGGGAAATACTATTATTAAATTTAGCAAACTTATAATTACCTGGGTAGCAGTTATGAATAATTTTAAAGCTGCTGGGTGTAGTTTTTAGCGGCATGTAGCGATGAGGTTGCGAATTGCAACCAGACGTTCACGTGCACTCTACCCGGCCCTCCCCCAAGCACTGAGTCCGTGAGAGGATTAAGATGTCGTCATGTATTCGCTTCTTTCCCGAAAGAGATGACGTATTTACGAAAAGTTTGTCCGTTTAGGGATACTTTAGTCACAACATGGAGAATTATTATGTAAGGTGAGTATGCAGTGTATGTAGATAAAATTAGCTCATTCTAAGGTAATAAAAACATAGGCCGCCTCCTAACGCAACACATAGCTAACTTAGTTATTGCATTTCTGTTAATAGAGCCTCCAAAAAACTACACACTGGATCTTTAATAGAGACTTCAATAACTTTATTAGATAATTTTTTCCCAAAAATCTTCCTAAATTATATCATTAAATTTATTATTCCAAAAACGTACAAAGAAATCCGAGGTCTGTTAAGAATTGAGCAAATTTATTTTGTTTGACAAGCTGTCGAGACGTTTGGCCAACAAATAATTTAGTGCAGTCAAACATAGGAGGAGAGCATAAAAGACTCTAAGGCCAGATTTGACTAAAGGTTTCATACAATCAGGAATTGCACCAAAAACATATATGAGAGTAAGAAACCCATATCGTCTAAAAACTGACTCACTAAAAGTATATTTTTATCAAACCAATATTTAAAGAAAAGAGATTTATTTTTATATTGAATATTTTGGTTGTTCCAAATAAAGTAGCTATGTGGAGAAAAATTATATTAGAGACCAGCATAAAGCCTGTTTAACTTAATTTTGTCTAGCGTTTCACAGAAACATCCAAAGCCATTGCAGGATAAATGACCCAAGATAACCCATAGTGACCTATTTTTTGTCAGGTATGGTGACCCATACCCGAAATGTGACCTCTGCATTTAACCCAACCAGTGAATAGTGAACACACACCAAGTCGTGAACACACATACACCGGGGCAGTGGGCAGCAAACAGGGGTAAGGTGCCTTGCTCAAGGACACATCAGTTGTTACCTGCCAGTACTGAGAATCGAACCGGCAACCTTCTGGTTACGAGTCCGACTCTCTAACCATTAGGCCACAATAGGCTATGCTTTGGAAAGCAACACTCTACCCGTTATAGATAGGCTATATCACGTAACCAAGAATTTAATTCAATTTGCGTTGAATAGAAACAATAAGAGGTTCAAAGTCAGGTTTAGATTTTTTTCTGATCTTTACATATAATTATACCTAAGTATTTAACTTCAGACTTGACTGGAATATCACAGATTTTAACATCAGTAGAATAATAGACAAAAGATTAAGAACTAATCCAGAAGCAGATGAAAAGAATTCAATTATATTTAAGGCTACAGAAACTTGATCTTTATTTTTTAAGTCGTATCAGCCAATTGGCTTAAGGCGCTGTACAAATAAACTTGAGTTGAGTAGTGTGCCCCACTATATGCTGCATAAACAAACATGGTAATGCATGTTAGGCTACCTACTGCTGGTAAATAGGATTTTGTGTATTGGGTTTATTTAGATCAATATTATATCAAATCTCTTAGACCAAATCCAGATTACTTTGGAAAAAATAATAAACTGTGTGACCTTTACTATTTCAGTTTAAACTGATTTAATACGGCATTTTATTGACATCTACTGGTTATAAAATGGAACTACGCCGCAAATCATGACACGTTGGCGCTCAGCGAGCAATGAAAGTGAAAGTGACCTATTTGTCAGATATGGTGACCCATACCCGAAATGTGACCTCTGCATTTAACCCAACCAGTGAATAGTGAACACACACACTTCAAGTCGTGAACACACATACACCGGGGCAGTGGGCAGCTAACACTGCAGCGCCCGGGGAGCAAGCGGGGGTAAGGTGCCTTGCTCAATGCAGTGTACAATAAAACACTCAATGCACTCAATGCAGTGTACAATAAAAATACATGTAGTGCTGTGGTGACGTTTGTGCATTTGTTTGTTGCACAAAACACAAAGAATACACTGAATAGAGTACTAAATAGAAGGGTGATGTTTTAGCAAGTAGATTAACAACTACAACATCCATTAGGTTACATTATTAACATTGGTTATTTTTTAATTCTTGGCTTGTTTACATCAGATAATTAAGAGATTTAAAATATGCATATTTTTATTTCGAAAATAACTGGACAAACTCTTAAAATGAAACATAGGCTAATCTAAAGTATAAAAGCTTGTTTACAACAGCTTCCCAGATATGTCCCGCCCTTGAGGACGTTTTATTGGTTAAAATAGCCATCCAAACCACACCAATGATTTCATTTGTCATCACGGGTATGACGCACGCTGGGAAAAGCGGAAGTCATTTTCTATTGGCCAGTGCCGTTTAAGGAACATTCAACAAACAAGATAGGCTGAATCACTGTCGGGATGGATGCAGGTAAGCAACACCGCAAGAAAACTATTCCTTTACATGTTCGGTCATCTGTTTAGATGTCATGAGATTGCTAAAAAGCAAAATTCTTTTTTCGAAATCCAACTATGTGCCCGTTGTTGGAGAAGCGGCCTCTACAATTTGGGATTTTGTCATTAAATATGGTACACAGATGTTCAAACTGCTGGCAACTGGACAGTAAAATAGAGCAGTCTGCTGTCAGATGAGATGGACACAGTTTTAGCTCCTAAATCTTACTGCACAAAAGTGCACCAGTGAACCTAAAACGCATTTGATTTTTGGCCGTATTAAGCTACAATAATGAAATCGCATTTTATAGGATAGCGAATTCATGATGTAAAAACAGCTAGGTTTCAAAAGACAGTCATTATGTCTGTTAGCACGTTCATTGCTAGACTTGACGAAGCCCAATGCTGGTAATTTTTTAAAGAGTGTTCTGCATTCCACTTATAATCCAATAATTTCCAAGATGTTACAGGTCAGAGACTACACTGTGCCATGTCTTATGTGATACTATCATATCAGCAGGTGTTTTTAAGAATGTCTTTGTATTTAGTTAAGGATGTGTTTCTTGTTGTGAAAGTTTCATTTAGTCAGTCATGTCTCATGTCCCTCCAACAGCTACCCTCACATACGACTCTTTGCGCTTTGGTGAGATTGAAGATTTCCCAGAGACCTCAGAGCCTGTCTGGATTTTAGGAAAGCAGTTCAGCGCACTAACAGGTACCTAAGTGGGGAACATTTATTTTGAAACACACTGTTGTGTTTAGATTTGAGTTCTGAAGTGATTTTATGTGTAACCCAGAGAAGGATGAAATTCTGGCTGATGTCACCTCACGTTTGTGGTTTACATACAGAAAGAACTTCCAGCCAATCGGTGAGAGTTAAAGCCTTAGTCATCATAATCTAATGGTGGACACATTTACTTTCAATTTCTTATAGCATGTCTATATTTGCAAATAGTTTGTTAAGGGATGTCATTTTACAGGTGGCACTGGGCCTACTTCAGATACTGGCTGGGGCTGCATGCTTCGATGTGGACAGATGATTCTTGGGGAGGCCTTGGTTTGCAGGCACGTAGGCAGAGGTACATGAAAATACTGGGGTTTCATTGGCTTTGTAATGTACTTCTGCTGTTGTCTGATATAGTGTATGTTTTATAAGACTGGAGATGGAGCCCAGGTCAGAGGCAGAGGCCGGAATATATCAGTATTCTTAATGCTTTTATTGACAAGAAGGACAGCTATTATTCCATCCACCAAATAGGTACTACTCAAGGCAATTGACTGAATATTTTATATAACAATGTATATACATAATATATAACAATAGTGGAGTGATTTAAAAGTAAATTACATTGGATGACTTAAATTGGTTGTTATTTTCTTCTTCCTTTAGCTCAGATGGGTGTAGGTGAGGGCAAGTCTATAGGCCAATGGTATGGTCCTAATACAGTGGCACAGGTACTCAAGTAAGTTTGCCAGTTGACTTGTCATTTAAGTATAACACTTTTGTGCTTTTTGCATATTAGTAAGATAAATATAACTTGTTTCTGTTTTCATTTAGGAAACTGGCAGTATTTGACTCCTGGAGCCGTCTGGCAGTTCATGTAGCAATGGACAATACTGTGGTTATAGAGGAAATCAGTGAGTTCACTTTTTATGCCTCATAGGACAATACAGGTTTTAAATTTTAGTGACTGAATATGTGTTTCCAATATTCATGTATATATATTTGATACATTATGGGGATAAGTGGAGTTTTTTTCCACATAAGTCAGGTATCGAGATCTTGCTGTGAGAGTAAATATTTTTTCATAATTTTTATTGGCTTTCTGTAGAAAGGTTGTGTATGCCATGGCTGGACTTTGAGAGGGGAGCATGTGCAGCTTCTCTGGAACCTCAAGAAATGAATGGAGATCTACAGGGGGCATGTGCTCTGGCAGAGGATGAGACAGCTCTTTGGAAACCATTAGTTCTGCTGATTCCTTTAAGACTGGGCCTAAGTGATATCAATGAAGCTTATTTTGAACCACTGAAGGTATAATCTATTGTAAATATAGGTATGCTTATTCAAGACCTTATAAAGTTTAGCTGGTAAAAATACTGACCCTTTCCTTTAATAATCACACATTCAGTTTTGACAAGTGTTTTTCCTATCTACAGCAATGCTTTATGATGCCTCAGTCTTTGGGTGTAATAGGTGGTAAACCAAACAGTGCTCACTACTTCATTGGCTTTGTAGGTAAGCAAAGTTTATAAGGCTAAAAACCTATCCTTGTCTTTATAGAAGGCTGTATTTATACAACTTTAAGCAATATAGATAGTTTCAAGAAAGCTTTACTTTAAGAATCAGTAATTATCTAATGTTCCTTTAAAGGACCAGTGTGTGAGATTAAGGAGGACCTATTAATAGAAATGCAATATTATATACATAATGTATACATAGGTGCATAAAGACCATGCATAATGAACTGTTGTTTTATTACCTCAGAATGAGCTATTTTTATCTACATACACTGTGGGTCCCCTTACATAGAATTCTCCATGTTTCTACAGTATCCCTAATCGGCCAAACTGCTCTACAGAAAGCGTTTTGTAAATATGTTATCTCCTTTGCCAAAGAAGCGTAAACGTGACTACATCTTAGTCTTCTGTCAGCCACAGTAGTGCTTCGAAAGGGAAGGGGTGGACTTAGCCGGTAGTTGCAATTCACAACCTCACTGCTAGCTCTTCACATTTTGCATGTCTCCCTTGTGTAGCACACCTTACTCAAATCATCAGCTCATTAAGGGAAAGATCCATGAACTAAAGTGTGTCACTTAAGGGAGACATACAAAATGTGCAGAGCAGTGGGTCCAGAGGACCAGGATTGAAAACCACTGCCTTCCCAAACCTGTTCACCAGGTGTGTTAAGGCCAATTTATACTTCTGCGTCGGACCTCCTCCGTAGCCTACACAGAGACGTGTGCCCTACGCCGTAGCGCGCCTCTCCAAAAATTTAACAACGCATCAACCCAACGTGAACCGCAAGTGCTGTGATTGGTCTGCTTGAACCCCTCCCTTCAGGTCAAAAAACTTTGCGATAGCGTCTGGTTTATTCATACGCATTTATGAATGAATTATCTAAATACATTACATGTTCTACTGTATTTAACAACTCAACCTGCAAGTGACTGTTTACTTGCCGCTATCACTGCTAATGCTTCTCAGACAGCGTAAACAACGAGCCGCTTTTTCTTTGGATCTTGTCTTGGTTACACAAGCAACACGCCTGTGGACACTAACGCCTAGTGGTCATTGCCTGTTGACGCGGACAACGACGCAGAAGTATAAATGAAAACCAGCACATTGCCTACAGTGTAGAGGCTACGGCGTAGGTCTGACACAGAAGTATAAATCGGCCTTTAGATAAGAGATTTTAGATGCAAAATGTGCAGAGCAGTGGGTCCCTAGGAACAGGTTTGGGAACCACTGCTTTAAGGGAATCACATTGTTTATTGCTTTGGTTATATTTGTTTTGTAGTAATAGTTAAGTATTGGACACCTAATCCACTCAATGATTACAGCTTTTTAAAATAGAACATTAATGTTGGTATTCAGCTCAAAACAAATTAAAATGTTGATTAAGTTTTGTTCAACAAGTGTTAATGTTGATGTTTTGACACTTGAAACACGTATAAAGCAGCTTTGCAGAGAAAAGTCAGTGTTTACTGCTTTTAGTGTTTATAACAGTACATTCAATTTGAAATCACTTCATGCATGTCTTTTTTTGATACTATCTTGCAGGTGAAGAGCTCATTTATCTAGACCCTCATACCACTCAGCCAGCTGTGGAACCGAATGAAGATGGTCAGTTCCTGGACGAGTCCTACCACTGCCAGCACCCTCCCTGCCGAATGCATATATGTGAGCTTGACCCCTCCATTGCTGTTGTAAGTAGAGCCTAATACAGAGATTTCAAAATAATAGGGCTCACTGTGCGATCATTATGTCACTAGATTAAGAATAAAAACTTAATTTTGCAATATCATCTATACTTAGCTTTGTCTCTTAGGGCTTCTTCTGTCAAACAGAGGACGATTTCGATGACTGGTGTGCACAGATTCGTAAGGTTGTAAAAAAAATATTTTTAAATGTTTTTAATTTTAATTTCTTGTTTTTACCCCTGTTTACTGTTTTTTTTTTTTGCCTATGCAGGTTTCAAACTGTAGAGGTCTTCCTATGTTTGAATTAGTGGACAGTCAGCCATCTCATCTAATCACTACTGATGTACTTAATCTTACTCCAGGTAATCTTAATATATTATGAGGTGGTTTCCCAGACAGGGATTATCTTAAACCTGGACTATGCCTTAGTTTAATTGGGAAATTCAAGTAGTTTTAACAAACATGCCTTACTAAAAACATTACTTGTGTGCATTTTGAGACAACACAAAGGCACTGATGTATTTTGAGATATGTCCGTGCAAGTTGTTTTCAGTTTGGACAGCTCTTACATTTCTTTTAGTCTAGGACTAGTCTAAAACCCTGTCTGGGAAACTGCCCCAAAATGTGGCGTCCATTGTATGCAGATTAAAATTTCTATTGGTTTTGTACCAAACCAGCTAAGCCTATATTATCAGTAGGGTGATGTTTAACCATTTAGTCATTAGTTAGAAAACATAGAATTGCAGAAGTAAAAAGAATCAAATGTAAAAATGTATTAATTTGAAATGAATACAATATAAATGTATTCATTTTAAAATAAAATTATTTGCACTCGTATAACTTCCTCTACAGACTTCTCTGATTCAGACCGTTTGGAACGCTTCTTCGATTCTGAAGATGAAGAATTTGAAATACTGTCTCTGTGAAGAAATAATACATTTGCCAGACATTCAGAATCCTGTGACAAGGCCCCCACAGAGGAAAGAGGGCAGCAAGAGAAAGGACAGAATATCATTGACTTCCCAGGCCAGTGTTGCATAGTCACCTGCATCAAACACACAGCTTTCTTAAATGGCTATACTGACTGCTTTGTGATCACAAATGAGCTAAAGTCAGGGCTCACAGGATCATCAATATGTATTTGCATTTACATGTATCTATATTAAGTCTTAACACTATAGATTTATTTTTAAGTGATATGGTGCCTTTTACCCCCTTAACTTAAACACAGGTTTGCCATAACTCATTTTATGGTATTGGTTGGATTAACTGCTTATCAGTTTTGATTCAGCATCTACTTTCCGACAAGCAACAGTCATTGAAGTTTGGACCTTTATGAACTTGTAAATGGCGATCAAGGAAGATTGAGCATTTACATACTGGCTATATGTCAGCTTGTAATTATATAGAACTTTTTTCATGTTCAGAATCTCTGTAAACACAATTATTTTATGAATATTTATTTAATTCATTAAAAACAATAAAAATCTATAAGAATCAACTTAGTTTGTCAATTATTTAACACAGGGAGATTTAAAAAAATTTCTCTGGAACAGCCATTTAACTCCACAATGTTCCAATTGGCTGTTTCTTAGATAAATGTATGATATTCTCACTCAAAAGCTTAATATCTTTGTGCACCTCTTCAATACACCTTGCTGCATCAATCACCTAGACAAACAAAAAATCCACAAAACCAATTATGTAGTGCAAAGGACCATAAATGACCAGAATTAGTCTATATGATGATAAAAGGACTAACCTTCCAATTGACCGATTTATCCTCCATGAGCTCTTCAAACCTTTGATAAACTGTGTGCTGAAAAGTGCCCGTTTCATAACGTTCGGTTCCAAATTCTCCACGGTTTGCTGCAACACTGGGATTTAACTGAAGAAACATCACCAGGTCTGGCTTTGGAAGTCCCACATCTGGATTTCTGCACCACTCCAAAGAGAAGCCCTGAATGCACAAAACGACTAAACTGATGGCTCTACATCTGCTCTTGTTCACATCATATGTCTATTGAATCAGTTTACTTTAAAAACTTGCTGTCATTTTTGTTTCTAAACACAAGCATCCCAACCTAATTTGTACAATTCTGAAATGTTTCTCCTGTGTATATAAACCTTTTCCTAAAATTTATTTAATTGAACAATAACACTTACAGGCTTGGCACTAGTAAAAGCCACTCCTGAAAATGCATAACGGTCCACCACCAGATTAATTCCTTGTTCCAACTTCTGTTTCATCAGAGGTCTGAAATGATAAAACGGCGCTCTGAAAATGTTAACTTAAATATTGATCAAAGTCTGATAATCTGATTGTCACCAAACTAAAGGGAAGTGCAAAACTATGTTAATCCATGCAACATGGATTAGTCAGTACAAAGCTTTATTTTTGACTTTCACATTGCAGACCAACAGGATAAATATTATACAACTACTACTATGCAAGAACAACAAAGTGCATTGGGAGAAAAGTTCACTAAAGAGATTCACTGATACATTCTTTAGCATATATATGGCTGGAATTAAACCACATCAACTGCAAGTCCAATTGACCATATTGACTTCCTCAATATTATAAGCCAGCTGGAAAACGTACGGTGAACCAGTGTCATACATTTGTGTGGGGGCTCGGGGAATCTTCAATTTACAGAATGTAGTCAGATAAAGTTATGCTTAACAATAATTTAGTTGTTTAATTGTAAAACGAGACATATACATTTCAGCATCATGAGGGGAAAACAGTTGAGCACTGCTGCATCTCTCAGTGTTTCTCCTCAGCAAATTTCAATTCAATTGTCACTTTCAACATTTTTTTAAAGCAGCGAGTGTAAAATGACATCCTATAGCTGTCAGTTCATCAGAAAAGCTTGAGCTGGCTTATAGAAAACCTGGAAGTGACCATGAATATAGTCAATACTCAGGAACAATAACCTACACCATTTCCCAGCGGTTTGCGGAAAAGAGCAGATGAACAGTGTGATCCTCCAGATTACTTTTCTTCATCAAGTATGAACTGATGAGTTGACCAATTACTGTGGTTCTGTCTGTATAGAAAACATTATTGTGTAAGTACAAAACAATAAGCAACACTGCGAAAGACAACTTCAAAGTATGTGTAACGATATGACGTCATATGCACCCCTGATAATGCATGTGGCATCACAACGACTGATAGTTCACGTGAGGTCAGCTGACTCAGACCTATGCTCCAAAACGAGGATTTTGAAAGTTATACTGTATGTCAGGTTGCACTAATGTTCTTGACGCATATAAAAGCTGAAATGTGTCACGACTTTAAGAGCTAATGATACTTATACTCTAGATAAACCTTCATAAACAGTTCGTTCAGGTCTTGGAAAACCGATGCCTATGAGATTACAAGAGGCATTGTCGCTGGGGGTATCACTGGAGACAGTATTATTTACACGACTGATTAATCTTTTAGAAACATTATTTAAAAATGTTACCGCAATTCGCCCCCAGTAACACTTATCAAATGAATTCTAACCATCTAGAAATCATGAACAACTTAAAAAGAGTTGAAATTGAAAATAGTTGTTTAACTGATTTTTACCGGGAAATCGCATCATTTCTGCTTCTTGCCCACTCTGCTGTAACGCCTGCACGAGTTTCAAGCATTGTGTGGTTTTCCCGGCTCTGTCTACACCTTCCAAAACAATTAAGGCTCCTCTTCTGCAAGTCATCTTTTTTGGACGAATGAATAAAAACAGCTAAAGAGATAATAGCCTACGCGGGTTTTTTAAAACCCCGAATTTCCTTTTCTTCTACTTCTTCTTTATGTTTTATTGGCGGTTGGCAAACCAGCTTAAAGGTGCATTACCGCCACCTACTGGACTGTGATAGAATAGAATCCCAAATGAAAAAACGTAATATTTGTATTTTGAATGTTTTATAAATTCCCAAATGCTATTTATCCTGTTATATTCGTTTAATTAATCCCGTGAGTTTTTATATAATTAATTATTGAATCAATACTTTCATAAGATGTTTTTCCCAACAAGTGCCCTATTGTCATATTTTAGTGCCCTATTGTCATATTTTATTGTCATAGACCAACATTGTTTTTCAGCTCCTTTCTAGCCTCTTCATATTTCCTTCAGTGTATCAGAATGTGTTCTACAGTCTCTGGTGTATTGCAATGATCACAGAGTCCAGTAGGGTGTTTCCCTATTCTGTGCAATGACTGATTCAAACCAGAATGCTAAATCCTTAGTCTAGTCATTACCATCTTTTCCCTTGGACTTCTACTATATCTCATTCTCACACCTACTTGTCTTTGTATATTAAAAATGTGTCTTCCAGTGTCTGATATGTCCCAGTATTCTTGCCATATATTGTGTACATGATCTTTAATAATGACTTTCATTTCTGCTTTACTTAATGGTACTTTAATATTGCTTGTCCCATGTTTTATTGATCCTTTTGCCAAGATATCTGCAGCCTCATTCCCCTCGACCCCTACATGGGCAAGAACCCAAATAAATGAGGTCTCTATTCATGAAGTATGAGAAGCAACTGAAAGATCTGATAAATAATATCCTGCAAGATGTTTTCCCAGACTGTAAACTTAATAGTACAGATGAACTATTGGAGGCTATAACAACACTTCGATTCTGATTCCGTTCTTCTAACCATTGCAATGCCCATAAGATGCCAAACAATTCTACTGTATAAACTGATAAATTATCTGTTGCCATCTTTTTAACTCCTAACTCATAGAGAGGAATGGTAAAGGCAGCCCCAGTACGACTTGATTCTGGTCCCTTTGACCCATCTGTAAATATGAGTAACTGATTTTCATATTTATTAAGATAGTTTTGAACCCATGGTGGCATTAAACACTTGCTAGACTTGTGTCTACTGGTTGTACAAATATCCAGGGTGCTGGGAACTATAAAAATTTCTCCTGTTATGCTCTGAACATTCTTGTAATATACAGTAGTTTTTGTGGGGTGCGCTCTTCCATGTCCTTGTAAATGTATCCAATATGGCAACATTAATTTGATCCTCCTGATGCATGAAGACATTTCTCCTGTCTCAACTTGTAAGGCAGATATTGGTGATGATTTAAATGCTCTAGCACAAATTAGGAGCCTGTGCTTGCTCCACATCAAGCTTTTTAAGGTGTGATTCTGCTGCCGACATATACGCTAAACATCCATAATCAAGAGCTGCTCTCATCATGGCTTAATAGATGTTTATAAGTGATGCCCTACTTGCTCCTCAATCTTGTCCTGACAGACACCTCAAAACATTATTAAACAAAACATATAACTTGTGTTTTTGTAATTGAAAGTTTAACCCCATTTATTTGTAGCTCAACAATCTTTTGCTGCACATCAGAACTATATTCTTTGGTTTTACCCATTGTGATGAATGAGTTTGGGCTTTGTGTTACTTAATATTATTATCCTGTGCAACAAGAAGTCATGACTGGACAACATCATGTTTCTAGTCACCTTGGTGTGATAAGAAAATATAAATATCTATCAGAATATACTCGAGAGATATTTTACTTGTAAGAATTTCTGGGGTCTAATAATTGTGGCCTGAGTGTATTACAGAAAAACATTTATTTTATAATGTGATTTCCCCTCTCTTTCGTTTTACTTAAAATGAAAAAAGTTGTGATTTAAAAATAAATAATAGCTGAAAAGGAGAAACAGTGCAGATTTATTTTCACAGCATTCTTTGCTCATATTTACCAAGGGGACTAATATGTTTGTCTTCAACTGTATATTTACTTACCTATTATCACATGTTAATTTATTTACACTTTATTAAGCAGAGTTGTCCTATTATCAAGTGCTAAGAATGTTTACACAAAATTCAGTGAGTTGAGCAAAAACCATATACTTACTACAACCAAACTAAACCCTTAAATATTTAAAGCCTCTATTGGGAATTCAATTAATATGTTAAAACTGTGAAAGGTGAACTAAACGTGCACTGGATAACTATATGTTACATACAGCATGACAGCACACACATTCAAGTGTATTTCATTATGAAGGGTTCTGGTAACCAACATAAATGGAATAGTGAGCTATGTGTCAGCCAAAGTTTTTAGATCAATAGAATCAATTGAATTTCATTATTTCAAATAACGTTCATGTGTTAAGGAGCTTGCCAACATAATTTTATGTATATTTACCATAGTTACATTCATGATTATGGTGTGAATAGAAAATGGCCTTGACTGCTTTGTATCCCTCATGTGGATACTGTGTCCTGGGACTTGTTTATTGGTCATTATATAGACTTGTACCTATTACATAATTAACAGAAAAATAATCATAAAAATGATCATTAAACAGCACTGGGGTTGAGAAATCGATTTAGAAATTTGATGGCCAGTCATTTTGTTATACTCTGCTCTTGTGGCAGTGTTTAAGGGCATCAGCCAAAGCCTCTAACACCTTGTCCACATTTTCCTTGCTGCTGTTATATCCCATCAATCCTACACGCAAAACCTATGAAACGACATGAGAAAATGAAATAATTACTAACCCATTAGTTTCTGTAACATTTGCCATGCTCTTCAGTTGTTTCTTACCACACCAGCCGATGGCCCCAGACCCCCAGAGATTTCAATGTTATAGGTCTTCATAATGTACCCTGTAATTTCACGCCAGTCATATCCCGGTGGAGCTACTATTGTGGTCACTGTGGGAAGTCTTAGTTTCTAATGGACACAATAGGTTTTAAGTGCAGGCAATAGCAGTGACATTCATGTAATATGCTTTTTGGGGGGTGTTTGTGATCTCTCTTTGTCCTAACCTTGTCCTGCACAAACAGTTTCAGGCCCATATCCTCTAGCCCTTTATAGAAGTATTCTGCAACTTCTTTGTGTTGTTTCCATATGTTATCAAGACCCTTTAAAACAGGAAATATGTTAAAAACAGTAGCAATGCGGCATCTCTTTCTCATATGCTATTGTTTTAGATCATTTGTTCTTGGTATTGGTCAATAGGGATTTTTGTATATAATATGGTATTGTATAAATGGTTTTATTGATTTATAGTTTAGCATACATTAATTTATAAAATAAAATAAAAATAAATCATTGTTTTTGTGTGTAGGTATTCATGTTTTTTATGTCTTCTGAGCTTTTATATTTTTTTGTGTGATCTTCTTTGGATTTTGGTTAAATATAAAAACAAATGACCTAATGACTCATATGTTGTGTTTTTAAACAGACATCTTCTGATTAAGACTTTTTTCCAAAAAGTATTAATGTGAAAAGTTAAATATTGTAAAACTTTGTTTTTTCGACATGAGAACATTTATACCAGGGGTATCCAATCCTTCTCCTGGAGGGTCAGTGTCCTGCAAAGTTTAGCTCCAAGTTTAATCAAGTTAATCCCCAAAAAGTTTCAGGAAACTGGCATGTTTGAACATAGAAGGAAAAAAACATAAGACGTATAATATGGAATATGCTCTTACAGTTTCTGCGAGAATTGCCAGACTTTCCCGTAGACCATAAAAAGCAGATACAGGCCCAGTATGATGATAACTGCAGAAACAATTATATGTGTGTTATTTTTTTTACATTAATATTAATTTAACATAAATGTGAATTATTTGATAATATTAAGCCTTTAATATTTGGTTTTCTTTTACGTCTGTGGTTGCTAAATGGGATAAAAGGTCCTTACGTGCGTACAGTCTTGTCATCACAACCCCAGTAATTTGCCAACCAGCTCATGTCCAGAAAGTATGAGATTGGCTTTATTTTCCTGTTAAATATTTTCTGGCTATGCAAAAGAAAAAGAAAAGTAAAATCTGTACAATTGAGATACCTCATAGCTAGGTAATGGTATAGCTGATGTTTGGAGCTGTTTTGTCTTACCAGGCTCTCTCACTAAAAGAGATTGGCGCAGTTCCTGGGGGGGCATTTAAGACCTTCTGAGAGCCGGTATACATAATGTCAATACCTTAAGATACAATGTGTACATTTAAAATCACAGATCCACTGGCATTGATTGTGATCAAAGAGCACATAACGTGCTGTTACCTTGTTTATCCATGTAGATTGGAGCACCTCCCAATGCAGCTACAGAGTCAACCAGAAACAAACAGTTGTACCTGAGTGACAGATCAGAATAAAAAATCATTTTATAATTTGTTTACATTGTAATTTCTTTTATATATGCTTGGAAATGTAAATTATATTAAATTATAAGAATGGTTTATGGATGTTAAGAATGTTAGGAGGTAACACTAATAAAACACAGACAAAAGAATATGAGTTAAATAACACTCAAAAGTTATTTCTTAGTCTGGTGTTCATGGAAATCAATGCTCTGTACACAAAGGGATTTCTCACTTGTGGCAAAGTTCACCTATGCCATCTATTGGGTGGACCACTCCTGTGGATGATTCCCCATGGGTGAGAAAAAACACCACTGGTCTATATTTGTCTAATGCCTGTAAAAAACAAAAAACAGCACAGAAACTTTTAATTGAATAATAAGTAAATGGATTAATGTGTAATGTTGACATGATAACAGTACCTGCTCAATTTCCTCATTTTTGAAATAGCCACCAGCAGAGGTTACAATTGTGTTCACCTTGGCACCTGTTGAAAAGTATATGAATATGTGAATTGTTGTTCAGATTCAGCTTTAAAACTAGTTTCAGGCTTTATTCTAATTGTAAAAGCAGAATCAGTACCTATCCTCTCAGCTATCTCTGCAGCCCTTTCCCCCCATATACCATTGATTGCAATGAGCGCACTGTCTCCAGGCTCTAATGAGTTAAAGATGGCACACTCCATAGCAGCATGACCTGGTCCACTCACAGCCAGAGTCACTCTGTTTCGAGTCTGAAATGCATACTGAATGCCACTCTTGATATGATTCATTATCTGAAATAAACACAAGAAAACTTTGATTCGAATACATTCATAGATGTTTATTCTGATGTGGGTTTTGTAGGGGACAATGTTATTTGCTCAAAATAAACCCAGACAGGGTGACAAAAAAACATGAACTGTAAGTAAGTATCTGTTGTATCATGTTTTTTATTTTTGATAGTAACCAGACAACTGTCTGTTACCCTGCTTATACAGTTACTAACAAAGAAGTTAATATTAAATATTGGTATTTGGTATTGATGATTTGAGTATTTGAGTATTACAAATGGTATAATGAAATGTAATATGAAATGGTATGATATATTCCAGATGTCTAATGTATTAAAGGTTTAATGGGTTTAAGGATAAGTTGGAATAACAAGATTTTAGCTTATTTATTTATGTAAAGGTACCACATCTTTTAAAGAAGGGCACAAGGGGCACTTTGCTTTTTACTTTTGTGCACATTACATCCACCATAAGAACTTACTACTGCTCTCTCTCACAAGCCAGTTATTTTACTTAATGATTGCATTTATTTCAACTTACACATTATTTCACAGTAAAGCCACATATTTAAAAATTAAAACCTCAGGATTTTCTTAAAGTATCATCTCCATGTGTACATACCTCAATGGTTTCTGGATGGAGGTGGCCCAACATGGGCTGTGCTCCAGCCGCTGAGATCCGTGCAGGTACATTGGATGGTCCTGGTCCGAGCATGAGACGTTGGGGGACAGGGAAGGGCTGTAACAGACATGCTGGTGGAGGAACGGATAGCGAGGACATAATGCTGCCAGTACACTGAGAGACTGAGGCAATGGTTAACTCATGTAAACTCTGGGCAAACCTTTCACCTGTTGGTCAATTATCAAACTCTGAATCTTGATACAACCAGCTTAAGCAGTGTGTCTACTGAGCAGTGAGAGCTCTGTTTATTAAATAAGACATGCTGTAAAAATACATTTTCTCCAGAGAAAAATGTTTTTGAAGAGAAAATGTCTCCTGTAAATATAGATTAGGATAGCTTATGACAGTTAAAAAAAAATTTAATACCTCTTCCATATTAATTAATAAAAATGTAATATCACAAATTTTTACATTGAAAAATTGCAAAACATGTAATGTAAAGCAAAAGAATGTAAACTTTGTTTTAAAATCCAGATTTGTTATCATACTGGGTTAATTATTAGTTTCTTATCTTGACTGTGATGTAACCAAGTTTTATTTACTTTCCGAAGGCACATATGATTAGAGTCTGTCATGTAAAACATTGTACAATATGTTTACATTATTTATTATTGCATTATCATTATTTATTATTGCTAAATGCTTAGCAGATCTTAAATGTAATCAAGACAATAAAAATGTCCCTACACCTTTTTATATATTTTTAAATGCAATACAAGAAATAATTATCATTCGCTTTTCATTTACAATGAAAACATGTTTTATTACAAAATTATAAGAGAAGACTTTGCACATTAATTGCTTAACGAATTTATTGATGAAGAATATTATGCTTTACACATTACAGGCATTTAATATTTAGTATTACAGTTAGCATCAGTACTGTAGCTCTACTTGACAGTGATATGCTTTATTTGCTTACAGAGAGGCCTGCGTCTTGTGTTGAATAAGCAGATGATTCCCCAAAGGCTGAGAACTAAAAGAGCCATGACTGTAAACCACCCTCCCCCGGACTATTGTGCCCTTCACCTCCCCAAGAAGAGTAAGACCAAGGTATGGAGTCAGCTAGAATGAAAGAAAAAAAAATTAACTGCTATTTTCACTTACCAACACTAAGACCAATAAATATCTTTGGTTTTGTTGGACTAACTTTGTTTTTGTGATGGATGTGTTGCTCCTTAACCTGGAATATTAGGTGAAACATATTAAGTGAAACATAGCTTTAAACAAACTGTTGATGTATTAGGTGGGTAAAATCCATCTTCTTACTGTAAACTCTTTTTCTGGATCCCAAATGACTAAGTCTGCATCATGACCTGGAATGAGACTGCCTTTTTGGTTGTCAAGGCGACAGAGCTGAGCAGGCTCTTTACACAAGAGTCTTACTGCATCAGAAAGTAAAAAACCTCTTGTAGAAGCTGATGTCCAGAACAAAGATAAACCTGTTGAAAAACAGTGGGATAAATAGGAATTGTAGTAGTAATATCATAATATGAAGCATGTCAAATTTTTTAATTGAAAATTTTTGTTGAGGCTTTTGATTTTGTTGATTCAGATTTGTATTACATTTATGCATTTGGCAGACGCTTTTATCCCAATCGACTTACATTGCATTATACTATACATTTGCTTTTAAGTATGTGCAATCCCTGGGATCGAACCCATGACCTTGGCTGGTAGAGCCATGCGCTAACCACTGAGCTACAGAAGGTCTTACGTTTGACAGTAAACCCTGGAAAACCAGTGATAACCCTGGAAATATTTTTTCTGTCCATAATACCAAGTTGTCCAGGTTTGCAGGTAGCAAAAGCAACATTAAACTCTTCCAACAATCTTTACTGTTTCTATGTAGTTGTTCTGTGCATTATTTTCCCCCACATAGTTTTCAGGGGTTTCAGTATAGTTTTTGTCTAACTTTTCATCATGCCCTTGATTTTTATGCCCTTGAGTTTATTGGGCATTGACATTTTGGCTTTGAAAATTTGTGACAAGCACATAAAATTCATTTCTGTATGTGTTTGAGTTGGAGATGTTTGTAATAAAGATGCTGTTCTGTTTTCATTAATCTAACTGTATTATACCCTACTTCAAAATAAGCCCCCATTGACTTTCCATAGTAGGAATAAAAGTGACTATGTAAAGTCAATGGGGACTTATTTTAAAGTATACTACTCCTTTAAATCACAGTCAGGACTCTGACTTGATCCCTGAGAAGTATGTTTCTTTAGAGTAAATCATTAGTCTCATTGGTAAACAGTTAGTTGACCACTGTGTATCTAGGACTTTGGTCACCATGAGGCACACACGAATCTTTGAAATCAATGAGAGTATGAATGTATTGATATTTTGATGACACCCTACCAAATTGCAGAGAAGAGATGCCTCCCCATGCCTGTGTGAAATCCCCACTGTCCAAACACTTTAGGTCAGGCGTACAGGGTGAGTGATCAGACACAACCATGTCTATGTCACCAGATTTCAATGCAGACCATAAGAGCTCCTGACAGAAACAGATTTATTGACAGGTTATAGGTAACTAGCACTCCAATAAGAATCAGAAAAGAAACTGTAGTGCAAATATTACCCAAGCTGTACATTAGCTCAGCTATGATGTTCGAGATGCTCAATTTCGCTGTCAACCTATAGCTGAAATCATTCATTGGCGTTTCATTGGCTAAAATGCATTTTTGCTGATACCTGGTTGGCTGCATTCCGTATGGGGGGGCAGCACTTGAAATGAGTGGCCCCTGCTGGGATGTTCTCAGCAGACAGGTTGAGATAGTGATGTGTGGTTTCCACAGTTAGGGGAGCCCCTGCCTGTCTGGCTGCCCTAATGAGCTCAAGAGGTTGTGCTGATGACAGGTGCACAATGTGGCATCGCACTCTAATGGAGAATTAGAACAGTGTTTCAGTTAATGTTTTACCTTGAGAATCTTATGATTGGCTACACCACCAAAGACGGATCATAATTATAAATGATGTCAGCAAGTCCTACAAT
This sequence comes from Oreonectes daqikongensis, assembly GCA_026939265.1. Taxonomy (NCBI): domain Eukaryota; kingdom Metazoa; phylum Chordata; class Actinopteri; order Cypriniformes; family Nemacheilidae; genus Oreonectes; species Oreonectes daqikongensis. The sequence continues at coordinate 904,976 of JAOTQM010000446.1, read as the reverse complement.
GTGTAACATTACCGTTTTATAATTCTTTGCTGTATTTTTAATGAAGTAACATTTAGTAGAATGTGTGTTTATGTCATTTGGATCATTTTACCAATATGTGCAATATGCAGTGTTCACTGATGTTTATAACAAAATAGATGTACAAATCAGAAGGGGCTATTACTGCTTGTTTCATGATGCAACTGTTCCAATCACTCTTACGATGTCTGTATCAAATTTGAGGGCATTTAGGTATTCATGTCTTTCGCCATGAGGTAATTTTAGTAACAGTTATAGTAACATACTGATACTGGAGGCAGAGTTGCGTGATGGTGTGGATGGCCTCAAGCTCCATAATGTCAGGTCTGGACCTCAGAAAGGTGGAGTATTCACATGGATCTGATTTATAGATTAATAGATAAATGTTAATGGTTAAAGATGTGCGGAAGACATTCAATAGGCTTTTAATGAAAAGGATCATACCCCCATTCTCAGGGGCTAGATGTTGGACTTCTCGCTCTGCATGAAACTGAGATAGGAGAATCATTTCAGTAGATTTAATACTGTATGTACACTTCTCAGGCATCAGCATCATTAGTTGATTTTCCATTAGCAACTGACACACACTTAATCTACCACATCCACGTTATTCCAGATGTTATCTTCAGAACACTTTCTTTGTTCATATTTTGCATTAAAGCCTACAGTGAATACACACCCCTGTTAAAATAGTAGGTTTTTCTCATGTAAAAAATGAAATCAAGATGAATCATGTTGGAACCTGTTCCACCTTAATTGTGAAATTGCAACCTATATATTTAAGTGAATTACAATAAGGGGGGTAAAATGAAAAGTAAAAAATGTACAATTATCAAGTTGCATAAGTGTACACACCCCTAAACGAATACTTAGTTGAAGCACCTCTACATTTTAACACACGCATTGTCACACGACACTAGGGAACAGAGCGACTCTCCACACAAGATCTCCGTCACACAGTTTAATGAACACAACTCAGGGAACAGTCACAAGCACAAACACGAAATCCAAAGGTGTCACGTAAATCCAAACAAAAATGAACATAAATCCACACAAGATAACGAGAGTAAATCCAACAGGTATAATAATAAATGGTCAAATAACATGCAGTAATGACAATGAGACTCGACAAACACTAAAGACACAAGTGTGGATATACAGTATATGGTGCAGAGTAATAGTATCAAGTGCGGGTGTAATTAGGGATGACGTGAGGTGCAAGGGATGATGGGAAATGTAGTCCAGAGTGTCAAAAGTCCGGTGAAAGGGAGCGTGTGAAACGGGAAGCAGGCGTTGGTGCAGGGGTCGTGGCTACAGTCATGCAGTCTTAGTCAATCAGTTTTGCACATCTTGTATACTTTGCCATTCTAACTTGCAAAAGCATTCTAACTCTGTCAAATTGGTTTGAGCGTCACATGCACAGGCCTCTTCAGGTTACCCCAAAGTTACGCCAAAATTGACTGGTATTTGGAGCTATTCATTATTTTGTCAACCCTGATTAAAGCCTCAGTTCAAGCTGAAGAAAAGCAGCCCCAAAGCATGATGCTGCCACCTCCATGCTTTGCTGTGGGGATGGTGTAATTTTGGTGTTGTAATGTTTTTTTGCACCAATTGGCATTGGCCTAAATGGAATATAGCATACAAAACTATTTTTAATGTTGTAGAACTACCTTACAAAATGAACCGAAATGTTTATATTACCTTAGAATGAGCCATTTTTATGTCCATATACCGCAGGCACATTTAACATGTAATTCACAATATTGCACCGCCATGTTTCTACGATTGTAGGCTACATGGACAAACTGATCGCGTTTCGTAAAACGAAGGATGCACAGACTATGTTGTTTATCTTTGGCTGTGTTTTTTTGAGGCAGCTTGTAATGCCACTACGTTGAATACGTGTGAGGAATGGGATTAGTTGTGCCAATAAAAATGAACGCAAACTTTTAAAATACGAACAAAAATATACAATGAGAAAGAAAAAAAACACTCTGATAACGAAAACAATAAACTCGATTTTAAGATGTAACATTGTTTTCAAATTAACTGCATTTTTAAAAAATAGTTTTCAAAGTTTCGCTTTTGCAAATAATGGTTTATGAATTCGCTGCTAGATTTTTCAATTGCGCTTCCCAAGTTTTCGTTTTCGCTTCTCAAATTTACGTTCGCCTTTCTGGCTCAACCCTCACGTGAGGGCGGGACTTAAGGGCACTTTACTCTCATTGGCTAGTGAGATTTGGATTGACAGCTCCCTGACAAGGAAGTCGATACAGAAGTCAGTGCAGCTGCAGCGGATTTTAGAGAGCGATCTGCATGCTGTTTTGTATTGTTTTCAGTGTTTTTGAAGTTGGTTAGTCATGCGTCCGAGCGTCTTGCTCATCATTATTCTTCTCACCCTTAGGTAGCCTAAATTAATGTAATTCAGATAATAAAGAAAATCGCTACAAGTTTTATTCCTGCACAGTAGGCAATTCTGTCTTTATTTAACTCGTTCAATGTGCGTTTTATTTTTTGTCATGTATTATTTAGTATATAGATAAAGATTATTTACTTAACCACTAACGAACCAAATGCATCATAACATTCAATAAGAAGACAAGTTACAGATTATTGGGTAGTGAGAAATTAACAGGGTAAATAAAAACATTGTTGCATACTGTACAGAAATAAAACTTTTAGCCATTTTATTATCACAGTTTACATTAATGTGAGGGTGACTTTTGTGTCCAGTTGAGGAGGATGATGATGATGAAGCTTTGTGGCGTTCCTGCATACAGTCTTATATTAATGCATATTCTATCTTTCCTTTAAAAATCATGGTGAATATATTATGCCCCTTTCTTTACATACACAGAAAGTACACCTCATAAAATAGTATTAATACATTCAAATGACATTTATATATTTTAAACATTGCTATAACAAAACAAATTCATAAGGTGACACAATTGAAGGTCTTTAGGATGTTTTATTAATTTAGTCTGCTCCTTGCAAACAACTCTTTCAGTATGTATCAACACCTACATAAAACAGGTTAAAAACAAGCAGAAAAGAGAGACTTTAAAAATATATAAACATCTAAAGGTAGAAACAATACATGAAATTCCACCACGATTATCATCTATAAATAATAAAGATGAACTGAGAACATAACACTTTATTATACTATCTCCTCAAAACTCACTAGGCATCTCATTTTCCGGATGTTAATGTAATTATAGACTGCTGTCTTTACAGCCTCCAAACACACAGTTGTATGTGAATGGCTATGCTATCCTGTACTCAACGTTGGCTTGTTATGTGGCATGACTGAGAGAGCCTGGACGCGTGTTTCCCACTCCAAGTGCGTGTGAGTTGGCGAACCGCTGATATACTAACAAAAGAAGAAAGTAATTTAAGTACAAACACTAAAACAAAACCATACAGAGTCACAGACAACCGCATGCAGATCGCTCTTATCTGCAACACTCATATCACTATCGACTTCCTTGTCAGGGAGCTGTCAATCCAATTCTCACTAGCCAATGAGAGTAAAGTGCCCTTAAGTCCCGCCCTCACGTGAGGGTTGAGCCAGAAAGGCGAACGTAAATTTGAGAAGCGAAAACGAAAACTTGGGAAGCGCAACTGAAAAATCTAGCAGCGAATTCATAAACCATTATTTGCAAAAGCGAAACTTTGAAAACTATTTTTAAAAAATGCAGTTAATTTGAAAACAATGTTACATCTTGCAATCGAGTTTATTGTTTTCGTTATCAGTGTTTTTTTTCTTTCTCATTGTATATTTTTGTTCGTATTTTAAAAGTTTGCGTTCATTTTTATTGGCACAAATCTAATCCCATAAAGAAGGAGCTGAAGAGGAAGAGGAAGAACAAACTGTACTAGTCGTCTGTTTTATTATAAATAGAAATGGTTCTTTGTTGAAGTAAGAAGTGAAATTTGAGCTAATGAAGGACCATGCATACTTTGCACAAGAGTCGACAGAGTGTCAATCTGTGTCATCAAAAATGAGAAAATATGATTGTTGTGTATTCTGCTTCCAGACAGAATAAAACAATAACAAGTTTTTTAAGGGTTATGCCTTTTATTTGCTGACCAAGAACAAAGAGGAACGTATGCAGGACAGGTTACATGAAACACTTCACCACACTACAGGTGGGGACCTCTTTTTTAATTTAATTAAACCTTGACACAGTCTAACTTACACCATCCCCTAGTGGCGTCACCTAACAATTATAAATTTTTGTAAGAACTTAATGGACATGAAGGTTTACACACAAACACCTCAACATTGTATTTCATATCCATATGTCAATACACAACACTTCCTCCCCTGAAATCTGAAACCTCAGGGAGTTAATTTTTTCAATTTTTCAAGTGTTCAGAAGCTTTCACTTGTCTTTTAGGTCTAAGTGTACCTTCTTGACTTTCCAAGGAACTTTCAGCCCAAGACAATTGCAGTGGTTCTTTTACAGCAGAGTTACATACAGCATCCTGCGCACACCCTGACACAATACCATGGGCTCTGTTTGTTAACACATCAGTGTTTGGTTCCTCCACCTGACCCAAGTCATCTTTTACCTCATCGTTTTTCTCAAGGAGCTGATTTACATGTCTCTTGTACAGTATTCTATACACTTTTACCAGATATGTAACAGGACCAAGCATTTTAACAACACTACCCTATTATACACATTCTCCTCCCCTGTGGTTTCGAACCAAAATTGCCTGACCCTGCTGGACCCCTCAGATTGTTTTAGTCATTGAACTTCCTGTTTGTTAGTCATGCTAAGGGAAAAGCTGGGTTTTAAGAAAGAACTCCGTTTTATAAACAACTCCGCAGGACTCTTCCCCATTGTAGACTGTGGGGGTGCTACGGTAACAAAAAAGAAAGTTGTGAATACAATGTGGCAAAGACATATTGTTTTGCTGACCTTTTTCCAACACCCTTTTCAAGTTCTGCACCAAGCGTTCTGCAGCCACGTTGGAAGCTGGATGGTAAGCAGGACTTCGAATGTGTTTTATCCCATTATTATTCAAAAAGTCTTGAAATTCACTGGAAACAAACTGAGTCAAAGTCAAAGGTCAAAGTCAGCTTTATTGTCAATTCTGCCACAAGTACAGTACATACAAACGGAGGATTGAAATTGCGTTACTCTCAGACAACAGGTGCTTACAGATAACATAGAATAAACATATATCAAAAAATATATCAAAAATATAGATAAATACAGTTCTATATATACACAATACAACTTTACAAGCAGGGAAGTATAACTGAACAACAAATCAGTGTGGGCAGTCGTGGTCTAGTGGTTAGAGAGTTGGACTCATGATCAGAAGGTTGCTGGTTCGATTCTCAGGGCTGGCGGGTAATGGCTGAGGTTGGCAACCTAACCTGAGCAAGGCAACTTTACAAGGCAAGCAAGCAAGGCACCTAACCCCCACTTGCTTACTATACAAAATGTACAAATGTATAGTACAATGTAATGTAAGTCGCTGCCAAATGCATAAATGTAAATGTAAATGAAATGAACAACAGTGCAAATAAGATAAACACAGTGCAGATGAGATAAACAACAGTGCAGATGAGATAACACCGTGCAGATGAGATAAACACAGTGCAGGTGAGATAAACAACAGTGCAATTGAAATAAACAACAGTACAAATTGAAATTACAGTGCAAATTGAAATAAACAACAGTGTAGATGTGATGTAGTGCAAGATGCAGAGCTTATCGGTCTGGTAAAGTGTCAAAGATAGCAGTTTCTTACCTAAGAGGTAGTTGAAGAGGCTCGGACCAATACTGAAGAGGTAGTGAGCAGTATAGTGTTCCGTAAGTGACAAGTGCGGGATATGGTTCAGTGATCAGAGGTGCGTTTGGCAAGGGAGGGAAGGCAGGGTCTGAAGGGAGTTTAGCTTCCTGACTGCCTGGTGGATGAAGCTCTCTTTCAGTCTACTGGTCCTGGCCTGGAGACTCCGCAGTCTCCTCCCTGATGGCAGCAGACTGATGAAGCTGTGTGATGGATGGGTGGGATCACCTGCAATGCAGAGGGCTCTGCGGGTGAGACGGGTTCCATAAATGTCCTGGAGGGAGGGGAGAGAGACACCAGTGATCTTCTCAGCTGCTCTCACTATGCGTTGGAGGGTCTTGCAGCAGGACGTGTTGCAGGCGCCATACCACACAGTGATGCAGCTGGTCAGGATGCTCTCGATGGTGCCTCTGTAGAAGGTGCACATGATGGGGGTTGGGGCTCTGGCTCTTCGCAGTTTGTGGAGAAAGTAAAGACGCTGTTGTGCTTTCTTGGCCAGTGCTGTGGTATTGTTGGTCCAGGAGAGGTCCTCAGTGATGTGCACACCCAGGAACTTGGTGCTGCTCACTCTCTCCACAGTCGCACCGTTGACAGTCAGAGGAGCATGCTGAGTGTGCGCTCTCCTGAAGTCGACAACAATCTCCTTCGTCTTCTCCACGTTCAGAGAGAGATTGTTGTCACTGCACCACTTGGCCAAGTGGCTCACCTCACTCCTGTAGTTTGTCTCATCTCTGTTGCTAATGAGACCCACCACAGTCGTGTCGTCCGCAAATTTGATGAAGAGGTTGGAGTCGTGTGATGGTGCGCAGTCGTGGGTCAACAGGGTGTAGAGGAGGGGGCTAAGTACACATCCTTGGGGGGCCCCCGTGTTCAGTTTGATAGTGCTGGATGTGTTACTGCCAACCCTTACTGCCTGAGGTCTCCCTGAGGTGCATTATCAGAAACCAATTCATCAGGGAGGCCCCATGTGGCAAAATAACCCCTCAACACTTCAATGGTTTTTGTCGCAGTTGTACTGGACATCAGCGCAATTTCCGGCCAGTGAGAATAACTATCTGTAACCACCAACAAATTGTGTTTCCCTTTTTGGGCAAAGTCTATGTGAACTCTTTGCCAGGGCCTAACAGGCAAACTCCAATTATGCCCCGGAGCTGTAGCAGGTTGGTTCCTATCTGCTTGGCAGTTGCTACATGTGCTAACTACAGCTTCTATGTCTGCATCAAGGTTTGGCCACCAAAAATGGCTACAAACTATGGCTTTCATTTTAACAGTTGCGCTCTCAACACGCCAGGAACTACCACTCGAAACCCCTAAAGAACACAATCAGATTGCATAGTAAGTTTTGTTTTTCTCACAAAATATGGCTTCAGTTCAGCCTCACTCAGATGATTAAGCCACCCATTTAAGGTGAAGTGCTTTACCCTCTGTAACACTGCATTTAATGTAGTCTGTTTCGCTATTTCCATAGGCGAAATGGGTACCTTGTCCACAAAACAAACTCAAAACTGAAGTTTACTCTCTGGACAGTTCACGGTGAGTGGTAAACGCGACAAAGCATCCGCATTACTGTGTTGCAGAGAGGGTGCGATATATCATACTAATATGCAGCTAAAATCAGTGACCATCTCTGCAATCTCGCTGCAGCCAGTGTTGGAATACCCGTTTTTGGTCCAAATATCTTAAACAATGGCCATACAAACAATATATTTGAAATTAGTTACACCAAAGATAATACTCAACGCCTCCTTTTCGATTTGCGAATAGTTAATCTCTGTCTTGGTGAGTGTACGAGAGGCATACAAAATGGGTTTCTCTGTGCCATCGGTAAACTTGTGAGATAGTACCACCCCAATCCTATATGGTGATGCATCACAAGCTATAATAACCGGCAATTTTGGATTGTAATGTATTAGCACAGATGCCAATGACAGACAAGCTTTTGTACCTTCGAACGCCTGTTGACACCTCTCTGTCCAGTTTTAGACAGCATCTTTGTACAGCAACTCCATAAGCAGTTTTATTTCAGTCAACAGATTTGATAGGAATTTCCCATAATAATTTAGCATGGCTAAAAAGATCGTAATTCAGAAACATTTTTAGGCACGGGGGCCTTGTTAATCGCTCCGGTCTTGTCTTTTATCGGGTGCAGACCTTCTGCATCTATAACATGTCCTAGATAAGTTACACTATCCTGAAAGAAAGAGCACTTTTCCTTATTAAGACACAGCCTGTGTTCCTCTAACCTATTCAAGTCGTTTCGATTTCTCAAATGCTCATCTGTGTTTTTTCCGGTTATCAATATATCGTCTAAGTAACACACGACTGCTTCCAATCAAACTGCAAAACTGTATCCATAGTGCACTGGAAAATAGATGGTGCACTAGCGACCCCATATGGTAGGTGATACACAAACAATCACCGCTGCGTACTAATGGTGAGGAACGGCTTACTTTCCTTGTCCATTTTTAACTGTGTATATGCCTGAGTTAAGTCCAGTTTACTGAAATGTTTTCCACCCACTAAGGTAGAGAACAAGTTTTCGGTATCGGATATTGATCTATATCGAGCTACGGGTTGATCATTACTTTATAACCCTTACAAAAATTCACCATAGTTTTACTACAGTTAAAACCAAAAAACCATGGTTACTGTAGTAAAACATGGTTACCACAAAATAATAGTTTTGCTAAAAACCATAGTTAACGATGGTTACTGTAGTCAAACCGTGGTTTTGCCATAAGAAATCAATGCACCAAAAAAACATAGTTACTACACTTGTACCACAAATAAACCATGGTTAATTTTCGTAAGGGAATCTCCGCAAATGCGAACGGACCCGTCTTGTTTTGGAATACAGACGAGTGGGGCTGCCCACTCGCTGTGTAGCACTGGAGAAATAACCCCTTGCTGCTCAAGTTCAATCAGTTTCTTATCGACAGCTCACGGAGTGCGTAAGGCACCGGCCTAGCTTTGCAAAACCGGGGTTTTGCTTTTGGCGCAACTCGAAGATTTGCTGTGACGCCTTTTACACAGCCCAGATGTGAACTGAACAAATTTGTTGTGCGCAATTTTTTTCAACTGAATCGCCAATGTAATTGACTTTAGACCAATCCAAATTTAGTACTCCATAACAATTTCACTTTTCTGAATTTTTGCCAGTACAGACTCTCAGAGATAACAGATACAGGTAGGGTTGCCAACTTCAGCAAAAGAAAATAAGGGACAAATCTTGGTTCTTTAAATAAAAATAAGGGACAGTATAAGGGACGCTCAAAATATTTGTTCAGTACAACTCTAGTATGTGACAAAAGAACTTTTTTTTGCCTTTTAGAAATTGTGCAATGAATATTAGATGCAAACATGTTTGTTTTACTTGACCTATTTATGTATAATTTAATTCTTAAACAAATTATAATGTAATTTTAAAATGTCACACACATTACATCCCAGGAAACACAGTACGTTCTGACAACGTTTCCAGTTCGTCTTCATTTGGTCACCGTGACAATACTTTGTGACCACGTTCTGAAGACGTCTTGGCAACGTTACATTTCTTCTTTATTTGCTAACTTTCCAGTAACGTCCTAGCCAAATGACATCGTCAGTGAATCCCATATGGAGAACGTGATGTGGTCTTCAGATAACCTGGTCATTTGATATTCAATATGGTCATAATTTATATTTATGTTATTATATGGAAAATTTATGATCAGAGTAAAATCTGTTATAATGTCAAGACGAATGCTATAAATCCGACTTCTGACAGCTATTAGGAGTTTAATTTGATACCACAATTAAAACTGCGTTTCTATATATTTAGTGTGCGCATCTGATATGTGCGTGCGCGTCTCCAGCATGCGCTTTAATTCTCTGTTCTGTAAAGACCCCCGCGCGCGCGCGCTCGCACCCCACCCACACGTACACCAATTCCGTCTATAATTTAGTAACAATACACACACTGCCATTACAAACTGTACATTTATATTTGCCTTTATATTTGTAGCTTGATACGGGACAAACTGCGTTCCGTATAGGTTTAATACGTGTAACCAACTCGTAGGTAAGTATTCAATCTAGTCTAGGTTCTCCGGAGGTTCAAGTAAGACCAAAAACACACAAAAGCGGATGGATAATCTCACCAAGCCATAAGGCAACTTTAGTTGAATGGCATCATATAGAATTACAATACAACATAGTAAAGCCGGCATAGAAAATAAAATGAAAATAAATCCCTCTTTGTTAATATCAGTGTATGCAATTATCAGTGTAAGTGTACCATGAGTAACCAGTTCGGTAGTTCGATTGAGTGTCTCTTATATCAAGGCAACCCGTGTTTCTTCCAATGTCTGTTAAACCTTTTGCTGGTAACAGTCCCACCGGATAAGGTCGATTCAAAACTTCAAGCTCACTGTCAGCGTAAAGATCCGAGAAATCCAGTTGGGTGGCTCGTCATCTTTAAGTTCAACTCTTTCCATCATGAGGACAACAGAATACTCCCGTTGCAGGGAAAGGAAAAGAAAGACCTGACCAAGGTACACGAGTAAACAATCAATGAAATAAATCTGAGAATCGATGCTGTTTCACAACGATCTTCCTTCGATATAAATGACTTCCCTATCGCTTAACAGCGAGATGCGCTCTCCAGTCTGTCTCATGCATGCTGCAACACCGCACAGTCTCTGCTCCGCTGTGAGCCGACTCAGCCAATGAACACAGCCTTAAGGCGGGACAACATACAGTACTGCATTTCGATTGGGTTGGAGTGAAACAACCTGGGTAATGTATTTTTCCTTAACTCATACTTTAAATCTTACCACTCGGTTACATACGGAACGCTGCTTTGAAGTCTAAAAATACGGGACGATTCCGTATTATACGGAACGGTTGGCAACCCTAGATACAGTAGCCCTGTTATCTACTTCATACACATTTTAACCCCGTTACATCTGACCATAAGGGTTTCACATACCCCGAAAAGTCCGTAGACACCGTGTGCTGTCTTAAATCTGTTCTTTCTTACGCTACCTCCGACGGCAGCGCCGCTTCTCCGTGATCCGTATTCTCACGACTATCCATGAAGTGTATAGCCTACATCAGCTGCGCTCCTCGATTGAAACAAACGAGTAGCCTAGTAGTTTTCCCCGAGGGTCTCTGCTGCTGCTGCTCCCTTGCCCTTGAGAAATTCGCCCGCCTGCCCGTATTATTCCAGATGCCAGACTTTTCCACATCCTCGACACTGTAAATCTTTGAACTTGCAGTCATTTGGTCCATGTCCTTTTCCCAGGCACCTGTAACAATCCCGACCGTTGTCGCTCTTCTGTTCCAGTCCATTTTTTCCTGATCTGCTCATCAATTTTAGTGGGAGGTCCTGGTCTTACTAAATTCACTGTTGATGCCTATATTCCTTACTTTGTTGACTACATTCTTTACATTGTTCCATGGTATATTCAATGTCCTGGAAATTCTTTTGTAAACCGATTTATGTTTTTCAACAATAAGGTCCTAAATCTACTGAGTAAGCTCTCAGTGTTTTTAATTGGATGTTACTAAATTGAAAATATCCTTTGGGAACAGTCATACTTTTTTAAGGGTTAATCAGTGACTTGAATTGATGGTAGGTGTATATTAATTCAAATTCAACTTAAGTTTGAATGTGATTGGGTGTACACACCTATGCAACCTGGTTATTGTAAATTTGTATCTTTTCATTTTAACCCCCGAAACGATTCTTATTGTTATTCACTTTAGTATATATTTGACAATTAAGGTGGAACATGTTCCAACATGATTCATCTTGATTTCATTTTTAACATGACAAAAACATAATTTTAACAGGGGTGTGTACTGTGTAGACTTTTTAGATCCACCATATATTTTATTTATACAGAACAGATTTATTACCAATCTGTTTGTAGTTGTGCCAAAGTATAGCTCAATATTACCATTGGTACACAAAGTTTATGAAGTAGTTAGAATGGTAGAAATCAGGTGGAAATTACAGCAGGGATAGCATGCGATTGCTTACCAGGAGTACACTGTCTGTGCCCTGAAGCTGCTTCATAGCTGCATGCAGATCAGCATCACTCACATGAGGAAATTCATCCACTCCACTGTGGATCAGAAAGCACTTAAACCCAGCCACGCCAGCCTGGACCATCGGCCTCAGTTCCAGCTGGTATGGAGAAATGTTATGGAGATATATATATATATATATATATATATATAAAATCATTGCAATATTTTAATATAGAAACAAACACAATTTTAAGCAAAATGTTCAACAAAAATAGGTTGTATAACAAAACGTATTTTGGTGCTCATGATTTCTTGAGGAGATCCTCAGGAGAACTGACTTCAAATGTCAAGTAAAATCACCTTGACACCAATTAGTTAAAAAATAATTGAAAAACCTGGTTACAAAAAGTAAAACATTGGTTTTAGTATTTTTTTTTTAGGTTTGTGTGATTTGGGGTCAATACAAATTTATTGATATCAAAAGGGAAAAACAAGAGGCCTGAAATGTAGTATACAGTCATGTGAAAAAGTTAGGACATCCTTGGTAAATATGAGCAAAGAAGACTGTAAAAATAAATCTGCATTGTTTCTCGTTTTGATCTTTTATTTAAAAAAATCTACAAAATTCCCACATTTCAGTAAAATAAAACAGTTTGAAGTGGGGGGAATATCACTGTCAGGCCATGGCGAGGAACAGAACCCAATTGCAGACGCGGCTTTGCAAACACGAAGTTTTATTAACTACAAAAAAAAAAAAAAAAAAAAACCCCGAGGGGGTAAAACAGCAGAACAGGAGGGTGATATAAACAAACAGAACAGAGGCTCTGATGAATTAAACTAGACAGGGTAACACTAAACACTAAAAACAAACTGACTTAGACTTGACTTGACACAGTGAATTAACAAAACGAACAGCACAGGACAGAAAACACAAGGGCATGAAATAGGGGACCAAATCAAGCGGGGAACAGGTGCGGGCATGAGAACATTAACCATCAATAACGAGGAGACGAGAGGGCGGGGACAAAGACGAAACCGGAGAGAGCGTGTGGCACGCCAAAACAGCCAAAGCCACGCCCCTCTCCACACTAAACACAGGGCTCTGTCACGATCTCACCTAAGACTGTGAAAAACATGACCAGGAGAGGTGGAATCATGACATATCACATTGTGAAAAAGAAATTTAAGAAGAAAAAATAAAGGAAACATGCACTTCCATCACCACAAGTTAATAATAAATCATCTGCTCTCATCCAAAAACAAACTCCACCATATTAATCTGCCATACTGGGATTTCAAACAGGACTGCAGTCTATGGTCATATGAAATGAGAGTTTATGAAAGAGTTTTTTGGCAGCAAGAACACAAGATGGGTTTGGTGCACACAGGGATAAAAAGTGCCCCATGTCCACAGTTAAATATACTGCCGGATTTTCATTGTTGTGGACCTATTTTTATACCAGAGGACTTATTCAGATACATGAAATCATGGATCATATCAAATACCAACACGGGAGTTCACTTCCACCATTATAACTGCAGCCTACATTCCCCCGGATGCTGATGCCAAGCTTGCTATGAAAGAACTTCATGCGGCCATCAGTAAACAACAGACTGCTCACCTGGAAGCTGCGTTTATTGTTGCGGGTGATTTTAATCATTCAAACCTGAAGACAATGCTCCCCAAATTTCACCAGCATGTTTCCTGTCACACCAGAGGAAACAAAACCTTAGACCATGTTTACACAAACATGGCTGAAGCTTATGTTGCGACCCCCCTCCCCCACCTGGGACAGTCAGATCACCTTTCTTTGTTCCTCACCCCCAAGTATGCACCCCTCATCAGTCGTGTGAAGCCATCAGTGAAGACCATCAAAGTGTGGCCTGTGGGGGCAGATTTTACACTCCAGGAAAGGTTTCTACACACAGACTGGAGTACATTTGCTTCTCAGGCCACCAGTGGCTCTCACACGGACATTGACTGCTACACCTCCTCTGTACTGGATTACATCAACACCACCATAGACAATGTTACTACTCAGAAACGGATCATCACGTACCCAAATCAGAAGCCATGGATGAACAAGGAGGTGCGCCTCCTGTTGAAGGCACGCAATACTGCCTTCAGATCAGGTGATGCACAAGCCTACAGAACATCCAGAGCTAACCTGAAGAGGGGCATCAAAGAGGCCAAGCACTGCTACAAGCTAAAGGTAGAGGAGCACTTTTCCAACTCCGACCCTCGACGCATGTGGCAAGGCATCCAGGCCATCAGTGATTACAAACCCACCCACTCCACCCCCGCAGCCACTGATGTCCTCTTCCTGAACAAGCTTAATGACTTTTATGCTCGCTTTGAGAGAGACAATAGAGAAACTGCCACCAAGCTCAAACCCTCAGCTGATCACCCTCCAATCACACTCTCCGGATCTGAGCCGGATCAGTGCGCACAAAGCCGCTGGACCAGATAACATCCCTGGACGCGTACTCAGGGCATGTGCTGAGCAGCTCGCTGGGGTTTTTACTGACATCTTCAACCTGTCTCTTGCCCAAGCAGCTGTGCCAACATGCTTTAAATGCACCTCCATTGTGCCAGTGCCAAAACACTCCAGCCCAAAGTGCCTGAACGACTACCGCCCTGTAGCACTGACACCCATTGTCATGATGTGCTTTGAGCGGCTGGTCCTGGCACACCTGAAGGACTTTCTGCCATTCACATTGGACCCACACCAGTTTGCCTACTGCAGCAATAGGAGCACAGAAGATGCAGTTTCCATGGCACTGCACTCTGTGCTCACACATCTGGACAATAAGAACACTTATGCACGTATGTTGTTTGTTGACTTCAGCTCAGCATTCAACACTATCATCTCATCCAAGTTAATTGCTAAACTTGAAGACCTGGGCATTAACACCTCCCTATGCAATTGGATTATGGACTTTCTGACCAACAGACCACAGCTGGTGAGATCAGGCTCCATCTGCTCCACCACTATCACACTCAACACTGGTGTACCACAGGGCTGTGTGCTAAGCCCCTTCCTCTACTCCCTCTACACCTCCGACTGCAGGCCTGTGAATGGATCTAACTCCATCATCAAGTTTGCGGACGACACTACGGTAATTGGTCTCATCAGCAACAACGATGAGATGGCCTACAGGGAGGAGATCCAGCACCTAGCCACATGGTGCAACAACAATAACCTGCTCCTTAACACCTCCAAGACAAAGGAGCTCATTGTGGACTTCAGGAAAGAGTCAAGAGGCTCTTATAGTACATATCCATTTGTAAATCTCTGTTTTTAGTAATAGCCATCTGTATATTATGTTCATAGTATATATCCATCTGTTAATTTCTGTTTATAGTAAGCGACATCTGTAAATCATGGTCATAGTACATATCCATCTGTAAATTACTTCTGTAATATTTATTTATGTAACTTATGCAACCACTGTATATCCTGCACTTCTGGTTAGACCTAAACTGCATTTCGTTGCCTTGTACTTGTACATGTGTAATGACAATAAAGTTGAATCTAATCTAATCTAATCTAATCTAATCTAATCTAATCTAATCTAATCTAATCTAATCTAATCTAATCTAATACCAACAGATATAAAAAATCAAAACCTGACTTGCTCTTCTAGAAATCTTATATTCCATCAGCACATTGGTTCAAAACAACCATCAAATTCAACACAAAAATGTGTCACTGAACACAAAATCAAGATCCCAGTTCCCTGATCTGAACACTACAAAAAATGAGTGGGATGAACTCAAGAAGAGGGGGAACCAGCATTTGAAGGATCTGGAGTAATTATTTATGGAGGAATAGACTCAGATGACTCTCCATGTATTCTCAAACCTCATCAGACATAAAAAAAGACTCAGAGGTGTTTGTGTCATGTCCTCGGTCTCTTTCAATTCAATTCAATTCAATTTTATTTATATAGCGCTTTTCACAATGAGTATTGTTACAAAGCAGCTTTACAGGAGAAAGCAACAGAAAAAACATAAGGTAAATATTATTAAACCTTTAAATTAATTTAATAAAATAAAATAACTATAAAACTATAAAAGCAGTCTCCCGGTGAGCAAGCCAACACGGCCCTGTGGCGAGGAACCCAAACTCCAAATGATAAATATATGGAGAAAAAAACCTCGGGAGAAACCAGTCTCAGTCGGGAGGGCCAGTTCTCCTATGACATGTCACAGCTGTACTAAGTGACTTTGATTAACATTATAGAGAAAACGATTATCATAGAGAGCCTATTAAATGTAATAGGGAAGTAGATTTTGTTAAATTTGTTATAAGGAATGTTATATGCAGAAAACGGAACTGTGATGGCATAATGTAACTGAATGCAGCTGTGACTTCAAACTGCTGTCATGTGATGTAAGTTTAGCATTTAGTACTAAGTATTGTAATACTGTTAGCATTAATATGACAACAATTAGACCATCGTCTCTCTGTCCCGTGTCATGCCTGTGTGTTTTGTTTTGTGTCGAACACGTGGGTTGCGTTGACAGCGCGCCTCGTGTTTGGTGTCTGCGTCACTCGCCCCTCCCCTCCGTGTCTCCCTATCTGGTCTCTCTCTCTTCTCACCTCTGTTTCACCCTCGCACCTGTAGGTCATCCCGTTGTTTAGCCTGGCTCGTTTATCGCTCTCCACCTGCTTCTAGTTATCCTTGTTAGCTTTTCCTTTTTATTCCCCTCGCATTCTCTCGTCCTTGTCGGATCGTTATATTGTTATTGCATATCGCGGTTTATACCCGACCTCCCTGTCTTGTCTTGCCAAGTTCATTGCTACCAAGTCTAGCTGTTTTTTTCTTGTTTTGTTTGCCTTGTTCTGCCATCTCACCTCCTAGTTGCTACCGTAGCTTCCCGCTGGCGCCCGGACATCTGTGTTCTACACGCACACCACCACTTCCCGTCTGTCAAGCCGGATCTCTCTTCTCCCTTCGTGGGTTGCGGGTCGAGAGGACTCCCCGCCGGATTATTCCTCCTGGTTCTGGCAGTGTTTTCTCCCCTTGTGGGTTGCGGGTCGAGGGGACTCCCCGCCGGATTTATTCTCTTGGCGTTGGAAGTGGTACCTCCCCTGGTGGGTCGCGGGTCGAGCGCTCTCCCGGCTGGATTGTGTATCTCCCTCTCTCCCCGGACGTAACATTCCCGGCGGTCACTGACTTTTTTGTGTGTGTGTGTGTGTGCTCCTGTTTTAATAAACTGTTTTCCTACCATCTCCGCATCTGGGTCTCCCTCTGTGTGCCATGACAGAACGATCCGACCCGGCCAGAGACCCAGCGGGGATGGATCCAGTCCGCACCGCGGTGCAACAACAGGGCGCTATTCTCGGCCAACAGGCCTCCCGACTCACCGCCACTGCACAGGAGGTTGAGGGGCTCACCCGTAGTACGGGGAATACAGGTGGGCGCCATCCCCGTTTCTTCCCCGAGTTCTCGCACTCTTCTGCCCTTCCGGCTCTCCTTCAGTGGCCAGGAACACTCCGGTCAGGCTCTCTTGGATTCCGGAGCCGAGGGGAACTTTCTTGAAGCAGCTACTGGTGGAGAATTCCTGCTCTTCCTCTGCCTCAGCCGATCCCGGTCTGGCCGCTAGCGGGTTCCCCCTTCACCACCATAACTCACGTCACCCCTCACGTAAGCCTTTTTCTTTCTAGTAACCACTGTGAGTCGATTGAGCTGTACATCCTCGATTCCCCCAAAACTCCCATAATTTTAGGGCATCCTTGGTTGTCACAGCACAATCCTCATGTGGACTGGGCTCATAGTTCTGTGTTGGCTTGGAGCTTTAATTGTCATGCGTCTTGTCTTGGTCCTGCCTTGTCTCCTGTCTCTGTTTCTCCTGTGTTTCAGGTTGACACCGCCGATTTGACCGGGGTCCCGAAGGAGTACCGTGATCTGCGCTCCGTGTTCTGCAAGTCGCGGGCCACCTCCCTGCCTCCGCATCGCCCCTACGACTGTGCCATAGATCTCCTCCCGGGCACTTCTCCGCCTAAGGGCCGCTTATTCTCCCTGTCAGGTCCCGAGAGAGAGGCCATGGATAAATACATCAAAGAATCTCTCCAGTCTGGGCTCATCCGTCATTCCTCCTCCCCGGCTGGTGCTGGTTTCTTCTTCGTTCAGAAGAAGGACGGCTCCCTGCGTCCTTGTATTGATTATCGTGGGTTGAATGAGATAACGGTTAAGAACAAGTACCCCTTGCCGCTCATGTCTACTGAAGGGACGGGTGCCGTGGCTCCACCTTATATATATATATATATCCTTTTTATGGTTTTGAGACTAATCAATCATTAATCAGCATTATCTTATGAGAAACAGATGATTAAAATAAATCAATATTTTACTCTTTTATTTCTGATTATGATATTAACAATAAAACTCTAGAGAGTAAATATTACTAAAATAATTCACTGTTTGAGTCCCTGAATGTTTAGGCCTCTCTTCCTGCTAGGTCACCGTGGCTTTTAGAAGAGACCTCTTATCATCACGTGTAAAAACATCTTCTGCTAGCACACACTCTAGCCTTGAGGGGTTTTGTGTGTGTGTGATTGTATTGTTTCAGAAGTTAGTTATTGGTGGCAGAAAGACCATATTTAAAAAGACAGGATGTAAAGAGATGCGTATATGTTGTGGTTATACTAGGGTTTCTGTGTCACACTTATAATCAGTGAAGATATGCTATGAACTTGACGTCCAAGCTAAATGTATGTATTGTCTAACCTATCACGAGATTTTATTTATCTAAGTAATGACGTAGGTTAGATGGCTCTGTTAGTATAAATATTACTGCATTTTAATGTAACAGCAGGTCGGTCTGTGGAACTCCTTGAGAGTGCTGAAGCTGACTTCTGCTGGCAAAACTACAAACAATTCTTCTTCAGTAAATTTTCTTTTATTAATTACATTCCTGACTCTGTGTCTTCATTCATCACAACTGGTCTACGGGTCTTTACTGTAAAATCCCCTACACTACCGCTTTTGAACTCTTGCAGGGAGCCCAGGTCTTTACCAAGCTAGACCTACGCAACGCTTACCACCTGGTCCGCATCCGCGAGGGGGACGAGTGGAAGACGGCCTTCAACACCCCGTCGGGACACTACGAGTATTCGGTTCTCCCTTTCGGTTTGACCAATGCTCCGGCCGTCTTCCAGGGCCTCGTCAACGCGGTGTTGGGTGACATGCTTAACCGCTTTGTCTTTGTGTATTTGGATGACATTCTCATTTTTCCCCCCTCTCTCCAGGTGCACACCCAACACGTGCTTAAGGTCCTCCAGCGGTTGTTAGAGAATCAACTCTTTGTTAAGGCGGAGAAGTGCGAATTCCACGCCGACACTGTCTCGTTCCTTGGCCATATCCTTTCGCCCCGGGGCATCGAGCCAGATCCCGTCAAGATCAAGGCTGTTGCCGAGTGGGCGGCCCCCGAGTCTCGCAAGGCACTGCAGCGGTTCCTTGGATTCGCCAACTTTTACAGGCGTTTCATCCGGGGTTTCAGCCAGATAGCCGCACCGCTCACCGCCCTCACCTCCTCCAAGATCTCGTACAGGTGGAACCCCCTAGCACAGGTAGCCTTTGATAACCTTAAGTCCCGTTTTGTCTCTGCCCCTGTGCTTTGTCTTCCAGACCCTGAACGACAATTTATTGTGGAGGTTGATGCGTCTGACGTCGGGGTAGGGGCGGTTCTGTCTCAGCGCTCCAGCCGAGATGAGAAGGTCCATCCTTGTGCCTTCTTCTCCCACCGCCTGAGACCTGCTGAACGGAACTACGATGTCGGCAACCGGGAACTGTTGGCGGTTTGTCTGGCCCTGGGTGAGTGGCGTCACTGGTTGGAGGGGTCAGCGCAGCCCTTCTTGGTCTGGACGGATCACAAGAATCTCGAGTACATCCATTCGGCCAAGAGGCTGAGTGCGCGACAGGCCCGGTGGGCACTCTTCTTTGGCCTTTTTAACTTCACCCTCTCGTACCGGCCTGGGTCCAAGAATGTCAAGCCGGATGCACTCTCTCGTCTCTTCGAGGTCCCGAAGGGGGAGCTTGCGGCCGATGCCATTCTCCCCAAGGAAGTGGTGGTCGGGGCGCTTACCTGGGGACTCGAGAGACGAGTAGAGAATGCCGGTTGAGGGGTGCAAGTACCAGAGGAGTGCCCAGCGGGCCGGTTGTTCGTGCCGGCTGCGCTGCGCCCTGATGTCCTCCAGTGGAGCCACGCGTCCAGGTTCGCGAGCCATCCAGGTATCAAGGGGACCCAGACGTCCGTGCGTCAGAGGTTTTGGTGGCCGACCCTGGCCGCCGATGTCAGGCAGTTTGTGTTGGCTTGCTCCGTATGTGCTCAAAGTAAGCCCTCCCATCGCCCTCCTGCTGGTCTGCTGCGCCCACTTCCTATTCCTTCACGCCCCTGGTCACACATTGCCTTGGACTTTGTCACTGGCCTTCCTCCTTCCAATGGCAACACCGTCATCCTCACAGTGGTGGATCGCTTCTCCAAGGCGGTTCACTTCATCCCTTTACCCAAACTCCCCTCCTCCCGGGAGACAGCACAACTGATGGCGGACCACGTCTTTCGTCTCCATGGTCTGCCGATCGACGTGGTGTCCGATATGGTTCCTCAGTTCACTTCCCGGTTCTGGAAAGAGTTCTGCAAGCAGATTGGAGCCACTGCCAGTCTCTCCTCTGGTTTTTACCCACAGACCAATGGGCAATGTGAGCGAGCCAACCAGGATCTCGGTCGTAGACTCCGCTGCCTGACATCTCACAACCCTGGTTCCTGGAGCCAACAGTTGTCTTGGATTGAGTACGCCCATAACTCTCAACCCGCGTCCTCTTCAGGTATGTCACCCTTTGAATGTTCTCTGGGTTATCAACCACCTTTGTTTCCCACCCAGGAACTCGATGCCGCGGTCCCTTCGGCCCTAGCCTTCGTTCAGCGCTGCCGCCGCACCTGGAAGAGGGCTAGGAGGATGTTGGCTCTATCCGGCCGCCGAACCAAGGCTGCAGCCGATCGTCACCGGTCGTCTCCCCCTACCTATGTGTGTGGTCAACGGGTATGGCTCTCCACCAAGGACCTGCCTCTCCGGGTGCTTAATTCAGCCAGTACCCCATCCCCCCCCCTCCCCCTCGTCTTGTGGACGGGTCCCCCGCCTACACGGTGAGGAAGCTGCTCGACGTTCGGCGCCGCGGCCGGGGTTTCCAGTACTTGGTGGACTGGGAAGGTTATGGCACAGAGGAGAGGTGTTGGGTGCCCTCCCGCGACGTTCTGGACCGGACGCTGATCGCGGATCTCCACCGGCGACGAGTTGAGCCCCCTCCCTAGACGCCTCTGGGGGGGGGGGGGTACTGTCATGTCCTCGGTCTCTCTGTCCCGTGTCATGCCTGTGTGCTTTGTTTTGTGTCGAACACGTGGGTTGCGTTGACAGCGCGCCTCGTGTTTGGTGTCTGCGTCACTCGCCCCTCCCCTCTGTGTCTCCCTATCTGGTCTCTCTCTCTTCTCACCTCTGTTTCACCCTCGCACCTGTAGGTCATCTCGTTGTTTAGCCTGGCTCGTTTATCGCTCTCCACCTGCTTCTAGTTAGCCTTGTTAGCTTTTCCTTTTTATTCCTCTCGCGTTCTCTCGTCCTTGTCGGATCGTTATATTGTTATTGCATATCGCGGTTTATACCCGACCTCCCTGTCTTATGCAACCACTGTATATCCTGCACTTCTGGTTAGACCTAAACTGCATTTCGTTGCCTTGTACTTGTACATGTGTAATGACAATAAAGTTGAATCTAATCTAATCTAATCTAATCTAATCTAATCTAATCTAATCTAATCTAATCTAATACCAACAGATATAAAAAATCAAAACCTGACTTGCTCTTCTAGAAATCTTATATTCCATCAGCACATTGGTTCAAAACAACCATCAAATTCAACACAAAAATGTGTCACTGAACACAAAATCAAGATCCCAGTTCCCTGATCTGAACACTACAAAAAATGAGTGGGATGAACTCAAGAAGAGGGGGAACCAGCATTTGAAGGATCTGGAGTAATTATTTATGGAGGAATAGACTCAGATGACTCTCCATGTATTCTCAAACCTCATCAGACATAAAAAAAGACTCAGAGGTGTTTGTGTCATGTCCTCGGTCTCTTTCAATTCAATTCAATTCAATTTTATTTATATAGCGCTTTTCACAATGAGTATTGTTACAAAGCAGCTTTACAGGAGAAAGCAACAGAAAAAACATAAGGTAAATATTATTAAACCTTTAAATTAATTTAATAAAATAAAATAACTATAAAACTATAAAAGCAGTCTCCCGGTGAGCAAGCCAACACGGCCCTGTGGCGAGGAACCCAAACTCCAAATGATAAATATATGGAGAAAAAAACCTCGGGAGAAACCAGTCTCAGTCGGGAGGGCCAGTTCTCCTATGACATGTCACAGCTGTACTAAGTGACTTTGATTAACATTATAGAGAAAACGATTATCATAGAGAGCCTATTAAATGTAATAGGGAAGTAGATTTTGTTAAATTTGTTATAAGGAATGTTATATGCAGAAAACGGAACTGTGATGGCATAATGTAACTGAATGCAGCTGTGACTTCAAACTGCTGTCATGTGATGTAAGTTTAGCATTTAGTACTAAGTATTGTAATACTGTTAGCATTAATATGACAACAATTAGACCATCGTCTCTCTGTCCCGTGTCATGCCTGTGTGTTTTGTTTTGTGTCGAACACGTGGGTTGCGTTGACAGCGCGCCTCGTGTTTGGTGTCTGCGTCACTCGCCCCTCCCCTCCGTGTCTCCCTATCTGGTCTCTCTCTCTTCTCACCTCTGTTTCACCCTCGCACCTGTAGGTCATCCCGTTGTTTAGCCTGGCTCGTTTATCGCTCTCCACCTGCTTCTAGTTATCCTTGTTAGCTTTTCCTTTTTATTCCCCTCGCATTCTCTCGTCCTTGTCGGATCGTTATATTGTTATTGCATATCGCGGTTTATACCCGACCTCCCTGTCTTGTCTTGCCAAGTTCATTGCTACCAAGTCTAGCTGTTTTTTTCTTGTTTTGTTTGCCTTGTTCTGCCATCTCACCTCCTAGTTGCTACCGTAGCTTCCCGCTGGCGCCCGGACATCTGTGTTCTACACGCACACCACCACTTCCCGTCTGTCAAGCCGGATCTCTCTTCTCCCTTCGTGGGTTGCGGGTCGAGAGGACTCCCCGCCGGATTATTCCTCCTGGTTCTGGCAGTGTTTTCTCCCCTTGTGGGTTGCGGGTCGAGGGGACTCCCCGCCGGATTTATTCTCTTGGCGTTGGAAGTGGTACCTCCCCTGGTGGGTCGCGGGTCGAGCGCTCTCCCGGCTGGATTGTGTATCTCCCTCTCTCCCCGGACGTAACATTCCCGGCGGTCACTGACTTTTTTGTGTGTGTGTGTGTGTGCTCCTGTTTTAATAAACTGTTTTCCTACCATCTCCGCATCTGGGTCTCCCTCTGTGTGCCATGACAGAACGATCCGACCCGGCCAGAGACCCAGCGGGGATGGATCCAGTCCGCACCGCGGTGCAACAACAGGGCGCTATTCTCGGCCAACAGGCCTCCCGACTCACCGCCACTGCACAGGAGGTTGAGGGGCTCACCCGTAGTACGGGGAATACAGGTGGGCGCCATCCCCGTTTCTTCCCCGAGTTCTCGCACTCTTCTGCCCTTCCGGCTCTCCTTCAGTGGCCAGGAACACTCCGGTCAGGCTCTCTTGGATTCCGGAGCCGAGGGGAACTTTCTTGAAGCAGCTACTGGTGGAGAATTCCTGCTCTTCCTCTGCCTCAGCCGATCCCGGTCTGGCCGCTAGCGGGTTCCCCCTTCACCACCATAACTCACGTCACCCCTCACGTAAGCCTTTTTCTTTCTAGTAACCACTGTGAGTCGATTGAGCTGTACATCCTCGATTCCCCCAAAACTCCCATAATTTTAGGGCATCCTTGGTTGTCACAGCACAATCCTCATGTGGACTGGGCTCATAGTTCTGTGTTGGCTTGGAGCTTTAATTGTCATGCGTCTTGTCTTGGTCCTGCCTTGTCTCCTGTCTCTGTTTCTCCTGTGTTTCAGGTTGACACCGCCGATTTGACCGGGGTCCCGAAGGAGTACCGTGATCTGCGCTCCGTGTTCTGCAAGTCGCGGGCCACCTCCCTGCCTCCGCATCGCCCCTACGACTGTGCCATAGATCTCCTCCCGGGCACTTCTCCGCCTAAGGGCCGCTTATTCTCCCTGTCAGGTCCCGAGAGAGAGGCCATGGATAAATACATCAAAGAATCTCTCCAGTCTGGGCTCATCCGTCATTCCTCCTCCACGGCTGGTGCTGGTTTCTTCTTCGTTCAGAAGAAGGACGGCTCCCTGCGTCCTTGTATTGATTATCGTGGGTTGAATGAGATAACGGTTAAGAACAAGTACCCCTTGCCGCTCATGTCTACTGAAGGGACGGGTGCCGTGGCTCCACCTTATATATATATATATATATCCTTTTTATGGTTTTGAGACTAATCAATCATTAATCAGCATTATCTTATGAGAAACAGATGATTAAAATAAATCAATATTTTACTCTTTTATTTCTGATTATGATATTAACAATAAAACTCTAGAGAGTAAATATTACTAAAATAATTCACTGTTTGAGTCCCTGAATGTTTAGGCCTCTCTTCCTGCTAGGTCACCGTGGCTTTTAGAAGAGACCTCTTATCATCACGTGTAAAAACATCTTCTGCTAGCACACACTCTAGCCTTGAGGGGTTTTGTGTGTGTGTGATTGTATTGTTTCAGAAGTTAGTTATTGGTGGCAGAAAGACCATATTTAAAAAGACAGGATGTAAAGAGATGCGTATATGTTGTGGTTATACTAGGGTTTCTGTGTCACACTTATAATCAGTGAAGATATGCTATGAACTTGACGTCCAAGCTAAATGTATGTATTGTCTAACCTATCACGAGATTTTATTTATCTAAGTAATGACGTAGGTTAGATGGCTCTGTTAGTATAAATATTACTGCATTTTAATGTAACAGCAGGTCGGTCTGTGGAACTCCTTGAGAGTGCTGAAGCTGACTTCTGCTGGCAAAACTACAAACAATTCTTCTTCAGTAAATTTTCTTTTATTAATTACATTCCTGACTCTGTGTCTTCATTCATCACAACTGGTCTACGGGTCTTTACTGTAAAATCCCCTACACTACCGCTTTTGAACTCTTGCAGGGAGCCCAGGTCTTTACCAAGCTAGACCTACGCAACGCTTACCACCTGGTCCGCATCCGCGAGGGGGACGAGTGGAAGACGGCCTTCAACACCCCGTCGGGACACTACGAGTATTCGGTTCTCCCTTTCGGTTTGACCAATGCTCCGGCCGTCTTCCAGGGCCTCGTCAACGCGGTGTTGGGTGACATGCTTAACCGCTTTGTCTTTGTGTATTTGGATGACATTCTCATTTTTCCCCCCTCTCTCCAGGTGCACACCCAACACGTGCTTAAGGTCCTCCAGCGGTTGTTAGAGAATCAACTCTTTGTTAAGGCGGAGAAGTGCGAATTCCACGCCGACACTGTCTCGTTCCTTGGCCATATCCTTTCGCCCCGGGGCATCGAGCCAGATCCCGTCAAGATCAAGGCTGTTGCCGAGTGGGCGGCCCCCGAGTCTCGCAAGGCACTGCAGCGGTTCCTTGGATTCGCCAACTTTTACAGGCGTTTCATCCGGGGTTTCAGCCAGATAGCCGCACCGCTCACCGCCCTCACCTCCTCCAAGATCTCGTACAGGTGGAACCCCCTAGCACAGGTAGCCTTTGATAACCTTAAGTCCCGTTTTGTCTCTGCCCCTGTGCTTTGTCTTCCAGACCCTGAACGACAATTTATTGTGGAGGTTGATGCGTCTGACGTCGGGGTAGGGGCGGTTCTGTCTCAGCGCTCCAGCCGAGATGAGAAGGTCCATCCTTGTGCCTTCTTCTCCCACCGCCTGAGACCTGCTGAACGGAACTACGATGTCGGCAACCGGGAACTGTTGGCGGTTTGTCTGGCCCTGGGTGAGTGGCGTCACTGGTTGGAGGGGTCAGCGCAGCCCTTCTTGGTCTGGACGGATCACAAGAATCTCGAGTACATCCATTCGGCCAAGAGGCTGAGTGCGCGACAGGCCCGGTGGGCACTCTTCTTTGGCCTTTTTAACTTCACCCTCTCGTACCGGCCTGGGTCCAAGAATGTCAAGCCGGATGCACTCTCTCGTCTCTTCGAGGTCCCGAAGGGGGAGCTTGCGGCCGATGCCATTCTCCCCAAGGAAGTGGTGGTCGGGGCGCTTACCTGGGGACTCGAGAGACGAGTAGAGAATGCCGGTTGAGGGGTGCAAGTACCAGAGGAGTGCCCAGCGGGCCGGTTGTTCGTGCCGGCTGCGCTGCGCCCTGATGTCCTCCAGTGGAGCCACGCGTCCAGGTTCGCGAGCCATCCAGGTATCAAGGGGACCCAGACGTCCGTGCGTCAGAGGTTTTGGTGGCCGACCCTGGCCGCCGATGTCAGGCAGTTTGTGTTGGCTTGCTCCGTATGTGCTCAAAGTAAGCCCTCCCATCGCCCTCCTGCTGGTCTGCTGCGCCCACTTCCTATTCCTTCACGCCCCTGGTCACACATTGCCTTGGACTTTGTCACTGGCCTTCCTCCTTCCAATGGCAACACCGTCATCCTCACAGTGGTGGATCGCTTCTCCAAGGCGGTTCACTTCATCCCTTTACCCAAACTCCCCTCCTCCCGGGAGACAGCACAACTGATGGCGGACCACGTCTTTCGTCTCCATGGTCTGCCGATCGACGTGGTGTCCGATATGGTTCCTCAGTTCACTTCCCGGTTCTGGAAAGAGTTCTGCAAGCAGATTGGAGCCACTGCCAGTCTCTCCTCTGGTTTTTACCCACAGACCAATGGGCAATGTGAGCGAGCCAACCAGGATCTCGGTCGTAGACTCCGCTGCCTGACATCTCACAACCCTGGTTCCTGGAGCCAACAGTTGTCTTGGATTGAGTACGCCCATAACTCTCAACCCGCGTCCTCTTCAGGTATGTCACCCTTTGAATGTTCTCTGGGTTATCAACCACCTTTGTTTCCCACCCAGGAACTCGATGCCGCGGTCCCTTCGGCCCTAGCCTTCGTTCAGCGCTGCCGCCGCACCTGGAAGAGGGCTAGGAGGATGTTGGCTCTATCCGGCCGCCGAACCAAGGCTGCAGCCGATCATCACCGGTCGTCTCCCCCTACCTATGTGTGTGGTCAACGGGTATGGCTCTCCACCAAGGACCTGCCTCTCCGGGTGCTTAATTCAGCCAGTACCCCATCCCCCCCCCTCCCCCTCGTCTTGTGGACGGGTCCCCCGCCTACACGGTGAGGAAGCTGCTCGACGTTCGGCGCCGCGGCCGGGGTTTCCAGTACTTGGTGGACTGGGAAGGTTATGGCACAGAGGAGAGGTGTTGGGTGCCCTCCCGCGACGTTCTGGACCGGACGCTGATCGCGGATCTCCACCGGCGACGAGTTGAGCCCCCTCCCTAGACGCCTCTGGGGGGGGGGGGGTACTGTCATGTCCTCGGTCTCTCTGTCCCGTGTCATGCCTGTGTGCTTTGTTTTGTGTCGAACACGTGGGTTGCGTTGACAGCGCGCCTCGTGTTTGGTGTCTGCGTCACTCGCCCCTCCCCTCTGTGTCTCCCTATCTGGTCTCTCTCTCTTCTCACCTCTGTTTCACCCTCGCACCTGTAGGTCATCTCGTTGTTTAGCCTGGCTCGTTTATCGCTCTCCACCTGCTTCTAGTTAGCCTTGTTAGCTTTTCCTTTTTATTCCTCTCGCGTTCTCTCGTCCTTGTCGGATCGTTATATTGTTATTGCATATCGCGGTTTATACCCGACCTCCCTGTCTTGTCTTGCCAAGTTCATTGCTACCAAGTCTAGCTGTTTTTTTCTTGTTTTATTTGCCTTGTTCTGCCATCTCACCTCCTAGTTGCTACCGTAGCTTCCCGCTGGTGCCCGGACATCTATGTTCTACACGCACACCACCACTTCCCGTCTGTCAAGCCGGATCTCTCTTCTCCCTTCGTGGGTTGCGGGTTGAGAGGACTCCCCGCCTGCCTTGACTGGTCAACCAGAATTTGTTTCTCCCTTCGTGGGTTGCGGGTCGAGAGGACTCCCCGCCGGATTATTCCTCCTGGTTCTGGCAGTGTTTTCTCCCCTTGTGGGTTGCGGGTCGAGGGGACTCCCCGCCGGATTTATTCTCTTGGCATTGGAAGTGGTACCTCCCCTGGTGGGTCGCGGGTCGAGTGCTCTCCCCGCTGGATTGTGTATCTCCCTCTCTCCAAATACCAGTGTGTCAATAATTATGGTCAGGGTGTATTAGAGAAAACCATTTTTTTCACAATTTACTTTACTGAAATGTTTGTAGATTTTTAAAATTAAAGATAAAAACGAGAAACAATGCAGATTTATTTTTAAAGCCTTCTTTGCTCATATTTACCAAGGGTGTCCTAACTTTTTCACATGACTATATACAGTGTTATGCGAAAGTTTGGGAACACCTTGCAGAATCTGTGAAAATGTGAGTTATTTTAACAAAATAAGAGAAATCATACAAAATGCATGTTTTTTTTATTTAGAACGGTCCTGAGTAAGATATTTTACATAATTTTTTTTTTACGTATAATCCACAAGACAAAAAAATAGCTGAAATGATTAAAATAACCGTGCATGTGCAAAAGTTTGGGCAGCCTTGGTTCTTAATACTGTTTGGCTACCTGGATGATCTAACAATCTGGTTGTTTTTTCTGAACAGTTAAACTGAGCACTGTTCCTCAGAAAAATCCTCCATGTCCTGCAGATTCTTCAGTTTTCCAGCATCTTTTGAATATTTGAACTCTTCAGTGACTGTATAATTATAATTTGTTACATTTATATAGCGCTTTTCTAGGCACTCAAAGCACTTTACATAGAAGGGGGATCTCCTCAATACCACCAATGTGCAGCATCCACCTGGAGGATGCGACGGCAGTCATTTTGCGCCAGAACACACACCACACACCAGCTTATTGGTGGAGAGGAGACAGTGATCAGTACAAACAGGCATGATTAGGAGGCCATGATAATGGATAGAGGCAAATGGGCAAAGTTGGCCAGGATGCCGAGGTTACAGCCCTACTCTTTTTGAAGGACATTCTAGGATTTTCTACGACCACAGAGAGTCAGGACCTCGGTTTACCGTCTCATCCGAAGAACAGGTTTTTTTTGACAGTGTAGTGTCCCCATGACTATATTTGGGCATTAGGACCCACACAGGCCACAGGGTAGCACCCCCCCTCACTGTAAAATTTTTTTTGGGATTGTAGTCAGCTGAACTTAATTTAGTAAATTAATCCAATGGTTTTGTCCAATCTTGTTGAGTTGACTCAATTATGTAAATTATCTCAACTTTTGGAAGTCAGTACAACTAAAAAAATCCAATGCAAAAAAGAAACTTAAAAAGATGAGTTTAAAAAATGCAGACTTTTTACAGTGCTGATGGTCTCACTAACACCTCCTCCAGCAGCAACCTAGTTTTTACCAGGAGGTCTCCCATCCAGGTACTGACCAGGCTCAACCCCACTTAGCTCCAGTGGGTAACCAGTCTTGGGCTACAGGGTGATATGGCTGCTGACCATGTATGGTTTTGAGATCCATCTTTTCACACTTAGGACAACTGTCTGAGGAACTTAAACACACCTATTAAAAAAGTTTCAAACATTCACTGATGTTCCAGAAGGAAACATGATGCATTAAGAGCCAGGGGGTGACAACCTTTTGAACAGGATGAAGATTGAATTTTTTTTTCTTATTTTGTTGAAATATCAATTTTTCATTACTGCCCTTCGGAAGCAGAAGATACACTATATTGCCAAAAGTATTGGGTCACCCTATCTAATAAACAGGTTTGATGACTTTAGTAATTTCCATGAGTACAAATCTTAATGCTGCAGCATATCATGATATTCTATGGAACTTCTAATTTAATAGCAACAGTTTGGAAAGGGCTATTTTCTATTCCATCATGACAATGCCCCTGTCTTTGAGACAAGGTTCAGAAAGAAAAAAATGATTCAGTCAGTGTGGAAACACTTGATTGGTCTGCATAAAACCAAGTCCTGAACCCAGCTGAACACATTTGGTGTGACTTTAAATGCAGTCTTTGAGTCAAAAACTCATCACTCCACATCAATGGCTTAAAACAGGGGTACAGCCAATTTGGAACAGTAAAAGGTGCTTCCTAAACTGTTGCAACAGAGATGGAAACAAAATTTCTTACAACGCCATTTGAAGAAATGCAATTTAAAACTGTTTCAAAAGCCCCTTTTCCTGTCCCAAAATGACGACTCCTGTGCACAAGTCATTGGTGTTTGGTGATGAGTTCTTTGCTCAAAGTCTGCATTTAAAATGACACCAAAAGGTGTTCAGCTGGGTTCTGGACTTGGTTTTATGCAGACCAGTCAAATTCTTCTACACTGACTAAATCAATTATTTCTTTCTGAAACATACACAGGGACATTGTCATGATGGAATAGAAAAGAGCCCTTGCCGAACTGTTGCTATTAAATTAGAAGCACACAATTCGATAGAATATCATGATATGCAGCAGCATTAAGATTTGTACTCATGGAAATTACTAGAGTCATCAAACCTGTTTATTAGATAGGGTGACCCAATACTTTTGGCAATATAATGTACTTGCATATTCAATTACGTACAATTTGCCTTGATCTTCAAATTCAAAAGGTTTTCACCCCCTGGCTCTTAATGCATCATGTTTCCTTCTGGAACATCAGTGAAAGTTTGAAACTTTTTTAATAGTTGTGTTTGAGCCCCTCAGTTGTCCTAAGTGTGAAAAGATGGATCTCAAAACCATACAGTCACTGAAGGGTTTAAATATTCAAAGGATGCTTGAAAACTGAAGAATCTACAGGACCTGGAGGATTTTTCTGAGGAACAACCATCACAGCACAGCAAAAAACAGTCGGATCATCCAGGTAACCACACAGTATTAAGAACCAAGGGTGCCCAAACTTTTGCACATGCAGGGTTATTTGAATCATTTCAGCTATTTTTTGTCTTGTGGACTTTATATAATTTAAAAAAAAATGTTTTTAAATGGACAGTTATAAAAAACATGCATTTTGTATGATTTATCTTATTTTGTTAAAATAACTTACCTTATACAGATTCTGCAAGGGCTTTCCAAACTTTCGCATAACACTGTATATAAAAGTGGGGCAGTCATGGCCCAGTGGTTAGAGAGTTGAACTCATGACCAGAAGGTTGCTGGTTCGATTATCAGGGCTGGCGAGTAACTGCTGAGATGCCCTTGAGCAAAGCACCTAACCCCCACTTGCTTACTATACAAAATGTACAATGTAATGTAAGTCGCTTTGGATAAAAGCGTCTGCCAAATACAAATAGTATAGTTTATTGCCTATGTTTGTACCTGGTTGCCAGGGATGACTCCTCCCCAGAATGCTGTGTCTACAAAACACTGCCCAGTAGCTGCATAAAGCTTTTCTTGAAAATTTCCAACAGTTGTAGTGGGTGGGATGCTGTTTCTAAATACAGTGGAATATAATAAATAAGTCAGTTTTATATGATTTCAACCAAATGTTTTCTGATGGAATTGTATGTGTTTTATTATCACAGACAATATATCAGCTATTACATATATAATGTTTACTTACAGGGGCATGTCTACAATAGTGGTCACCCCCCCAGCTGCTGCTGCTTGTGTGGCAGTCCAGTACCCTTCCCAGCTGGCACGACCAGGCTCATTAACATGAACATGACAGTCCACTATACCTGGCATTACCAGACTGTTCCCCACATCCAGTACCTGTTATACAGATGCTGTACTTTTAAGTGCATGAATGAGAACATTTTGGAATAAAAATCAGTAGAGACTTGATGATATATCCTTAAAATATTGCCCAATGTATAACAAAAAACGCAATACGTTATATCTAATCTATAATCATTAGTATCACATGCACAATTATTTGTAATGAGGACTAGAGTCCGTAGCGGTGTTAACCACCACGCAAATGCGTAGGGTCCCGCTAGCTTGTGCCCCCCCTAGTGGCCACAAGCGGTTAAATCACTTGATGCTTTTGATGACTAATCGGCCTCCGTGCATGCGCTACACCGAAAAGTTCAAACAATAACAGACAGGTCTGAATCGTTTGAAAAGACAACAAAAACTTCTAATTCAGCCCCGCAATAGTCCGTTCATTTACGGGAACAACATTTTTATGTGGAGTCCTTCAAATACAGTAAGTCGTGCTGGAGAAAAGTTTAGACTGAAAGACACAGCGAAATGTGAACATGTAGTTTTTAAAACGTCTTGAAATTGCTGCTATATGATAATTCCACTCTGGCCACATATAGCCTTAAAAACAAACTGCATATGTTTTATAGATCCTAAATGACAGACAAAACAATGATTTGAGACCAGTGCCTTGAACTTTGATTTCTCTGGAAACAGACAACCTGTATGATCATTTTAAATACCATCTAGCAATGAATGTCAATCTGTTTACATTTCTAAAGCACATCAATAACTTGCAGATTTGTTTTGCTTGAAATTAAATTAATAGGACTAATATTGTTGTAATTACCTAGTTTAAGTCAGTCTTTAGTTAGTTAGATTGCAGCATCCATTTTATGTTTTTTAGGGAGGAAAAGATATTTGATACACTTAAAAAAATTGTATTTTCAGCAATTTAATTCTTATAAGTGTGAGTTTACCTATAGTCTAGAAAGCAAGCAATGAAATCTCCAGGGTTCTTTACTATTTAATCAAATTAATTTCAATAATCTTTGTGTTCTGCTTGCATTTGTTGTCCCACATGCTATTTATTTTAAATGATTATTTATAGCTCAACTTTTATTTACATTTTAAAGTATAAAAATTTGCCCCACAATTTTTGGAGTAGTGGTGCTACCCCTGGAACAGAAACACAATCGTTAAGCACACAAATCAAATATTTCATTCCAAAACAAAGGTTTATTCTTTTACCAAACTGTAAACAAATTTTGTGTGCTGTTCAAAGTCAAATAAATCTAGGTTTTTTTATATATGTCTCCATATACACAATATTACTGTTGTGCAATTGAAATAAAATATGTTAGTACTGTATGTATGCATCCCAAAATGGTAAACACACCCCTGACTAGGGTAACACCTGACTGTAGTTTTCTAATTAATTTGGTATTTATTTAAATATAGTCAGTTTCACATTTTTAGTTAGTTTCCATACATTTAGCTAACATTTTTATGTAAACATTTTATATTAAAGTTTTATTAATTGAAAGAACATTGCTTATGACTAATTACTCCACATATTTTGCAGCACCTGTAGTCTCCAGCAGGAGGTGTATGTCTCATTCTCACAGTTTTTCTCACCTCTTTAGCTGTGTAAATTGAATCCTCTGAATCAGGAAGAATGCTATGAATCTTTCCTTCTTTTATAATGATAACTGCAGGTTGAATTTCCTTTCCATACAAAACCCTCTGGCTCCGCACAGCACTGACAATTGATCCAGGCTTCATTTCTGCACCTGTAATATCTTTTGCTGTCTATATACAAGCGTGTGTGTTTTACTGGCTGCAGGAGCAAGTTTATGGTGTCAATGTACCTTCAACCACTGGCCTTTATGCAACAGTTTCAGCAGGCAGATAAAAGTTCTTTGACCTTTCTAGTTTTTTTTACATGAAGAACATACTAGACTGTAAATAAAAAAATACAGTATTACTGGCAACAGTTTGCCAGTAACTTACTGTAGATTTCTATTTATCTAATTTATAAATTATGTAAAATAAATGCAAGAACATTAACAAGTCTTTATATTTACAGAAAAAAAATGCAAAGCATTTCTGAGAAGCAAAAATCAGAAAATAAAAAAGGTTGATGAGGATGTCTGGTTCTCAGAATGTTTTTATAGGTTTTCCCTGTAAAGATGAAGACTTTATTTACTTTGTTTAATGTTCATTTACCCCAACTGTTGCCAATAAATGAGATAAATAGAAATCTACAATAAGTTACTAGCAAACTGCTGCCTATTTACAGAAAAAAACTTTTACAGTGTGGCCTATAGTACAATATGGCCTAATCTTTGGTCACATTTCTCTATGGTAAAATGAGCTGCCAGCCTCCACCCAACTGGGTGTGACCAACAAAACCATCAAAAACCCTTATTATTGCCTCTTTTATGCTGTTCACATCCAGCTTCATTACTGTTCCTACTTTCTGTTTGTTTAGCTTTATATCCTGTATGCTTATCTTTGTGCTGTAACGTTAAATGCTCACTCATTCATACAGATGGATACTGTGCTGACAAGATATTTGCTTGTAAAATGTGCTGTGGATTCTGTTATAGCCTTTAGTATGGATGTTTAAGCAGTCTCATAATGAGTGATTTTATCTGCTGTATTAATTCTTGCAAAAGGCTTGTTCCTTCAAGGCCATATCAAGCGCAGGCCCACACGAGTAGTTATTTAGCTGAATAAATTATTCAAAGCATTGCTCTACTGAGCTGCGATACAAGAGCAGTAAGGTTTGGGAAGGAGAAAGGAGACAGAAGCGACCACAAGAGACTGTTCAGACTGCTATTGTCAAACTGAATGCTGAATGTTCTTTAGTGTCTGTTGTGTCTTTGCCCATTGAGCAGGTTAAATCATAGAAACATCACTTTTTACAAAAAATCTGGAGAAAGTATTAGACATTGTATTTTACATCTTAACATTTTTTAGAAACATCTGAAGAAACAGCACTGACAATATTCATGACATCCTATAATGTGCAATATTGTACTTTACAATTTACCATAGCACACACACGCACACAACATTGTGTTTTTTCTAATTGCAAAAATACAGAAAGTTTTTTCTGCTATAGGGTTAAGCTCTAATAGCTGTATGAAATAATAGAAGTCTATGGAATGTCCCTATTTAGATCAAGTCAGTGAATATGTGCATGTATATTTAAAATGCCAAATATCAGGGTGGTGGTGGGGGGGTCTTTGTCAGGTCTTGTTGTGTTTGTAGCGGCCTTGTTCCTGTGTTTATCTCGTAGAAATAGATTGTTGTGCTACAGTACTCGCTGGTCCAGAGTTTTGTAACCCCTCTCCTGTACCATTGGATGTTTGGATTTATGGTGTTTTGCCTGTTTGTTTGTGGATGTTTACCTGCACTGTCACTGGGTATTCACTGGATAGACCCCTTCATTAAATCACCTGTTGAACACTTTATTCCTGTGTGTGCGTCATCGTCAGTTTACCCGTGGAGTGTGTTACAAATACATTATAGTATTTAAAAGACTGGTCTTTTTTCTTTTTGAATACATAAAGGCTGCTGCTTTTACATTTTCTGAAACATGATCTTTGAGGCTATATGGTTTTCATTATTAACTCTTTCAAAATCACCTTTATTACGACAAAAGGAATTTTTTGAACATTTTGTTGTTCAGTAGTTGATATTTCCCCATTAGTTATTTTTTTTTACTAGAAATCCATTAAAACATCCAGCTAATTTTTTAAGCTTAATTTTATAAAGATGAGTTCATTATGATGATATACTTTCCTTAAATGGTTTCTTTTCCTTCTAGTCTGCAATTTACTTCACTGCCAGATAATGCAGAGAGTGCCTGAGTCAGAGGTGAGATAATGTCAGAGGGACAAGCCTCCTTTGTGAGTGTGTTACATGGGTTTACTGGATTTGTGGGGAAAGCACAGTCCAATTTTGCTCTAACAGTTTGTGAACTAATCTCACCCGAAAGCTTATTCTTTTTGACAAATAATATTTATAGTTCTCTGCAATTCTAATCAGAACATTTATGTAAAATAGAATACAATACAATTAAAACAATACCAGTTATATGTTATTGAGAAATATACCACACATACAGTCATAGCCAGCATAAGCCATAGAATCTCATGTATTAAACAGGTTATGCAGAGCTGTATGTGTGTGTGTGCTGTACTCTGCTGGGAATCTAATCTCACCCCCCCCCATCTCTTTCTCTCCTCCCCCTCTCACTCTCTCTCTCTACTGCATTGATGCTTGTGCCTTCCTCAGTGATGATGTCACTGGTTCAGTCAGTCTCAGCATCACTGCTCTAGGCAGTCAGCAGAGCCATTTTGGCTTCTACATTACAGGGCACTCAAACATCTCTCCTCCAAGAAACCTTCCTCTGTACACGTAGGCCTCACTGGGCACCCAGCTGTACGACACCTCCTTAGAACAATAAAGAACCCTCCATTGAATATAAGGAAAAGGAGATTCGACATTAGAGGAACCTCTAAAAACAAGAGAATTTGAGACACCAGCACAGGAGACAGGAGGTAGCAGATCAAGTCAATAGCAAAAAACATCAGAGGGTCACCATTGTAAAGGTAAGAATTATTTCATTGTTATCCTATTCTACGGAATAATGCAGTATTAATGAGGCACTTTCTGTTTATTTGGTTTTGGGTCACCTGGGTGGGACTGCTTTGGGGTGCGGCCATTCACATCCTGTCAACAAATACAGACATTATATAAAAGAGAAGTGTTTTTATTGACTATTGGAACAGATGTTGTTCACAGTAAATAGCAGTCTGTCCTTGTGTACATATTTCTAAGTGCAGGAGGGACAAATGCACTGTCATTCATTGTATTACGTTGGCAGCCACACAGTAGTCGTGTAGATAGAGCTTGTGAATCACGATTTTGCTGTGTGCCAGGGAATTAGTCTTTATAGTTTTGTTTCACATATTGTTTAATACTCTATGCAATTTTATTCAATATTTTATTGAATAAAATTAATATAGCCTGGTTTAGATATAATCAGCTTTTGTAACTGCTTACTAATAACACTATGATTATATTATTTAATAGATATAATAGAAAAGTTTTATTCATCAAGATTAAGGATTTATGTTGATTTCTTTACAGTTCTAAACACAATGATTGGCTAATTATAACTAAGCGACAGAATAAATATTTAGTATATTGTTATGATTTTATAGAAAAAAATACGGTTTAAATTGAGATTTTCATTTATAATTTGATTTTCTTTTCCAGTTGCAAAATGTTTCTGTGTTGGTGTTCATCTGAGAAAGTTTAACAGTTTAATTTTGTTGTGTGTTTCAAGTATATGACCTTCCAATTCAACCAATTATTGCTGTTTTGCAAAACATCATTGCTACTTAATATTTGACTATGAGGTCAATCACCAATAAATTGGAAAGGACATCCAACCGTCTGTTTTAAAATATTAGCTTAGTTGTAACAAATTCTAATCTAGTCTGAGAAAAGAGACAGCGAACACTAAACATACTGTATAACTTGTATAGTCAAGATAACCCGGATGAGATGTGCAGTTGCATCAGTTATTATCGGAAGAGAACAGACTTTGGAATGTCTTGACTGACCAAGTAGTACCAAGTGTTATTCCAGAAAGCTGTGGATTAGAAGTCGATAAATTAATCTAAACATACACTAGCGGTCAAAAGTTGGGACATTTACATTTATGTGTTCATATTTCTTCCACATTTTAGAATAATAATAAACTCATCAAAATTATGAAATAAAACAAAGGGAGTTATGTTTAAATAAAAAATTATATAAATAAAATAAATTAAAACATGTTATATTTTATTGTCTTTAGTGTAGTCACCTTTCGACTAGTAATTTCCAGAAATGTTTTCATGTAATTTTATCAAGCAGCTTCTTGAGTTTTTATCTATTCTGTGCTCTTATTGGCTGTTCTTTCTTAATTATTCAGTCAAAGTTTTCCATTTAAAAAACATTTTAAAAAAAAACAAGTATGTTTGGAAAATTATATTTTTGTTTACTAAACTAATTTCAGATATTTAAGCAAACACCTCAGATAAAAATAAATAAATAATGAGACAAATTTCACTCAAGTGTCTCAAAACGTTTGACCGCTATGTATTTTACAGTAATTACTGCAGTGGGACTGTCTTGTACACTGGCATGATGTCTTAAGATTCCTGTCTGAGGAGTCTAAGTAGGCTTGAGTAATTCGAATCCTTTATAAAACTGAACTCCTTCTGACACATGTGAATGCAAGTGAAAATAAGTGAAAATTGCATTATTTTGCTCACATGTGATCACAATTGTTTTATTTATGTAAACCCTTTGGGTAACAAGACAAAAAAATCACTTATTGAGTCTATACATCTCCCCTGACATAATTGTGCCTCCATTTTGGTCTGACACAGAGGCTGAGCGGGACTTGTGTTCTGTTATTGGGCCATTGTAATCCGAGGAAGCGTAATGATATTTAGCCAGTCATGCATTTCTTTTGTTGCTGCTGGATGGATCCAGTATCTCTCTGGATCTGTAGCTGACCATGCAGGATCTTTATAAATCATAAGCACATCTTTCTTGTTTTGTATGAACATTTAGTAAAAAATGTGTAATGTAACAGTATCAGATCAGAACCATTCGGGGGAATTTAGGGGTGGGAGAAAAAAAAATCGCACAAATTTCAAAAAGTTTTTAAAGGTAGTAAATATAATAACGTGATGTCATTGGAACAAAAAAGGCGGAAGTCAACTAAAAGAGCAGTGCACCACCAATACCATTTAGAGAGCACACACCTTGGTGTTTTGAGTCTGACGTCATCACGCAGCCATGTTTTTTGGCAAGTTTAAGGAGCATAGGTAGTTTAGATGGTTAGGGTTAGGTTAGGTTTAGGGTGGGGGTTAGGGTAAGAGTTTCATAAGACTCGAAACAGCAAGGATTTAGTCAAAACCAACAAGCCACGCACACAGATCTGACTCAAAACACCAAGGATTTAGTGAGAGCCCGCATGACATAGCAGAGTATACACATGCAGTAGAGAAACAGAAACCAAATACATTCGTCCCCAGAGGACTAAATTGCAAGATAAACAAAATAAATTAAGGATGATCTTTCTCGGCATCTACTCTGTGCATTAAACGGTATAGAGAAAAAGCACCTTCCATTCACCATACACCTGCTGACTTGTCAATGAGTACAAAATAGTGTTTCCCAAAACATGTCACTCTTGTTGACTCTTGTGACTTATGAACATGAACATACATTTGTAAATATGCAGTTTTTTACTCAGACGGACGCGCTGGGTGTGCTGCACACGGCAAATACAGAAATATTGCCAAAATCTACTTTTTTAACCTGTATAATGATTTTGCCAGACAAGGCAATTCATGGAAGCGACGGCTGTTTAACATGTAATGAGTTGCATTTACTTGCTATTTTAAACTTGTTTTAATGTCTGACAACAGACAATGTCAATGAGAACACCTTTATTTGGCATTACAATACAATTTGTAACAGTTATAAGACTAGAAGCAAAAGTGTTATTAAAGTGTAATAAGTGTAAAGAAAGTGTCTATCCAAGACTAGTCTAACTCTGAGCGCAAATGCGATGCAATGCCATCTTAAATATGTTAATTAGTACGACAAGAATCGATTCTGAATCGAATCATGACCCTAAGATCGATTCGTGAGGGACAAACGATTTCCACCCCTAGTGGATTTCATGTTAACTGTCTTTGGTTCAGATTTAATAAAAATACTTAATATGCTTGTCATCCACTCAATTTCTGCATGCAATTCTCTTCTCGATACAATAGAAACTTATAGGTTGCTATGGTGATTTACAGTGTCTTCTAAAGATGTACAAGATGTAATATTTCTTTGCTGAAATGCTACTGTCCTTTTTAAAGCTTTTACTTTCCATTTTAAAACATGATGTGATTTGTATGTTTAACAAAACTTATTTTATTTTCATTTTTTTTAGTACCTTTTTATTTACAAAAAATGATAGCATATTATTTTGTATCAATTTGATTTAACATAGGTAAATGACAAATATTAACCATATATGCAGTGTATGTTGCTTGTAATTGGGATAAAGTAAACATCTGTAAGGGTCCCACTTGCTCGCTCTTTCTCTTCTGTCCTCACAAGCGGATATTCCCCCTAATGCTGACTGGCTATGAGAATGTTATGGTGTTAGGATGGATCGGTCCAATCCATTTGTTTTTTCTCCTAATTAGCCAGCCAGAACTATGTAAATACACAAAAAAATGTTAAACACAAACACAGAACAGACATCTACCAAATATTCACAAAATTGTTTGTTTAGATTAAAATTTTCAGCAGTGTTTCCCAAAAATCACTTACTGTACCTTTAATGGGGTTTGTTAAAATCAGTTTTGCTTTATTTCTCATTTTTGCAGGTGTGAGCACTGACCTGGAAGTTTAAAAGAAATCTCTCAGCATAGACACAGAGGCACCATGGCGGCGGCCTCAGTGAAGGTAGCGGTGAGAGTCCGCCCCTTTAACTCTCGGGAGATGAGTAAAGAGAGCAAGTGCATCATCCAGATGTCTGGAAACACAACCAGTAAGTATTCCACTGCACCTGAGACCCAGTGCTGCTGTGTTTATGAGCCCTGTCTGAGTGTTTGACCTCATCTGCAAGGATTTCATAAGGGCAGCCATACTGAGTCATTGTGATACAGAATATATTTACTAAGCTCAAGGTGAATAAATGTACCAGCGAGTCTTGTCCAACATTAATTGATGTCATAGCCACAAACCACAATTTGCTTCTCTGACTTGCTATCGACTGCAGATGATATTAGCTGGGATGAGGTTACTCATGACGTTATTACACTGAACCCACCACGCTGCCAAACGTTCTAATAAATTAATAGGGAGTTATCACATATTAACGATAAAACCAGTCCCTGTTTTAATATTCAAAGTATATATATTCACAATATATTCTTACAATGCAAATGTCTTAAGCACATAAATGTTTTTTTTATTTAAAGTCGAGATTAGATATTGAGTGAGTTACATTCATCTCGTAGCATACATATTATATATATTATATAAGCAAACAGAATAGACACCTCAACATGATAAATGTGCTCATTTTGAAATATAAATACAAATAAATACAGGCACCTTAATTCAAAACATTTACACCTAAACCATTACAACAGGGTGCAAATTGCAATACACATTCCGCCTGAAATAAACAAAAACATCTGAAGTAACAATTAATTTAAGCATATATGGAAAAAACGAATTGGTGCACCTGGTACGCTGCAAAACGAGTTATTAACGGGTTAAATCAATTACACCCTCTGTCGGTTGGACATATACCAACATGGTGGCACGAATACTTCCATTGGCTTCACCTCCTGTCGTTGGTTTAGCGTTCTGTGTGCAGTCCAGTCATTATAAAGATCAGTGGTTCCAGCCTTCCTGTGACCCTGCAGAGGATGAGTCGGGTCTGAGAATAGATAGATCAAATTGTCATGGTACATCATCAGAAACATGTTTTTGTTCTTAAAAAATACGGCATGTGATAATAGAGAGAACTGACAGGAGACAGAAGAGAGATTTAATTTCTTAAATGCCTGGCAAGGCAAAGCCATTGGTCAATAATGAATGAGAAGTGTAAAATATTTAGAGTTTGGCCTAATTTAGCTTACCCTCCTTCTACCTTGAGACAAACAACATGTCCACCTTTGTCATTTTACCCAAGAGCTTTGTGAAATGTTTAATGTGGAAATACTAAATGTGGATTTAGGATACTACAGTGGGGTAAACGAAATATTAAAAAACGCTGTTTTCAGCCACACCTCTTTTAGTTTGTAAAAAACACAAAGATGATAGCAGATGTAATCTTACACCACTATGTTGTTGTAGGTTTTACTGTATTCAGCATCACCTGGATCACCAAAACAAGTTATTTGTGTTGTAACTTAATGGTACAGTATGCAAATATTACACTATTGTGGTGGTTTGTAGTGAATTTCTGTAATACGTTTTATCCAACTGTTATTCCTGGATTTCAAAAGCATATTGTTAGTGCTTCTAGGAATACTACTACCTGTATACATCTTGGACATATTTTAGACTTGAATTGTGGGAGTAATGTTAGATACTTTACTTTCACCAAACTGAATTCAATACATGTACACAACTTTTTAAGACATTCTTGTCTGCCCATTTTGTGCCCAACCAGTAGTGCCTAACTTAAGATCTTGTGAGTTTACAATGTTTTTGTTTGCATTTATTTTTTTTACCACCCACCTTAAATGCAAAATTATTTACTTTGGATTTCTTTGGTAATGTTTTAGATAATGATTTTGAGTGGTATTTTTCCACAATTTAAATATCTACATTTAATTTCAAAGGTCTTTGATGCAGAATGTTATGTACCTTTCCTAAAACTTATTTCGTGATTCTTTAGATTGTAAATAAACACATTCAATCTGTTATATACTTCCCTATGTTGATACTATGTTGATAAAACACATTGTATCAGCACAGCAGTGCTATAGACCAGCACAGAGCATAAAATCAGTTTGAAATGCACGATTACCTGCGCAGATTATCTGTTTGGTTAGCCTGTGTCTATTCAGAGTCCATTCAAAGAACTTCTTTTAAAAGCCCTCAACACAATAGCCAGGCTGCTTAGACCGATCTGTATAAAGACCAGCAGAGTGGTATAATGGAGGAGCTGTATTCAAAATCTGTAGTGAGAAACATCTTATTACTCAATGTGATGATATTGCTTTGAAGGCATCCTGTGGGTTAGAGAGAACTTTAATCGCACAGCCTGATAAACATATCCATAAGGCATGCACAAACACAATAATAAGTATGATTGTTTATGTTGTACAATTCTTTATGTTGTTTTACTTTTTTTTAAACAGAGTATGAATATCGATTGTGAGAGAAACATTTTAGTCAGCAGTAATTTGAAGAGAGGCCAGTCTTAATTTCACAGTGTAAATAACTGGTTGTTGGTGGGAGTGGGAGCCCAGAGAGTTGTTTGTGCTTCGTTCTGGCTGCTTTGTCACCTCTGCCAGCTTGAGACAAGTCAATAGCCAAGTTCCCACAAAGCGGTAGAGTAGTGGAAAGCTGGAACGATTGACAGCTCTGGCTGGCTTAAGCCATCCTGCTATCACTGAGGCACCATAGACCATTAAAACGATTCCTTTTTGTAGAAAATCATTTTATTATAGAGCGATAAAAGATTTTAAATATTTTCCCTGTGAGCGAGAATATTCATATAAGATTTAGTTTAATGGCTTTGTAAAATCAAAAAATCTTCACTTGACATGGGGTTTATCAGCCTCAGTGGTGCTGTATATCCTGGGT
The DNA here is from genome assembly GCA_026939265.1 of Oreonectes daqikongensis. Lineage (NCBI taxonomy): Eukaryota > Metazoa > Chordata > Actinopteri > Cypriniformes > Nemacheilidae > Oreonectes > Oreonectes daqikongensis. The sequence continues at coordinate 861,905 of JAOTQM010000446.1, read as the reverse complement.
GAAGTTCACAGTTGATATCCTGGTAACATGGCAGAGATGGCACTGGGCTCTATTTACAAAATGATCAAAATTGTACACTTGATGAAATCATATTGTTGATTGAGGTTTGAAAAGTCCTTAGCTCATCCCTAAACAAAAAACAAGCAAATGTTAGCAGATACCAGGACATACCTATTATGTTTTTTTCAGTGTAATTTTCATTTAACTTTTTTGCTAGATTTGTCTAATTTTGTTTGATGCATAATGCCTTTCATCAACTGCCTAGGATGGAAAATGAAATATAATCAATAATATTATTATATTATTTATTCATATATTATACGTTTATCATATTATTTTTTATATAAATATAAAAATTGGTCATTGATCTTTTATTTGACATTTTAATACGCACATTGCACATTTTCTTTTTGCGTTTACAGCGCCCTCCACAATTATTGGCACCCTTGTTAAATATGTATGCTGTAAAAATAAATCTGCATTGTTTCTACAAAATTCCAACATTTCATTAAAGTAAAACTATTTGAAGTAAGGGAAATACCACATTGTGAAAAAAATGTGTGTTTTTCTCTAATACATCCTGGCCACAATTATTGGCACCCTTAGAAATTCTTATGAGTAAAATATCTCCCAAGTATATTCCCATTAATACTTGCACACAATGCACACCAAGGTGACTAGAAACATGATGTTGTCCAGTCATGACTTCTTGTTGTACAGGAGAATAAATATTAATAACACAAAGCCCAAACCCCCTTAATCCCCCCATTACAATGAGTAAAACTAAAGAATATAGTTCTCATGTGCAGCAAAAGATTGTTGAGCTACACAAAATAGAAAGTGTATTTAAAAGGAAATAGTTGAAAGAATAAAAATTCCTATTTCCAACATCAGGGCCATAACAAGAAGTTTTAATGAACTGGAGATGTTGCAAATCTGCCTGAAAGAGATTGTGTGTCTATATTGTCTTAATGCACAGCAACGAGAATATTTTGAGTGGCCAAAGACTTTTCAAAGATCACAGATGGAGAATTGCAGAAATTAGTTGAATTTTAGTGTCAGAAAAAATAAAAATAAAGGAAAACTGCACATCCATCACCACAAGTTGTTTGGGACAATGTTCAAGAAACAAATCTTCTGCTCTCATGCTAAAATAAATTCCACCATATTAATCTGCCATATTGGAGCTTCAAACAGGACTGGGGTCTATGGTCATATGAAATGAAAAATAGTTTTTTTTGGCTGTAATAACACAAGATAGGTTTGGTGCGCACAGGGAAAAAAAGGCGGCATTGCATGCCTCTCCTCCGCAATGACTCTCCCAACCACTAGTTGGCATCAACCACTACGAACTCTTAGTCAAAGTCAGTCGAAGTCAGCTTTATTGTCAATTCTGCCACATCTACAGTACATACAAATGGAGGATTGAAATTGCGTTACTCACAGACCCTAGCTGCATACAGATAACACAGAATAAACATATATCAAAAAGAAAATATATATTAAATTACAGATAAATACAGAATCTTTATATATACACAATACAACTTACAAGCAAGGGATATGTAACCGAGATAAATGTGCAAACCAATGAAATAAGCAGCAGTGCAGATGAAATAAACAACAGTGCAGATGAAATAAACAATAGTGTAGATGAAATACACAACAGTGCATATTGAAATAAACAACAGTGCAGATGAAATAAACAACAGTGTAGATGAAATAAACAATAGTAGATGAAATACACAACAGTGCATATTGAAATAAACAACAGTGCAGATGAAATAAACAACAGTGTAGATGAAATAAACAATAGTAGATGAACTACACAACAGTGCATACTGAAATAAACAACAGCTGTTGTTTGCCCTATTTAAGTTTAGCCATTTCCTTGATCTGTGTTCAGTCTTGAGCCTTGCCCTGTGTGGAGTACCTGAGTTTTTTAAAGCTAAGTGTTATTTTGCTGCTATTATTTTTGACCTGCTTCATGTTTTATCTGAAAACAGTTGCAAACACAGTACGAAGTCAGACTGAAAAGAGTTTTTTTCTTACAAATTGAGGTTGCAGAATGTATTAGATACAAAGGTTTCAATAATTGTGGCCAGGGTGTATTAGAGAAAAAAAATCACAATGTGATTCCCCCTACTTCAAATATTTTTACTTCAATGAAATGTTGTAGATTAAAAAAAAAAAAAAGATCAAAACAAGAAACAATGCAGATTTAGTTTTACAGTCTTCTTTGCTCATATTTACCAAGGGTGCCAATAATTGTGGAGGGCGCTATATATTAAAACCTGAAATAGCTGTATTCACTGAAACTCACTGTAGACGCATCACAACACACACGTCAGCAATCATCTTGTCTTGTTGGCATTGAAAAAATAGATTGATAGAAATCAAAATTCAACATTTACTCAACTTCTATCCTGATTGGCTGAGATGGTAATGCAATTACTCAGAAAAGGAAATAAAAGCAGACAAACTTCATATTTACTGCATAATAAAACAATTAGCCACCTATCTATTAATGCTTTTTGTGTTTCAACAACCTACTTCAGTTCAGACTGTAACACAACAGGAGAATGAAACCAAACACAACGACTGCTATGAATTATTTAAGCAGTGGCATCTCAAGTTTAGCATCGTTAGGACTGATTTGATTGGTTTGTAGACTCCAAACCCACAATTTCCACCACCAGAGAATGTGACCTGCTGGATTCCAGGCAACAGCGGGTGCTTGTCATGATATGTATTGTGGAAAAGGACCCATGTTCAGACAGTGGTGTTTAACAGGGACTCTTTATTTACAGAAAATAAAAACCCACAATGGGAGCAAAAACAGGGAAACAAGACTCAACCAAAACGTACAAAAAAAAAACAACCTCCAAAACAAAGACAACCCACTGGGGGGGCAAAACAGGAAACAAAAAACCTTTAACAAACCAAAGAGCTAGAATTTCTCACAGACAAGGCAGGAGCAGGGTGGGCCAAACATGGGATATAAATACAAAACAAAGGACATCAAACACAAGGGCATTTTATAGGGAACACAAACGAGGGATAATTACAAAGGGCAGGTGCAAGGCATGAAAACACTAACGGGAAAATTAGATGATTAGTCCACAAGACTAAGAAATAACTACTAGGCAAGAAGGACAGGATCATGATAGTAACAGGGGGGCGTGGTCAAGACGCACAACCGGAGAGCGCGTGACGCAGGCAAACCACACGCTTCCACACGTAACACAAACACAAAAGACATGCCACTGTCACAATCCTGTCCACAAAACTTGGACTATGTTTGACAGGAGGACAGGATCATGACAGTGCTAGGAGACCTCTTTTACTCAGTGTTGTCTGCATCTTACCAAGTGTCACAGCTTCATGTCAGCTCTTTTTCTATAGCCTATATCCATTTTTACACCTATTTTTTAAAATAACAATATATTATCAACTATATTGGGCCATTCTACAGAATTGGTGAAAAGAACTGGTGCCAGAATTGGCAGAGTTGGAAACACCTTTTAAAAATGTCTTTTTCCAGGATTTTTTTTATCTGTGCAAATTGTATAATATCAAAGGTGCACATTTCTAGTAATTGTGCAGTTAATTCTCATGTTGTAATTTCAGAAAGTTTTGGAATATTTTTCCTTTCCCCAAATTTGTCACTACCGAAAAACAATAATATATAATTTAATAAGAAGAATCTACCTTTTAAATGTATTTATTGCTTTAAAAAAAAAAATTTATCCACAGGTAAATCAATAACAGTTACCATTTTAACAACATTTCAAGTGTAATTTATGAGATTTGTTGGATTTTGAATGCAATCTTTCTTTGTAAAGGGAATAAAATTCATCAAACTGATTTCAAAGTTAAGGATTCATTAGTTTATTTATACATTGAACCAAACACTATACATCTTAGTTGATAATTTAATATAATTTATTTTTCACAAAACATCATATGGTTTGGTTGTGACACAAACATTTTCAGTAGCAATTGTAATGTTTTGGTAGTGACCCCAATATTTAATTTGCACAGCTAAATCAGACTTTCAACATTTTATGTTAATACAAATTGTCATGATTTTGGCAGAGGACCCAGACTCAGGACAGTGGTACATTAAACAAGGACTTTATATAACAGACAAAATAAAAGACCCACAATGGGGGAAACAGAACTCAAAAAACAAGAACAAAACTTACTGACAAAACTGTAAAACTAAAACTTCCCACAAGGGGGCAAACACGGTAAAACAAACCTAGATACACAAAAACACGGGTTCAGGAAAAACGAGGGTTTTCAAGACAAGACTCAACAACAGGACAGCTAGCACAACTTACAAAGATTTACAAAACGAACCAGACGGGACAATGAACACGAGGGCATTATATATTGGGACAAACAAGGGATAATGACACGGGGACAGGTGTGAATCATCAGAAACATTTGCAGGAGAGATTACCGGAGAAAGAGGGGGCGGGGCTTAGACGCGCGACACGGAAACACACAACGGAAAACAAGCTTGAGCCGTGTGTCTCCACACAGACCATGAACATGAACACAAAGACAAGATACTGACGCAATCCTGCCCACTAGATCATGAATACAAGACATAAACAAGGAGGACAGGATTTCTGAAGTATCCGGGGGGCGTGGTCATGACGCAAGACCGGAGAGCGCGTGACGTAGGCGATCCCCGCCCAGGCCACGCGCTTCCACGAATAACATAAACACGGGGACATGGTACTGTCATGGCCCCGCCCCCAAGCCTCTAGGAATTTACTAGACATGAATGGCACAAATAACTATGTTGCACATATGCAGCCAGCACATATAACAGACACACATCTGACAGTAAATATCTAGAAAACCTACAGCTCACATACTATATCACTACTAAAACATACTAAAATACTATACTTACTGTACTGAGTTTTGTTTATTTCTTCAAATAAAGGATTAAGTGTTCCTTTCTGTCACTACCGAAACAATGATATCCAGTGATAAGTTTCGGTCGTGACTGTTTCGGTAGTGACAATTTTTAAATACTTTTAAGCCTAGCTCAACAATGCTAATCAGCACATGGGTCAAACTAATCTTGATGGAATAATGCCAAAAAAAAGTTTAATTGCAGAAATAATGTTTGGTAGTGACATTCCTTAAAGTTACACAAAGATTTTCAGAATTTTGAACACATTTAGCCTACTTCAAATTTATAAGACTGATTCACCATGTAGCTATTAGAGAGAGTGACACAGAAATTATTCTTAATCAAAAATGTAGGGGTGTGGCTAAAATCTGTCTCAGCCAATTGACTAAAACATACACTGTTTCGGTGGTGACATTAATATGCGGGACACATTTTTACATTAAGTTTAATCATTTAAAAATAAATTATAAATTCAATAGTTTTTTTGAACTTCACCTTTTTAAAAACATCAAACATTTATTTAAAAAAAACAACAATAGAAAAAAATTCAGAAATGATTTCATTATTATTTTAGTAAGTTCAAATTTAGGGGTTTGGGACAGCCATCTCCCAATTGAAAGTACCTAATAAATGATGATTTTATATATATATATATTAAGCTTACTGATATTTTAAATATTAAATATAAATGTGAGTTTCAGTAGATAAAAAATTATCTTATTAAACAACAAAGATTTGAATACTTGAATGCTTTTTAAATGTGTTTTTTGATGCGGGACCGCAGTTTACACAAATTCTGTAGAATGGCCCTATTACAAGAAATTCAGTTGAATTACCTTTACGAATTGTTGTGTGCATTTAATACTAGTGCATATCTAAGATTTTCAGCAGGTGCAGAAAAATGTAATGGTTTCTAATTCTTTGACTCAAAGACTATTTGCTTTTGCAGTAAGAGTAGACTGCTTCTATACTGGTGATGCATGATGTCCCCCGGGCTGTGAGGCTCTATTATTATAACTCATATGTACAGCCAGTACTGCATTGACCTATAAATAGTAAAACATATGTATAGACCAGTTTAAAATGGTCTATCCCTTTTTCTGAAAGAGGTGAATTAATTATTTCACTCCCAATCCTTAAAGGGATAGTTCACCCAAAAATTCAAATTTGCTGTTTATTTACTCACCCCCAGGCCATCCGTGACGTAGGTCACATTTTGACTTGAGGATAACCACAAAGAAGATTTTTTGGTAAATCCGCTGCTCTCTGTGCTTAATATAATGAGAGTATATGTGGTCCACCTGTCTAAGAGTTCCTAAAGCACATCATTTCAAAAAAGCGGCTCCTGGTGACATGTTGCATCTTCTGGTGCGTTTTGCTCCACCTGCAGAAAGAGAGTGTTGAAGAGTAGCTTAACACTCCCTTTCTGCAGGTCAACCAGTGTTGCCAACTTGGCGACTTTGTCGCTTTATTTAGCGACTTTTCAGACCCCTTCAGAGACTATTTTTTCAAAAAGCGACAAGTGATAAATCTAGCTACTTCACTTGTACTGCCCTGTGAGAGCAGGTTTTTGCTTTCTCAGTGCAGCAACGCCTCTGTCGGTGTCTACTCTGTTCAGCGAGCAGCAGGGAGAGGCAGCAAATTCAGTTCAGATCGCACTGACGTGTGAATAAGATACGCATGTGCAGTTTTTCCGAGAATTAATTACTTATTGACCTTTTTTGAGCATTTATGATTTAAAACGCAATGACTGTATAGACGCATAAACATGAACACAAGATGGATTTTAGCTGTTCAACGAAAGTGAATGCTGGCGTGTAGTTTTAAGTGGTCGAATTCACTCACTCACTATTACCTAGTTTTTGTTTTTTGCCAACATAAAAATAAGTAATTAAGAACCTATTTATTGTGCATTTAGGTGTATTGTTTTATTATAATACTGTATACTACAGCTCAGACAGTAGAGACATGAAGTCGACCTGATGCACTTTACTTCGAATACTACGTGATGACATCACTGATATGCAAAATAGCGCATGACTGTCCGTGACGTCATCTGGTGACATTTAGTAAATTTGAATTTTTGCGTGAACTATCCCTGGGCTTGCTTCTTTTATGAATAGTATAAGTGGGGTCGGACATTTTAAAATAATTCTTCCTGTGTTGCATAAAGTTGCCGCAAGATGTTGTTTGTTTATGTTTTTGTGTGATGTTTTTTGTTGTTTTGTTACAACTGGACCTTAATTTGTATAAAACTTTCTTCAGCCTCATTATAGCAGACATTCCTTTTATTGGTAGAAATAAGAATTATTGGAGATTGTGTTGTAGTAAGGAGATAAGTTTTATCTGTAAGTGGAGTTTCTTTTTTATTAAAAAAATATGTCTATTGTTGAATTACAAAACAATTACAAAAATTACAAAAATTGTAAAAAAGACAAATGATTTTGGCAATATACTGCAAATCCACAAATGCCTGTCAATTTGTGGGACAAAAGAAAATGATTAGGACAGACTCTAACAATCAGACAATACAGAAAAAATATGGTTATTTATTTAGTATGTAAATATTTTTGTGTAGGACATTGCAGTGTATAAAATATTAAATATATAGATGAGTAAACTATACTCAGATTGTATGTTCTGTTCATTAACAAACTGTCCCTGGGGAAACAAGTGTTTGCCTAGTGATATCATTTCGACTCTCTGAAGGTCAACCTTGTGTATTACCCTCTTTAGAGGTCAAAACGTCTTCTGTGGCTGAAAGGAAACATGTGGTTATTTTATGATGTATGGTGTGTGTTGCACATATCCTGGGAGTGTATTTGTTTAACAGTGACGGTATAGAAAATGTTTTCTTATCGCAGATTGACCAACTCAATCTGAAACTCAAGTAAATGTTGCTTAGCCATGTACTACAAATAGATGTACTCAGTGGTGAAAATGCCCAAGATTCACAGAGGGGAACCCTAGTAGGGGATGTATTTTGTTAGACATAATGTACATCTATATTCATGTATCTGCTCATCTCATCTACTCAACTCATCTACTGCACTGTTTACTTTAACTTAATAGCTGCTGTCTATCATTTATGCACACTTTATACTCATTTGCACTACTGTTCTGCATAGTCTAATTTATATTGTACATATCCATCAGTACATTTCTGTTTTAGTAAATAACCATTTGTATATAATGTTCATAGCACATTCCCACTTGTAAATTCTTCATAATTTTTGCTTTATTCTGTATTTATGCACAACTGTATATCCTGCACTTGTGGAGGAGAATTCTGCAATTATCGTTCATATTGCCAAGTGAGTCAAGAAGAGCAATAGAGTCATGGTAGCTGTATTTAGCATTATAATAAATTAAACATGATAAAGATAAAACATTGTAGTACATTTAACCTGATGCATTCTAGCACACATCACTGTAGTCTGCTGCATTGTCCAAACCCTAGCTCTCAGAACTGATCTGTCATGTATCATTGTGTCTTGTATTCATGTGTTTCATTTTGAAGTTGTATTGTAATTTTGTCATTTCCTGTTGTAGTCTTATGGTCACCTTAGCTATGCCAAGGATTATTTTTCACAGTTTAGATTTATTAAACCTTAGCTTGTTTTCATATAGATCCTGCATTCATCTCATATTTTTGGACAGCTTGTTACAAGACCAATTAATTAATTGTGAAATGTGCTGTGCTAACAGTTTTTAGTACAGATGTTTGTATCTGATTTGAATATTGTTTTTAGTAAATCAGTGTTAAAATCAGAGTGTTCATAAACGTTATGACATGTCTATTTTCCTGTTGTAATTTTTTACAATTTAGGCTATTAATTACAAGTTCTATAACCAAAACAAAGGTTTCCTATTTTGTTGACGATGTTTCACATTGTTTCATATTTTAAACAATTTTACTGTTCAGGTTTTTGGGAAAGCCTACATCATAGGCTATTATTATTATTAAATTCTGTAGTTCCCTATTGATACTTAACTTTACTGCATAGCATACGCTATATGGGAAAAACTCCCTTTTCTCTGAGGACTGAAGTTTTATTAGAATCACGCAGTGAAACTGCACGGTGATTGATTCGAAAAAAGTTCAGCATTGACAGCGGAGCTGCACCGTTCTATGGCGATCGAGCCCGCTAGACTGGACGTGGCTTACGGCTATATAAGCCGACCAAATCACCACAGGAACTCAGATTTCTTCTCCTTCAGCAACGAGCTTTCTTCGATGACTCCTGGACTGCTGTCTTCGCCGTTAGAAGAAGCCTCTGCAGCGGATAAGATCCCTTAGCGCCGCCGCTTCGAGCCGATCTTTCCCCTGCCGCTATTTAGCACTAGCTAAAACAGCGAATTTCTGAGCTAAATTTCCCACACAGAAGCCGCACTCAGAGAGACAGATTGTTCCCACTGCGGGGACACAAATCTCTCCACTCTTTGCGCTCAGGTGGCTTTCTTTTCAGAGAGCTTACCTGATTTCAGATCCTTCCGTTTTCTTCCTCCCAGGGCTCTGTGAGGAAAAAACAGCAGTGTAGAGGAGATCAGCGGCCCCGTCCTCACGTGCCTCGCTATCTCCGAGAGCGGTTTCACCAGTCCGCTTCTCCCAGCCTGATCAGTGTCCCTCTGCTGCGGCAGGCGACCTGATCTCGTTTGGGAGCGCGTTTGACGATGACAGCATGTCATTGGCGGCTTCTGACGCAAAGGAGCTGTCAGGATCGTATCTGGACCCCACCCCTCTGCCGTCTGAGGAACCTGGCAATCCGAAGCCTGGAGCGGATGCGGAGATTGAAAAGTCTATCTGCTTTTCAATCTATATCTCATTCTGACCTGTCGGCTGTAATCTTCAGCATGAAATTGACCACATGCTCTCTCGACTCCATTCTTGCTACCCTTTTTAAAGAGGTCTTTGATGTTATCTGACTTAGTGTACTATCTATTATAAATGCATCCCTGGATACTAGTATTGTCCCTGCATCTTTTAAACATGTGGTGGTAGACCCCGTGATTAAAAAAACAAACCTGGATTCCTCTGAATTTCAAAATTACAGACCTATTACTCTGTTAGACACTGCTCAGCTAACCTCATGGTTAAATGTAGACCATTTTATTTGCCACGGGAGTTCACTTCCACCATTATAACGGCAGCTTACATTCCTCCGGATGCTGATGCCAAGCTTGCTATGAACAAACTTCATGCGGCCATCAGTAAACAACAGACTGCTCACCCGGAGGCTGCATTTATTGTTGCGGGAGAATATAATCACTCAAACTTAAAGGCAGTGCTCCCCAAATTTCACCAGCATGTTTCCTGTCACACCAGAGCTTGAAGATTACGCCGTGACCCCCCTTCCCCACCTGGGACAGTCAGATCACATTTCTTTGTTCCTCACCCCCAAGTATTCACCCCTCATCAATCGTGTGAAGCCATCAGTGAAGACCATCAAAGTGTGGCCTGCGGGGGACTGACTGGAGTATGTTTGCTTCTTCATATGGACATAGACAGCTACACCTCCTCTGTACTGGATTACATCAACATCAACATAGACAGTGTTACAACCCAGAAGCAGATCACTACATACCCAAATCAGAAGCCATGGATGAACAAGGAAGTTCGCCACCTGTTGAAGTCACGCAACACTGCCTTCAGCTCAGGTGATGCACAGGCCTACAGCACTTCCAGGGCAAATCTGAAGAGGGGCATCAAAAAGGCCAAGCACTGCTACAAACTAAAGCTAGAGGAGCACTTTTACAACTCTGATCCTCGACGCATGTGGCAGGGCATCCAGGCCATCAGCGACTACAAACCCAGCCACTCCACTCCCGTAGCCACAGATGCTGTCTTCCTGAACGAGCTTTTAAGAGAGAGACAATAAGGGAACTGCCACCAAGCTCACACCCTTAGATGACCACCCGGCCATCACACTCACCTCCTCAGATGTCTACACGGCACTGAGCCGGATCAACGCACGAAAGGCTGCTGGACCAGACGGCATCCCCAGTCATGTACTAAGGGCATGTGCAGTGCAACTTGCTGGGGTCTTTACAGATATTTTCAACCTGTCCCTCGCCCAAGCAGCTGTGCCAGCATGCTTTAAATCCACCTCCATTGTGCCAGTGCCGAAACACTCTAGCCCAACGTGCCTGAATGACTACCGCCCTGTAGCACTCACACCTATTGTTATGAAGTGCTTTGAGCGGCTGGTCCTGGCTCACCTAAAGGACTCCCTTCCGTCCACACTGGACCTATACCAGTTTGCCTACCACAGCAATAGGAGCACAGAGGATGCCGTCTCCATAGCACTGCACTCTGTACTCTCACACTTGGACAATAAATACACTTATGCACGAATGCTGTTTGTTGACTTCAGCTCTGCATTTAATACTGTCATCCCTTCCAAGTTAATCACCAAACTTGGGAACCTGGGCATTAACACCTCCATTTGCAACTGGATTATGGACTTTCTGACAAATAGACCTCAGCTTGTAAGGTCAGGCCACATCTGCACCACCACCATCACACTTAACACTGGCGTACCACAGGGCTGTGTTCTGAGCACCTTTCTCTACTCCCTCTTCACACTCGACTGCAGGCCTGTGCATGGATCTAATGCCATCATTAAGTTTGCAGACGATACTACAGTGATTGGTCTCATCAGCAACAACGATGAGACTGCCTACAGGGAGAAGGTCCAGTACCTGGCCACATGGTGCTCAGACAACAACCTGCTCCTTAACACCTCCAAGACAAAGGAGCTCATCGTGGACTTCAGGAAGGAGAGAGGAGGCACACATGACCCCATCCACATTAACGGGATGGCTGTTGAGCGTGTCTCCAGCTTCAAGTTCCTGGGGACACACATTTCGGAGGACCTGCCCTAGACCACCAACACCTCCAGCCTGGTCAAGAAGGCTCACCAGCGCCTCTTCTTCCTGGGGACCTTGAAGAAGAACCAACTGTCTTCAGCTATCCTGGTGAACTTCTATCGCTGAGCAGTAGAGAGCATCCTAACCAACTGTGTCACAGCCTGGTACGGAAGCTTCTCTGTTGCAGAGCACAAGGCACTGCAGTGGGTGGTAAAAACCGCCCAGCGCATCACAGGGACTCCACTTTCAGCCATTGAGGACATCCAGAAGAAACGCTGTCTGCGCCGAGCTCGCAGCATTCTTAAGGACACCTCTCACCCCGCCCACAGACTGTTTTCTCTCCAGTTTTCCGGCAGGCGCCTCAGATGCCTCCGAACAAGGACTAGCAGACTGAAAAACAGCTTTTTTCCCAGAGTCTGCCTATTGAACTCTACACCCTGCTGATTCCACAACCCCCTCATATACCTCTAACTTAAGGCTGCTATATTGTTTTGTTTATTGCACCACAGGCCTGTCAAGCACACGACTGGACTGTCTACACATGTACTACATGTTTACTTGCTCTACCGGACTATTTACACTATACTCATCATTTGCACTCCAGTACTATGTACTAATGTTATTTGCACTACTGGACTATTACACATATACTGCATCATTTGCACTCCAGTATTATGTACTGAATACTGCAATAACTCATCTACTGCACTGTTTACTTCAACTTAATAGCTGCTGTCCATAATTTATGCACACTTTATATTCATTTGCACTACTGTTCTGCATTTATATTACAGTCTAATTTATATTGCACATATTCATCAGTAAATTTCTGTTTTTAGTAAATAGCCATCTGTATATAATGTTCATAGTCACTGATCACTGAACCATATCCACCCCTTCCCACATCAAACTCTGTCCCGCACTTGTCACTTACGGAACACTGTACTGCTCACTACCTCTTCAGTAGGTCTGAGCCTCTTCAACTACCTCTTAGTCAACAAACAAAGCCTGCCATCTTTGACACTTTACCAGACCGATAAGCTCTGCATCTTGCACTACATCACATCTACGCTGTTGTTTATTTTAATTTGCACTGTAATTTCAATTTGCACTGTTGTTTTTTTCAATTGCACTGTTGTTTATCTCACCTGCATTGTGTTTATCTCATCTGCACGGTGTTTATCTTATCTGCACTGTGTTTATCTCACCTGCACTGTGTTTATCTCATCTGCACTTTTGTGTATCTCATCTGCACTGTTGTTTATCTCATCAGCACTGTTGTTTATCTCATCAGCACTGTGTTTATCTCATCTGCACTGTGTTTATCTAATATGCACTGTGTTTATCTCCATCTGTTGTTCATTTCACTGGTTTGTTGTTCATTTCACTGTTTTGCACATTTATCTTGTTATACTTCCCTGCTTGTAAAGTTGTATTGTGTATATATAGAACTGTATTTATCTGTATTTTTGATATATTTTTTGATATATGTTTATTCTATGTTATCTGTAAGCACCTGTCTGAGAGTAACGCAATTTCAATACTCCATTTGTATGTACTGTACTTGTGGCAGAATTGACAATAAAGCTGACTTTGACTTTGATAGTACATTCCCACTTATAAACTCTTCATAATTTCTGCTTTATCCTGTATTTATGCACAACTGTATATTCTGCACTTGCTTATTGCACTTCTGGTTAGACCTAAACTACATTTCATTGCCTTCTACTTGTACATGTGTAATGACAATAAAGTTAAATCTAATCTAAAAAATCTAATCTATTTCTAAGGTGCCCTTTTTGTTGAATGTACTGGAAAAGATAGTCTTAAACCAACTTACTCTATATTTACAGTTTTTCTCAGTCGCTTTGGTGCATTTCTCACATCACTATTTACATTTGCACAACAGTTAATGCAGTTCTCAAAACAATTAGTACAAACTGCAAAACCTAGTTGATAACCTGCAAAAGCGTGTCACTTGCTCAAAATGGATAGGTCATTCCTCAAAAGCAAGTATTCATGTCAATGAAAGTGTCAGTGTCATCAAGATGAAAAGTCCTGACACCATTGTTTATGAACAAGATAGTCAAATGGCTTTGTCATGTTTTCATTATGACAGTTTACTCTGTCAATGTTTTCCAATGCAAAAAAGTCAGATCTTGGTGACACTACCTGAAAATGCTCAAGACAGCTCTATATACTATTTGCACAGCCATTTGAAAAACACAGTAAAGTTACACATTACTGTATTTAGTGAGGTAACTGAGTACAAGACACTGAATATGTATGTTTCACATTTTTACTGCATATGCTCTTTGCAATTGTAATTTGTTCACAACATTGTGCAAAAGAAAAAATACACCCTTATTTACAACAAACATAAACTCCCTTTGGGTAGAGCTGTGCACAACTGTAAACAATATTGCAGTACATATTGGAACAGAACATACAACATACATAGTACTGTAATCATTCATGCACATCCAGACGTTCCTCTCTGTCTGGCCACATATTTTCATCTACATCACAGCGAATATCATCTCTTGCAATGCAGCGAGGAAAGTATCTCCTCGAGTGGCGAATCCACCCTCTGCAGGACTCTGCTGTGATGTCATCACATGCTGCATCCATGGCCGCTAGCAGGGCCATTTGGGTATGTGGATGCCGGTCATATACCTTCCACCTCCAGGAAGAGAAAAACTCCTCTATTGGATTTAGGAATGGTGAGTAGGGAGGGAGATATGCCACCAGCATCCTATCATGTGCTGCAAACCACTGTCTGACGACATTTGAGTGGTGAAAACGCACATTATCCAAAACAACAATATGCTTGCTCAGATGGTCTCCGGTTAGACCCCTCTCATTCTCAGGGATTATGTCCCTGTAAAGAGTGTCTAAAAAAGTCAGCAGATGTTGTGTGTTGTATGGACCAAGATGGGGGATATGGGTGAGGACGCCGTTTTCTGAGATGGCTGCACACATAGTAATATTCCCTCCTCGTTGGCCTGGGACATCAATGGTTGCTCGCTGTCCAATGCGATTCCTGCCACGTCTTCTACCTTTTGCCAGATTGAAACCCGCCTCATCAAGGTATATGAATGTGTGTAGCTGTTCCCTGCCCTCCAGCTCCAGTACATGCTTTATTACAGAAGAGGGAGTGAGAAAAACTATAACAACTTTTCCTGTGTAACATAATGCATTTTGTACAACATATTGTACAGTATGCACTGTAAATACACATACACAGAAGTGACACTACACAAAATAAACAGTTTACAGCACTGAACATTAGAATATGCATAGAACACATACATGTTTTACCTGTACATACTGGTGACGGAGCTCCTTCACTCTGTCGCTGTTCCGTTCAAATGGCACATTGTACAATTGTTTCATGCGCATTTCATTCCTCCTGAGCACTCTATCAATTGTAGCGACTGAAACAGATTCAATATTCCCAAAGATGTTGTCATCCTCTATAACAGCACTTTGTATCTCTCTCAACCTTATGGCATTGTTTGCAATGACCATTGCACAAATGGCTTCCTCTTGTTGCGGAGTAAAAAGGGGCCCTCTTCCACCTCTGCAAGGTTGTCTTGCAATCCTGTGTGGTGCAGAGTAAAAGTACAGTAAATATGGCAAATCTTTACTGTAACACTACTGTACACTACAATACACTAAATGTGTGATGCAGTAAAGCTGTACGTCTAAATGTAAAATGTACAGTGACAAGTTCTTGTCCCACTGCAAGCTTCATGTATGACACAATGACAGTAGTGCAGTGCAGACTGGTTAGTGCTGAATTACTGTCCATTTATACACACCTGTTCTCCCGACGAAATGTTTGAATAATTGAATTTACAGTGGTTCGCCCAACATTTGGCTGCACCCTTCGTCCAGCCTCAGCCATTGTGAGGCCGTGATTGACAACATGATCCACAATTGTAGCCCTGATTTCATCAGGGATCCGCCTATGTACTTGGCCTCTTCTTCCTCTTCCTCTTCCCCTGTTTTGTCCCCTTCCTCCCCGCACCCTCACCCCTCTTCCACAAGGCTGACCTTCCATTTCTGTGTCACAGTATTGTAGAAATGGTACACACTATGTCCTGCTTGGTTCATATATGCTTGTAAAGTGGGGGTTTATGGGATTCAGCTCTGACAGTGATTGTAGAGAAGTGGCTTATCATTGGTTGCAACTAATGCTTCACACACCCCTTCTCATCAGTGAAAGTTGAGATTCACCTGAGAGAAATTGTTCAATTTAGGAGACATTTTCAGGAAAAAAAAGATTTAAAATAAATGTGTAAAATTTGCTTGACAGATTTTGACAACTAGTTCAACATTTTTGTATGTAATGACTCAAGCAATGAAATGAGGACTATTAGTTTTATAAGGAATGACTATTCAGCATTCACAAGTATAGTTAATATTGACTGACATGACATAAGCAAATGGTAATGTTATAAAACAGCAGAGAGTTGTATGAAAGCAATTGATGCATGTCCAAAAGCATTTGCAATTTGTTCGAAGGAATGAGAAACTGCTACTATGATGTTCACAAATGACTAAATGTTGTGGAGGTTGAACTAACTGTTGTGCAAATGTAAATAGTGATGTGAGAAATGCACCAAAGCGACTGAGAAAAACTGTAACATCCCAACAATATTCTGGATCACTTTCAGTCTGGCTTTAAGACCAAGCATAGTACCGAGTCTGCCCTTCTAAGAGTAACAAACAACATCCTACTATCTACTGACTCTGGGAAATATGTGGCCCTTATGTTGTTGGATTTAAGTGCGGCTTTTGACACTGTGGACCATTGCATTTTGTTAAACAGATTAAAATATGAAATTGGTATTTGTGATGCTGTATTAGTTTGGTTTGAGTCGTACCTTTCAAACAGGACCATGTCTATTGAAATTGGAGAATATTCTTCATCTCCAATGCCGATTACATGTGGGGTACCACAGGGTTCAATTTTGGGTCCAGTCTTGTTTTCTCTTTATATGCTCCCCTTACGGTTGATTTTTGAGCATCACAAGGTTTCTTATCACATATATGCCGATGATACCCAATTTTATTTTCCATTAGAATCTGGCAGAAATTATTTTTCTTCCATGTTAGCGTGCTTGGGAGATATTAAGGAATGGATGGATATAAATTCTCTGAGGTTATCCTCTTTGGCTTGAAGTTTGTTAAACAAGTAAACTCTGTAGTTAGGGCTAGCTTTTTCCAACTAAAGCAACTGCGAAAGTTAAAATCTTTCCTCTCTTTCAGTGACTTGGAGACAGTTAATCATGCATTTATCTCCTCAAGGCTTGATTACTGCAATGGCCTGTATGCTGGAATTAATCAGTCATTGCTTTTACGACTACAATTGGTACAAAATGCTGCAGCTCGATTTTTGACTGGGACCAGAAAGCAGGACCATATTTTATCCATCAGAGCTTCCCTTCACTGGCTTCCGGTGAAGCAAAGAATCAATTTTAACGTCTTAACATTTGTTTTTAAAGTTTTAAAGTTTGAAAGTCCCGAAATCTCGTTTGAAATCAATGGGTGACAGGTTTTTTCAGTTTATGCTCCTAAACTCTTGAATATGTTACCAGAAATGATCAGAGCCTCTCCCACTTTAATCGCTTTTTAAATATCTATTAAGACATTCCTTTTTTTCTCAGGCTTATTCATAGGTAGGTTTTATTTATGTATATTTTATATGACCCTGTACTGGCTGGTTGCAATATCATGATATTAATATGTAATATCATGTGTTGTATGTTGTAAGTTTGAATGCTGTGATTATTATTTGATTTGTGATTATTTGTTTTTTAAGTATGTTGTTATTATTCTTATGTGAAGCACTTTGGCCAACACTTGTGTGTTTTAAGGCGCTATACAAATAAATTTGACCTTGACCTTGACCTTACCAAGGCTGTGGAGGATTTGAGTCTGGACTGGCCTCCACCGGAGGAGCTGTCCTGCAGCCGCCTGGACAAGTGGTACCTGCCGTCAGGCTCCTCGTCAACGATCATCGCCGATCTTCCCGGAGGTCCATGCTGAGCTCCCTACTCGGCGCGCCTACACCCTTCCTCCGCTCTCACTTTGGTCGACGGCGCTGAGGAGAAGGGCTACGAGAAGTAACCTCCATTCGATGAGTCTGTGGCCATCGGTTGAAAGGCTGAGGCGTCTCACCCCTCGAAGTCGTGTAGGACTACGTCGGCCCTCGCTGGACGCTCTTTTTCATCTGCCGGCCAGGTGGCAGCAGCCCTGCACTCCATGGCTGTGCTGCAGATTTACCAGGCCAAGCTGGATGAGACAGAACCAGACCACGCATCCTTCAGGGAGCTGAGAAGTGCGACCCATCTTGCACTGCGTGCTACCAAAGCCACAGCCCAAGCCATTGGCAGGTCTATGGCAAGTCTGTTGGTGTTGGAGCACCACCTGTGGCTGACGCTCACAGAGATCAAGGAGGCTGACAAGGTCCCCTTCCTCGACTCTCCAGTGTCTCCCTCCAGTCTCTTTGGCCCGGCGGTCAAGGGGCTTGCTGAACACTTCACGGCAGCCCAGAAGTTGTCTCAGGCCATGAGGCACTTCCTGCCTAAGCGCTCAGGTTCCTTGGCTGCTTCTGCCCGCCCAATGCCCGCGGCCACCCAGCAACCTTCCAGACCTCCCGCTGCCACTGCTACGTTGGCAAAACCAGAGCCTCTCCAACGCTCCCACTCGGGGAAATGGTTCCCTCCGCCCAGGCACCAGGGAACCCAGCCCAGGCTAAAGCTGGATCCCGTACCCACGCCGCCTTCCTGATGCATGTGGATGGAAGAGGACATGATCGAGTCTCGCCGTTGCCGGACCCCCCTCAAAACGCCCTCTTCTGAGTCCGGCATCCAGTTCTCCAGATGCCGGCGGTTTGTTCGTTCAGAACATTGTGCAATGCGGGCCTGTTGTTTTAGCGCCTGCACACATCACCTCTGTGGTTAAACAAGATTTAATAAAAAACAAACATCCTCTGCAAAAGAGCAGCTTTCCTCTTCTCCTTTCAAATAGAATCAAGCCCCTACCAAGTGGCGAAACTCCTATGATTATCCAGCCTCTCGCTATACAGGCCGAGGTTTGGCAGGCCATCCCCGGAG
Source organism: Oreonectes daqikongensis (assembly GCA_026939265.1). NCBI lineage: Eukaryota > Metazoa > Chordata > Actinopteri > Cypriniformes > Nemacheilidae > Oreonectes > Oreonectes daqikongensis. Next base: position 842,972 of record JAOTQM010000446.1, on the reverse strand, counting down.
TGACAGGCTGGATCATGGGAATAATTCGGCACAGCTATACATTTCAGTTTGCCCGGAGGCCCCAGCGCTTTTGTGGTGTGACTCCCAATCGAGTGCCGATCGCAGACATGCATGTGTTGTGCTCCGAGGTGGCAAATCTTCTGGTCAAAGGAGCCATAGAGGTGGTCCCCCAGAACAATCAGAGTTGGGCTTCTACAGCTTCTACTAACGTAACCTCGGTTCCCTGAGATATGGGAATGAGTACTGCGCACATGGCCGTGCTCTGAGCTGCCTCTCTCGTCGCTTCAGTCGAAGTAACCCAAATTCCTATTCCGATTTGGTCGGCTTACATAGCGGTAAGACACGCCCAGTCTGGCGGGCTCTATCGCCAAAGGACGGTGCAGCTCCGCTGCCATTGGTTCGGGCTCGAACTTTTTCCGAACCCATCACCGTGCAGTTTCACTGCGTGATTCTAATAAAACTTCAGTCCTCTGTGAAAAAAAAGTTTTTCCCATAGCGTATGCTATGCAGTTCTCGTTCCCGTATCTCAGGGAACCAAGGTTATAATAGTAACCGAGTATGTTTTCACAGAGAAAAACTGTTGTCTGAAGACTTCCGTATAAAATACAAAAGAACACTGTAAAATCTGTCAGTGGAATTAACAGTGAAATTCTGTCATTTTTATGGAAAAAACCTGTCACACGTTGTAAAATCTGTCAGTGAAATTAACAGTGAAATTCCGTTGTTTTTTACAGAAAAACCACCACACGTTGTAAAAACTCAAATGAAGTTTTTAACAATCAGTTTTTTTCTCTCAAAACTCACCATTAAACAACTCCACAAACACTATTACCACCTTCATTTATTATAACACGACTGTCACTTTATTTCTGTTGTACATCTACAAAAGTTCTTATCGAGAGGTAACACAAGTTTGATATTGATGGTTTTGTTGAGCAACCATTATGGTGATGAGTATTTGCTCTATTTTCCTAAGCTGCTGTAAGTGTGTGATGAAAACACATCTGTTGTAGTGGAAAGAGCTAAGAGAAATTGTCATCATGTTACTTGTCATGAGGGTCATCATCTACTGGTTTATTCATTGATTTTAAGTTATTTTATTATGCTCACTGATGTTATGTATGAGATTGACACAATGATATTCTGAGGGACTTTACAAATCATGATGCACAAAGAAATGGACTTAGCAGACATCAATAATAAACCTATTCATCTCAACAAAACCACAAAAACAAATACTTAAGATAAATGCAAAGCATTCTGGGTACCATTAAAGTAAAAAAAACTCATTCATGTCTCTCAGGATGCATTTCGGCATGAAGCTTTTCATTTGAAGGTCACCACTGGTAAGATTCATACACTGATTCTTGATGTCCGTGTTTAAAATCAAATGCAGATTTTTTAAACTGTTCAAAAACTTTTCTCATATCAAATGATTGTTGCGGTTTCTCAAATTTAAGCTCATTCACACAAAAAAAAAACCAAGGGAATACCTCAAAATAAAAATATGCTTTTAGTTGAGTATTCACATTAATGAAAACCAGACAAAAGCTCCTGATTAAATTTTCTTTTGTTTTATTTGCTATGACAACTATGTTTTATAAAAACACTTCATAGCAGCCAAAAAACTTATTTATCAAATCAAAAGTGAAAAGCCCAACTTAAGTAAGCACTGACTGATCACAATAATGGTGACTTGAAACAACAGTCATTGATGTTATGCTTCAGTCCCTGTGATGTTATGACTGGTCACCGCTATGCTGAAGAGTCTGTGTTTAAGTCAAAGTCGGGCAACAAGTTGCTGATGTTGTTTTGTTTGAAAGTGACTGTTGTTTACTATAAAGAAATAAACTAAGTAAATGTAATATTTACGCATTAGGTGAATAGTTTAATTTTATGTAAAGAAATGCTCTCAATATAAAAGTCTCAAATGAAATAAGTTCACTATCAACTTGAAGTTTTTGCCCTGAAGTTCTTGAACTGCATTGTTGTTTACATGCCTTTCCCGTATGTTTTACGGAAACTTTCTGGCAACCACAGAAAAAACTACAGAACATTTTTACAGTGCAGTAGAACTTTGGGGTCAACATTTGGTAAATTTTAATAGTGGGGTTTAATGTGCCTTCTTTTAGGCAAGACTTATATATTGGCAACAATATTAATGACCTTAAAAAAACTCAAATAAGGTCAATTCAACAAGATACTAAATTAGTTCATAAGTAACATTTACTTTGATTATGAAGGTTCAGATGATCTTATTAGTAGGTCATATTAATTTACACCGGTATTACCATATTACTGTTTGGTGAGATTTTCACTTACCACCAGTGAGAACTAAAAAAAAGGGCATCTTTGTGGTTGTGTTTGTATAGACTATAGTGACTCAGCAATGACTGGCAGCCATTTAGTGGCTGACAGCAGGGTATTGTGTGTCCACTCAGGATCTATAACATGTTTTATTAACCTTATTTATTCCTTCTATCTTTCTTCTGTTTCAGCGATCATCAATCCAAAAGCGCCCAAAGAAAACAAGAGCTTCAATTTTGATTACTCCTACTGGTCACATACTTCAGTGAGTGAGAGGAAAGGGATCAAAAAGTCAATAGTTAAAAGAGAAATTAGATACAGTAGCATTAATGGAAAAAAATCTTAATTTACATCATCATCATGTTAATCCAAACTTGTGTGATTTTCTCTTTGAAATACAAAAGTAGAAATGTTCAACATACTTTTCCATTTATTTCAAGTGAATGGGGACCTTTTGTGATGCATTTTTGACCAAAAAACAAAGTATAATAAAAATAGTCCTTATGACTTGTATGCTGTTTTACAAGCTTTGTAGTCTAGCATGTTGTTATTTGCTTGTATTTCTCTTTATCTCCCATCAGCCAGAGGACATCAACTATGCCTCTCAGCAGCAGGTGTACAAAGACATTGGAGAGGAAATGTTGCTTCATGCCTTTGAGGGCTACAATGTGTGTATTTTTGCATACGGACAAACAGGTGCTGGAAAATCCTATACAATGATGGGTAAACAGGAGAAGGGCCAGGAAGGAATAATCCCACTGGTAAGACATGTGTACATAGATAAGAGTGGTCTTTTTCTGAACCACATATAGTCATTCCTGTCCTGTGACATGGTCACTGCTGTATAAACAGAATAATACATTCTGAAGAAGTGTGTTAAAAAGATCAAGTCAAACAGAATTAAATGACAAGCTAAATACTAACCTGAGACCAGTACACACAGTAAGAAAAGTCTTATTTACTAACTATTCACTGTTTATTATGTCTCTCTCTATCTTTATCCATAAGCTATGTGAAGACCTTTTCACCAAAATTAATGACAACAATACTGATAACAATATGTCCTATTCTGTTGAGGTAAGATGTGATAAAGCTCTTTTGTTTCTTTTAAATTGTTTGTGTCTTATTTTGTCAAATTATTTTTCAAATATTTTACTGTGTGTTTGACAAATCTGTGCCCTGAATAAAAACAGCAGTTATGATAAAACATCTACAATTTTGTTAGCATTTGTTCTATATGCAATTTATGTTATAATCTTCATGTAGATTATCTTCATTGCTTTTGTGCCTTGTGTTCCTTTATATAGTCTGTTATCTTTGGCCTTTTAGGTTAGCTATATGGAGATTTACTGTGAACGAGTGCGAGATCTTCTAAACCCTAAAAACAAAGGAAACCTGCGTGTGCGAGAGCACCCTTTACTAGGCCCGTATGTAGAGGACCTGTCCAAGCTCGCTGTCACATCATATAACGACATTCAAGACCTGATGGACTCAGGGAATAAGGCCAGGTAATAATTTTCTGTTTTATTGCATAATGCTGCTGCTTCTTAGAAATGTAAGTGAATAATGTTGCATTTCTTCTGCAATTATAAGATGGCAGCTCTGACAATAGAACCCTTTTATATTTCCAGGACTCGCATATTATTTGTTTCGATTTAAACACTTATAATGCCAAATTGGATCCATGTGTGAAGTTGTTGGTCACATCAAATATTTTCTCTTGAAAAATGTAAGAGAATTATCACTGGCTGTAATAAATTTTGTAGAGATCTGACATCCATAAGTGCTATATACTGCTGCCATTTTTAAATCAGTACTTTGAAAATATTCAATGTAACGGCCCGTTTACACCAAAAATGACCTGTTACTAACTATTAAGTTTTAGAAATTGTTCTGAATAACAGTGGAGTCCACACCTATAGCTTATAATGTTACAATACAAAGGAACAATATTGTTGGGATCTCTTTTAGAGCGATTTCTTTTTTGCTAGCTGATTAAAGAAAAAAACTTTGACAGTCAATCAAGGGCTCACTTATTTAAAATGTGAAACTGCAGGGTGCAGGTTTAGAATAAACAATGTTGTTGTGACAAGACATGATAAAAATGCCTAAGTATTACTAATAAACATTTATGTCTGGTAATTGTTTTAATGTATTCCTATTACCTTACTGAAACTCACTAACTGCCTGCTGTGTTTATCAAGTCATTAGCATAAAACAATAGCCATGTCATGACTGCTCCGAGATGCAAAGGGTGAGGATCTAAATGAAGCTTTAATAAAAACAAAAAGTACAGGCAAGGGTCAGGGCAGGCAGCAAACAGGCAAAAAAAATAATGGAACCACTGATCTATATAATGACTGGATTGCTCTTAGAACAACGGCAGGAGGTGAAGCCACCAGAAGTGATTATGCCGCCATATTGGTATTCCCAACAGACAGACGGCGTCATTGATCTAAAATATCCTATTTTGCAGTGCAGGAGGTGCATGATTAGTTATCAGTTTACATGTATGTTTAATCACTTGTTACTTCTAATGTTTTTCCAGTGTTTATGTTTATTTCAGGTAGAATAGCAATGTATAGAAATCATTAAGGTGAGTGATGCACATTGTTGTAATGGCACATGTGTAAACGTGTAAAGCTTTGAGACTTTAAGAACATATACAGTCTGTATTTAGATTTCAGAATGAGCTCATATGTCATATGTTGAGGTGTCTCAAGATAATGCAAGTTACTGAAATGAAGATTAATGTAACTCGCTCAAGATCCAATAAAATGGAAACATTCTCTACTTTAAATAACCATTTACATGCTTAAGACATTTGCGTTGTAAAAATGTACTGGAATACTATAAATACAAAAGCGGTGACTGGTAGGGACCATTTGATCATAAATATGTGACAACTCTGTTAATTTAATAGAATGTTTGGGCATACCAACATGGCGGTGCGGTGGCTTCAGTATAATGACATCATGAGCAATCCAGTCATTATATAGATCAGTGGATGGACCAGGCAATGGTCAGAGCAGGCAGCAAAGGTTCGAAAAACAAGAAACAAGCCAAGTTAAAACACGAATAATCCAACAGGGTAAAACACGAATAATCCAACAGGGTAAAACACGAATAATCCAACAGGGTAAAACACGAATAATCCAACAGGGTAAAAACGAATAATCCAACAGGGTAAAACACGAATAATCCAACAGGGTAAAACACGAATAATCCAACAGGGTAAAACACGAATAATCCAACAGGGTAAAACACGAATAATCCAACAGGGTAAAACACGAATAATCCAACAGGGTAAAACACGAAAAATCCAACAGGGTAAAACACGAATAATCCAACAGGGTAAAACACAAATAATCCAACAGGGTAAAACACGAATAATCCAACAGTAAACCGCTCAGAAATGCAGTATGACAACAAACAAGACTTAGCAATGAGTGACCGAGTGAACCGGGTATAAATAGACAGAAGTGCAACAGATAATAAGACAAAGGTGAATGCAATCATGGATAACAGTTTGACAAAGGATTGTGGGAAGTGTAGTGCAATGTGTAGAGTCTCGGTGTAGTGGAGAGTGCCCTCTAGTGGAGCAAGCGGGCACTCCAGCTGGTGACTGTGACAAGCCAGGAGCTAATAATCTTTCATCCTCTAATATGGTAGAAAAGGGGCTTTTGAAACCGTTTTAAATGGCATTGCAAGGAATTTTGTTTTCATCTCTGTTGCAACAGTTTTGGAAGCATCTTTTTTCTGTTTCAAATTGGCTGTACCCCTGTATACAAGCCATCGATGTGGAGTGATGAGTTTTGGGCTCAAAGACTGCATTTAAAGTCACACCAAATGTGTTCAGCTGGGTTCAGGACTTGGTTTTATGCAGACCAATCAAGTTATTTCACACTGACTAAATCAATTTTTTCTTTCTGAACATTGTCTCATAGACAGGGGCATTGTCATGTTGGAATAGAAAATACCCCTTTCCAAACTGTTGCTATTAAATTAGATTTTTACTTATGGAAATTACAAAATTCATCAAAACTGTTTATTCTATATTGACTTTTGCCAATATAGTGTATGTCAGAAAAACAGTCTGCTAATAAAATCTCTTAAAAGTTTAATCTGTCAAGTATTTAAAACGCATGCAAATAATGAATGTTTGTGTTAAGGAATAACTGAAATGACAGAATGACAGAATGACAGAATGATAGACAGATAGATAGATAGATAGATAGATAGATAGATAGATAGATAGATAGATAGATAGATAGATAGATAGATAGATAGATAGATAAATATCAATATCGGCCAATAATATTGGTCAATGATATTGTTGAGCCATTTAAAATAATGGAGATGTTTTGTTTTACTTGAGATTTGTTTATTTTCTGAAATTCTAAAAAGGCTATCTGGATTTCTGAGCTAGTGCAATACCTGAGTCTGAGCACCTCATGAATGATGTTTCTGAATGGTAATATCTTTTGTCCCCTGTGATCCAGGACAGTAGCTGCTACCAACATGAATGAAACAAGCAGCCGTTCACACGCTGTCTTCAACATCATCTTTACCCAGAGGCGACACGATGCAGAGACAGACAACACTTCAGAAAAGGTGCTGTTTGTGCTGGTTCGGCATGTTATTTACCGATACAAAACAGCTTCTTCCTTATCATACAATCTCATCACTCATAACACAGTATTCTTTGCACACAGCAGTACTGGAGTTGTATTTAATGACTTTTTTTCTGCTTGGTTATTCTCTTGTCCATTACTCTGTATGATTTGAGTGTTTATTATTGAATCTCTATTGCAGGTCAGTAAAATCAGTCTGGTGGATTTAGCAGGCAGTGAGAGAGCAGACTCCACCGGAGCCAAAGGCACACGCCTCAAAGTGAGTGTTAAATTCACTGCCTAAATTCACTTCTGCGCTCTTTATATATATATATATATATATATCTGTAAAAGTTTTATACAAAAACCATAAACTCCTCTGTGTTTGCTCAAAAAAAAAAAGAAATCCTGCAAATGACGACAACTGATTTACTTTATAGTATTCATCTTCTCCCCAAAGGAAAAAATCCCTTCTGGGCTCCGTTTTGGTATCTTATAAAGAAGTTCTAACTTTTAATTATATCTCTGACATATTTCTTGTTCCTTCTCAGGAAGGGGCAAACATCAATAAATCCCTCACCACCCTGGGGAAAGTAATTTCAGCTCTGGCCGAGGTGGTAAGTGTTTTGTTTTTTATCTGAGCTTTGAAGAATTATTGTTTCTTAGAGGTCAGTGTCTGACAGCTTAATAACATGCAATTAATTTTACAATGCTTATTGTATTTGCAGGATTCTGGATCAAACAAGGTATCTGTCTGTCTGTCTGTCTGTCCTCTAGGTACCAGTTTATTAAAAATGTTCAGTAATAAGTATGATAACATTTTATATAATATTGTAAACATTTATTTCTGCACAGAACAAAAAGAAGAAGAAAGTGGAAAGTTTCATTCCTTACAGAGATTCTGTTTTGACATGGCTTTTGAGAGAGAACCTTGGTAAGCATTAAAGCTATTCTGTCACCTGAAAGTTTATTTTTTTCGACTCTTTACACTTTACACTTGTGCAGGTGGCAACTCTCGCACCGCAATGGTGGCCGCTCTCAGTCCTGCTGACATTAACTATGATGAAACCCTCAGCACTCTCAGGTACACTAAACAGACATTTTATCATTATCTCTCTGTCTGAAGTTGTTGATGAGCTTGTTCATGCTCTGACAGCTAAAGATGCATAATGAGAACATTCCTGCTCCCTCTCCAAACACCTGCCTCACACTTCAAATGCCCTTCAAAGATGCTGGTGTGCAGTAACACTGCTGAATTGAGTAATTGGGCACCCATGAGAAGTGTGTGTGTGTGCAATAGAAAACAATTTTTTTCATTCTTTATTCAAATGTCTTATGCATTAACCTGTGACTGAAAGTTCTGTGCATAATACAGGTATGCAGACAGGGCTAAGCAGATCCGTTGTAATGCTGTGATCAATGAAGATCCTAATAATCGTCTAGTGCGTGAGCTGAAGGACGAGGTGTCCCGTCTGAAGGACCTGCTTTTCGCCCAAGGTCTAGGTGACATTATTGAAAGTAAGCACACCTGCAGTTTTAAACATATTTCACCTTAATCATTATTTTATCGGACAACACTTGTAAAACGTTGACCATCTCTTTTGTGTTTATGGTCCTAGTTCATAGTATTACAAACACATTGTTTAAAAGTAGAAAATCTTATAATCAGGGTCTAATTTAAGCCTCAAAATTGAATCTTTATGTAAAATCAATCGCTAATTCTAGCTAATTCTAGCTAATTCTAGCTAATTCTAATTGTCGCTAATTAGTCGCTAATCTAATAAACAAATGTGTCATGTTGATCTTGTAACTTTCATATTGTATGAAAGATCAGATTTCCATTGAATGCTTCCATTGAAGCATTTCCACAGGTTATGAACTTTTATCTTTGTAATGCATGTCCATGTAAATAATAAATGATGAATTATGGATAATCCATAATTAAGCAATAATTTACATACATAAATATTCTCTCTTTTCAAAACACTTCAAACATCTCAAATTGGATCACTGGGTCCTCGGCCCTTCCCGTTGCACATCTAATTCTGTTTCTCTGTCTTTTCTAATCACTCATTTCTTTTCTTATTCTACTGTCTCTTGATGCTTATCCCAGTGGGAAATTGCCTCAGAACAGAGGATTTGAAGTGCAGCCCTATGGGTTTGGTTCAGTGTTGTTCAGTGTCAAGTGAATGTCTAAAGTTTAGACATTTTTTTTTTAAGCTCCTAGTCTTTTGTGTCTAACATGAATTCTCACTTTCCCCCTTCTCTCTCTCTTTTTCTCTTTTTAATTTTATAATTTTTTTGTTGTCCATTTTTTATTCCTCTCATTATTATTTTACCTACCCTTGTTCTCTCAGCATTTCGGGGGCCAGTTGAAGATTTCGCTGGTTTGAAATGTGTGTCTTATCTCACTCTCGTTTCCGTGCTTTGATGGCTTTTATAGATAAAGCAGATCTCTGCAGCCCCAGGGTCCATTTAGTATTTTAAAAGGAAGTTCATATTCTCTCATTCATACAGAATTGTGACAAAATCATATTCATGTCATAATCCATGAACACCATAAAAAGTTGCCTTTTAAGGCTGTCAAACATTCATATATTGATTATATTTTTCCCCCACCATAATTCCTACAATATTATTAAAATTAGGCATAATAAACTTATGTAAAAAGTTAAATCTGTAAAATACATTACAATCTTGTTTATTCCTAAATTATTATTAGCAAATTGTTGTTTGATTGTGGCTGTTATTTGGTTTTTTGTTCCAAACCTGATTGGTGGTGTGGTTTCTGAGCTGGAAACTGCTTTATCTAGTTTGGTGCTGTAGGGCTTTTTTCTCTTTTTCTAATTCTCATTCTTTTTTATTTTGCAACGCAAAGCAAAATGAATATTATGTCACACAAATGAGCTAATTGATTTCACTCATCCACTCATCTGTCATATTAGTTCAATGTTCTTGCATTTTACAATATATCTTCTATATATTTAATAAAATTTTTATAAGAAAAGTATAGCTTGAAAACAACAAATATCGATATGTCCTGGAATGATAATGGTAAATGTACAACATGATGATTTAAATAACATAAAATAGAAATGTTACCACACTGATTCTTGAGACATGGGATATACAATACTTTACCTGTCATTAGTTTTTAAATAAGACATATTTCCACATTATAATTGCTCAGAGATGATCACAAGAATATTCTTAATTCATTCTACCATTATATTTTCTGATGTACTTTTCAAACTAAAACACTCCATAGATTATAACACGCCATAAAACATGTAACTAATGATGGAAAGCTTTTCAATAACTAGTCTTACTCTTGCCTGCCAGAACACAGAGATGAATAGAAATGGTATACTTTTTGTCAACAAACAATCTAATAACAGGTCATTTAAAAGTCAGCCTTCATCCTGGAGGTCAAATTTAAATATTTATTTAGTTATGAGAAGGTTATAGGTGATATTTGTACATTTCTTAATTTTTAAGTAATTATTTTTTTCCCCCATAATTTCCTTTGCTTTAGGGCCGCAATTAAAGTCCCTATAGTTATTTTGTTAACAACACAAACTGAAAAACATCCATTTATTTGTTTGTTACTTTTTCAATTCTGGTGCCTGATTTGATTTATGTCTCAAGAATCAGTGACCACAAATTAAAGACAGACGTAATGCCAACCTGCCTTTGGCAGATGTGTGTTTGAATGACAGCTTGTGTTCTCTGAAGCTTTATGCTCTGGGCTGCCTTTGCTAACTGCAGCTTTGTTCATGGCTGAACATCAAACCTAGTGCTTGTCAATATCCCATGTAACACAGCACAACAGATATTAATACGAGAAAAGAATCTTTATTATGTAAACAGAGAAAATACTATACAATACTATGTAAGTAACTTTGCTAAATGGTCTGTGATATATTTTGTTTCTTTGTTTTTTATGGGATAGACGAATTTTCCCAGTATAGAATAACTCTTGCTTTTACCACTGGCCAGTCATGAAAAGTTTGCTTAATGTATATGCTTTACCTCATTTGTTTAGTGTGTGGTGCAGCCATTATTCAAGCAGATAATTCAAAGAGGGGAAAAAGGTTCATTAATCTCAAGTTAGGGTTGTCACATGTAGGCTACTGACCCAATATGCAATGTGTAATCCTTTCATATCAGCTGTCACTACAAACTGTTTTATATTAGAATTTAATAATCTGTTGCTAGGGTGCATGGCTTCACACACTGTCCCCATGATACTTGTCTGCAGCTCTCTTAGGAGTATAGTAGCACCAAGTAAGCACTCTGTTGCCATAGCAGCAGTGTCTGAGCTGGGAGATGTTATTGTGTTGGAGGTTACAGAGATATTACAAAGCCAGACTCTCTATAGAATATACATTGATTTCACTACATGAATTACAAAATTCCAGATTTTACAAGCAATTATTAAGATAGAGATGTATGATATTACATATTATTTAGAACACATTTGTGAATAAATGAGTAGATATATGAGTGATTTGCGAGTAAAAAAAGACCTTCACGAAAACTCTCCTCTGGATGCAAATACTTCTAAAATGTCAGATTAAGTTAAATGTGTATGTTATTGAATTCAAATTGTCAAAAAAGGGCATGCATGTACTCTCATTCATAATTGGCATAGTCTCTGCATATGAATTCCAGCTACGCAAATTATGTATCTAGGAATGCTGTTATATTGCATAAATGCATGAGAGACTAATAGGCTATAAGGCTAACAATAAAGTAATAAATTAATGTGTGTCCACCAAAGTGTTTTTAGCCAGCTGAAATAATGGCTGGTGCTCATCTGAAAATGGCCAGCTGGTGGCGCTTGAAAGTGCTTTGAAGGCACTGTGTTTTATCAGATACACGTTAGTTGCTATGATTTGGAATATTTATGGCAGTAACATGTTACGAGTATCTTACTTTAAAGAATAATTTTGAATAAAAAAAATGCAGGGCCTTGAACCGGGTCGGTGTCAGAATCAGGTGCTCTAACGGGGAGGCAAAAAACTGCAGCCTCTAGCGTCTGTTGTTAGAGCACCTCTTGAGGTCGGGGAGTGACGTTTACACACTGCACAGCTCTTCACTAGCTGGCCTCCGTTACACTCAGAAGCACCTATTGCATTAACTGTGTGTCAATCCAACGAATTATTAAACAGATTGTGGTTGGTCAGTAGACCTGCCATTTAAAGGTGGCATGAAACTTGAGACTTGGCCAATGCTGGATACTTATTGTAAAATACTTATCGAACACTTATTTGCTTGAAAGGACTAACAGCTTTAATTTACCTTTTTATATGTATTTATTTTACTTATTCTAACCAACAGTTATAATAACAAATGGCTCTTGAATTAACAGTATAGCTCAGTGCATGCATGCCTGTTAATTGTTTCATAAATTTTCAGGTTGCTTGCAAATGCATCCTAAAACCTATAGTGTTACAGGGTACTTGAAAAGGTTGGTGTGTCTATGCTACTGTGTGCCTGCGCTACATCTCCTATTTTATTTCCATTTACCCCCTTTACTGGGCTGTTACTGTATTCTGTCTTTGTATCTCCAACGTTTCTGCTCAGATGTGTAATTTGAGGTTCTTTGAATTCCGATAACTTGAGGCTACATTCTTTCTATTCTTTTCTCTACCTTTCCTTCTTCTGCTCTTTCTTTTCTGCCTGCTTTACTCTGTCTCTCTAAACTCTGTGTCTGTCACCCCCTGCCTTTCCTTCCCCTTCCTCTGCACCTCTCTTCCACCTCCTCGACAGACTTATCCGATTACAAGAACAATAACAATAGTGGCCAAGCTGTCAATCAAAGGGGTGATCTCTCCACAGTGACCAATTCTATGACGGGGATGAGCCCCTCTGCCTCTCTCTCCGCCCTGTCCAGTCGGGCTGGCTCCATCAGCAGCCTGCATGACCGCATTATGTTCAGCCCAGGCAGCGAGGAAGCCATTGAGAGACTCAAGGTGCCGTGTAAAACCCATCTGCAAACTGACATACTAACCTTTAACAATTTCCCTCCTAACTCCAGATTAATGGGGTCATATTATTTTTTTAGCATTTTATTTTTCTTCTAATGGTCCAATAACATTACCTTTATCTGATTCTTTAAAACTAGTTAAAGGCCTCACCCTGTTTTGATTGGTTAACCTCTTTGCATGTGAAATAAGTAACAACAGGATGAGAGCTTTTTACAGGGTCTTATAAAGTTAGTGCAGCTCCATCCTTCAAAAACTCTTCATTTTGTACAGCCTCCATGACATAGTGACATATATTGTTTTTGTACATATGACAAATGGCAAAAAAAGTTATATTCTTAATCAGTGTGTATTGGTCTTTGATAGTCTTTTACCCTGGTCAGCCAAGTGTGGAAGCCAGCTGGCAACCACCTTGGAAACGCTTGAAGACCTTGTTAAACCAAAAATAAGGACAATTATTTTTTTCCTCCTATGCCCCCCTTAATACCAAATACTGTACCTTACAAACTCATCCTAAAGCTTGAATCATATTTTCTATCAACACACAATAAATTATCTCTGTATTTAAACCACAGAAATAAATCTAAAAAATGACCATAGACTTGGTTACATGTTTTAACTTGTTATTTTTTGTAATGTGAACTAGGAAACAGAGAAAATAATTGCTGAGCTCAATGAAACATGGGAAGAGAAGCTTCGCCGCACAGAAGCCATTCGAATGGACAGGTTAGTTTTTTTTAGAATAATTGGAGTAATAGCAAGTGTGACTTATTACACATCATGTGTTGGGATTGATATGAATCTACAGTACATATGGTTGACTCAGAAACATCTCCTTGGTTTTTACAGAGAAGCACTGCTGGCTGAGATGGGTGTGGCCATGCGTGAGGACGGAGGAACTGTTGGAGTTTTTTCACCAAAAAAGGTAAAAGCATGATATAACACTTTAAACAGTGTGCAGGTGGAGCACATATTATAACTAATATTGTCAATGACTTAACGGGAATAATGTCAATTATTACATTTTTTACATCCTCTGAAGCCCTCGCAGAGAAAACCTCAGCCTGTTTTTATAGACACTGTTGGGCTGTTCTCTCCCAATGAGGTTGGTTGCCATGGGTACTGTGTGGTTGCATCCTGATAGCTCTTCTATGACTGTCCAAATGCACTTCTGTGTGTTCTTTTCCCATCAAAGCTCTTTACAACACCATTTGTGGTCTCTATTTAGAAATGTATTGCTTATTACTATCTGATGTGCTGCAGATCGTCTTAGTCCTTACAGTAACAGTAATGAAATACAAACAACTGTGGCATGACTGTTCAGCAAATTTCAAGCATCATGGCCCACATAGTGCTTTTAATAGATTTCTTGGCCAGAGTCTTATTAGATATGACTGCTTGGCGTTTGGTTGAAAATCCAACTTGAAATTTGTGTGTGATGAATGATATATTCAGTGTCTGCAACTGATGTAGGACACATGCTCAAAGCCGAGACTAGTAAATATTTTTATAGATAATTATAGCAGCTGTGCTATAATCTATTCTAAATTGAAAACTTCATGAAAATGTGACAGCAATGACTAAACCATAATATATGCTCACTGAATTGCTAATCACCTTTTATTCCTAAATCTGTTGAAATAGAAAATAGTAAATGGCCTTGTCTTTAGCATTATTCTTTTGTTGCTTGTAAGCATTTGATTTCCTTTTAAAAAATGCAAATCTAGTACCTGTTCATTTTAAATGTATTTAAATGTTTTTGGCTTTAATTACAGACACCCCACCTGGTGAATTTAAATGAAGATCCTTTAATGTCTGAATGTCTACTGTATTATATCAAAGACGGAATGACCAGGTTAGTGCCGAGTCAGTGTTGTGGTATACACATTTTTGTGTGAATAAGCCAGTCGTAAATAAATATGTTTCTACTAAGTAGGATTTTAAATGTGTTTTATTATACTCAGGGTAGGGAGAGAGGATGCCAGCACCAGGCAGGACATTGTTTTGAGTGGTCACTTTATCAAGGAGGAACACTGCATTTTCACCAGCACCACTGGGCCTATGGGAGAAGGTTTGATAGCGTTACAAATACAGATGAAAGATTGACTGGGGAATACCACCACAGCATCAGTTTAACAAATTAAAATTATATTTAGGGATGGTTCTGTTATTGTAAAAGGACCCACCAGCCTCCTTAGGTGACAGTTAAAAGTTGTGATATTTTAGGATTGTGATACAAAATGTGTTATAACACCACTTAGTCTACACATCATTCCACATACTGTGCATAAGCTTCAGTCATCCTGTTGTTTACAGCAGTCATTCTAGAGCCGTGTGAGGGAGCAGAAACTTATGTCAATGGGAAGAGAGTGACAGAGCCCACTGTTCTCAGATCAGGTCTGTATCGCTAAACTAATGTTTCTAAGCATTATAGAAAGTTTTTTTTATAATGGTGCATTAAAAAGTCTATTGAATTTTTAGGGAATCGAATTATTATGGGCAAGAGCCATGTGTTCCGCTTTAACCATCCAGAGCAGGCCCGTCAGGAGCGTGAGAGGACACCCTGCACCGAGACTCCAATGGAGCTTGTAGACTGGGCTTTTGCTCAGAGAGAACTTTTTGAGAAACAAGGCATTGATATGAAGCAGGAAATGGATCAGAGGTGAAAAAATTAGCATCACAAAAATCATGTCTTGATCTTATTTTGTAAAGGCATTAACTTTCTGTGCATACAGACTGCAGGAACTCGAGGATCAGTACCGGAAGGAAAGAGAAGAGGCGAACAATCTATTAGAGCAACAAAGATTAGTAAGTGACATCAATGACAACAATAGTAAAATAATCCTGTTCCATCTTAATGTAACGTGTTGGAGTCACGGAGTCAAACTAAGGGAGGTTCAGGAACACAATATATATTTATTTAAACACTTATGATAAATTCACATTTAAGAGAAGACAAGGGAACAGAGGAACACAGAGTATATATGGAGTCCGGGTGATGACGGTGATAGCTGACAGGTGCAGGGATTGCAGACGAGGGGCGGGAGCGTGGAGAATGCTGGGAAATTGAGTCCTTGGGGAAAATGTGGGAGATGCAGGCAAGGAAACACACAGGAGGCAGACCGGGATGGACAGGACCGTGACACTTAAAAAGTAGATGGAAACATTGCTTTGTTTATTTGAGTATCCTGGACCAACAAATAACAAAGCATCATTTTAAATGGAACATGGAAAATGTTTTTTTTTACAGTTCCATTAGTCACTAGTGCCACAGAAATTGAACAAACTCAGATCATTTTATCTATTATTGTACAACACTTTTTAGTGTTGAAATTAACAGCTTTATGTATTTTCCAGGACTATGAGAGCAGGTTAGAAGCTTTGCAGAAGCAAGTAGATCGGTGTTACCCTGATGCAGCAGAGGAGGAGGATGAACTTGAGGTGGAAGGTAAAACTACACAACAGAATTGCACAAAGCGATTATTTGGCTTGAACTGATCAAAATGACCTGGAAACATTCAGCCCTGAGTCACTTCATGATGTCTTTCAATCATAGTGAAATGGACTGAGAGGGAGACACAACTGGCACTATGGGCATTCCGTAAATGGAGGTGTTACCAGTTCACATCTCTCAGAGACCTACTCTGGGGCAATGCCATCTTCCTCAAGGAAGCTAATGCCATTAGTGTGGAGCTGAAAAAGAAGGTGAGAGCTATGAAGAGAGTAGAAAGCACTGCATTTCTATCCAAAATCCACAACATATTACTGTATGACAACAGGTACTAACAGTAATAGTTTTCTTAAATCTTCTTACAGGTTCAGTTCCAGTTTGTGTTGTTGACAGACACGCTGTACTCTCCTCTTCCACCTGACCTTTTACCTGCTGAGAGAGACCGGGAGAAGAGCCCGTTCCCTCGCACCATTGTGGCTGTAGAAGTCCAAGATCAGATAAATGGAGCCACACATTATTGGACTCTGGAGAAGCTCAGGTTATTTTTGCACACATTTAGGCTTAGGTGAAGTATTTTTAAAGCTGCAATCTATAACTTTTCCCTCTCTGTCGCCATCTCTTGGCCCTTTTTTACACCTGGTCAGTATATGCATTTTTTCTGATCAGATAGATGTCTGTTTTTTCAAATTCTGTTTCCACGCAAGATACAAATATATCATAAATCATTTCTACTGAACTGAGATGGCAGTTAATTTGCAGTCTCATCCAAAACATGTGAACATGTGTCCTATATCTACTTGAATAAGGGCTCAAATCTGAATAAAACAACACTTCATATGACCTACAATTAAACCTGACATCAGATGTACCTTAACTTTTGTTTCTTAAGCTCCACTTAGACCAAGGTTGCTTCAGAGACTGTGCATGTTGGCAAGTACCACATGAGAGTCTGTATAGAACCCCTCCTCTAGAGAATGTCAGTATTTAACAATTGCCAATTGACTGTTTTTACTGGAAGGCAGGACTTATTTTGTTAGGTAATATTGAGCTCTGCATTCCCCTCTTATTTATAGTAATAGCAGTGATAGTAATAGCAGTAATTTAGTAATAGCAGTATTACCATATTACTGGTATATTACTGATAGCAGTTGAAAAACAACACACGTAAAGACAATTCCTACAAAATTGACTAACTAAATCAAGTCACACCAGAACGGAATAAAGCCACAACACAACTAAATCAAGTCACAACACAACGGAATCAAGTCACAACACAACGGAAATGCTCCCGACCACTAGGGGGCTCTTACGGCATCAAAAGGCACAGTTTACTATGATATTTTGCACGTATAGTATCTTGCAAATCAACCCACTCTGTATTTGTTTTCTTTTTGTTTGGTCATATAACTCTGGGAATTCTATTATTAAAACTGTGTTCTCCATGTTTGAGCTCAGTAAAATGTTGATAGGTGCCAATGTGGTTGCCGCTACCGCTTCCGCTCACAAAAAGAGCGCTTGGTGCAAAGAGCCGCGTTAAACCGCTTTGCGCATGTCTCCCATTGAAAATGAGCTAGACATTCGTGACTGCTGCCGCTCAAAACTAATAACACAGGGTACTAATACCCGGTACTTTGAGTCACCTTGACCGGCAGAGTTTAAACGAACACAATATAAATACATCATGTATAAGATTTACAAGTGATAAAACCTTTTTACAAGTCTTGTTTTAACGCCAATGAGACCTTTTTTCACTTGAAAGGTCTGTGTTCTTTACAAATGAGCTTGTAAAATATTTGAAATGATATAATAAGCAATGAAAAGAAAATATTTAGTTTTTTTTTTATCTATTACTTATTTTAACTTATTTTCTTCTGTAAATGCAGAACAACTTCGTGGAGGGGGCTGCGGTATACATCTAGTTTTCTGTTTTAAAAATTGCTAAGCGATCAAAACGCTTAGTATTTTTTTGTTTGTTAATGTTTTGTTTAAAGTGAATTTCAATTTTAAATCTGCATTTAGGCAGACAACACCACTCCCATCTCAGCTTGCAAGCTCTGGCCTATGCAATTCGTTTTTTTACTTTTACGAATAATAGGGAAAAAAGAAATACGTGAGCATTAAGTATTGCGGTTTTATTACTAACAAAACAAGAATATAATGCCAAGCTTGCTCATCAGAGATCGATAGATTTGTTGGTTTAGCAAAAAGTCTAGTCGTCATCAGTGTTTTAAATCCGAGTAGCCATTCACCCTTAATGTATTGTGTTAAAAGTCGTTAAGTCCAGTCTTAGTCTTATTCCATTGTGTTGTGACTTGATTCCGTTGTGTTGTGGCTTTATTCCGTTGTGTTGTGGGTTTATTCCGTTGTGTTTTGGTTTTATATTTGCTTTTTGAATTTTGTTGTGTTGTGCACTAGTGGGCCACCGTACCTGTTGTGCACCGTATAAGCCTGTATCTAGTACTTGCATTATGAGCCATGTGTAATGCTGCCCCTTGCAGGCAGAGGCTGGAACTGATGAGGGAGATGTATGATCGTGCTGCTGAGGTGCCCAGCAATACTCTTGAAGACTGCGACAGTGTCCTGACAGGAGGAGATCCTTTCTATGACCGGTTCCCCTGGTTCCGTTTGGTTGGAAGGTGAGTTGAAAGGTTTCATTTTATAGCATGGCTGGAAAGATCCATTTGTTTTTAGTGAAGAAACGCTCCTGTAATCTGTTAGACCGATTTTGGATACTGAACATATTATTAACAACCGTTCTGAAAGATTTTTTCTGTTCTCCTCAAATTACAAAAAGAGTAAATTGTATCTGAAATCCCACTGATACTAAAATGATTTATTTTAAACAGAACTGAATTTTATATAATCAGCAGCAATTCTCATTGTCCTTCTATTCCTGTAATGGAAGAGGCTATTGCAGGTCAGGACAAGTGCTTGGAAAATAATGTGTTAAAAGCTTTGGTTGAAAGCTAATCGCTACTTTCAAATTTTATTTTATGTTTGTTTAGCATCATGCACCCTAGTTGTTTCTTAGTCTTTTGTTTGTTGCAAATTAAACTTAATCTAGGTGTATATTAATTTACAATAGGTGAGCCTTCTATGGGTTTTGAAATTAGAAGGTATACAGTACTTTCCCTGTACTAAACATCTGATAGCAAGTGATATAACAAGCCCCATGATTAAGTGGCATATGTTATTAATAATAGAAATATTAATATTAAGGAGTTTGATTTTGTGATTTTTTTTTCCTGTTGAAGGAAACCGTGGATTCAATCAGCATGTCTGGATCTTCCCCAATCTTCTCCCATTATCATACATTATGCAAAATTTTATCGCTACAGACACACACCTTGAGCTTTTGGGTATAACTTGCCTTAATATTTGTGATCATTTTATTCAAAATCTCAGTTTTACGCCAAGGTTTGTGTCTCAGCTTTACATGCACCTTACCATTTCTTTAAAGTTCTTCAGCTTTTAAGTGCTATCCCTAAACATTCATATTAGCTGTTTGTTTTGAATACTGCAGAAACAAGGCCAGACTTTTTTTACATGGCATTTTCAATGAATGGGGAAAGCAATTTATCTAATGATTCCATAATTGGTTCCTGTAAAACATCTTTATGGTTATGGTTTGCATGTCTAGCTGTCTCTCTTCTGGGCATGTGAGATTTCAACTTTTTTTGTGAGATTTTACATGGAAACCTTTTATGAATTGGCTTTTTTCTTTAAGTTGTGCTTGTGTAATACATTGTACATCCATGACAATATAGGTGCATTTTTATTTTATTTTTGGTATTTGTGACTCTGGACAACAAAACCAATTTTAAGGATACATTTTTAGAAATTAAGATTATTACATTATCTGAAAGATGAATAAATACGCTTTCTACTATTGATATATATGGAAGGTAATTCCTTTTAGTTCCTAAATAAAAAATAAAAATAAAAAAAACAGATCAACAATTTAATTATACATCAGTACTCGCACAATATGTGCCAAAATGAAAAATAAAATGAAATGATTTTATTTAAATTTTTTCACTGCCAATGTGCTGTTCCTGTCAAATTGAAAAAGAAAATGCAATTGGTGATTTGACATTTCATTTTCACTAAAATCTCGAGGCAAGACTGCCAATATGAAAATGAAAACGCAAATGTGAAAAAGAAATTGCAAAAACATTTTTATTAAGGTTTTTATTAATGCTCACGCAATAATAGTGACACAATTAAAATTAAAATGTAATTTTACATGCTCCTTAAACCGCATAAATATAAATTATATTGTTAGGGCTGTCAACTTACCCTGTTAATAGTTTATCAAACAAATATAGCAAAACGTCTATGGCCTCATTTATAAAGCGTCTTAAAGTAAATATTTAGTCTGTGTCCAAATTCTAAGAATGACTGAAAGAATGATGTAATTTTAATCTTATTCCTAGACTTAAAGATTAAATAGCTTCTGATTTTTAAGGGCCTACTTTGGTTTATGGAGTGTTCAACAACAGGTTTATACACATACATGGTGTAAAAACACTATTATTTCGTAATAATAAGCAGTTTTTATTACCTTACTTCTTGACTGACACTCAAATGATTCGTTCCGCGATTCATCTGTCTAATCTCCACCTTTCCGCTAGCCTAGTCTGATATGATTGGTCAGATGGTCTAGTCTGCTGTGATTGGTTTAGCGCATGTGTTCAAGTTTTCGCGGGCAGGTAGGCACTATTTCTAGTGACGTAGATACACGGTGGTTAGAGAAGCAGACTAGGTCACGACTCGTTCGCATGATCCAGAGTCGACTCCCTTTTTTCCAAGCTAATAACTTTTTCGTTCACCTTCGGATTTACAACTTGCCAGACTGCTTACTTTCAAACACGGCAACATTACACACTGCATGAAATGTAATTTTGATAATCTTGTGGAATGTACTCTTAATTCTCTCTGTATTCTTAATTAAAGAATAAGGTATTTTCTTTATACAGCTGTAAGCACAATAAAGAATGATGAGATTTAGCAGCTTAATTAATTTGAAATGGTGCAAAACCGAGCCAAACCGCATTTACTTATTTGTAATATTTTTGCACATAATACAAAGTGAATTTTCGAAGCTGTAAATTTTAACTTTTGGACCTGTCGCCATCTCTATTTGAAATATAAAATTGCAGGTTACTTTATGTATTTGTGCTCATGTTAGTTGAAGTGAATTAATGGTAAACTGACATGTCCTGCTAAATTGTAAAGCTCAACTTATAAATCACTATTATAAGCTTAGCGTTGTAAATCAGGGCAAGGTAGACTGTAACACTTCTGTTATGTTTAGTTCTGTCTGTTCCTAGTTTGCCTGTGTTCTGTCATCTGTTACCTTAGTTACTGATTAATCCCACACCTGTTTCTGTTTTCCTATGATTTTGTACCTGTGTATTTAAGCCCCGTGTCTCCTCAGTTCCTGGTCGGTTATTGTATTGTTTCGTTGCTTGTGTTTGCTAGTGTGTTCGTCTTCTGCCCCTGGATTATTATTAAAGTGCTTGTTACCTGTATTTCTTCGCCTGTGAGCTTGATTCTACACGAGACCGTGACAGAATAACCGACCAAGATGGACTATGACATCACCTCTCCAGAGACCCAGCTTTTGCAGCTCTGCCAAGACGGCATGCCTCTGGAGAGGTATGCGGAAGATTTCTTTGAGGCGTGCGGGCTGGTGAGTTGGATCGACCCCGAAGTTAACCATTTGTTTCTGTCGGGATTGGATGATGATCTACTCGCTCTCATTATGCTTCCTGACGCAGAGGAATACCCCCTGAAGGTCTTTCTCAACCGAGTTCTTCAGGCAGTGGGGTGTGAATTCTGCGTCGGGGAAAGTGATGAGAGTGGGTACAGTAATCATCCGATCCCGGCGTTAAATGGGGGGTTGTGTCCGGCTCACCTGGTACGCACGCCTCAACCCTCCGCAACCCAGCGCTCCTCCACGAAGCCTCGCCGGCGTAAGCCACGACGACGGACAAGCCGCTGTCTTCCCGAGCCAGCACCACGCCGCTCATCCGAGCCTGCGCCACGACGCTCACCCGAGTACTGGGGAACCCGCCTCGCCATACGTCGGCGGGTAGGCTGCGGATCACCTGAGCCTGCGCCACGACGCTCACCCGAGCCTGCGCCACGGCGCTCCCCGGAACCGGCGCCCCGATGCCGGAATATGGAAGGCAAACAGGGCCAAAATCGCCAGTCTCCCCGTCAGCTGGTGATTTCTCCGCTGGACCAGCTTCTCCAGGAGTTTGATCCCCTGTTTGGTCTCCACCCTACCCTGAATCCCGCTCCAGAGTTTGTTCCCCTGGATTCCGCTCCAGAGTTTGTTCCCCTGGATTCCGCTCCAGAAGAGCCCGCTTCCAAGCCTCCCCAGGATCAGCTCCTCCATGAGTTTGTTCCCCTGGATTCCGCTCCAGAAGAGCCCGCTTCCAAGCCTCCCCAGGATCAGCTCCTCCATGAGTTTGTTCCCCTGGATTCCGCTCCAGAAGAGCCCGCTTCCAAGCCTCCCCAGGATCAGCTCCTCCATGAGTTTGTTCCCCTGGATTCCGCTCCAGAAGAGCCCGCTTCCAAGCCGCCAGAGCCCGCTTCCAAGCCGCCAGAGCCCGCTTCCAAGCCGCCAGAGCCCGCTTCCAAGCCTCCCCAGGATCAGCTCCTCCATGAGTTTGTTCCCCTAGATTCCGCTCCAGAAGAGCCCGCTTCCAAGCCGCCAGAGCCCGCTTCCAAGCCCCCAGAGCCCGCAACCCCTGAGCTCCCACCCACTCGCCCTCGTCCAGTGCTTCCTTCTCCACTGCCGTGGGTCGTGCAGCCAGCACCTGAATTGGAGGATCTCTCGTCCTCGACTCCATCCTCTGAGGCCCGGACTCCGCCTCAGCCCATCAACCCAGTGGCTCCACCTTGGCTCATAGCTCCCTCGCCTCCACCTTCGCCCACTCGTCCACCAGCTCCACCGGGCTCCCTCGTCCCTCCGGCTCCGCCTTGGTCGGTCGTCTGCCTGCCATCGCCTTCGGACTCCTCTATTCCGGCTGCGCCTCATCGCTCCGTCCTCCCGGCTCCCTTGGTCTCCTCCCTCCCCTCGGCTTCACCTTGGTCCTCGGTCGCTCCGGCTCCGCCGCGGACTCCCGGATCTCCGCCTCTGCCTCGGTCGCCTGGGCCATCGGTTCCACCCTGGTCCTCTGGATCTTCGCCGTCTCCTTGGCCCATCGGCTCTCCGCCTCCGCCTCGGGCTCCTCCTCCGCCTGCTCTGCCTCCGTCGGTCGTCCTCCAGGAGTCATCGGCCGCCCTTCCTCCATGGCTCCTCCCTTTGTCGGCTCCACCCTGGCTCCTCCCTCTGTCTGCCCCGCCCTGGATTCCTCGCCCACCTCCTGAACCCCCGCCCGCCCTCCTCTGTTGGACTCAGTTGGCGCGAGGACGCGCCTCCGGGAGGGGGGCGAACTGTAACACTTCTGTTATGTTTAGTTCTGTCTGTTCCTAGTTTGCCTGTGTTCTGTCATCTGTTACCTTAGTTACTGATTAATCCCACACCTGTTTCTGTTTTCCTATGATTTTGTACCTGTGTATTTAAGCCCCGTGTCTCCTCAGTTCCTGGTCGGTTATTGTATTGTTTCGTTGCTTGTGTTTGCTAGTGTGTTCGTCTTCTGCCCCTGGATTATTATTAAAGTGCTTGTTACCTGTATTTCTTCGCCTGTGAGCTTGATTCTACACGAGACCGTGACATAGACAAACAGTTTTCAAAACAGATTTTAAGTACTTGCTCAAGAACTTAATTTTTGTTTATTTGAACCCAAATAAGTTATCAATATATTTTAAGTTATTTAAAATAAATGTAAATATTAAACTAATAAAACATTTGCAATGTCTTAATTCAGTAACAAATACATGGTGCCATGCTGCTATGATTTCACCCTTGCAGGTTCCATATTGGCTGAGTCAGAATAGCGGCCATTTTGTGTTTAAATCATTGTAGTCAGCACTTAAGAATCAGTCTTAGGCTTTGCTAAAAGTTGCTTTTAGCTTCATAAAAGACTCATACTCTTAAAAAAAAACTCCTACTTGTGACTAAGAATTTACTCTCATGTCAAAGCTTAAGACTACTCTTAGGAGCAAAACTGAAAAGTTTTATACATACAGGTCCCGAGAAATTAATTCCATAATTCTCATTCATAATTATGTTTTTTCCCCTAACAACATAATTGCTAAATGGGTTGTTGTTTTTTTTATTATGGGTTATTGTTTTGGTCAGTGTAACGAAGATGCCGAGGCTGACACATGAGGATCCATTAGCGGTTTTATTGCAACAATGTACACACACACACACACAATAACCAGGAAGGTAAATGATAAGTAGCAATGTCAATAAATCCAAAATCCAGGCAGGGATTAAGGCAGGCAGCAGAGTTACTAAATCCAAATCCAGGCAGGGGTCAAGGCAGGCAGCAGAGTTACTAAATACGAAGAGCAGTCCAAGATCAAACACAAAAAACAATCCAAATATATTCCACAATCGCTCAGAGATGTACGCCGGGGCAGTAACAAGACTTCGCACTGAAGTTCTTGCAGAGTGATGTATATATAACCTGGCTGATGAGCGCCAGGTGTACTAATCAGCACCGCAAGGGGTGCTGGGAAATGTAGTCCCCTAGTACTCTGTGGACCGTTCTCTAAGTTGGCTAGCGGGAGCATCGGAGACAGACGGATTCATAACAGAACCCCCCCCCCGTGAGCGCCTCCCGGCGCGAGGGGTAATCAGGCGGCGGGGCCTACCCCGGGGTCGAGGTGCTGGTCGCTCTGGGTGCAACCAATGGAAGTCGTCGGTGAGGTTGGGATCAAGCACATCATCCACGTTCACCCAAGATTGTTCCTCTGGACCGTATTCTTCCCAATCGATCAGATATTGAAGAGCTCGACCTCGGCGTCTGGAATCAAGGATCGATTCTACCCGATACGCCTCCTCGCCCTCCATGATGATGGGGGGGCCTGACGTCCGCGGTCTGTCTCCCCTCCCTTTCTCCAGCCGGTTTAAGCAGAGCAACATGGAAAGTAGGATGCACACGGTAAGTAGCAGGAAGTTCTAGACGAAACGACACTGGAGAAATTTGTTTAAGGATTTTGAAAGGACCCACGTACCTGGGACTTAACTTGCGACAAGGTAGTCGTAACCGGAGGTCCTTGGTTGATAACCAAACCCATTGGCCTGGGGTATACTCAGGGTGAGGTCGGCGGTGTCGGTTGGCTTGGAATTCTTGTCTTCTTACGGCCCTTTGTAGATGGACGTGAACCTGATTCCATACATCCTCACTTCTCTGTAGCCAGGAGTTAACTGCTGGAAGGCTGGTAGGATCGCCTGCCCAGGGGAAGAACGGTTTGACCATTGGACTGTGGGTGATATCCGGAAGACAGACATATGTTAACATTGATTGGATGACCATACCCTTGACGTGAACTGAGACCCTTGGTCCGAGACGACCTCCTCAGGTAGACCGTAGAAGCGAAACACATGGAGAAGGAGGGCCTCTGCCGTCTCCAACGCGGTGGGTAGTTTGGGTAGAGGGATGAGACGACAGCCCTTGGAAAATCTGTCAACAACAGTTAGTATGGTGGTGTTACCTTGTGATACTGGTAGGTCAGTGATGAAATCCAGGGCTATGTGCGACCATGGTCTTCGTGGGATGGTCAACGGTTGTAGTAGGCCACTGGGTCGTTGTCTGGGTGATTTATTCTGCAAGCAGGTAATGCATTGGTTAACAAATTGAATGGTCTCCTGAGTCATTTCCGGCCACCAGTATCTGTTCTGAAGGAGATGTACGATGGCAGTGATGCCTGGGTGTCCAGAGCTAAGGGAGGAGTGGACCCATTCTAAGACTCTCCTGCGGAAGTTAGGTGGGACGAACAAGCGGTGGGCAGGGCAGTTGGGTTGTTTGGGCAGGTGGTTATTGGCGTTTTCTATTTCCGTCGTGAGATCCCAAGTGACTGGGGCAACAATGATAGACTGAGGAATAATGGGTTCAGGGTTCGGATTACTCGTGGGTTCTTCATGTTGACGGGAGAGGGCATCTGCCTTGACATTCTTGGAACCTGGACGGTATGTTATGGTGAAAATGAATCGAGAGAAGAAGAGGGACCATCTCGCCTGTCTGGGGTTCATTCTCTTGGCCGTACGCAGGTACTCCAGATTCCGATGATCAGTTAGTACTGTGAATGGATGTCCGGCCCCCTCTAACCAGTGACGCCATTCTTCCAACGCTGCCTTCATGGCCAGTAGTTCTCTGTCTCCCACATTGTAATTACGTTCAGCGGAGGTTAATTTATGGGAAAAGTAGGCACAGGGAAATAATTTCGCAGGGTTGCCTTGGCGTTGTGACAGGATGGCACAGATACCGGAGCTGGAAGCATCAACCTCCACAATGAACGGGTTATTGGGGTCAGGATGATGGAGTATGGGAGCTGTGGTAAAGCGGGTCTTGAGTTCTTTTTAAAGTTGTTTCTGTCGATTGAGACCATGAGAGTCTAGTGTGTCCTCTCCTTAGTAGTGATGTCAGAGGGGATGCCACTATACTGAAATTTCGAATGAACCGACGGTAAAAGTTAGCAAATCCTAGAAATCTTTGTAGTTCCTTTACAGTTCTTGGTTGGGGCCATTCTTCCACTGCCTTTACCTTCTTGTCATCCATCGCTACCCCCTCCGGACTGATGACGTACCCCAGGAAAGCCACACTGGTTTGATGAAATTCACATTTCTCCATCTTCGCATATAGGTGATGTTTGATAAGGCGTTGTAACACTGTTCGGACGTGTTGAATGTGATCCTGTTTGGAATTGGAGTAAATTAATATGTCGTCTATGTAGACCACCACCCAGCGATTGAGCATGTCCCTGAATAAGTCGTTGACGAAGGATTGGAAGACTGAGGGGCTATTGGCTAACCCAAAGGGCATAACCCGATACTCGTAGTGTCCGTCGCTGGTGAAAAAAGCAGTTTTCCACTCATCTCCCTCCTTGATTCGTATCAGGTTATAGGCGTTACGTAGGTCGAGCTTGGTAAAGTATTTGGCCTTGCGGAGTTGTTCTAGAGCCGAGGGTACGAGAGGTAGTGGATAGCGGAACTTAGTGGTTATCTCGTTCAGGCCGCGATAATCGATACATGGACGTAAACCCCCATCCTTCTTGCCCACAAAGAAGAATCCGGCTGAAGCAGGTGATGTAGAGGGTCGAATGAAGCCTTTGGCTAACTCCTCCGCAATATAATTCTTCATGGCTTGAGACTCTGGTTCAGATCGTGGGAAGATGCGGCCTCGTGGTGGAGTTGTACCAGAAAGCAGGTCAATGGCGCAGTTGTAAGGACAATGGGGGGAGAGGTTTGGTGGCTTGTGTTCTGCTGAAGGCCTCGATGAGGTCATGGTAATCACGGGGTAGGACTGTGGCATCTTCGATGGGTTCTACCAGGGTGGTGGTATTGATTGCTGTGGGAGTGGTAGCCAGTAAGCATTCTTGGAGGCAATGATCCGACCATTGTACAATCTGCCCCTCTTGCCAGGAAATGTGTGGGTTGTGACGTCGGAGCCTGGGTAATCCGAAGATGATTGGGTTGTTGGGTGATTGAATGGCGAGTAGAGAGATGATCTCCTGATGGAGTGCTCCAACCTGTAGTTTTAATTCCATGGTTTGAATTTTTATAGTGCCTGGGCCCAAAGGACGACCGTCTACTGCTGTTACAGCCAAAACAGATAAACACGGGGTTAGCGGAATCAGATGTTCCGTAGCAAACGTTTCATCAATAAAGTTGCCTGCAGCACCAGAGTCCAGTAAAGCCGAAGTTTCAATCGCCACACCCTTAGAGAGACGTATAATCACAGGAATCTTTATACATGATGTACTGTATCGGACAATTCCAAAGAAGATGTCCCGATTGACCGCAGTAGAGGCACAAGTTCTCCTTGAGACGCCGAGAACGTTCTGTGGGGGTCAGATGCAACAGAGTGTGCAATTTGCATGGGTTCTTCGGGCTCGAGGTGAGTAGAAGTAGACGTCCAGGGAATGGATCGCGGAGTAGGTTGACGGGTGCGTAGGTGTGGGTAGAGGAGGACTTACAGACATCCCTTGTAATGTCTTCAGCAGCTCCTCCATGAGCGTTGTGAGTTAATTGTTGATGGTGTGATGCTAGTAAGTTGGCTTGAGCAGAAACTTCGGCGGTGAGCTGATGAACGGCCGCTGAATCCGTCTTTGGCGAAGTCTTCTGTAACGAAGATGCCGAGGCTGACACATGAGGATCCATTAGCGGTTTTATTGCAACAATGTACACACACACAACAATAACCAGGAAGGTAAATGATAAGTAGCAATGTCAATAAATCCAAAATCCAGGCAGGGATTAAGGCAGGCAGCAGAGTTACTAAATCCAAATCCAGGCAGGGGTCAAGGCAGGCAGCAGAGTTACTAAATCCAAATCCAGGCAGGGGTCAAGGCAGGCAGCAGAGTTACTAAATCCAAATCCAGGCAGGGGTCAAGGCAGGCAGCAGAGTTACTAAATACGAAGAGCAGTCCAAGATCAAACACAAAAAACAATCCAAATATATTCCACAATTGCTCAGAGATGTACGCCGGGGCAGTAACAAGACTTCGCACTGAAGTTCTTACAGAGTGATGTATTTATAACCCGGCTGATGAGCGTCAGGTGTAGTAATCAGCACCGCAAGGGGTGCTGGGAAATGTAGTCCCCTAGTACTCTGGGGACCGTTCTCTAAGTTGGCGAGCGGGAGCATCGGAGACAGACGATTCATAACAGTCAGTGATAGGCTTACATTTATAAAATAAACTTTTTGTAATGTTTATTCAACGATTCCATCAGCCAGAATAATGTCTCAGTTACGACTGTAACCTCTGTTCCCTGATGGAAGGAACGAGAAATTGTGTCGAGACAGAATGGGGTTTGAACGATCTCAGATGGTAATTTTAAAAGGCAAATGAACTTGGTGAATGGCAGCGCATGCCAATCTCTGCCCCATACATACAGGGTATAAAATGCCCATTCATTCAGCTTTTGTGCTGAGGAACCTGAGAGGCATCTCCCATCTTACTGCAGTGGATGGCGAAGCATTGTGGTATAAGGGTTGGTTTCTCAACGTGGTGTCGAGACAGAATGGGGTTCCTATACAAAACGTCTTGGCGCTGAGCCGCGTTACAATCTCCAGCAGAGCAACACTGACTGGCTTGAGCGTTTCACAAGTAAGCAATTCTGCAAAGTTGTTACCTTCTAGTGTGTAGTAAGGCTGATGTAAGTCTAAGATGGGCTCTTACCAACGGCTGTCACATCGTAAGGGACATGGGGATGCGCCACTCCCTCAGCTGAAGGAATGTGCTACGGAGACCACATGCTACCGTAGGGAGGTACCCATGTGGATATATAGTCTGGTATCACCAGTTGGGATAACTCAAGCAAACACCAAAAGGTGTTCAGCTGGGTTCAGGACTTGGCTTTATGCAGAACAGTCAAGTTCTTCCACACTGACTGAATCAATTATTTCTTTCTGAACCTTGTCTCACACACACGGGCATTGTTATGATGGAATAAAAAAGGGTCCTTCCCAAACTGTTGCTATTAAATTAGAAGCACACAATTCCATAGAATATCATGATATGCTGCAGCATTAAGATTTGTACTCATGGAAATTACTAGAGTCATCAAACCTGTTTATTAGATAGGGTGACCCAATACTTTTGGCAATATAGTGTATCTTGCACACCCCTAACTGTAGTTTGTAAATGTGCATGCGAAATTCTTTCGGACGGTGCTGCGAAAATGGGCGGGAGCAGTATATGACATCACGCACCAAGATTCTTCCATCTTTTAAATTTCTGTACCGAGAGGTCACACTGTGACGTTTTGATCTTCTATTGGTCTCTCGCATTCACGTGACGCGAATTCGCAGATAGAGTTCACCAAACTTGAACTTTGCTACGTGGCGAAATGCGAAATTTCTTTGCACAGGTTTGCGTTTGACGCATTTGCATGCGTATGAATGGAAGTCAATGGAACAAAAAGTCAAGTGTGACCGCGGCTTATCTTGGATGGGATTGCCACACCCAAGAATACAGTGGCACACCATGTCCAAAGACAATGCCTGTTGGATAGATGGAAATTTGCTCTTTTGGACAATTATTCCTCGCTGCATGCGCTGCCATTCGCCAAGTTCATTGGCCTTTTAATCTAAGATGATAGTTTCTCAATGTCAAACCCCATTCTGTCTCGACACAATGTCGAGAGACAGACAGAAAGGGAATTTCAGATCTTTGAATTATCTTCATTTAGGGGCTTAACAAACTTTATTATACAGATTGCAGTTATTAAATGATTAAACCAGTTTACTTAAAATTTTTGACAGCTCCAATAAAGTTAAAAACACGCACATATTTTTACTATATATTATTATATACAGTATAGTCAGATATATAGAAACCATGCTCACAACACAGATTATTATCATAACACCTTTTTTAATAATAGACACCTCCTGCTCTGAATTTGTCTTTTATATTTCTTCATGTTTCCTCATCACACACACATGCAGCATCTCACTATAGTGATTAGCCATGCCCACATATTTACATTACCCAGTATACACTAAATAGAAAAATCTGTCATTCAGTAACAGCGGTATACTACATTTATACTGCCCAGCCGTAACTCATTGTTTCCAGGGCCACAGCAGACACTGCTTTTGTGTAATTGGTTTGGTGCTCAATGATGCATTTGTTCTGTATGCTGTACAGTTGATCCTTTGAAAATATATGGTTTTTTCTCTCCTCTTTAGGTCATTTGTGTATTTAAGTAATTTGCTCTATCCTGTGCCCCTGGTCCATCGGGTTGCTATCGTCAGTGAGAAGGGAGAGGTCAAAGGTTTTCTCAGAATAGCTGTACAGGCAATATCAGGTAAGATTAGGACTGCAAATTTCCTGCAGAACCAAAGCAATATGAATCATGCTCCCAGGTCTGTTTACTAACTGGTAAGTATAGTGACATATTTCTTGGTCATGAAGCTATATTAATTATTTTGCTGCAATCAAAATGTCAAGTGCAGATATGTAAATAATTATGAATGGTTGAAATTAGAAATATGTAGGTTTTGAAACAGAGATTTAGTGTGTATATAGACCTGAGCCATTGTTAATCTGAAGGGCAAGCTGTGTGTTACTTCTTGAGGAAGTGATGTGAAGGTGCTCTGGTTTTTCCTCTAGCCGATGAAGAGGCACCAGACTATGGCTCTGGTGTCAGACAGTCGGGAACTGCCAAGATTTCCTTTGATGACCAACAGTTTGAAAAGGTATTGATTTTCAAACACTCTAAAGCAGTGGTTCTCAAACTTTTTAGATCAAGTACCACCTTTAATAAAGTTAGTTGTTCCAGTACCAACTAATGACCACCATAGAAAATCATATGAATAAACACTCAAATTAATAGTAGAGCTGTGAATCTTTATCTCTACACCTCGTTCTCCAATAATGTATTAATAATAATATAAACACTTTTTTATTTACCAGCTAATAGTAATAGTGGACACAAAGCACTTTTCTGTAGTACACTGTAAACAGGGCTCTGTAAATGACTTCTATGGGGATTTATTAACTTTGTGGGGACTTGCAGAAAGACTACAAAGCTATATTAAAGACAAACAATGTGGAAAGAACATTGAACACAGACGATAAATAAATATGCGTGCACTTAAACATCAAGAGGACAGCTGTACATAACAAAGACTCTTTACTGCAGCGGCTCTTGTCAGAGCGGTGCGTAAAAACTAAATCGCGATGCGCTTTATTGATTTAACCTCAATTAAATGCGTATTGAATTAGCGCTTTACAGAAATAACAACAGCTTTAAACAGCAGTTCAGGTGCAGAAATATTCTACATAAGAAGCTTAATGTACATGCAGCTCATCGTAAGAGAAAGAGTGAAAGACTCACAAGTGCCTGCGTCTATCTGCTCCTGCTCTGTGTTTGAGCTGCCTGTCACGCGCCTGAGTTACATCGACCAATGGTGAATAAACAATAATTCATACAACTACGCTATATTGCCAAAAGTATTGGGTCACCCTATCTAATAACAGATTTGATGACTTTAGTAATTTCCATGAGTGCAAATCTTAATGCTGCATCATATCACGACAATGCCCCTGTGTATGAGATAAGGTTCAGAAAGAAATAATTGATTCAGTCAGTGTAGAAGAACTTGACTGGTCTGCATAAAGCCAAGTCCTGAACCCAGCTGAACACCTTTTGGTGTCATTTTAAATGCAGACTTTAAGCAAAGAACTCATCACCAAATACCAATGACTTGTGTGCAGGAGTCGTCATTTTGGGACAGGAAATGGGGCTTTTGAAACAGTTTTAAATTGCATTTCTACAAATGAAATGTAAATTAACAATTTTCTGTCGTGTCACATACCAGTGGTATCTCTTCAAGTACCACTAGTGGTATGCATACCACTGTTTGAGAAGCACTGCCCTAAAGGCCTGCTTGTTTTTAGCTTGTTCAGATGGTCCTTCAGCCTGTTAAGTTGGTGTTTAGTTGATGGTCCACTTGTCCTAGATTTACCATTTGACAAATAATCAGAACCCCTATAAAACCAGCAAATCAAAACAGACGGACCTGACTGGGAGACTAATGATGGTTAGGTGAACCTGAATTTCCAGGCCAATTTATGCAGATTAGCCATGTAATGGCTGGTTGAATAGTATGGTTTGTTTGCTAAAGCAAAATTGACCAAGAAGTTTGTTAATTGTGATTGCAAACTATCAGAAACAAACCAGTGCATTAGCATAAAAAACACAACATATGCGAAAGTTTCACTTTATGTTTCCTTTTGAGAAGTTCCAGTCAGAGTCTTGCCCTACTGGTCTGTCCCATGCTGGTGTCTCTCAGGAAGAGCTGCGAATCGTGGAAGGGGAGGGCCAGAATGCAGAAGTAGGTCTTTCAGCAGATGAAGTCAACAACAACACCTGTACAGGTAATAAACGTCATGTGTTTTGTTGGAATGTCTGGGCATCTTTAATGTAATGTTTGAGCTCATCCTGTTTATGATGTTTAATACAGTGTTAATTATGTAGGAATTTTAGACTGTACACTTTACTTACCTCTGCAGCTATCTAATGAAAGTGTTTTTTTTTCACTTGACATTTATTTAATGTGTTTTTCCTAGGTAACCCAGAGGAGCAGAACACCCCTGTCAAAACAGGTCTTGATGGCATCCTTGATGGAGCTTTGGATCATTTGAAAATTGGGGAGGTCTTCACATTCAGAGTTACTGTGCTACAGGCATCAAGCATATCTGCAGAGTATGCAGACATATTTTGCCAGTTCAAGTAAGGGCTTTTTGTAAACAAGAATTTTGTTTCCTAAAATGTAAAAAACGTTCCCATTAAAACCATTTTTCTGGGCATAAACGTTTGTCAGTTTAAAGACAATATCATTGTTATGTTTCAAATATGTGTTCACTACTGCTCCTGGTTTGCAGTTTTATTCACAGGCACGATGAAGCATTTTCCACAGAGCCGTTGAAGAACAC
This sequence comes from Oreonectes daqikongensis, assembly GCA_026939265.1. NCBI lineage: Eukaryota > Metazoa > Chordata > Actinopteri > Cypriniformes > Nemacheilidae > Oreonectes > Oreonectes daqikongensis. The sequence goes on along the minus strand of JAOTQM010000446.1, from coordinate 809,037 downwards.
TGGCCGTGGTCCACCACTTGGCTTCTATCATGTGCAGAATGTAAGCCCTACACTCTACACTGTAGCATTACATTATGCTATGACAAAATCAATAATGATCATACTAAAGCAGTAAGTTAATAGCAGTAAGATCACTGAGCAGTGACTTAAAGGGGTTGTTCACCCCAAAATAAAAATTCTGTCTTCCAAATATATCTTTTGTGTTCTGCAGAAGAAAGAAAACCACCGTTAGCGGTGTGCTAGATCATGATTTTGAATCCCAGGGAATACTGATGATAAAATGTGTCTCACAAATGCATAAATGTAATATGAATGAATAATAAATAATAAGAAGCCAATAAGAGCCTGACATGCATATAGTACAATACATGTTTGCAGTTTCAAACCATTTCAACTGTTTTATTAGGCTAAGGGTTTTCTTATTTTTCAGATTGCTGTAGAGGTGACCAAGTCCTTTATAGAGTACATTAAAACTCAGCCAATTGTGTTTGAAGTGTTTGGCCACTACCAGAAGCAGCCTTTCCCTCCACTTTGCAAGGATCTTATTAGGTAAATCTTGGAAAATATTTGTTTTAACTCACATTGGAAAACATCTTGATTCATCCATCACAGCTCTTCTGAAATAACAAAGTGCATTTTTTCAGTCCACTGCGTCCATACAGACGACAGTTTCCGAGAGTCATGCCACTTTCCAAACCAGGTGAGAGAAATTAGCTTTTAAGTGATACCATAATACTATAAAATCTCTTTTCAGTCATTTTCAGCAATAGACCACTGCATGATCCATAGTTTTGCAGATAAATAAAGCACTTACTTAGTCACTTAGTCTTGGCTATGTTTTTTGTTGTTGTTGTTGTTGTTGTTGCCGTTTTTATGTTGCTGTTTGAGGTCTCTATGCCCATATCACAGTTTATATGTTGTTGGTGGTGGGTGTAGCCGCAGATAACGACACCCCTTCTGATCGGGAGAAGAACCTGGAGCTGATTCGCTACCTGTTGCCAGAGGTCTTCAATGGGGCTCTAGTGGATTCACTGTCAAGCCACGCCCTTAATGCAGCAGGCGTGGCTGTTTCCTACCTCCTTGAGGGGGAGGAGCAAGGCAGACTGCCAGCCCCACCCTTGTCTATCTGTTCAGTAATTAAAGCGCAGAAGCCGGGTCTGTAATGGTTATGAGTGCTTAAGGCCAGTGTCCCTGAAACTGAACGTCTACTCTGTCTAATGCACTGGAGTTACATTATCTGATTTAAGTCAATGACTACGTTTACAGGCACCCTCATAATGTGATTAAAATAGGATTTTGGCAATATTGCGATTACACTTTATCTCATGTAAACGCAATAATTCGATCAAATAATGCGATTAAGCCCATAATCGCAGTAAGCATAATTGAAGGAACATAGTATTTGGCGAATGCTGGTTTTAATTGTAATAAAAAGACATGTAAACACCTTAATCGCATTTATGCTGATGTGACCAAGGTGCGCATGTGCTTCTGTCATGCATCATAAGTGCAAATTGATGGTAAACATGACAGTCTAAAGTTTTACCGTCAACACAACTCGCTATCAGCAGTCTCTGCTCCTTATCTTCACACAGAAACAACGTGAACGCGATGACAGTGTATACCACCGTTGCTGTGGCATTTTCCATCATTTCTCATATTCATCACGGCGCTGAATAACCATAAAATATGTCCTCATAATGGTGTTTAGCATTTGACACAAATATATTAAAACTATAGTCAGTGACACACACACCTACTGTATATAAGATTATTGTTTGTGCTGTGTATTATAGCAAATAATCAGAAAATTACATTTTCATGTAAATGGGAGCAAACGGGTGTTCTCATAATGAATGAAAACATGTTACTGCGATTAAGTCCTTACTCTCATTATTGGAAATAATTGCATTATTGGTGCGCATGTAAACGTAGTCATTGATCATTATATATTTTAAAGTATCATGAATCATATTTTCCTTAGCCTTGTACGTTATGCTGTATTGTTCTCAATATTACGTGTAATTTCTCGAACAAGAAAAGATTTATACCAAAAATAACATTGTATTTAAAGCAAAACTACTCGACTAAAGCAAATAAAAACTAATTTCAGCACGGGTTTAAAATTGGTAATTAAGAAAACGTGTTTATCTTTCATTTCCAATGTGATAATTTATTCTGTTGAAAAGACCTTACGGTCATGTGTGTTAAATAGAAAACTTAAACACTTAATTTCACCAATCAACGTGAATGTATCAGAGAATATTCTTAAATATGCAAATCTATTCAGTGATTGGTCAATGCCAATGTCATCATCCAAAATCCTGTTTGCAGCACAGCAAAGTGTCGTAAATCATCTCTAAATCTGACACTTAAGATTTTGCCCTTCACTTCGCTTAAATTGCGACTGAGCTGCTTTATAACTAACTTTTAAGCGCATCTTTGAGCCAAGAATTATTTTACTCTTAAATCAATTCTTAGCAGTGTTCTTGTGAGTAATTCTCAGAAGCTTGATAAATACGGGCCCTGATTTTTATTTATCATTGTCCTAATATGGAGTGAATGACGGTCTGTAGTTGTCAGTGCCTGAATTTGTGTACTAACTGCTAATCTAGGGAGCTGGCTAAGAAACAATTAACAACATTTAATGCTTTGCATGTTTTAGCTCATAAATATGACTCACATTATACAGTATGTGGACAATAGGGAAAAGTATTATATGATTCCTAAAAACAATTAGGTAGAGAAAGTGCCAACTCATTTGCCCTTATTCTTCAGGGAGTCATGAACTCTCCTTGCATTGACAGACTGAAGGACACTTTGTTCCAGGGACTGTTTAGGCCTGTTAAAAACTGTGTGTGAGTCTATGTTTTTCTCTCCCTTAATCTCCCCATTCCTCATCAAACAGATTGACCATTCTGGCATTTCTCTTTGACATTTACCAGAATTAAATTGATGAGAGTAGCACTGCATAAGTAAAGCAGGGTGTTCTATCGGTTGAAACTGAGCTTGATGGTGCAGTAGTCCCAAAACCGCTGCAGAATATAAGTTTCTGATATAAACACAAAAGTAATGATTATAGTAAATTATGATTTAAATTTAAAGTCACTTAAAATCTTATTTTTACCAATGCATAGTCCTGGCTTAAGTCATTAAGTGTGAAACCGGTCCTAAAGGTGCATTAGCTTTAAAAGTCTAAATGCTGGTGTACCCTTTTGCTGATTGATTAATAACGAACTTTTAAGGGCAGCTTTTAGCCAAGATTTCAATTCTTAGCAGTATTCTTGTAATTCTCAGAGGCTTGATAAATACAGGCCCTGATCTTTTAGAAAAGGTCAATGAGACTTATTGAATAAAATTAGCATACCTCGCTTTGCCTCGGGTATATGATTCATTCATTCAGATTTGTGCTGAGGAACCAAGAATAGTCCTGACTAAGAGGCCGTTTATACAAGATCGTTTTCAAATGAAAACGCAAAACGTTTTATGCGTTTTGGCCAATCGTTTACATGGAAACAGCATTTTGGGGGACCGAAAACGTAAACTTTTGAAAACGGGTCTCAAAGTGCAAGGTTTTGAAAACACTGCTGTTCCCGTATCCATGTAAACAGCAAGACGTAACCATTTTGGAAACGATGACGTCACGCGCTTGCGTATTATGCGTTCAGTTGCGCGAGTACAACCAAAACAATAATGGCGGCCTATGTGTTAATATTTTCACAGCAAAATGTGGATTTACTGCAACAATAAGACCAGCGAAAACACATTATTTATATTCCCCAGACTTTTAACACACATATATGTCGACCAAGGGTATTAAAAAGCAAGTTTGGCTTATAACTGTGTATGTGTGCAACATCGCCATCCACTGGCCTGGCATGCATACTACAGCATTTTTATCCATTTTCCTGGATCCGTGTAAATACGTTTGATAATGGTGTCATGTGTACGTGAAACTTTTCAAAAACGCAAAGGAGAAAACTTTGCGTGTTTTATCGTGTAAATGTGGTCTAAACCAGCAAACGGTTTAACGCTGTCTCCTTCCCTGGTCCAAACTCAGTGCATTGACTTCTGACAAAGTGCTCCTGCAGATCCCCGACACTCTTCAGGGAGGGAAGCACCACCAGAAGAGCTTCTGAGTTAGCACACTCAGTTCAATTTCCTCTTGTGGCTCAAAAGCAGCCATGCGTAGCCCTGCGAAGACCATCGTAACATCCCAAGAGGCTATTAAGGCCAATTATTATGTTGTGCTCTCCGATAGACCTCTCATCTCTTGTGATACAATACTGGCCATGTACACCTTTAATGTGAAGGGAGACCACTGTCTCTTCAGTCCTTCCTGAAGGAAGGTCGGCACACACCCATTCATCTCTGTGAACATTCCCCACAAGAAAAACACCAGCTCACAAAGAGCATGGCTGGCTGGTAGAGGGACCCTGAGTGAACCACATCTCCGCAAGAAAGAAGCGAAAAATGCTCTTAAAGTTTTCACACCAGTTAGCTAGTTACTGCAATTTTGACACTCTTGTTACTCTGAAATGTGACAAATTTGAACCAGAGACTGGTACAAGACGGAACAGATGTCACAAAGCCCATTTCAAGCCTTAATTTTGACCAAATATGTAGTTATTTCACTTTGCCTTTGAGTTAAATATTCATCTTGGCATGTGCAGATGTTTAGGGATCACTGTTCTTTACATTACTTTATTCATCTTAACAGCAGAGTGCATTTAAAATGGACCCTGACCTTCCAATCCTGCTTCTTTCTATGATCTCATAGACTTATCCAAATCTACTGCTCTCCCTTGACTATCTAGTATCATCATCTGCCAGTATTGATTTTAACCTTTAGTTCAAGATGAACTAAATCCTTGTTCTGTTTTTTTTTCTGTTTTGTACATAGTACCTGCCACCAAACTGACAGCTCTCACACGACCTACAGCAGGACCATGCCACTCTAAATATGACCTGATGGTCTTCTTTGAAATCTGTGAGCTAGAGGCCAATGGAGAGTAAGTATCTAATCTTATCCTTGACCCTTTGTCTTTTATTTCTCGAAAATATATATTATTTTTCAGCAATTTATACTCAAAATGCTTAAATCTTACATTACGTATAAACTAGACGTGACTGGCGCAAGGCGACACAACAACTGGCTTATTCTTAATGGGTTTGTTGGGTTGCGTAGCGCCACATCCAGTGTGGACAAAATTTTAATTATAATGGGTTGTAATGGTTTCTGTTGTTTTTTTGTTGTGTCGTGTTGCTTCGCGTCGTGTCACGTCTAGTGTAGACACAGTGTAACAGTTACATAAAATAAATGACATATTTTTGTTTAAAAACCTTACATGTTGCATTTAGTGTTTCTTAGCCAAACTGGCCATATTTTTCTTGCAGCTATATTCCATCAGTGGTAGGCCATAGAGTTGGCATGCCATGCCATGGCACTTTCATGTTACATCAGGTACTAGGATTTGTTCTTTCTTCTTTTGTAATTATCCTTCCTTGTAATTTTGCTTAATTTTAATTTCCTTCCTTCTGATATTATATCTTGTAATATTATTATCATAAGGTGTCAACAGTAACTTTTTTCTATTGGTCTGATCCTGTGTACATGAAAAATCTATTTTTCTCCTAGTCACAAAATTCTGAAAATTCTTAGAAATGTGGGAGCTTCCCAATAAAATTAAAGAGAAGATCATAGTAAAGATAAACGTTATTTACATCTTAATCCTTAAAGCCTACTCTACTTTCTAGGGATGCACCGATACCATTTTTTTTTTTTTGGTGAGGTGGCAATTTTACAAGCACAACACAGTGATACTAATAAAAATAGAATAACCTTATAATTACAACTCCACCTCAAACACATTATGAAAACAATAATGATTTTATGTGCTTCTCATAAACTTTAAGGGGCGGTTTCCCGGACAGGGATTACACTAGTCCTAGACTAAAAGAAATGTAAGAGCTGACCAAACTGAAAACAACTTGCACTGACAAAATACATCAGTGCCTCTGTGTTGTCTCAAAATGCACACAAGTAATGTTTTTAGTAAGGTATGTTTGTTAAAACTGCTTAAATTTCCCATTTAAACTAAGGCCTAGTCCTGGTTTAAACTAATCCCTGTCTGGGAAACCACCCCTAAAAGCACAAATGTGTCACATTTGATTTGTCAAATCAGTTATGTCACATGAGGTATCGGTTTTTGGTATCGGTGTACTTTTACGAGTACGAGTACATAAGCTTAGTATCGATACCGATACTGGTATTGGCATCGGTGCATCTCTACAAAAGGAAATTTAGGTCTTTCATTTCAAAGTGAAGGCTTAAAGATTATTCTTAAAAGTGCTCTTTTTCTTGGACAACCAATTACCAATTAGTGTTCAAAAGAATGTGTCATACCTAGCAACAGTTGTAGCCTTGCCTTGTCACTAAGCGGAAAGTTTTTTAACCTTACCTAAATTAGAGTTGCTCTAAGATTGGTCCTGAATCCCTATTAAACTAAGATTGCTAGTTAGAATTTTAAAGCTAAATTAGGAGCTTTCTGAGAGAATTCTTAGAAGCTTAAGAATACAAGCCCTGGTTTGGTCACTCTCCTTGCCAATATCTTGCACCTTAACAAATCTTGTCACTGGCACCATAACAAATACAATAACCTGAATAATATTTCATTTGTAGCAACTTTCAAGTTGAGCAATTTTTAGCAAAATAGTCTATTTTTTTAATGTTTTGTTTACTTAATTTACTAGCATTTTAATAGTAATAAGAGGTGTTAATAAATGATGCACTTACTGTGTATAATGCAACTTGATAACAGAATTTGCCAACATATTTTTTTGCTAATGCTTCAAAGAGCATAACAAAACCTTAGCTAAGTTAGATAAAATTACCTTGGTAACATAAATAACATGAAAATTCATGACATAAAACAACATATTTATCTAACAGGGCATCCAACGGAGAGTTACAGTCACCATAGTACATGAGACAGGAAAAGATATTAAGTGGAAGGAAGTTCGAGAGATGGTTGTTGGTGAGTTTGAATTGATTCTTACACTCTTATGCTCTTAAAATGCAATATTGTGAGGTTTAGTAAATGGAATGAGATTCACTTATGTATTATTTCGTTTGACAGGACGCATACGGAACACACCGGAAGCAGATGAGACCATAATCGACCCCAACATTCTGTCTCTCAACATACTGTCTGCAGGATACATTCAACCCACACAAGATGACAGGTACCAATTAGAAGACCAGTTTAGACATTTTTAGACACAATGGGTATTGTAATTCTTATATTGTAATATCTTTACTGTGTGTGTAGTACTATACATATTTATTTATATATTCCAGTACAATTTCACAGTAGTTTTGTGAATCTCGTATCTTCTAGAGCAGTCAGTAATTTGTTCTTAAGTTAGACTGTGTAATGCATTTATCTTTTTAGTACTAGGATTCCCTTTTAGTGATTGCAAAACTTGTCTACTTTATGAAATTTTTGTCATTATATACTCAACCCATGTGTTGTTCCTTTCATTTAACATAAAGCTATGAAAAATATTTTTCCAAGTAATAAATAAGTAGGCCGAGACTGTCAAGCTCAAAAATTACATAAAATATTAAAGTATCAAAGCAGTGCACATGAAGTTGTTATTAACTGAAAATATCCTCCTAATATCCACCCCAGCTCTATGTGGTTAATAGAAGTGGGAATAATGGTAGTGAAAATCGTGGCCCAGTGGTTAGAGAGTTGGACTCATGATTAGAAGGTTGCTGGTTCGATTCTCAGGGCTGGCGGGTAACGGCTGAGGTGCACTTGAGCAAGGCACCTAACCCCCACTTGCTTACTATACAAAATGTATAGTACAATGTAATGTAAGTTGCTTTGGATAAAAGCATCTGCCAAATGTGTAAATGTAAATAATGCTTGAATGACTTTGGTCTATACCCCACATAAAGCTGTGTCAGAAGACGTGAACATATATATTGCACAAGACTTATGGACCACTTTTATAATACTTTATTTTCATATCTGAGGTTGACAGTCCCAGTTGTCATTTACTTTCATTATATAAAAAAGTGTGGGAGGAATGTTATTATTAGTATTTTTAGAACAAGGTGTGGGTGTGTAAATGATGACAGATTTTTTTATTTTTATCTAAACTGTTCCTTTTTGCCAAGGAGAAATGAGGCAATGAACCAAACCTTCCAAACAGCCTTTAAAGACCTGTCACAAGAGAGTGCTTTAGAATGAAACCACAGCCACTTGAATGTTCCTTTGCACAAACTTACCATGCTGCATGTTTGCCATGGCTGACAGCTGGCACTTTCAGAGCTGTTGTAATTAGGCCTTTACACTGATTTACACTGTACACTAGTGGCTTTTAGGGTAGGCTTCATACCAAATGACATTGTTAGACTGCGGTACCTCAGTATCAATAATCAAGTGATACTTGATTAAGAATAAATGGTAGGTAGAATGTTTAATATGTGTTATAGAGTTACATATAATGTAATTAAATAATTAATAAGGAATAATTGAAATATGCATTAAATCTCATGTACAGTCACATAACCCCTGTTTGGAGTCGATAGATCATAGTATTAACAACTATTTATGATACATGAAACATATAAAAAATACATTGAGCCACTAAGTTTGTGAATCAACTAAACTAAACCATCACAAAATATACAATTTGCATTTTAAGACGGACCTCGAAAAGATGGTTCTCTAGTTCACCTCCTTGCTGATTGTGCAAGTCTTTCCATCTGATGTCGGCCTGCATTTGTGTCCTTTTGTCATCTATTCATTCCATCCACTCTGTCCAAACTCCATTTCTCAGACTGCTCACCAAATCATGGATCTCTTGCATGCAAATCTTTAATAAGATTTATTTAGTTATGAAAAGTGTTTTATCCTAAGCAATGTGAACAGTGTAAAATAATGAAGATGCAACCTTTTTCTTTGTCTAACACTCTGTAGCAATAAAATTAATTATTAACATCCTCATAATGGCAGTTATGGTAATTAGGAGGCCACAGTCTGCATGTCGTGTTATTTAAGTAGCCAAAGCATTTTGTCATAGCATAAATCCACAATGCATTACTAGAGTATCACATCACCTGAGATGGACATCACTGAACAGCAGCTAGACTTTGCAAACTATAAATGTTTAACTGAAACACTTAACATACTAGAGGTTTACATTTTCAGAACTTTCAGAATTCCACCCAGAATTTGCATTAGCATTACTGAATAAAACAGATATTTGCACCTTCTTCTTCAATAGTAGCAGTAGTAGTAGTGACCTCCTCTTGTGCAATTTAACCACACTGCCTCATTATGCAATTTAATCTCCTCAAAACCAAATTGAAACCAGATTTGTGCATCAGTGCAAAGGAACAAGGACACCAATGTTAGTTTTGCAGAGGCCTCGACAGATGTGTGTACTGTACCACATTTAATTAGGATGAAAAGCAAATTAATTCCTAATTTAAACCAGTGAAGCAACCTAAATTATCCCTACAGTACAGTTAGAGCTATCTGGGTCTCAACATTACCTTTTCTTCACAACCATTTTAAGATGCTTATTCTGATATTTCTCTAGTCCACTAACAGAATGTTGTTTTGTGTTTTTCCAGACAGTTTCTTGATTCGGACATGCCTAGGTACTCTTTTACTTTCAAATCCCTCTCCTTTCATTGTAACAGACACAGAAAAAATATGTATTTTTCTTCTTTTATTTCTATGCCCATCTGTACATTTACATTTACATCTGTCCAATTAGTCTTCATCATTCTTTGCACATTTTTTGGTCTGTTTCTATATATTTCTTAAAATGTAAAAAAGCTCAGTCTGTCTTACATGGAAATGCTTTTGTCTGTGAAGCCTCTGTTCCATATTTTTGATATTTTGTGGAACGTATACTGTAGACTGTGTGGTTGCTTTATATGAGCTGTGTTTTGGCTGAATCATTCACAGGAGGTGTGGTAGAGATTAAATATACCTATTTTAGGAGGACTGAAAATTTACTTAGCATATAATGGGGATCTACAATACCTCTTGCTCAACAAATTCTAAAGAAAGATGACATCTCCAAATGAAGAATTTATAGTTTTATTTAAACTGTTCTACAACCACACTATGTCACAAAGCAAGACTGTAAAACACAATTTAGCCTCGGTTAGGTGAACTGTTTGTTAGATCACACGCCATGAAATCTGTGTTATTTATAGAGGGGACTTGCTCTCTTAACCTCAATATTATTAATGTTTCAACATCAAAATAAGTGTTGTCACACTTCACGATTTTATATGAAGAAAGTCAAGTTTAGTAAAGTTTACTGGTAGCTCTGCCTTATTGATTAGTGATTTTTTTTTTTTTTTTTACCACTAGGGAGCAGTGTTGATCAATTTTCTTTCAAAGGTCCTCAAATGTAAGTGTTGGACTAGCTTTGCTGTAGCTCAGTGGTTAGGGCATGGTGCAAGTAATGCCAATGTCATGGGTTTGAGCCCAGGGATTGCACATACTCACAAAAGAATGCAGTGTAAGTTGCTTTGGGTGAAAGTGTCTGCCAAATGCATAAATGTAATTGTACTGCATGGTTCATGACTAAAATAATGCTTTTTTTTAAGAGTTAGTTGTCTTGCGAACTGTAACTACCAAATCAGGACAACTGTAATATTAGGAATTATCTGGGTGTTTGTAAACAAAAGGGGGATGTCACCAAAGTGGGCTTTAAAAGCATTGTTACTATCCAGATCTGTTGTTCTTGTTGTTCTGCCAATCTGTTTGCTGAGGCAGTTACAGATGACAATTTTATTTATCAGAATCATAATTCAACACTGCAGGACCTACGGGGTTTTTAATGTGTTTGATGTACAAATGCTCCTTTCAAGCTTTCATTTCATAGTTCAAAAGTTAAAAAACAGTGCTCAATGAATTATACATTTTGGCAAAAAAAGCAAAACCTTTTAAATTAAATGCAGATGTGTTGAAATAATGATGTGGGCAAGTCTGTGCAATTTTAGTACATGCGTCACTTTTCAAACTGCACTGTGAGCAATGTCCGCACCCCAAGACCCCTGTAATGTAGTCCCTACTTACCCAAGATCTGTAGTTTGAAGGGGCAATTGTGCAACTAGTTGAGCACAGTTGTGTGGTTTCCCTCACACACATATTGTCACAGGAACATGTTTATTTACTGGTAGAGTATGGTAGCTCAGAAATTCATGTAACCAGTAGGTAGAATGTATAGGAAAAGGAAAGTAGCAGTAATTTCTAATGAGTGTTTGTAAATGGGATGCGGAGGTTCTCAGCTCTGAACTTATTATAAAAGGGCTTTCGCAGCACAGGAAAGATTTCGTAGTAACGGAACTATTAGCTGAAAGTACCTGCTTTATGTTGTGTTCACACTGCAGGAACCAGGGAGAATTTTAGTTCAGGAACGGCTTTTGGAGGGCGAAATTAGCTCTTCCGGAGCTATGCCACAAAAAAAAGATATTACAAGCGTCGCAAGCGTGTTGACTGGCTTGAATGCATGTCACAGAACAGTGTTTTAAACTGTTAAACATACAGAGCTAATATTAGCAGCATTTACCTGTTGTCTTTGTGTGCACTTTGTGTTTTTTTCTCAGTCTCAGTATGTAGCACTTTAAATTATCATAACAGTTTTTGACTCAGATTTAGACCACCTTTTTGTTCCTTTAATTTCCACTCTGTTAGCACAAAACCCTCAACCAACAATAGAAACAGCTCTGATCATGGCATTCTTCAGTTGTTTGTGTTCTACAGTGCTCAAATTAAATCAAGTTTTATGGGACACAGGCTTTTTAGGGGGTGATTGGGACCAAAAAGCAAAACTTAAATAATTGTAAAACAATTCTAAAAAATATTATAATTAAGGTCATTGTACCTTCATAAAATTGTGTGTAAAATATTTTTATAATGTATAATTCATGTTGCTTTTGTGTGTCAGTGTGTATGACGACCTTTAATCAATAGTCTAAAAAGTGGAATAGTGTAGACTTTCTGCTTCAGTATCACAACCCCAGAGGGACCCACTTTTCTCTCTCATTGACAGACTCACAGCCTCAAAGCTGCCCATTAGCTGTCTGTCTTATCTCAGGCTTTTCACTTTAGAAGTCAGCACACTAAATCGTCTCGGTTACGACTCTCAACTCAAGTTTATTTATATAGCGCTTTTTACAATTTTCATTGTTACAAAGCATGACTATAAGCAAAGCATTTAATTTGTAAAAAGGAAAGTAAGAACAACAAACTGAATAAATACACACACCACCAAATTTCACACCCCAATTTCACACACCACCAAAATGTAAGAACATGTAAGAAAACACAAGCACACAACACACTCATCAAACACACACTTGCACACAACAAGCAGACACACACACACACACACACACACACACACACACACCCAAGTACATACCCACCCATATACAAAACAGATGCACAAGACACACGCACACGTGTGCGCACACACGCACAGACACACAGAGAAGCAAACTCAGAAGATATAGGAAAGAGAAACACAAACACAGGTAACATATCAAATCACCTTTATTGTCATATCACCACAAGTGGTGAGTGAAAGTCTTGGATGCATGCTCCATACAAAGCAGAATGCAATTGGACAGAGAAACAAAACAACGGTATGACTATACAGCCTTGTATCGTAAGTGACAGTAAGTGACTGTTTATAATTTGCACTGTTTGCTTGCACTACATACTGTATGTAGTGCAAGCAAACAGTGCAAATTATAAACAGAGACTGTACAAGAAAGACAATATACATTTGACACATATGCACATTATATACACATTATACACAAGATATACACATTGAACAACCAGACACACAGGGTTCTGTCGAAACCCAAGGCCTGGAGCTTCAGAACAAGTTTGGTCGGCACTATAGTATTGAATTCTGAGCTGTAGTCTACAAACAGCATTCTCACATATGCATTCTTGTTGTCAAGGTGGGAGAGAGCAGTGTCTAGAGTATAGGCAATGGCATCATCGGTGAAGCGGTATGCAAACTGTAGGGGATCTAATGAGGCAGGCAGCACAGAGCAGATGTAGTTTCTGATAAGCTTCTTGAAACACTTGCTGAAGATGGTTGTTAAAGCTACAGGGTGCCAGTCATTCAAGCATGTGATTTTAGCCTGTTTTGGGATGGGCACAATAGTGGATGTTTTAAAGCATGAGGTGACCACAGAAAGAGAGAGGGAGAGATTAAAGATATCATTATACGAACTATAAATTCTTATATGGAGTATTAAATGAATTAAATATATGATGCAGAATGATTACATTTAAAGTGATATTAGAAATACAGAAAAACTTTAAATTCTAAAGCTGATGTCAGCAGCCCCCCCGGTCAGGCAAATAGTGCAAAACAATATGCAAACTATGGCGAGGAACCCAAAACTCCAGTGGAGTAAAACCAGGGGGAGACCCAACCAGGGGAACCAGTTCCCCTCTGGCAAAACTTGCAGCAGTTCCCTCTGGCAAAACTTGCAGATGAGAAAAGCATCAGGGTGTGCTGTCTGCTGCTCGCTGATGTGCTGGTACAGTTCATTTAGTGCCTTACTCCAGTTGTTGTTGTTGGAGCTGGGAGGGATGTATACAGCCACAAGCAGTATGGCTGTATATTCCCTCGCTATGTAGAACGGCCGGCACTTAATAATCATAAACTCCAACAGTGTCACGGCAGCTCTTCGGTGTGCGCGGAGTTTAACTCTAAAAATGTTGTTCTACCAGCTAGTGTGATCTGTGCAGGTAAACCTCACTGCCTGCCTTCTAGATGTGCTCTTACAGCTTACGTTAGTGTCTGTGGCCTCCTTGTTAGAGAGCCTGCTTCCCATGCCGTAAATCGTTGTGTATGGTTGTACTCTGTGTCTCAGTGGCTATTAAATATCCCGTTTTGGAAACGCTCTCCTTGTCGTGTGTCCGTTCCAGCAACAAACACGTTACAGAAGACTAGACCTAAAAAATGGATTATAACATCATCAACTCTCCAGAGGACTTCCTTATGTGAGGCAGTGAGGTTTACCTCCGCCAGGACGGCCGACCGCTGGAGAGGTATGTGGAGGAGTTTGTCGAGATGTGTGCGCGGGTGAGTTGGAGCGATGCAACACTCAACCGCATATTTTTGACCGGTTTGGACTATGATCTGCTCGTCCTCATCATGCTACCCGACATGGATGAGCACCCGCTGGAGGACTTTATTAATCGAGTTCTCCATGCGGGTGGCTCCGATTTCTGTGTCGGGGAGGCTGATGGGGACTGGAGCGATGGTCGTCCAACACCATTCGTTAGCGGGGGTGTCGTTCTGACTCACTCAAGCACCACACCCCACTCCTCCACAAAGCCTTGCCGTCGCAAGCCACGATGGCGAGCACACCGTGGCTCTCCCATCCCTGTCAGCCGCGGAGTGCCACGAGCACATGGCCCCGGCTCGGAGGGAGGTCAGGTCGGGCGTCATTGAGGCGTGATAGTAATACACCTGGCGCCTGCCACTCTCGCCAAGGGACCTGACTCTGTAGTCAGTTCTGAAGCAGTCTCATGTGCATCGACCCGAGCAGGATAGCCCCGCCGAGGATGCCATGTGCCCCAGGAGCCTCTGAAAGTGTTTCAGCTGGACTGCGGGTTGTCGCCTGAGGAGCCTGAGACAACTCAGCACCGACTGGGCGCACTCGTTGGTGAGGGTGCTGTCGAACTGCTGCCGATGCAACGTCCAGCTGAGGCTGCTGTGGGCTGCAAAAGAGAAAACCCAGGGGGAGAGGAAGCTCTGACCCAGTCCCGCTCCAACCCAGCAGCGATGTTATGGCTGGAGGGCTCGGGCCTGATGTCCTCTATCTCTCAGGGCTCATCCCGCAGACGCTCTCCTCCGTGGGGCTCTGCGCCTCTGGGGGTCTGTTGGGAGGGCACTGTATCGGAGGGGGGCAGGATGTGTTTAATTGCCTCTGTCTGCTTCTTCACCATGGAGAACTGCTGTGAGAAATCCTCCATGGTGTCCCCAAACAGCCCGGCTTGCGAGATGAGCACATTGAGAAAGCGAACTTTCTCGGCGTCACTCATCTGGGCAAGCGTGATCCATAGATTTACATTTACATTTTTCATTTATTCATTTGGCAGACGCTTTTATCCAAAGCGACTTACAATTGAGGAAAACAGCAAGCGATTCGTCTAAGTAAGCAATATTCACGAGAAGTGCTAGTAATACAAAGTTTCAAATACAACATCAAGATAGTATTAGCAAGTATATAGAGAACATTAGGAAAGGAAAAATAGAGGTGGAATTTAATTCCATTTGGAATTTTTTTTTTCTTTTTTTTTTATATTATGAGACAGTTAAGTGCTCATGGAAGAGGTGGGTCTTCAGCTGTTTTTTGAATTGTGAAATTGATCCAGCCGTCCTGATGGAAACAGGAAGATCATTCCACCAGCCGGGAACGGAGAAAGAAAATGTCCTCAAGATGGATCTCATGCCTCTCTGTGAAGGAACAACGAGGCGCCGATCGTTTTCAGACCGCAGACTTCTGGAGGGGATGTAGGTCTGTAAGAGAGAGTTGAGATAGATGGGTGCTGTGTTAGTGGCTGTTCTGTAAGCAAGCACCAGTGCCTTGAACTTAATGCATGCCGCTACTGGGAGCCAGTGCAGAGAGATGAGCAGAGGTGTGACATGTGCTCTCTTGGGCTCATTGAAGACCAGGCGTGCAGTAGCATTCTGGATCATTTGCAGAGGTTTGAAGGCACAGGCTGGGAGACCGGCCAGAAGAGCATTACAATAAGTCTAGAAATGACAAGTGCCTGGACGAGAAGCTGTGTTGCATGTTCTGTTAAGAACGGTCTGATCTTTCTAATGTTGTACAATGCAAACCTGCATGACCGAGTTGTTTTAGTAACGTGATCCTTAAAAGTCAGCTGATCATCCATGATTACCCCAAGATTCCTGACTGAAGTCGATGGGGTTAACTTTGATAGACCATGTTGGATGGTAAGCTGGTGCTGTTCTGACGGGGTGGCAGGAAGGACGAGAAGCTCAGTCTTGGCCAGGTTGAGTTGTAGGTGATGATCTTTCATCCAAGAAGAGATTTCAGCCAGGCAGTCTGAGACTTGTGTGGCTAGCGTGGAATCATCTGGATGAAATGAGAGGTGAAGTTGAGTGTCATCAGCATAACAATGGTAGGAGAATCCATGTGCTTGTATGATGGAACCCAGTGATGTGGTGTATAAGGAGAAGAACAGAGGCCCAAGAACCGATCCTTGTGGGACCCCGGTGACTAGTTGGTGTGATTTGGACACTTCTCCTCCCCAAGCTACCTTGAAGGACCTATCTGCGAGGTAGGATTTAAATCAGGAGAGTGAAGTTCCAGTGATGCCCAGTGAAGAGAGGGCAGACAGAAGAATGTGATGGTTAACCGTGTCGAAGGCTGCAGAAAGGTCTAAGAGAATGAGAACAGATGATTTGGACTCAGCTCTTGCCCTCCTTAGGGCTTCTGTAACTGTTAGTAGGGCAGTTTTGGTTGAGTGACCGCTCTTAAAGCCAGACTGGTTGGTGTCCAGCCTGTTGTTTTGGGTGAGGAAGGTAGACACCTGATTGAAAACAACCCGTTCAAGTGCTTTTGCTATAAATGGAAGGAGAGAAATGGGTCTATAGTTCTCCAGTAGGGAAGTGTCATGTGTGGGTTTCTTAAGCAGCGGGGTTACCCGGGCCTGCTTGAATGCAGTGGGGAAAATTCCTGTATTAAGAGATGTGTTGATGATATGAGTGAGCGATGGTAGGAGTGTGGGTGAGATGGCTTGTAGTAGATGTGAGGGGATGGGGTCTAACGGGCAGGTGGTTGGGTGAGTAGAGAGCAGAAGTTTAGAGACAATGGCGCAAATGACAAATGGCCATAGATGGCGCTGTTGGACCACCATAGTGGACATTGCTCGACCCAGAGACCGTGCAGTGACCTTTGTCACATAAAGCGCGAGATCAGTGGCGGTGCACAGTTCCTGCATGTGTGCTGGGTCGATTTGACCATTATCAAGCTCCTTCAATGGCCATAGTATGAAGGGCAGAGGCAGCCTGACCCGCAGCAAAGTAGAGCTCTGAAGATTCCTCCGCATCAGATGCCAGAAGGTAGTTGTCTTTCTGAGTCTGGACCCTGTGGGACGGCCCAGGGGAGCCCACCGGGGATGGGTCAGATGAGAGTGGTGGGCACGGATGGTCCGCGGAGCCGGCTGTCCCCATATTACTCCCGCTGCTTGCCAAAACGGTCGACCTCGCCGAAGCGCCAGTTGAACACGCTCGGGAAGCAGACGGAGTGGCGGCCACGCCCATAAAGAATAAAGTTTAATAAAGATTAAAGCCCATAAAGTTTATATGTCAAACCTAAGTGTCACGGTCTTGTCTGTCCCCGTCTGCATCCCAGTGTTCTCCATTGCCTATGTTTTCCTATGATATACACATGGTCTCACCTATGATCCCTTCCTATGGTCTCACATCTGCAATCCACACCTGTCAGCAAGCTCCCTCATCATCTCCACCACATTTAAGGATACGTCATTGTTTTGGTGTTGTCCAAAACACAAGCTCACCTAGTACAGCCAGAAGCCCACTCTCCTTTTTATAGAATAGCTCAGCCCCATTCCTGCAGCGACTCCCTAGTGCTGTTTAGAATCCACCGCAGTGACTGTGATGGCATTGGGGGTCGCATGCAACTGGGCGGCATGGACATCCCGCAATTTCCCCCACAAAATCTTGGGGGGCAGAACCAGGCTGAGGTGGCTGTATTGGTTCTCCACAGCATGGACAAGAGATGCTCTCTCCCTACCCCAGTGCCATTATGGCTGTCCAAAACCTCCTTGCTATGGCCACGGTGGCCTTCTTCATCTAATACGCTCCCAACTCCAACATAATGACCACGGTGGCCGTCTGTCTCCCTTTGCTCCTGGTGCAGGCTGCACCACCTTAGCCTCCTGAACTACTGGCACCTCCCTGGCTCTGTCCGTGTCCTCTGTGAGCCTTCAGGGAGTTCCGTCAGGGAGTTATGTCACGGTCTTGTCTGTCCCCGTCTGCTTCATTGCCAGTCTTTTCCATTGTTACACCAAAAATCCCAAAACTGGCAGCATCCCGAGAAACCATCACACCGCTCCTAAATAGAAAGCATGATGATAATCAGGTGCACTCAACTCACAACCCAGTCACCAATCAAACCTTAAACAAAAAAAGAAACCCAAAGCACAACACAAACACAACACAACATATAACATAACATAACATAACATAACATAACATAACATAACATAACATAACATAACATAACATAAATAACACAACACAACACAACACAACACAAGAGAGCTTATACAGCAGCTCTTGTTAAGAAGTAACTGCTTAAATAATAATCACAGGTAAATCTCATCTTACCTGAGATTCTATCATTGATTCTTTCCTTTCCACCTAAAGCATTTCCTTGGTGATTCTAGGTATAAGTGTACCTTGTACCAGCTTAATGATCTAGTAATGCTCTGCTAATGGTTATGTCTTTCATTATTTATCTTAGAAATACATTTTTGTTTTTGTTATAACATCGTTTCACACATTACTGGTGGTGGTATTTATATCATAACCTGAAACTAAAGTGCTTTGATGCATGCATTCATATAGTCGCCATACCATTTTAAACACTTTTGTTTTAATATTTAATTTTATAATATGATCAGCTCTAATTATGCATTGTTAGCTTATGCAGCAGTGGCCAAAAGTGATGTCCAGGGACATATTTGTAAAGTTTTGCTTTTGCCCCTCAGGTTAGATTAAACCATTAAAATTTGAGGTGTATGGTACAATATAACAAAACAATCAGTTATTAATATTTGTTTACAAATGGTAATTATTATCTGAACCTATTCTCATGGGCCTTGACTGAATAAGCTTTCTCATGTGTTCTGTGTAATTTTTTGCCAAGCCTCATTCTCAAAGCTAAGCTTATAATTACACTACTTTTTTTTTTTTTACATCTGAATAAAACAACTTTTACAAAGTTGAACATCACTTCTGGCCACTTCTGTATTAAAGTCTTCCTGACTAGGTCTTCACAATAAAGAGGAAAGTTACTGAAAATTATTTTCTACCCTATAGAACATTCTACCATTTTGAGGCAGCTTGGGATTCTTCTATGCACAACTCTTTGCTGCTTAACCGCGTAACTCCTTATGGAGAGAAAATCTACATGACTCTGTCAGCCTACCTGGAGGTAACCAAGAGCAAATTTCCTTTACATTGCAGGATAAGAATTTTTTTTTTTTTGAAGATTTGCAGGTGCAGTTGATTTAGTTAGTAGTACACTAGACAAAGGGTTTTATAACAGCCTAATCCACTGCATATGTGAAAAAGGTGAAACTGTTAGTAAGCTTTGTGGCTTAAAGGATGTTACTTTTTCTTTAGCAAACCATGGTTATTTTAACATGTACTACTGAAAAAGCTTACAATTGTTTTTATATCTCAGATGGAGAATTGCACACAGCCGACAGTGATTACCAAAGACTTATGCATGGTGTTCTACTCGCGAGACGCCAAGGTCCCTGCATCTCGCTCCATCAGGAACCTCTTCAGCAGTGGCAGTCTGAGGCTATGTGAAGGGTATGACTGTTTTAAATTATTGCATAAGTAACTTGTATCTTTAAGTAATGTAATGTTTTCTGTTTTTTTTCTCTGCATAGGAACCGTGTAACTGGTGTATATGAGCTCAGTCTGTGCCACCTTGCTGATTCAGGCAGCCCAGGTAGGATAACACATGTGACATGTCAATTTTGGTGATACTGGGTAATTTAGATTTTAAAGGATGAATCCTTAATCCAAGATGGCGGCGATCCAAGAAAAAAAAGATCCAAGATGGCGGCGCGTGCACATCGCGAGGCTCTGGGTCTCTCCAGTTTTTGCATTTATGCAGTGTTTTTCTTGCTCATCTCGGGTCTGTTAGTGCAGATGCCTTAACATCGTACACCCGGCATGAGCTATTGGATATTGGTTTGCGCATTCCCGTAAGTTTTATCAACAATCTGTGCCTCGTCCCTGAGATCGCCAGAACACCCGATGCTACGCACTCTACACGGCCGGGCAGAAGTGCTCGCCTGCGGCGTCGAGATCGTAAACAAAGGCGGGGGAAGCACGGAGGGATAAGAGCTAAGCTAAAGCTAACACCGCACCGGCTCTCTTTACCCAGCATTTTCCTCATTAATGTACGGTCCTTGGTGAACAAAATGGATGAGATTCGACTCCGCATCATCCACAGCAAAAGACTTTTGAACTGCAATGTCATGATTTTCACTGAAACATGGCTAAACAGCGGCACACCGGACAATGCTATTGAATTAGCGGGACTCCACACACTTCGGGCAGATAGGACGGCAGATGAATCCGGTAAGACCAGAGGCGGAGGACTGTGCATTTACGTTAACAAAGCTTGGTGCACGAACTCTGTTACTGTTGGGAGACACTGCTCAGCTAACCTAGAGTTTCTCATGGTTAAATGTAGACCATTCTATCTGCCACGGGAGTTCACTTCCACCATTATAACAGCAGCTTACATTCCTCCGGATGCTGATGCTAAGCTTGCTATGAAAAAACTTCATGCGGCCATCAGTAAACAACAGACTGCTCACCCGGAGGCTGCATTTATTGTTGCGGGAGATTTTAATCATTCAAACTTAAAGTCAGTTCTCCCCAAATTTCACCAGCATGTTTCCTGTCACACCAGAGGAAACAAAACTTTGGACCATGTCTATACAAACATGGCTGAAGCTTACGCCGTGACCCCCCTCCCCCACCTGGGTCAATCTGATCACCTTTCTTTGTTCCTCACCCCCAAGTATTCACCCCTCATCAATCGTGTGAATCTGAAGAGGGGCATCAAAAAGGCCAAGCACTGCTACAAACTAAAGCTAGAGGAGCACTTTTCCAACTCTGATCCTCAACGCATGTGGCAAGGCATCCAGGCCACCAGCGATTACAAACCCAGCCACTCCACCCCCGTAGCAACAGATGCTATCTTCCTAAACGAGCTTAATGACTTTTATGCTCGCTTCGAGAGAGACAAAAAGGAAACTGCCACCAAGCTCACACCCTTAGATGACCACCCGACCATCACACTCACCTCCTCAGATGTCTACACGGCACTGAGCTGGATCAATGCACGAAAGGCTGCTGGACCAGATGGCATCCCCGGTCGTGTACTAAGGGCATGTGCAGTGCAACTTGCTGGGGTCTTTACAGATATTTTCAACCTGTCCCTCGCCCAAGCAGCTGTGCCAGCATGATTTAAATCCACCTACATTGTGCCAGTGCCGAAACACTCTAGCCCAACGTGCCTGAATGACTACCGCCCTGTAGCACTCACACCTATTGTTATGAAGTGCTTTGAGCGGCTGGTCCTGGCTCACCTAAATGACTCCCTTCCGTCCACACTGGACCCATACCAGTTTGCCTACCGCAACAATAGGAGCACAGAAGATGCCATCTCCATAACACTGCACTCTGTGCTCTCACACTTGGACAATAAAAACACTTATGCACGAATGCTGTTTGTTGACTTCAGCTCTGCATTCAATACTGTCATCCCTTTCAAGTTAATCACCAAACTTGGGAACCTAGGCATTAACACCTCCATTTGAAACTGGATTATGGACTTTCTGACAAACAGACCTCAGCTTGTTAGGCCACATCTGCTCCACCACCATCACACTTAACACTGGCGTACCACAGGGCTGTGTTCTGAGCCCCTTTCTCTACTCCCTCTTCACACTCGACTGCAGGCCTGTGAATGGATCTAATGCCATCATTAAGTTTGCAGACGATACTACAGTGATTGGTCTCATCAGCAACAACGATGAGACTGCCTACAGGGAGAAGGTCCAGTACCTGGCCACATGGTGCTCAGACAACAACCTGCTCCTTAACACCTCCAAGACAAAGGAGCTCATCGTGGACTTCAGGAAGGAGAGAGGAGGCACACATGACCCCATCCACATTAACGGGATGGCTGTTGAGCGTGTCTCCAGCTTAAAGTTCCTGGGGACCCATATTTTGGAGGACCTGTCCTGGACCATCAACACCTCCAGCCTGGTCAAGAAGGCTCACCAGCGCCTCTTCTTCTTGAGGACCCTGAAGAAGAACCAACTGTCTTCAGCTATCCTGGTGAACTTCTACCGCTGCGCAGTAGAGAGCATCCTAACCAACTGTGTCACAGCCTTGTATGGGAGCTGCTCTGTTGTAGAGCGCAAGGCACTACAGCGGGTGGTGAAAACCGCCCAACGCATCACAGGGACTCCACTTCCATCCATGGAGGACATCCAGAGGAAACGCTGTCTGCGTCGAGCTTGCAGCATTCTTAAGGACTCATCTCACCCCGCCCACAGACTGTTTTCTCTCCTGCCCTCCGGCAGGCGCCTCAGATGCCTCCGGACAAGGACTAGCAGACTGAAAAACAGCTTTTTTCCCAGAGCTGTTTGCCTATTGAACTCTACCCCCCACTGATTCCACAACCCCCTCATATACCTCTAACTTAACATCTAACTTAATGCTGCTATATTGTTTTGTTATTGCACTACAGGCCTGTCAAGCATACGACTGGACTGTCTACACATGTACTACATGTTTACTTGCTCTACCGGACTATTTATACTATACTACATCATTACTGGACTATTATACATATACAGCATCATTTGCACTCCAGTACTATGTACTGAATACTGCAATAACTCATCTACTGCACTGTTTACTTTAACTTAATAGCTGCTGTCCATCATTTATGCGCACTTTTTTACTCATTTGCACTGCTGTTCTGCATAGTCTAATTTATATTGTACATATCCATCAGTAAATTTCTGTTTTTAGTAAATAACCATCTGTATATAATGTTCATAGTACATTCCCACTTGTAAATTCTGCATAATTTTTGCTTTATTCTGTATCTATGCACAACTGTATATCCTGCACTTGCTTATTGCACTTCTGGTTAGACCTAAACTACATTTCGTTGCCTTGTACTTGTACATGTGTAATGACAATAAAGTTGAATCTAATCTAATCTAAATCTAATGTGCAGGGATGCAGAGACGACGCAGAAGGGTGCTGGACACATCAGTGGCATATGTGCGAGGGGAGGAAAACCTGGCTGGCTGGAGGCCCCGTAGTGACAGCCTCATCCTGGACCATCAGTGGGAGTTGGATAAACTGAGCCTCCTGCAGGAGGTGAGAACAGCCATTCATTTTCTCTGGAGTCACACAGGAACAGTACTAAGTCTAGGCTGTCATTGGCTGAGAATCTTGTTGATGATCTAACATGTTTCCCTCTGCTATGTTAGGTAGAGAAAACCAGACACTACCTCCTCCTTAGGGAGAAGCTGGAGTCCACCCTGCTGCTGGGCCAGGAGTTGCTGCTGTCCTGCGAGAGTGGAGATCTAACTGAGTCCTCTTCCCCGTCCACATACTTGGGCCTAGGTCACCACCCAGGGCCGGGTCCTGAGATACCCAATGAGAGGCAAAGGGAACTTGCTGCCAGGGTGAATGAGCGACTAACTTGAGGCTTACCAAAAGAGAAAATATTTATAATAAAAATGCTTTATCACTATGATTCCCCACCAGAATTAAACCAGGAGCGATTTACATTTACATTTAATCATTTAGCAGACGCTTTTATCCAAAGTGACTTACAATTGTGGTAAACAATAGAAACAATTAGAATAACACAAGAACAGCAATACATAAGTGCAATAAAACTGGTCTCAGCAAGCCTACCACAATATATGAAGCTAAATGCTTTTATAAGGATAGAAAAAGTAGAAAAAGAAATAGAACTCTGTTTTAGTGAGTCAGGTGTTGGCGGAATATATGTGTGTTTTAGTTGATTCTTAAAGATGGCTATAGAATGGAAATTTCTGCTGATCTTGTCGCAACAGCATGTCATTCCACAGACGTAGAACAGATCCACAGAAGGTACCTGAGAGTGATTTTTTCCCTTTTTGGGATGGCACAACAAGACACACTATATTGCCGAAAGTATTGGGTCACCCTATCTAATAAACAGGTTTGATGACTTTAGTAATTTCCATAAGTAAAAATCGTAATGCTGCAGCATGTTATGATATTCTATGGAATTGTGTGCTTCTAATTTAATAGCAACAGTTAGAAAAGGGCTATTTTCTATTTCATCATGACAATGCCCCTGTGTATGAGACAAGGTTCAGAAAGAAATAATTGATTCAGTCAGTGTGGAAGAACTTGACTGGTCTGCATAAAGCCAAGTCCTGAACCCAGCTCAACACCTTTTGGTGTCATTTTGGATGCAGACTTGAGTCCACCGTGTAAGTAAGACTGTATTAGTGAGTTAAGGTGGTTTTGAAGGCCAGGAGCAGTACTTTGAATTCCTTGTGAGTGACTATAGGGAGCCAATGTAACCTGACAAAGAGAGGAGTGACGCGTACTCTCTTTGGCTCATTGAAGACCACTTTTGCCACTGCATTCTGGATCATCTGAAGAGGTTTGGTTGTGCAGGCTGGGAGTCCAGCCAGTAGCGCATTGCAATAGTCCAGTCTAGACAGGACAAGAGCCTGGACTTGCGTAGCATGCTTAGACAGGAAAGGTCTAATTTTCCTAATGTTATAAAGGATAAAGCTGCAGGACTGGGAGATGCTGGCAACATGATCTGTGAAGTTAAGCTGATCATCAATTACCACTCCCAGGTTTTTGGCTGTCCACGATAATGGTTGATGTCCCTAGTTGAATGGAAAGGTTGTGAAAATCTTTGGGTTAGCCGAGATCACAAGCAGTCCATACAACCTTGGACCCCATTGACTTCCATTGTGTGGACACAGAACCACCAAAACATTAATCAAAATCTACAAACAAAAAAATCTAAAACAAAAAGTTATTTCGTGTTCCACAAAGAAAAGAGTCATATACATTCATCACAAGGATCATCACCTAGGGGGCAGTTGTGGCCTAATGGTTAGAGAGTCGGACTCGTAACCAGCAGGTTGCCAGTTCAATTGCAGTACCGGCAGGTAACTGAGCAAGGCACCTTACCTCCGTTTGCTCTCCGTGCGCTGCAGTGATAGCTGCCCACTGCTCCGGGTGTATGCGTGTTCATGACTTGAAGTGTGTTTGTTCACTCTTCACTGGATGGGTTAAATGCAGAGGTCACATTTCGGGTATGGGTCACCATATCTGACAAATAGGTCACTTTCACATGTTTTTAAGACATGAAGGTACATAAATGATAACCAAATTTTTATTTTCTGGTGAACTATCCCTTTAATAAAGTCTTGCTTGTGAAAATTAAGAAACATAAAACAAGAGTAGATTAAATGATTTTTTGTCTCATGACTTATTCAGTTCCTTTTTAATGACCTTAAAGAGTACTTTATGTTGTCGTCTTCTTGCCCCAACAGTGTCTGCGTTTGCTTAACCACACCTTCAACAGGGATTACAGCCATGTGTGTGTTAGCGCCAGTGAGAGCAAGGTGAAAATGTAAAAAAAGATGTTATCTAAATTTCTCTGTTTTCGTGACAGACAATATTGGTACATACATTGGTGCATAAAGGTTTCCTTATAGCATTTTACACTTAAACAGAATTGTGCATTAGCAATACAAAATCTTTTTTTGTGTGAGCCACTTAGTCTGGGTGTTTAACAACCTGTTGTGGTGTGTTGTAGTTGAGTGAGATGTCAGTAACTCTTCTGAAAGACTGTGCCTCACTGTGTGCTGAGAGCACACTCACGCCCTCCTCCACATGTCCTTCACTCGTTGAGGGACGCTACGCCAGCAATACTGAACTCAGGTCAGTTCCTAGTGACTGCTGTCTGGTTTTAAAAGCAAATAACCAAATGTTTAAAGTCAAATACTATTTAGGTAATGATTACATTTACTCTTGTGTAATAGACCCCCAACACCTCGATCACGTGCTGTCAGTCCTAACCCTGATTCTGAAACAGATGGCAAGAAGTCTCCTCCAGAGCCCAGACTAAGAACCCACACTTTTGTCCCCGACATTCAGGAAATCCGTGTCAGGTGAAAATTCTAACCTATAAAGCACTGGTAATAGTTGTACTCCGTAGTACAAAAATGTTTTCACATAAACATTGTTAAAGCAAAGGTTATCAAAAGAAATCAGCAAATGCTAAGGTTTGATTAATATAAATGATTATTTATGGATTTTTAGAGTATAGATTGTTTATGATTTATCTATATCTGAGATTTTGGCTATTTCTCCATTGCATATTTAGTAGCTGACTCTAACCTGTGCTCTGTTTTGATGTTGCAGTCCTATTGTGTCAAAGAAAGGTTATTTGCACTTCCTGGAACCCAACAGTAATGGTTGGGTCAAAAGATATGTGGTGGTACGTCGGCCTTATGTCTACATTTACAACACAGAGAGAGATTCAGTGGAAAGGGCCATCCTTAACCTGTCATCAGCACAAGTAGAGTACAGTGAAGACCAGCAGGCCATGCTGAAGGTGACATACAAACACACAGAGGCACCCAAACTTTCATTAATATTACCCTATGAGATCCCTTTTAAGGGATCATAGGAATTCACCTAAAGGCTGTTCCAAAAAGTAAGCAACTGGAAGATACTTTCCCCTAAGATATTGTACCCTGTGTGGTCAAATTTTAATATGGCATAATATACTGTACACATTTTTTTAGTGACAAAAAAGTTAAAAGAGTAAACAAAAGAGTAAACAAAGTGGACATGACAAGAAAAACTGCAAAGTAGGCAGTGAGGCAGCCTCTTAAAATTCTGAGCTCCTATTTGACATTGTATTGTATTTTTATTGGTTTTAATTGAATAGCTAATTCTCTCCTTCAATATTTTTGAGGAAAATTACTGTTTATGAACTTGGTGTCTACTGTCTGCGTTAATTTCAGACCCCCTACACATTCGCGGTATGCACAGAACATCGCGGGATACTCCTTCAAGCCAGTAATGACAAGGAGATGCATGACTGGCTATATGCCTTTAATCCTCTGCTTGCTGGATCTATCAGGTACAGGAAGAGTAAAAGTATGTATGTTCTTTTACTTCCACAACAGACCTGTCATACCAATATTTTCTCCTTCCCATCAGGTCTAAGCTGTCCAGAAGAAGAGCCGGTCAGATGAGGTTTTAAGTCCATCAAATATAAACTGTACTTACTGTACAATTCTTCAAGGACAAACCCCTGCACAAAATACTAACCTTTTAAATAGATCTAATCACAAATCCCCCAGTTTCTGTGCTTAATAAAATGTCCCCTGTTGTCTTTTAGCTACATGTGTGTACCTGCACCCACCCACACTAGCACCAACTGTGCACCTGGGGCCAGTTGCACCAGCTGTGCATAAGTTAAAACATATCCTAGTTTTGACGTAGATGGGCACTAAGTGACAACTTATACACTACTAAATATTTTTGCGTTGCACCATTCAACTTCATTAAAGCGTAACGTTATGTATAAACTAAATATGTACGGATGCTTCCAGTTAGGAGTAACTGAAGGAATAAAATAGCAGACTCACTGAATGAAATGAATCAGCTCTTGTTTCACTCAACATACTTCAATACTTTACACATATATAATAATGTTGACATTTACACCAATGTATCTTTTAAAAGAAAGAACATTATGTGATTAAATTACTTTATTGGTGGCTACAACAAGAACCCGTCCTAGCGCTCCTCCACATGTGCATGTCAAAATAAAATCAGCTTCTTTTCATTTTTATTTACTGATTTGACAATAAAATTTCATCACCCGTATGTCATTTATTATGATTTTATTATGTTGTATTGTTTTTATCAATATTTGTTTATACATTTTTAATTTAAAATACTGTTTAATAAAATATTATGTTATTCATGATAGTATTATATTTAATAAAAACATGTAAGTACATGTAAAATAAGTTTAAATCAACAAGGAAATTAAATTCACAACACTTTAACACAGATTTTGTTCACAAATTTAAAGGCTGCTGTTGGATTACTGAAGGTAAACGTCATATTATGCGAGTATGCATTACTTTACGTAATGAGAGTTTATGAACTTCTAGCTACATTCTGCCTTAGGTTCAACTGAATAATGTACAGACTTACAAACTAGCTAGTAGTTACTAGTGTGGACTTTACGTTCTAATTTAAGAACGAACTTACGAATGGCTGGTGCAACCCTTCCCTGTATATTAAAAGTCCCATTGTTCTGCATCTCCAGCGGCCTAAATATACAATTGATAGCGCCAACGAAACAGGCTAACTGCTCTACTGGGTTAGAGACAGTAAATGCTTATATACTATAGTCTTCAGCAACAGTTTGGAAAGAAACAAGGCTGGTATTCATATTTCTGAAACTGTCAGCTCATACAAACTCATAAAAAACTAATTTTGTTACTGTGAAGAATGAGGTTGAGTGGGAAAAATGAAAACTAGTAATTATTATAGTCACATGGCCTTATTGTGTTACTTCTACTTGAGAATGTTTATGGGTTTGAAACGATAAAACTGGTCAGTATTTAATTCAACAGACCAAATGGTTATTTATCTCTTGCCTATGAGTGATAGAATTGATCAATGATAAGCAATTCTTAGCAAGAAACAGATGAGTCACATTATGATTCCTCTCTTTAAGAGCAGTTCTTGGACAGTGCAGAACTAAATACTATTATAAAATGTTTCCATTTGAAAGGCCATTAAATCTTTTAAATAAACAGAACATATGAGGATATGTTGGCAATGGAAAGTGGTTACATTCTCATATCTCTGTATGCAAACCATTATAAAGATTTGGCCAATTTTTGTTGAAGTACTGGTCAGTAGATATATTTTCAATTAATCATTATCTAGTCTGATATTTTATATAACAAATTTTCAGCACCCCGAAATAATCTTATATCTGATTAAATTATTTTTAAAGTCTTATCTAGTTTGGTATTTATGTGACATGGTTATTATTTATTTTAGCATGTATTTTTTAACAAAGCCTGTAATATTTTTGAAGACATACAGTGCAATTTCTGCATAGGGCACTTTTTATCATAAGTTAGCTCACCTCTCTTTTACTGACTATGCTACTTTAATTTCCCTAACTCAATGAATTGTATTTGGGGAGAAGGATAGTTAATGCTTGGATAGCTGCTATTTGCAGATTACTTGAATTTTATTTTTTAGAAGTTGTTAATGAGTGGTTAAGAACATTTATTTGTGCAAGATTTATCAGATCACCCACAAAATCACCCACAATTTTAAATGACTGTGTGTATAGTGATCAAGCATAAAGGAAAAGAAAACAAGTCAGCATTTGTACAGTACTTATGGAATTTTTCTACTAGCTCACCATTGAGAGAGAAAGAACATGATTTTGTGTCTTTAGCATCATATACCCTGTTTTTAAGAATCCTAATTCTTATCATTCGTGTACACATTTTAAACATTGTGAAGATCCATGTTCAGGCTTACCAATCTGTACTCTAATTCATGATGTGCACAAACATAAGAAGTTATATATATGTTTTGTTTGTTTGCTTATTGACAGAATATGCACTAAATGTGACTAGCTATGACAGAAAAAGTTTCTCATCTTTTACATCAGCACAGACTGTGTTCGAGACACGAGGCCTTCTGTAAAGTTCATCATATGCTTATCATTTGGTTATGAACCTCATGTTAGATTTGTTGTGTTTGTAATTATATGAAATTGCAATGAGCTGATAAATGGCATTTTTATTTTATTTTAAAGTTCTCAGGTCTGCATGTTGTTGTGTGCTTAATGTCAGTAGGCTTACATTGTGTCTACCGCATTGTAAAATAAGTGTCTGTATCACTTTGAATAGTTGAGGATGCCGACTTGTGGTTTAACTTTGGCTAAACTACTTTTTAATTATGTAATTTGCAAATATGTTTTTGCAGTGAAATTATAAAGTAAAAGCTAATATAATACCAAAACGTCTATTTTATTTTACATTAACATTGTTATGTGCAAAATAATTTGTTAGTAAGGGTGGTGTGCTGTGGGCCAGACCTTGACTTAGGCAGTCACTGGTGCAGAGCTCACACATCCACTATCACCGCTTACTGTAGTCAAGCCAGGCAAATTATGATGGGATGATCCTGCTGTTTGTCTAACAAAAGCTTTTTTCCCTTATATTGAGAGTTTAAACCGCCTGTTTTCAAATGACCAGGGGCCTCATTTATAAAGCGTGCGTATGCACGGATTTGGTCATAGCTTGTGTGTCAGTTGGATAGTCCACACATCTTATTTTTTACAAAAATCATGTAAAATTGGCAAAAGCAACTCCTGAAAGGAATTAATTATCCTTTACAATCCCTAAACAGCTTGCAAAATATACAAAATAGTTTTCTCTTTAGTATACTTTGTATTTTGTGTTCATGACTTCAAAACAATTGAGTTTAATTATTTTTAGAAATAAATATATATATCATCAGTATACATTTTTGAAAGGACACTATTCATATTTTTAGTTTTGTCTATGCACTTTGTAGAAAGTAAGACAGAGTGAATGATTGTTGTGTAGTAACCTGACATGTACTGTACTATTTTAACTACATACATTTCTCACATCTCAAAAAGTAAAAGGTTTTAATCAGTTCTCATCATAATTTGACTGATTATTTGTGTGCTTCCATTCTCCTTCATGCATAGGTATTTTCTATGTTTTTTTTCCGCTTAAGTTCTACTTGCCTTGTATATAAACATGATTGCTGTGAATGGTGTAATTTGCAGTTGTAAACAATTTGTACTATCTTTAATGGGCAGTAGTTCAGTGTTTCCTGAGTGTTGGAATTATGTCAAATGTTTGTGTACACCTAACACATTGTCAGAAATTAAATAAATGTGGAACTTATGCAAAACTGTGTGTGTTGGGGGGGTCTTGGTAGCTCTTCAGTGTGGGGACCAAATGTCTACACAAAGATTGCTAGTGTGTATATTAATTTACTTAAGGTGAGGCATATTTATTATATTTCCATATCATTTATATAAAATATGCCTGATTTTATTTCCTATTATCAAAGTTACACTTTAAAAAATGCTGGGTTAAAACAACCCAATTTGGGTTATTTTAACCCAGCGAAGTGCTTAGAAAAGTAGAAAAAGAGAGTAGGCAATAGAACTCTGTCTCCGAAAGGCCTTTCAGGAAGAAGACACCCTACAAAACGTTGCTCCAAATGAAGAGAACATGATGTTGTGTTTATTACTCTTTTTGCCAAGTGAATTTTAAACTGACACTTTAGTTCCCCTGAAGCTGGAGATTGTAGGCTTTTTAGTTGAATATCTTTCTTTTGACCAGGTAAGTGGTATATGTCTCTTCGCACTGTACTCTCTGGTATTCTCAACAAGTGATAAGCTCTCTTCCTGTTTTAGATGTTGTCTTTTTTCCTCTTCCCCGCAGCAGGTGGTAGCTTGGGTACATGTGACAGAATAGGTAGATCAGCAGCTAAGTCGTTTACAAGATAGATTTCTTACCTTACCTTTACTCGCTAATACAGACTTATGTACCCTTTAGATCAATGGTACCCACTGCTCTGCACATTTTGTCTCCCTTAACTGACATGCTTACTTCAGTTCATGGATTTCTACCTTAATGAGCTGATGATTTGAGTCAGGTGTGTTAGGCTGTGTCTCGATCGTTTCCTGAGGTCGTGAATCAGTATATTGTGTGCATGAGTTCGGGCACTGATACAGGACCCTGGCTCGCTACATTGGGACACTGTTCCCTTATTTTCCTGTGACGTGACTGCGTTGTGATACTTTACAGCTGGTTTAAATCAACAACCGGCAAAACCGACATCTCTTTGACTTTTTTTTAAGTACTGGTTACATACGAGAAACACTTTAATTATTCTGTCACATATCAGTGCACAAATTTGGTAGATTATTACATTTAATTGTTAAGTAGATTGTGTTGTCTTGCCTGTCTAACAACGTGTGTTTATACATAAAATAAAATAAGTGTTTTGTCTTTTCAAAAGTCTATCGCGTTTCTTGAAGTTTATTGAGCTGGCTTGTGCGATTTCGCATAAACGGGTTTAAAAGTTGTGACATGATTTCTGGCAAGGGAACATATAGGAAGCATCGATGCTCACTGGTTTTTGCGTTGCATTGTGGGAATATCTAGGGAACAAACAATTCAGTGCACTGAAAGGATTTCGCGATTGAGACAGCCCTTAAAATGGGCGACTCCCTGATCAGTCCCCTGACTACTGAACAAGGGAGCTGATCGAGACACAGCTTAGATAAGGGAGACATGCAAAATGTGCAGAGCTGTGGGTCCCCAGAAACAAGTTTGGGAC
Source organism: Oreonectes daqikongensis (assembly GCA_026939265.1). Taxonomy (NCBI): domain Eukaryota; kingdom Metazoa; phylum Chordata; class Actinopteri; order Cypriniformes; family Nemacheilidae; genus Oreonectes; species Oreonectes daqikongensis. Next base: position 776,655 of record JAOTQM010000446.1, on the reverse strand, counting down.
CCACTGCTCTAGATCCCTGCAATCTGCTAACGAGCAACGTCTTGTGGTGCCATCCCAAAAAGGGAAAACAATTCACTTTCACATACTTTCTCTGGATCTGTTCCACGTCTATCGAATGATCTGCCTGCTGCAGCAAGATCAGCAGATTCTGTAGCCACCTTTAAGAATCACATCTCTTCCGCCAACACCTGACTAATACAGAGTTCTATAGCCTACTCTCTTTTTCTACTTTTCTAAGCACTTCGCTTTGTATATTGTGGTAGGCTTGCTGAGACCAGTTTTATTACTTTTATGTATTGCTGTCCTTGTGTTGTTCTAATTGCTTCCATTGTTTACCTCATTTAGTTGTTTTGAATAAAAGCATCTGCTAAATGTATAAAAGTAAAAGTGTAAATGTAAATGTTTTGCTAGGGTTTTCACTCAACTCACGATGCGATGCGATTCACAATACAGATCTCACGATACGATTGGTCATGGTTCACGATTCGTTTAAAATAAATACTGCACATTTCTTTGTAAAATAAAAATGCTTTTATATCAAATTACAAAACAAAATAGCAAATTTAAATTCCAAAATGAAATAAAAATGAATAATACAACTTAAAAGAAGTCTCCCCCTGTCTTTTAATATAAACAAATACTTTGTGCTTTTCCTACTACAGAAAACACCTCATATCGTTTGCCATGAAAACACCAATGCTCTGTGTGATTTCCGCAGCTCTCGCACTGGTCGCAGCAAGTGGGGTTGCAAATCTCCCGGTCAGTGTGGTTTGGCCTGTTAATAGCTTTATTCGTACAGGTGGCTGTGACTGGAGATTTTCATTGTGGTGACGGTTTACGTGCTGCATCATATTTGTTGTGCTCATGGCATAACTTTGTTTTGAAAAGTGGTGGGGACATGCACGCATTTCAAACTGGAGTCTCGGCTCTCTGTCTTCCGCAAATAATAAACTTAGGAGTGCGAGCAGCGGAAGATTGTGAGAAAGTGGCGCATCCTGCATTTTCCATGAGTTTTAGATGTTAATGGCCACTAAACAATACATATCTTCTGCAAGCATTTCTTAATTTCTTCCAAAAAGTGGTGGGGACATGTACCACCTGTTCACCTGCAAATTATGCTTATGGTTGTGCTGTTCGTGTATGTAAACGTCGTCTTGCAGTTTTTGCAAACAGTTTTGGTTCTGTCTGTATGCACCTCACCTCTGTCATTTTTAGTCTTCAGAAAACCAAAATGCAGCCACACCTCACACCTGATTTGAATGATGATGGGGCTTTCTCAATATCAACATCCACACTCGTTGTCGCCATATTTAAAACTGATTTCTACAACATGTCGTTCACTGCTGTTGCGCCTGTTAAGTAAGTTTGCAGTAATCGCAGCGCCCCCATGCTGTTCAAAACATGCATCGCGATTCGTTTTCAGCCGACTGGAATCGTCACATATTTTAATAGATTTTCAACCGGCTCACAGTGAATCATTACATCCCTAGGGCTGACTGTATGAACTGAGCTGTCATTTATTTATTTATTGCATTCTTAACGCCATTCCAGCATCTAGGGCTATATTCATGGCGAGAACTAGTCACTCTATACACACAAGTCGACACTATACACAAGTCTTATTCCACACATGAGTCGGGGGGGACAATTTGGATTCCTCAATTAACCTATCCTGCATGTCTTTGGGCCGTGGGAGGAAACCGGAGTACCCGGAGTAAACCCACGCTGACACAGGGAGAACATGCAAACTCCACACAGAAAGGCCAACTGAGCTGTCATTCAGTTGTTCCCTAATTCAATAGTTCGTCTGCGCAGATAACCAATGGTGATGCAGGATTAAGCAAAGCAAGGATATTAAGTCTGTATGCGTGTTTGGCGTGCTGTCCGGGGAGCGGGCTCCGAGCCGTGGCTCCTGTAGCATACGTGATGGAGGCACAGGCCTCTGTGGAGGCGCCCGCTGCGGCGACGTCCTGGTCCTGTAGCATACGTGATGGAGGCACAGGCCTCTGTGGAGGCGGCCGCTGCTGCGACGTCCTGGCTCCTGTAGCGTACGTTGGAAGCACAGGACTCAGCGGAGGCAGTCGCTGCAGCGACGTAAATGGCTCCTGTAGCGAATACTACTGTGGTAGCATATGTGGTGGAAGCATGGGCCTCTGCGGAGGCGGTCACTGCCATGACGCACTTGCTCCTGTAATGAAGCTGCTGCGGCAGCATGCTGGATGGAAGTGTGGGCCTCTGCGGCGGCGCACTGGCTCCGGTAGCCTACCTAAAAGGAGCACAGGCCTCTGCGGAGGCGGTTGCTTGTGGTGACACACTGACTCCTGTGATGGAGGCTACTGCATTAGCATAGGTGATGAAGCACGAGCCTCTGCTGAGGCGGTTGCTGCGGTAACACTGGTTCTTGTGGTGACACACGGGCTTGGAAATTGCTTCCGGTGGTGAGCTGGATGGAATGCTGGAACCTGCTGTGATGATCACTGCGGTGATGTTGGAAATAACTGCCATGGATGTGGAAGCTCGCACTTGGGTAAGGACGGTTACTGCGGAGATGACTGGTTTGGAGAGTGAAAGTTAGCTGCGGTGGATAGGGAGCTGAGGCGCGGACCCCTGCGGGGGCGAATGCTGCGGGATGTAGAAGGTAGAGGTAGATGGCAGCCTGTAGGCTGGTGAGAGATGATTTCGGAGAGTATGAGGGGCCTCTCTAATGAGGGAGCGATCTGACCGGATGTAGCTTTTGAATGCTTCTGAAGTCCAATGGTCTACAGCCTGAATTTGGGGGCTGAAAAAGGCCTTTTTGGGCAGCTGTTGTTGCTGCCCCTTCAAGAAATGAGTGGCTTGGAGCATGGCGCGGTTTTCAGGTGTCTTTGGAACCAAACGAGTGACGGGTGGTTTGAATCGTAGACGAAAAGAGGGTCAGATGTAGTATTGGACTCCTGAGGTGTAGGTATGCAAAGAGGGTTTGGTGGGGATGAATGGGAGAGTTGAGGTTGAAAAAGTAGATAAAATGGCCTCCCTTGGTTTGATCCGTCTTGCTTGCTTGATGAAAAAAGATGTTTTCGGAGTCAATTATGAGTCCGACAGGTCGGAGATGGTGGGATGAGTTTGAGGGTTGAAATGAGATGGTTGGCTTTAGGAAACCGAAGGAGGCCAGGATGAACATGGCATCAAGTGTGCGGGCCGTGTGTGTTAATTGGTAGCAATACACTTGGGGAGCACTTCTAAGGTTTGTGGTTGTCTTGCGTCTGGGCGAGCAAGTTGGTTGCTCTGAATGCCCTAATTATCATGGAAGTATGGGGGCTGGCTATGGCGGCGGAGGGTGAATTGAAAATTTGTTTGTGGAAGCATTGGAATCCATTTAGCTAGCCTTTGATTGAACTTGCTTGGAGGTTTTATAGAGGTTGTGAGCCTGGTGGAATGATTTGAAATTCTTCCATGCAGTAGAGTATGATTGGAGGGTCCTGGGTGCAACAGCTTGGGCAATTGAGTTGAGGGAAGCATCTAGTAGTCTTTTGAGGGGATGGTTTACCGGAAGATCTGCTCCGAATAGGGAGGTACAGGTGTTGGTAGGGAGACTGCATCGGGCACCAGTTGCCTGAACTTCTGCCAAAATCTGGGTCCTGACTGAGCTGGAGGCGGTACTAATGCTGGGGCGTTGACAGGAACCGGCCTGGCTGTGGCTGTAGCCAATGAGAAGTGAGGTTTGGCCTGGGGAATAGAGAGGAGGGAGGGAAAGGCAACCGCTGGAGCTGCTAACGGAGGCATCCACACGCTAGCTGCACCTTCGGGGGCGGCGGCTGTGGGAATGGGGGAAACTCCGGTGACCGGTTGGGAAACGCTCGTGCTGCTGGGGTGAGGAGCGGCTGTTGAAGAACCACCTCTGGTGAATCTCTAGATTTCGGATGAAACGGAGTGCGGCCTAGGCTCGCTGATAGCCTGCAGCTGCGAGCCCATCTGCGAGCACATCCTTCTATGGCGGCGGCTTTTGCAAGGGGAAAATGACCTCGGCGAGGGAGCGTCTTCCTGGTGGAAGGCGTAGAGGCTGTGAAGCTCCACCTTGGTCGTCCGCCTGGTGAAGTGGACATCGGCGCAGTGTTGCCAACATGGCAATTTGTCGCTAGCCTTAGCGACTTTCAGACCCCTTTGCGACTTGTTTTCAAAGCAACTAGCGACGATTCTAGCTACTTTCTAAATAAGCCAGAATAACGTTCTGCTTTACTTCTACTGCTCCGCGAGAGTGAGTAAACGACAGCTCGAAGAGTAGAAACATGAAGCAGACCTGATGCACTTAGCTTGTCAAGGCTTAAGCTACTTTCGATTGAAATAGTTGGCAACACTGCATTGGCATCCAAGAGGGCCTGTTGTAAACCTAGCGACGGTCCACTTCTCGATTGTGGGGATGCACTGTGGGAGCAAGGGGGGGGGTTGTCGCTTTAGATCAGTGGTCTCCAACGTGGTGCCTAAACAATAACACTCGATTTAATCTGTGATTATATCGATCAGCAAAGAGCTACATTGTCATGAAATGTTATTATTAGCACTTGTTTATATGCTTTAATATATTCAAGTGCAAAAATATGTGAAAGAAAACTCAATTTGGTCCTGTGAGCCGAAAAATAATGCATTACATGTTTAAAGTTTTAAAGAATTTTATCAACAAATAGCCCTCTAGATGATTTTATCTCTTCAGGTAGCCCTTGCTTACAAAAAGGTTGGAAACCCCTGTTTTAGATGATGTCACCGCTGCAGCAGTGGTAAGATGTCGATAAAGAACATTTTATTGGGTATATTAGCTGTATGATATTTCAATGCAGAATGAGACGGCTTGGAGAGCAGGGGAGCAGACTAGGGATGCCATGAACCACAAACATGTCCCACAATGCTATATCGGCTGGAATATCACGACGTTGAGCAATACCTGCCCGTCAGCAAGGCCACGATTGTAAACATCTGCTGGAGACCTAGAAAAACACATGCTGCGAAACATCTCAAAAGCAGTTTACGTACATTTCAAATCATGAAAATCCTGCATACATCCTCTAGTTATTTATATGACATCCTAGATTAGAAATCTCTGGGGCGCATTGCAGACAAGCGAACTGTCATGGTTCTGCCCTTCATGTCTAGTAAATTCCTAGAGCCTTGTGGGCAGGGCCATGACAGTGCCATGTCTCTGTGTTTGTTGCTCGTGGAAGCTCTCCGGTCTTGCGTCATGATCCATGATCCATGATCCGTCGATACTTCCGCGATCCTGCCCTCCTTGTTTATGTCTAGTTTTCATGATCTAGTGGGCAGGATTGCGTCAGTATCTTGTCTTTGAGTTTACGTTCTGTGGGGAGACACGCGGCTCGGGCGCTTCCGCCTTTTGCCGCGTGTTTTCATGTCGCGCGTCTTAGCCCCGCCCCCCTCGTTCTCTGGTAATCTCTCCCGCTAATGTCTCTGATGATTCACACCTGGTCCCCATGTTATTATCCCTTGTTCGTCTCCCTATTTAAAGCCCTTGTATTCATTGTCCTGTGCTGGTTCGTTTTGTAAAGTTCGTGAATTTTGTGAGTACTGTGAGTCAAGTCAAGTCTTCGTTATTGTCTCTGTCTAGTCCGTCCTCTTTGTTTCAGTTTTGCCCCCACGTGGGTAGTGTTTGTTTTTATAGTGTTGTTTGTTTTTGAGTTTGTGTCTTTGGTTCTGTTTTCCCCATTGTGGGCTTTTGTTTTAGTTTTTGTAAAAAAATAAATAAAGTCCTTTTGTTACCCCTGCATTGCTGCCTGCGTCTGGGTTCTGTCCATGTAAATCATGACACGAACTGTGTCCTACAAATGTGAAAGGCTGATTTCAAATAGACATCTGCCGGATGCTTGAGTTATCAAGATAAACAATGTTGTGGCATTTCTCATTTACATCTGAGAATTAACGAATTGACTGGAGTGTATACCTAAATATAACAACTAATTTACTGGTGCATTCTGAATAATTTTTATTTTATTGATCGCATTATAAGGCAATCAAGGCTTGAATGTGAGATCGTAACGGCTGGCAGGTGGCAGCAATTCAGTTGGTAAATCATTCAAGATTCGTTCCAACAGGTTCAGTGACTCGCTGATTCATTCGTGTCATTCAAAACAGAACACGACTGTATGTTTTTCAGAGAAACGCAACCGTTCTGTTTGGAACTAATGGAATTGGTGAAGTAGCTCAAAAACAGTGATAAATGATAATGCTATTAACAGTAACGTGTTTATGGAACTGTAACATCAATCGCTCACGCAGTTGTGCTAATAGGAAACTCTTGTCATTCAATACGACATTTGCGACATGACGGAAAGGCGACAGATTAGTTTGAAACATGCTGGGCCTGCGCCGCTAGCGGAAGCAGCCTCGCGCTAGAGTTTGGCAGCGGGTTGCTGGCCATAGACAGGGTGACTTGTGATGAAATCGGAGTCATACTCACACTGCCAGTGAGGCTTGCACCACTGACGGAGTCATACTCATGCTGCCTGGGCGGCGTATGATGATGGAGACCGGTGCAGCGTTTGAAAAAACTGCGGTCTGGAGCTCAGCGGAGCAGATAAGAGAAGGCTGCGGCGGCGGAGCCCGGCACAGGCTTGCAGAGGGCTTATTGCTGCGGCCTGGCGACCAGAGGTCTTTTCTCGTATGAACCGGTATAATGAATAAAGATTAGTCATGGCGTGTGAAAGGGACCTAGCGGTTCTAGCTTGCCTGCTAGCAGCTAGTGCGGAATGCTGCAGAAGAGATGAGGCAGGTAGGGTGAATTGTCTATTTAGAGAAAGCTCGTCTGGGCTGATTGTTTATTACGTTGATTGTTAATGCGAGACAGCTGGCTGGTTATATGCTCCGGCTTCTCTCAAATCTTGTTAATCAAACATCATTTATGTAGATTTGTTTCTCCCAATAAGATCTAAGTTTTTCTGGTCCACCTTTCCTCATTATGTTCTGGACAAGATCTCCAGGATGCAGAACAGTTCCCCTTGCCTGACAATCATAATATTTCTTTCCCCAGACAATTTGCTATTTTCACTTGTAATTCTACAAGCTTTTATTCGTGCAGCCCATTTATCAGCATACATCATTCCAACAGGTTTCTTTTTATTCAAACAAAACAGGCATGTGTATTCCTTCAGTCCCTGATAAGGTCACATAACATACACCTCGCAGTGTGATTGACTGACACACAGGCTGTGTCCCAAATCGGGGGCTGCGTACTTCGAAGGCTGCATTTCAAGACCGATTGCCTCACAGCAGTGCGACTGAAGGCTGGTAAGAGTGCTTCAAATGCATCCTCAAAATGCAATCTTATTTTCCCGGGTTTTAAGGCTACGACTAATGGACCCGCTTATTTAAAAAAATAAATAATCTATGTCGGGGGTTGCCGTTCTTTCCTGATTTACACAAGAGGTGTCATGGTTCTGCCCTCCTCGTCTTGTGAATCCCGAGAGCCTTGTGGGCGGGGCCATGACAGTGCCATGTCGTTTTGTTTATGTTACATGTGGAAGCGTGTGGCTGAGCGTGGTCTGCTCACGTCACGTGCTCTCCGGTCTTACGTCTTGACCACACCCCCTGGATACTGCTGCGATCCTGTCCTTCTTGTTATGCTTTTCATTCAAAGTCTTGTGGGCAGGATTGTGACAGTATCGTGTCTTCGTTCTGTGTGGAGACACAAGGCTCTGGCGCTTCCGCCTTTTGCCGTGTGTTTTCATGTTGCGCGTCTAAGCCCCGCCCTCGTTTCTCCGTAATCCTTCCCGCTAATGTTTTCATGCATTACACCTGTCCCTGTGTAATTATCCCTTGTTTGTTCCCCTATTTAAAGCCCTTGTGTCTTTTGATTTTGGTTATTGTTGCCCCCTTGTGGGTCATCTTAGTTTTGCTGTTTAGTTTTGTACATTTAGTTCTTGTTGTTGTCTCCTGTTTGCCCCACCGAGGGCCTTTATTTTGAAGTCCTTTATTATTAAAGTCTTTTGTAACCCCCTGTACCGCTGTCTGCATCTGGGTCTTCTCTACAAACCATGACAAGAGGTGTCTAAATCGTGGGAAAGGCCATACTCCTCACGTATAGCCACTAAATCAGCTAGCTTCTCTGCAGTCTTAGGGGCTAGGGATAAGGGCTATGGGATGATGCCCATGGTGGAAGATACTCTGGCCACTTATCTTTCACCGGAAGCTGCGCATCGTCCTTGAAACCCCAGACATTGCCCAACAAACCATGCCACCCCCTAAAAGAATTGCCCCGCAAGTAAACTAGCTGACCTTCTAACAAGGGGAGATCTCTAATCTGCTGATCATGTCGTTGCTTCCGGTGATCTATGACACTAACTGATGACACTCCTCACCCCCATCAGGGCGGAAGGTCCTCCTAAACAGCACGCCTCCCACTTCTACTAGCCAATCCCACTGTTGTTCAGTTGCCCCAAGCTTTGCTGTAGACAGATGACTTAAGGGGTTATTGTCAGTGAACACTGTGCACTTATGCCCCAAAAGGTACTCCCTGAACTTTTCAACCATAGCCCATTTAAGGGCTAAAAACTCTAATTTCATTTAACTATAGTTATTCATGTTACGCTCTGTAGGCCTCAGGCTGCGGCTGGCATAAGCTATCGGTCGTACCTTCCCAACCCTGCATGGCTGGCATCCACCTCCAAGATAAAGGGACGAGAAAAATCGGCATATGCTAACACCGGTGCGGACGTTAGTTTTGTTTTGAGTGCCTCAAATGCTTGCTGACACGGTTCTGTCCACCCCTGTGCCAAACTCTGCCCTTTCTGTTTCCCTGACTTACATCCAGTAACTTTAGCTACCAACCTATGCAAAGGTGCAGCTAACCTAGCAAACCCCTCCACAAAACGTCGATAATAGCTTGCAAAGCCTAAAAATGTCCTCAACTCTGACACACTTGTGGAGCAACGCCACTGCACAACCGTCTCAATTTTACCTGGGTCCATTGCCACCCCTTGCGCAGATATGACATGGCCCAAGTATTTTACTTCTGGCCTAAAGAATGCACATTTCACTGGCTTTGCCTTAAGTCCTTCTCTCTCCAGACGGCGCAGGACCATCTCCAGTCGCTCGAGGTGCTGAGCTGCAGGAGAGGAGAACACAACAACGTCATCAAGGTATTAACCTTTGGAATGTACTCGGAGCATTAAAAAGCCCAAATGGCATGCAATTCCACTCGAATAAACCAAATGGTGTACAGAAAGCAGTCTTCGGCTTAGCCTGTTCAAGAATGGGAACCTGCAAGTACCCGCTAGCAAGGTCATAACCCGCTAGCAGATAATGCATCTAGGGACTCTTCAATACGAGGAAGGGGAAAGGCATCCTTCTTAGTTTTGGAATTTAAGTGACGGTAGTCTATGCACATGCGCAGGCTACCGTCTTTCTTTTTAACCAACACAATAGGGGACGCATAGTGACTACTGCTCTCACGAATTACCCCCACTTCCAATAACTGATTTATATGAGTCTTTATATCGTTGACGCACTGGGACATCATCCAATAGAGGGATATCATGGGAGATAAGCTGAGTACAACCTAGATCGCTTTCATGTTCCGAAAAGACTACCTGGTACTTCTTTAACAGGGCTGGAACCTGAACCTGCTCTGAACTAGGCAAAACAGACAAATCAAGGGATGCGATCTGTTGGGACAGTGAGGAAACTACCCCCAAATTATGTGACTGGACTGTGGCAACTACTGGCCTTTCTTCAACAACGCCTGAAGGCAGACTGACTACATAAACCTCCTTCAAACTACCCACCACGGTTGAGGGCCGAAGTACTACATCCGGAGTGCCAACATTAACCACAGACACATAAACAGTTCCTCAGAGTACTTTTACTAAAGCAGATGACACCAAGAGCCCGGCCGGAAGGCCTGACTCAGGTGGCTCGATCAAAACAGTACTGCCACCATACTGGACTAAACAAGTTGCTGGGAGGACAACTTAACCGTGCCGCCTGGAATGCGACACACTCTGCGTCCACGCACTTGCAACACCGCCTACTTGATCGGAAGAGTGTTTACTGCTTGCTTGTTGACAATACTGCAATGCCCTTGAAACACCTGCTGATTGCATGACTACAGGTAAATCAAAAAGAGCGGCGCCATGCCGTCCGAAAAGCTCCTGATAACATCGGCTGAGGATGTTCATCCCCAGTACTCCAGGGACATCCACATTCAGACCGCCAGGAGGACACCACACCCTGCAACCAACCTGCCACAAAGTTCCACATCCAGCTCCAAGTAGCCAATATAAGGAATGGTAAGCCCATTGGTTGCTCGGAGCTGTAGCCATTGACAATTTTGGAGACGATCCTGTCCCCACAGTTCAAAATATTTACGAAAACAACTTTCCGTGATTGTGGACACCATAGACCCGGTATCAACTAAACAGGGCACTGAGGCACCCCCGATAACAACAATCAAATGGGGACAAGAAGAAATTAAATGAGAAAGATAACTATGTATGCCTATTTGACTTAAGTCCGTTACATCCCCACCCAGATTGTGACTCTACAACCCGGTGGGAACTAGTTTTCCGATGGCTGTGGGGGACGTGTTTGACTGTTCTCGGCTGTAAAAGGGCCTGATGTGGACTGTGGGGGACGTGGGAATCTCTGCTCTCTATCACACTCCCAAGCATAATGGGCGGGTCGTTGACAACGTCTGCAGATAACTGCCCCAGACCGAGGGGATTGACCACGTACGTAAGAAGTTTGAAAACGGGCAACGGTCTGAGTAAGCTGATTTATTTGTTTAGCTGATTAACATTTCTCTTAATTCACCAAACTCTGACTGCTGCGATGGCTTATCGCCTCTAGGGGCCCTTCCACTTACCCCATACTGGACACCACATACTAACGGAACCGAGTGGCTACGCCCCCTTGTCGCCTCAGGCATTCCCTCATGTTCCCACCTTATTGCTTCACTGCGAACCTCTAATAATGTAGCAGTAGGCTGTCGACGCACAAACTGCTTGAGCTCACGCAGCAGAGTATTATCAATTACATGTTCTACGAATTGGTCTCGCAACAATATTTCGGTGTTAGCAATGGCTTTGGGCACCTGATTTTTCACTTTTTCCAAAAGTCCCATAAGTGCAAGAGAGAACGCTAACAGTGTCTCACCTTCCTGCTGTTTCCTACAAAAAAATGCCTCTTGTAGTGCTACATATGACTAGGAACACCCATAAAGATCCTGCAATGCCTTAATAATTTTTTCAGGGTATCTGCGCTCTATTTCAGCCTCCCCCTCCAAGTGGTCAAAAAGGAAGAAAGCCTGGTCTGCAACAGACATATAATGAGCCCTCAAGCATGCCTGTGCCTCCTCCACCCATTCATCAATATATAAACCTGATTTACCAGTAAATTTTGGGCACCGCCGCTCCCGGGGCACAAAAACAAAGCACTCAGGTGCAACAGCACCAATAGCTTGGGGCATAACATGTGGGGTAATAGTGGGTTCAGGCAAGACTGCCTCAGAGACCGGCAATGTAGATGAGGCCTGTGCCTGCTGCAGCCTAGCATTATCGGCCCTTAATTGAATTACCAACTCCCTTAATTCTTGTAATTCATCATCCATCCTGCGAACCAAATATAAATGGACTTACCACAGAGGAAGCACCACCAAAAGAGCAATTCAGGCACAAAAACGTTGCCATTTTATTCCCAAAGAAAAATGTAAATTTCAAACACACAAAACAAATACAAAAAAAACAATGTCTCTGACACAAAGAGTGACCCTGCCGACTACGCCACAATGTGACACTAGGGGGGCTGTGGCGGAGCACAAAATGGACGAGTGTTAGTGATGAGCACGACACACGGTGAGGGAAACACCACCACCAAGATAGAGCCAATCCTCTGTCCCCTAGTGCCCAGGCCCTGCCAAAATAGGGAAGTTCGATCAATAATGGGAGAATAACTCACATAAATTCAAACTCAAATCAACCAAAAAAATGACAAATTAAAGAGAAATGAAAATCAATCAAGAACCCAAAAAGATCAAAATCTTAAGGCTTTAGAAAAATACATTAAATCAGCAAACAAATACAATGCCCTCAAGGAGGCCCCAAGTACTCAATGGAGCTCTTGGTTCAAAAATAATAAACAAAAAGGAAATCCAAATCATGAATTTAAACAAAACAAATAAAAAATAATACAAAACCAATTTATACAAACAGATAACTAATCAAAATAATAAGTATAGATGGAAAACCAACAAAATAAAGAACAAGGGAAAATTAACCAAAACCCAAAATAACACGAATGCTATTTCAAAATCAAATTAACTAGACTAGAAACAAAAAACAACAAAACACAAAAAAGAATAAGAGAGCTGACTAGCGCTTGACGCTGGACGGGAACAAAACAGAAACGCTGCCCAAAAGAGCGCAGAGCAACACTCATTAATTTGTGGTATGGACCTTATCCATAGGCATTAAAAGCTGAAAGCTACACTATTAATTCATTCTTGTTTACCTCATATCCACCTAAAACACACGCATACTCACGGAAGGGAGCATTAGAGAACGGCACCACGATCTCGATGAAGAATAAAGCAGGAACAATTGGAGGCACCACCCTTAGGGTGAAAAACTATTTATTAGCGATCCCAGAGATAGTCAAGGAACAAACAGGAAACAGCCTCTCACAGCCAAGAAAGGAAGTAGCTATACAAAACAAATAGGTTTGTAAGCAACTATACATGTAATCAACCGCAAACAACTAGCCATAAAATTTACCGTTTCTGATGTTCACATCCACTCACGGAAAGAGATCACAGCATGCGGCCAATGCAACGCAAATGACTGGGCTACAAACGATCCAAAACTTAAAAGATAATGGCACATTACCAAAACGATCTCGGAGCAGAAAACCTCCAATAACACGCTACAACAGTGTCTTACCGTGACAGGTGTCAACATCCGACTCAGGGAAACGGTGCGCGCTGATGACGCAGAGGTCCACCACTAGTGACGCACAACAGGTGACAACTACTCTTCCCCTTTTTATACCGCAGGGGAGCGCCACCAACAGGCCAACACATAACATTAATTATGGCACATAAATTCTGCCACATTACTATGGCTTAGTGGGTATTTCATGATGCAGTGTAGAGTTCCCTCGAAAGGGAATGTCTGACGAATATTCGCGGTCAGTGTGCATGGGCCTTTAGAATGTAGCACAAGATTTATTTTCCAAAGTGAAAACACTGCCATACAGATACTTGAAAAATGCACTTGAGTAAAAGAAAAAATACTTAAGTACTATACAACACTTCTAAATAATATAGATTATCAAGACTTAATAAACTACTGTACAACCGTCAACAGTCAGGTCTCAGACATTAGAGGAAAAAGTCTCAGTAAAACTTTTTTTAAGATTAAATATGTTCTTTATTTTAGTTGAAGCCATAAAATGATTGGTTTCTTAAAACTGTTAATTCTTGAAAAGATGTATTTATTCATTGTTGTCATTTTGTAATGAAAAATGCAAATGTTAAGTATGTTTAAGATACTTAAATGTTTTTATCAGGCTTTCAAGAAAAAAGTAGGAACAAAATGGGGGCCTGCATGTGCTCCAGTAGAGCTTTAGGTCTAGCAACGTATTTATTTATTATTTTTGCAGGTTTCGTCCTCCATAGAGTTGGGGCTAGGAAAATTAGATAAAAAGATTTGAGTATTAGCCTGCTTTATTGATGTTAAAAGCACCCCGGGGGCATTATAGGGATCTGTTATGTTTAATCTATTAAGTTTTGCTATGTATTTTGAATTAAAGTGCGCACTGCGCAGCGAACCCTGTTGCTTTGCAACTCATGCTGGCGCCATTCATTTATTTGCTCCTGGCTATGGAGAGAGTCAGTCCTCTTGATTGGACTTGTCTGCCAGCTGGTGGTGTAATGTCAATGCGTCACGTGACTTGGGAGCGGTTTTTAGACACAGCACACAGGGGCATATTGAAGCGCAAACCGGTGCGCAACGTTTTGTCGGGGTTGAACGCAGCCCTGTGGTCTCCGCCTGTAAAGGGGCGGGATTAAATGCTCTGCGTTTCCTGTTTTGAAATCAGGCGTCGTGACTCGTCACTTTATTGACAATCATTGCCTGCACACGCTGAAGAGTACAAAAGGTCAGTGAAATACTTGTGCTTAATTATAAAGGTTATCTTCCGTTATTTTCGTTGTGGCTATTCTTGTAAAACGACTGTAGAGGCAATTTAAGGGATTTCAGCATATAAACTAATACATGCTAGTCACCATGAAAAACGCAGTAATTTCTCCACCTGTCCTGACTCCCGTTTGTGAATTAATGTTTTGTCATGCATTGATATTTATTTAGACTTTCTTGTGGCTCAGTGGCTAGAGCATATGGCGCTAGCAACGCCAAGGTCATGGGTACGATCCCAGGGACTGCACTGCACATACTTTGAAACAAATGTAGGCCTATAATGCAATGCAAGTCGCTTTGGATAAAAACGTCTGCGTAAATGTAAATGTTTTTTCTTATTTCAAGTAGTGTAAGTAATATATTGTAACTGAATATTTCAATATGTCCTTCAGTCTGATGACAATATGTTTTAAAGGAGAAATTGTTTGCAATGTTGTGTTTTCCTGTGTTTTTGGTGTACAAGTTTTGGTTGTACAAACTGCAGATGGGTGGGTCAGCCGCAAGTGGGTGGAACTTTAGCCGCAAGTAGGCTGTACAAACCTTTTTGTACAGGATTTTGATTGGTTTATTTAATGTAGTGTGTTGTAGTAATGGTTCACGATCCACAGTTGGTGGCGAAATATTTTGTGTTTTTGTATACTATCTCCTTCCCCAACCCAAACCTAAGTCACGTGAAAGGGCAGCACAATCGGAAGTAGCACAATGTCAGAACAGCAGAGAATGTTCGTTTTAATATAAACTGCAGTGCTTGCAGTGGTTTAGAGAAACTGTAGTTTCTGAAATTAAAGTACAAGAATAGGCATAATTTTTCTTCTTATATCAATGTAAAGCCATTTTGTGTTTCCTAAGTGTTTATTTGTTGAAACCTTCAAATATGCCATGCTGGTCGTAACTTCACGTTGCATTGAACTTCCGCAGGACTAAAATGTGCTTTGTTCATTTATTTTTCATTTTGGTTTTATTGTATATTCATTTGATGCATTTTGACAAAATGTGATGAAACAAAACTTTAAACTATGATGAAAATGTAATTTTAAACAGTGTTTTCATTACTGTCTATAAAAATCCAGCCTCCTTGCAACCTAAGCTCCACCCACTTGCAGTTTGTGGCGTAGGCTCCTCCCACCTGCAGTTCTCCGGGCTGCAGCGATCAGTACTTGCGTCAGTTCGCCTCAGTTTGTTGCATGATGCTGCCCAAATGTACACGCAAAGAAGGCGGCGTATCTTTAGTCACAGCAGTGGTGCTGCAGACCTGTCATGTCACAGTGCAAATGCATAAGACAGAATAAAAACATACCTCTGTAAAGCATCCTTCTGGTTACCTTCAAGCGTCCTTCATTCTCCTAACTAGGTTTGAAGGCAAAACCGATGCCGATTTTACTCTTTATCCACTTAACGTTATATACTTTTTACTGGTCTGACGCGAATCCACTCCGTGTGTGTGGCGAGGCGAACTGATGATCGTTCCGGCATGAGAGTTGCGCGCTGTGAGCTTTCACACACTATCTGGCCTCATATGCGGTTTTAAACCGCTCGTTTAATCGGACACTGCTGTTATTAGCGTACTGTGTTTGCAACTGTTATGAAATGAAACGTCGCTAAGTGAGAGGAGAGATTAACTGGCCTTGTCCTGGAAGTTCCGCCTCACACTGGAGTAGTGATGTCACGATACTGGAATTTCTAACTTCGATACGATACCGTACACATTTTACCGATATTCGATACTATTTTTGATACCACAGGGAACAAAATTGCCATACATTTACATTTATTCATTTGGCAGACGCTTTTATCCAAAGCGACTTACAATTGAGGAAAACAGCAAGCGATTCGTCTAAGTAAGCAATATTCACGAGAAGTGCTAGTAATACAAGGTTTCAAATACAACGTAAGGATAGTATAAGCAAGTATATAGTGAACATTAGGGGAAAAAAAATAGAGGTAGACATTTTTTTATTTTTATTTTTTATATTATGAGACAGTTAAGTGCTCATGGAAGAGGTGGGTCTTCAGCTGTTTTTTGAATTGTGAAATTACATTAAACATAACATTAAAGCCCTAAAATGTTTGCATTTTTAAAAAATTTTAATTGATATATTTTTACATAATTTATAAATTGATAATCTAATGTTGATATGACTATACAATTACTAATAAAAGTTGTATTTGTTAATATTAATGGACCAGAGCTTACATAAATAGTTGTATTTTTTAACTAACATTAAAAAGGATTAATAATACTAACAAATGTATTGCTCATTTACTGTTAATGTTAGTTTGTTAATACATTTTTATGATGAACAAATTTTAATTTGCCGTTTATTCACATATAATCATTGATCAGCGCACAGAGACAAAAACACAAACTTTAAAGGCGAGAACTGTTGCATCTTTCTAACATTAACAACGTTTAACCGGAGTGAATGAAACGAGATCATTGATCAGCGCACGCACATAGGCTGCGTCCGAAATCGCCTACTTCCATACTATATAGTAGGCGAATTTGAGTATGAGTCATGAGTAGTATGTCCGAAACCTCAGTATGCAAAAACAGTAGTCGAGAAATACCCGGATGGTCTACTACTTCCGCCGAGATTTGCGAGTGTGGATCGGCTGGACACTTTTCTATCCCATGAGCCCCCGGGAGCTGAGCAACGGTCAATTTTCAAAAGGTAATCAAATAAAAATAGCGGATAACTTTAAGGCGGGTGTCCGTTTTCAAATGTATGTACAGATTAATGAATTATATGAATTATTACGTGAACAAAATATGTTTGTACTGACGCCAATGTACAGGTTATTGTTAATACGTCATAGGTCAAAGAGCACACGGGGGCACATGACAAGAAAACATGGCGGATGCAGTATGTCCGAATTGTATTCATACTACCCCCCCCCACATACTATTTAGAACGTACTGTTTTAACGGTCGATAGGTAGGTACTTACTTTAAATCAGTACGTGCTGTCATAGTATGCGATTTCTGACGCAGCCATAGAGCGCTATGATAAACACGGAAGCGGAAACGTGCATAACACGCGAGAACTATTGCAGAGACTTTACCCACACCAACATTATTTCAAACATCAACTTAACCAGAGCGAATAAAATGATTGGGTGATATTATTGGTGAGCGCACAGAAAGACAGAAAACATGAGGATGGCTGAGGATCTCTGCACGTTAACATTGTTTAACGACTGTTTAACCAAAGCGAAGAAATTATTGATCAGCGCACATACATAGCGCTATGGAAAAAATGGGAAGCATAAACAAGCGTGCATCAAGCGCCAGATGTTTTACAGAGACTCTGCAGTGGACATATTTTTTAACATTAAAACTATTGAAACTGCTGCAAAGTACGAGTCAAGTCTGTGAGAGGAGGCGGGGCTTTGTTGTCACTGCGCTCAAGTGCACTGCAGTGCGTCTCCCTGTCTGAAAAAACAGAACGAGCGAGAACACGCAGCTGGCATCGATACTGTGGGACATGCGTATTGGAACCATTTCAGATTTCTCAGTATCGATACATATCGAAATATTGATATTTTTGACAACACTACACTAAAGGTATTTAGCCAATCACAACGCACAGCTCAACTGTCCACGACACTTAAACGCACGAGAGAGCCATGCCAGAATGAGTCGTTTCAGAAGGCGGGGCATAGAGAACATACAATAATGTTCCTCCTTAAAAAGTAAAAACACATTGCATTACATCAAATACAAACAATAATATTGGTTTTAGCTTGGCAATATTTCTCCTTTAACAACTTTGAAAACACCTGCACTCAGTTTTCAGCTGACATCTTGTTCATTTGACAAATAAACTTGAAACTATAGGCTACAATAATTTATATTGTATTTAACTGTATTTTGTCTAGTGGTTGACCGATATGGGTTTGTTAATGGCCGATACCAATATTAAGAAAGCACTGTGGCTGATCGTCCAGTATAGCACAATTGTAATTAAATGTAACTAATGGTTCATTTTTTTAATTAATCTGACCAAATAACCTGTCCTGTTTAGAGGTCCACTAGTATCAGTTACTTTTTAAACACTCTATGGTCAGATGAATAAAAAAATGAACCTTTTACAGCAGCAAACACTCAAGATTGGTTTACTACATAGAGGAATAAAAAAGTACCCCATGTGTAAATGTAAATCTGCTGCTGTGTCTTTAATTTTTTGGGTCTAATTTTCCGCTGAAGATCCTGGATATCTTGTTCACAGATGGCATCATGGATTCTAGCAAATATAAACAGATAAAAAATAAAAACCTGACTTTATGAAGGGTATGAACAATTTTAGCAATGTGTATTAGAGAAAAGCACATTTATTTCAAAATGACATTTATAATTCTTATTCTCCAATGAAAGGTTAGATTATTGTAACATTTTTCAAGAAAAGATCCAAAGGCTTAACGATGCAGATTTTTTTCACAGCCTTGTTCATATTTACCTAGGCAGGGGTAGGCAACGTCAGTCCTTGAGTGCCGCTGTCCTGCAGATTTTAGCTCCAACCTTAATAAACACACCTGAACAAGCTCATCAGTGTCTTCAGGATTACCAAAACTACAGACAGGTGAGTTTTTTTCAAAGTTAGAGCTAAAATCTGCAGGACAGCGGCACTCCAGGACCGACGTTGCCTACCCCTGATCTAGGGAATTAATAATTTTGAGCACAACTGTATCAGTCTATCACTAATTTTCAATATATTTTGTTCCAGTCTGATGACACAATAAATGGGTTATTATATTATGTTAATTATCGACTTTTAGTATTTTTATAACCATGCCAAGGCTTTGTGTATTTCTGTTACTTACCAATGTAATTCAGGGAATGGCTGAAAAGGCTGGTCCCTTTGTCATTCTGGATCATAATGTATGGGGAAACTCTGAACATCACCCAGGGTCTGACCAGGATCATAATGTTAACTTGAATCCCCAACCTGCTAATAAGTCAGACAGGTAATGAATAAAATACTTTTATTTGTTACTCCAGAATGTACTGTAGTTAGGGGTGTGCAAAATTGGCAAAAAATGTATATCTAGATATTTTCTGGGATTTCCCGATAACGATATGCAGGCGATATTTTAGTTTGGAAAGGGGTATTTTCTATTCCAACATGACAATGCACCTGTCTATGAGACAAGGTTCAGAAAGAAAAAAAACTGTTTCAGTCAGTGTGGAAGAACTTGATTGGTCTGCATAAAACCAAGTCCTGAACCCAGCTGAACACATTTGGTGTGACTTTAAATGCAGTCTTTGAGCCCAAAACTCATCAATCCACATCAATGGTTTGTACACGGGTAAAGCCAATTTGGAACAGATAAAAAGGTGCTTCCAAAACTGTTGCAACAGAGATGGAAACAAAATTTCTTACAATGCCATTTGTAGAAATGCAATTTAATACTATTTTAAAAGCTCCTTTTCCTGTCCCAAAATGACGACTCTTGTGCACAAGTCATTGGTGTTTGGTGATGAGTTCTTTGCTCAAAGTCTGCATTCATAATGACACCAAAAGGTGTTCAGCTGGGTTTAGGATTTGGCTTTATGCAGACCAGTCAAGTTCTTCCACACTGACTGAATCAATTATTTCTTTCTGAACCTTGTCTCACACAAAGGGGCATTGTTATGATGGAATAAAAAAGGGTCCTTCCCAAACTGTTGCTATTAAATTAGAAGCACACAATTCCATAGAATATCATGATATGCTGCAGCATAAAGATTTGTACTCATGGAAATTACTAAAGTCATTAAACCTTATTAGATAGGGTGACCCAATGCTTTTGGCAATATAGTGTATCCTGCACACCCCTAACTGTAGTTTGTAAATCTGCCTTTTCCGGCACAGAATATATATGGATTACAATGCCACCACTCCAGTCGATCCAGAGGTGATTAGAGCTGTCACTGAAGCTTTAACTGATGCATGGGGAAATCCCAGCAGTAATTACTTGCCAGGTACAGTATCTGACCTTTAATGTGACATACAGCAGATCTATCATTGAATCATTGACGTAATACAAGCTCACGTTTCTCAATTATCACAGGTCTGAAAGCCAAAGACACCATTTACCGTTCCAGAGACACTGTTGCAAGGATGGTCGGTGGCAAAGC
The DNA here is from genome assembly GCA_026939265.1 of Oreonectes daqikongensis. Taxonomy (NCBI): domain Eukaryota; kingdom Metazoa; phylum Chordata; class Actinopteri; order Cypriniformes; family Nemacheilidae; genus Oreonectes; species Oreonectes daqikongensis. The sequence continues at coordinate 756,366 of JAOTQM010000446.1, read as the reverse complement.
ATCAGACATTATATTTACTTCAGGAGGAACTGAGGTGAGGTTAGAAATCACATATTTGTAGAAAATGTTTAAAGGAACAGTTCACCCAAAAATGAAAATTAGTGGCCAAGAACTGTTTGGTTACAAGCATTCTTCCATTATCAGATCAAAGAAATGTATACAGATTTGGAACAACTCGAGGGCGAATAAATGATGACAGAATTTTTATCTTTGGGTGAACTGATCCATTTAACAAGGTTTTTCCTGCATATAAATAATCCATTTAACAGGGTTTTTCTGTCTAGTAAGATGTTTCAATTGCCAAAGGTTTGGACATGTTGCCACAAGATGTAGGGAACAGTGCAGGTGTGCCGATGTGGAGGAAATCACGAGTATGGCAAATGTGAGGAGGGAGTACTACCGAAATGTTGTAATTGTGGAGAGGCACACAGTGAGCAAGGGAATGGTGGTGGGGGTGCAACACTTATTAATTATGAAATATTGTATAGAATACTGGATAAAGGAAGGGATCAGGAATACATTGTTGTAAAGATATAGAACAGAGGACATGAGATAGTTATCATAAATTATTATAACCAATGTAAAACATTGGAATTAGATAAGATGAAGGAAGTGTGGGGACTAAAACGCACATAATACGTTATGAGGAGGGAGGCACACAGATGTTAATGGACAAGTGGTCGAGGACTTAATAGAAGAAAGGGAGCTGGTCCATTTGAATGAACAAGGAGAGATGTTCATACAGGAATAGAATCTGTGCTGGATTTGACACTGGCTTCAAATAATCTAGCTAGTAAGTGTAATTGGGATATTGAAGAATCTAGTATGGGAAGTGATCATTATCCAATAGTAACGACATTGGATATTGATACAGATAGAGCAGTAAGGCTTTAAGAGAGAGGTGGGTGTTTGAAAAAGCAAACTGGACAAAATTTGAAGAAATGTGTGAGGCAGTGACAGAAACAACAAATCAACATTCCATTTACCATGCAGGAAATTAAAAGAGCAATTTATTACTTATATAATACAAACTCCACTCCAGGAAAGGATCAGATCAGGTATGTAATGTTGAGACACTTTAAAGATTGGGCTCGTAAGAAAGATTTTAGAGCTGTATAATGGAGTGTGGGAGGAAGGAAGACTACCAAAAACTTGGAAAGAAGCCATAATAATTTATATTAGGAAACAGGGAAAGGACCCTTCAAAGCCTTCTAACTATAGACAAATAGCCCTTACATCAAATACACTCCCCTCCAAAAGTATAGGTGTAACCAACATGAAAACCAGAGAGCGGTCTATGGGTGAAAAACAAGCAATTGTGAAGCTGAGAGAAGGAAAGTCAATCAGAGCCATTGCACACACATTGGCCATAGCCATTTCAACCATTTGGAATGTCCTGAAGAAGAAAGAAGCCACTGGTGTACTAAGTAACAGATATCGAACAGGTAGACCAAGGAAAACAACTGCAGTCGATGACAAAAACATTGTGAAAGCTGTCAGGAAAGACCTTAAAACAACTGTAAGTGAGATTAGCAACAACCTCCAGAGGGCAGGAGTAAAGGTTTCACAATCTACTGTTCGCAAAAGACTTCATGATTGCAAGTACAGAGGCTACACCAGAAGATGCAAACCACTCATTAGCAAGAAGAATAGGAAGGCCAGGCTGGAATTTGACAAAAAGTACAGAGATGAGCCTCAAAGATTCTGGGACAAAGTTTTATAGACTGATGAGACAAAGATTAACCTTTACCAAAGTGACGGAAAGGCTAAAGTTTGAAGAAAGAAAGGATCTGCTCATGATCCCAAACATACAAGCTCATCTGTGAGAAACAGTGGAGGTAGTGTCATGGCTTGGGCTTGCATGGCTTCTTCTGGGATGGGCTCATTAATCTTCATTTATGATGTAACACATGATGGCAGCAGCAAAATGAACTCAGAAGTCTACAGAAACATTTTGTCTGCCAATTTAAAGAAAGATGCAACCAAACTTATTGGGAGATCCTTCATCATGCAGCAAGATAATGACCCAAAACATACTGCCAAAACAACAAAGGAGTTTATCAGGGGGAAGAAGTGGCAGTTTTTAGACTGGCCAGGTCAATCTCCAGACTTCTATAGAGCATGCCTTTTACCTGCTAAAGAGGACACTAAAGGGGGTATCTCCCAAAACAAACAACAATTGAAAGAGGCTACGCTGAAAGCCTGGAAAAGCATCAAAAAAGAAAAATGCAAAAGTTTGGGGATGTCAATGGGTCACAGGCTTGATGAAGTTATTGAAAGCAAAGAATTTGCAACCAAATATTAAGTCTTATTCACTTTAATCTATGTTTATTCTATCTGTTCCAATACTTTTGCTCACGTGAAAATGGGTGGGTTCAAACAAAAGGTGATATCTTCGAAGTTGTTTGTCAGATCCAGATGTAAATACTTGGAAATAAAAGCTGGCATGTAAGTCTCTTGTCTCATATTTATATTTTGATGTCAAACCCAAATATGTTTTCAGTCTACAACAAAAATAAAGGAATTGGCCTCACTGTCCCAATACTTTTAGAGGGGAGTGTATGTGTAAAGTAATGGAAAAGATGGTTACGGAACAATTAACATACATATTGGAAAAGAAAAGAGTAATAACAAAGTACCAAAGTGGTTTTAGGATAGGAAGAGGGACAATGAATCCAATTGTGTGTTTGGAAAATGAGTTTAGAAAAGCACAGATAAATAAAGAATCAGTAATAGCAGTATTTTTCGACGTAGAGAAAGCGTATGATATGATGTGTAAGGAGGGACTATTAATAAAGTTAAAAATGATGAACGTAGATGGAAGAATATGTAACTGGATTAAAGATTTTATGGTAAGAAAAATACAGGTAAAAATAGGGAATGAGATGTCAAATGCATTTGAGTTAGAAAATGGAACTCTGCATGGAAGTGTAATAAGTCCATTGATCTTTTCTATAATGATCAATGATGTGTTTAATCAGGTACAACAAGGCATAGGTAGATCTCTTTTTGTGGACGATGGAGCTCTCTGGAAAAGAGGAAGGAATATTTCATATACTAATAGGAAGATACAGGAAGCAATCCGAGTGGTAGAAGAGTGGGCATGTGATGGGGTTTAATTTTTCAGTGGAGAAAACTAAAACAGTAATTTTCTACAGGAAGAGGGCTATTCCAGAAATGGAATTGAAGATGTATGAAAGACCGGTAGAGAAGGTGAAGGTTTTTAGGTATGTATTTTGATATGAAACTTACATGGAATGAACATATAAACAGAATAATTCAGAAATGTCAGATGTTGTTTAACATCATGAGGTTTGTAAGTGGAGTGGATTGGGGGGGCAAGTTTTTCTTCATTAAAGAAAATGTGCTTAAACTGCAGACTTTCAGCTTTAATTTGAGGGTATTTACATCCAAATCAGGTGAACGGTGTAGGAATTACAACAGTTTGTATATGTGCCTCCCACTTTTTAAGGGACCAAAAGTAATGGGACAGATTAACAATCATAAATCAAACTTCCACTTTTTAATACTTGGTTGCAAATCCTTTGCAGTCAATTACAGCCTGAAGTCTGGAACGCATAGACATCACCAGACGCTGGGTTTCATCCCTGGTGATGCTCTGCCAGGCCTCTACTGCAACTGTCTTCAGTTCCTGCTTGTTCTTGGGGCATTTTCCCTTCAGTTTTGTTTTCAGCAAGTGAAATGCATGCTCAATCGGATTCAGGTCAGGTGATTGACTTGGCCATTGCATAACATTCCACTTCTTTCCCTTAAAAAACTCCATCTGCACTGTGAAGCGCCGTCCAATGAGTTGTGAAGCATTTGGCTAAATATGAGCAGATAATATTGCCCGAAACACTTCAGAATTCATCCTGCTGCTTTTGTCAGCAGTCACATCATCAATAAATACAAGTGAACCAGTTCCATTGGCAGCCATACATGCCCACGCCATGACACTACCACCACCATGCTTCACTGATGAGGTGGTATGCTTTGGATCATGAGCAGTTCATTTTCTTCTCCATACTCTTCTCTTCCCATCACTCTGGTACAAGTTGATCTTTGTCTCATCTGTCCATAGGATGTTGTTCCAGAACTGTGAAGGCTTTTTTAGATGTTGTTTGGCAAACTCTAATCTGGCCTTCCTGTTTTTGAGGCTCACCAATGGTTTACATCTTGTGGTGAACCCTCTATTCACTCTGGTGAAGTCTTCTCTTGATTGTTGACTTTGACACACATACACCTACCTCCTGGAGAGTGTTCTTGATCTGGCCAACTGTTGTGAAGGGTGTTTGCTTCACCAGGGAAAGAATTCTTCGGTCATTGCTTCACCAGGGAAAGAATTCTTCGGTCATCCACCACAGTTGTTTTCCGTGGTCTTCCGTGTCTTTTGGTGTTGCTGAGCTCACCGGTGCGTTCTTTCTTTTTAAGAATGTTCCAAACAGTTGATTTGGCCACATCTAATGTTTTTGCTATCTTTCTGATGGGTTCGTTTTGTTTTTTCAGCCTAATGATGGCTTGCTTCACTGATAGTGACAGCTCTTTGGATCTCATATTGAGAGTTGACAGTAACCGATTCCAAATGCAAATAGCACATTTGAAATTAACTCTGGACCTTTTATCTGCTCGTTGTAAATGGGATAATGAGGGAATAACACACACCTGGCCATGGAACAGCTGAGCAGCCAATTGTCCCATTACTTTTGGTCCCTTAAAAAGTGGGAGGCACATATACAAACTGTTGTAATTCCTACACTGTTCACCTGATTTGTATGAAAGTCTGCAGTTAAAGCACATCTTGTTTGTTTAATTTCAAATCCATTGTGGTGGTGTATAGAGCCAAAAACATTAGAATTGTGTTGATGTCCCAATATTTATGGACCTGACTGTATGTGGCAATGGTTCGGTCTGTGTTTGATTATGGTTGTGTGGTATATGGTATAACTAAAAAGGCCATGTTAGAAAAACTTAATAAAGTGCTAGCACAACCACAAGCTATGAGGCAGTGTTGTGGAGCAGTAAAGACGACACCCATCCCAGCACTACAAATATTAGTAGGAGAGATGCCATGTAAGAAGAAAAAATTCATGATTAATTACTTGGCTAATCTTAAGGGACACAAATAAGCACACCCTATAAAAAAGGTTTTAGAGAAGTGTTGGGAACAAAATAAGCGGAATAAAGTATCCCTACAGCATTCTCGGCCAGATTTTACCCCGATTTTCCCCTCCCGAGAATCTTTGAAAAAATTGTATTCATGGGCTCGATCGGGTCCAATGTTGTGAGGCATTCACAGATCGAATCTTACACATCCCGATCTGCTCCGAGAAGAATCGGAGCCAATCGGATGACGTTAGTACTTTTACAACAACCAGTGAGAGACAAGACTACAAGATGACGGAGTGAACTTAAACTTAAAACTTAAACAGAACTTAAAAAATGTAAACCGGAACAGACAGCTGCTGCAGTGCAGTGCATTGGATAGCGGAGATATAGGAACAGCTTATTGAAATGTGGCAACAGAACAAATACCTCTATAATGCATCCTTCAAGTTGTTGCTTCGCGTTGTTAATTGTGTTGTTTAGCGAGTGATCATGAGCTGCTGCTGCTGCTTGGTTTTTACTGGCAGCTTGCATCCATTGTACCGCAGTACTGCCATCTTCTGGTGATCGTGAACTCCTGTAGTCTGAGGCAGGCTTAACTGGTTTCAGCTGTGCCTCATTTCCTGTTTGTCCCTTCATCTGTGTATATACAGGTGCTGGTCATATAATTAGAATATCATCAAAAAGTTGATTTATTTCACTAATTCCATTCAAAAAGTGAAACTTGTATATTATATTCATTCAATACACACAGACTGATATATTTCAAATGTTTATTTCTTTTAATTTTGATGATTTTAACTGACAACTACTGAAAATCCCAAATTCAGTATCTCAGAAAATTAGAATATTACTTAAGACCAACACAAAGAAAGGATTTTTAGAAATCTGGGCCAACTGAAAAGTATGAACATGAAGAGTTTGAGCATGTACAGCACTCAATACTTAGTTGGGGCTCCTATTGCCTGAATTACTGCAGCAATGCGGCGTGACGTAGTCGATCAGTCTGTGGCACTGCTCAGGTGTTATGAGAGCCCAGGTTGCTCTAATAGTGGCCTTCAGCTCTTCTGCATTGTTGGGTCTGGCATATCGCATCTTTCTCTTCACAATACCCCATAGATTTTCTATGGGGTTAAGGTCAGGCGAGTTTGCTGGCCAATTAAGAACAGGGATACCATGGTCCTTAAACCAGGTAGTGGTAGCTTTGGCACTGTGTGCAGGTGCCAAGTCCTGTTGGAAAATGAAATCTGAATCTCCATAAAGTTGGTCAGCAGCAGGAAGCATGAAGTTCTCTAAAACTTCCTGGTATACGGTTGCGTTGACCTTGGATCTCAGGAAACACAGCGGACCAACAGCAGTAGATGACATGACACCCCAAACCATCACTGACTGTGGAAACGTGGATTCTGTGCCTCTCCTTTCTTCCTCCAGACTCTGGGACCCTGATTTCCAAAGAAAATGCCAAATTTACTTTCATCAGAGAACATAACTTTGGACCACTCAGCAGCAGTCCTGTCCTTTTTGTCTTTAGCCCAGACGAGACGCTTCTGACGCTGTCTGTTGTTCAAGAGTGGCTTGACACAAGGAATGTGACAGGTGAAACCCATGTCCTGCATACGTCTGTGCGTAGTAGTTCTTGAAGCACTGACTCCAGCTGCAGTCCACTCTTTGTGAATCTCCCCCACATTTTTGAATGGGTTTTGTTTCACAATCCTCTCCAGGGTGCAGTTATCCCTATTGCTTGTACACTTTTTTCTACCACATCTTTTCCTTCCCTTCGCTTCTCTATTAATGTGCTTGGACACAGAGCTCTGTGAACAGCCAGCCTCTTTTGCAATGACCTTTTGTGTCTTGCCCTCCTTGTGCAAGGTGTCATTGGTCATCTTTTGGACAACTGTTTAGTCAGCAGTCTTCCCCATGATTGTGTAGCCTACAGAACTAGACTGAGAGACCATTTAAAGGCCTTTGCATGTGTTTTGAGTTAATTAGCTGATTAGAGTTTTGGCACCAAGTGTCTTCAATATTGAACTTTTTCACAATATTCAAATTTTCTGAGATACTGAATTTGGATTTTCAGTAGTTGTCAGTTATAATCATCAAAATTAAAAGAAATAAACATTTGAAATATATCAGTCTGTGTGTAATGAATTAATATAATATACAAGTTTCACTTTTTGAATGGAATTAGTGAAATAAATCAACTTTTTGATGATATTCTAATTATATGACCAGCACCTGTATAACCCATGTGTTCAGTTGTCTTGTGTCGATCGTTGTTTAATGTTACGCCTCATGTCTCTTGAATGTCTCTTGGATGTTTATGTTACCCTTTTGTGGACTTAAAGGAACATTAAAGATATATATGTGTATATATACTGCATTTGGAGCCGCTCCTGGTATTCCTTCCTGCCATCCCTAACCCACTGCATGACGGTAATGAGTAAATCAATGCTGTGTTTTTTTCCATTGTCTAATCTAATTAAAATAAGTGAAATACATCATCCCACACACTATGGAGGATTAAATCAATATTAGATTTAATTCTTCCATTAGCCTAATACTAGACTTATTAGACTTATTATATTAGTCACACTATACTTTAAATTGTTTTAGAACATTTAACATCCTACCATCTTAATAAACACCACAAAGACAATTAGTGCAAAAAACATAGTTTATTCTGGAAAGAGAAGTTGACTGTTTCTTCAATATTTACTTTAGAAATATGCATTTCTTCCTTGCTAATAGAACAACAACATTTTGTCACAGATGAGTGCAGACTAACAATGTTTTTACATTACAATGGTCAAAATGGCAACATCATATCAATGAATGAATGTTGTTTCCAACTCAGCAGTTGTTAACCTCCTGAATTCTTTTTTTGATCTTTAAAGCCAGTAATGCATTACAATTAGACATTTAACATCCATACATTTGATAACTGGTCAAATTTACCCCACATATATTTAAAATTTGTGCAACTGTACAACTTGCGCGAACTTGATGCAACTCTTTTGCATAGCTGACGTGAAGCACGCACATTACTTTTAAAATAGCCAAATATAGCTTATATATTAGCAAAGCAAGCATGGATGGATGGATGCAATGTATTTATGAAATATACTGATGCTTTTGTAAGATACAAGGATTAATGCGTTTATAAAGCAAACGTATGTTGTATAGACAGATAAATTCTCAGGCAAACGTAGTAGATGAATATATGTATTATAAATTACTACTGTAAACATATGATGGACCGACTATGTATAGCCCTATAAAATAAACTCTTGCAAATCCCCTGCTGACTTTGTAAGTTTATTTTAACTGATAGAGACAGAATTTCAATCAAAAAAATCAGGAAAATAAATGTATATAAAGCTTTTAAATTGATTTGCATATCAGTCAGTGAAATAAGTATTTGATCCCTGAGCAAAACCAAAGATATTAGTATAACAAGATGCACCAATGCCGTTACAATGAATGGGAAGGAATGCAATGCTCAAAATGGCCACCCTAGTGACGCTTTGCGCATGCGTAGTATCTAAATCAATATGAAAACTAAAGTTTTATGCACAATTTTATCATAGGAAACAAACGTTATGGTACGGTACGATACCGTTACGGATTTTTAAATGTTGTTTTTAAATATGTTGTGTAATTGGGATTTTAGCCGGCGATTGTAGAAACATCAGTATTCCCATTTACTCCTTGTTTGAATTACGTAGCAACTGCCCGGCAGACCAATAGGAGCTCGGGCGGCGTGTTGCAAAAATGGCCACCGAGTGGCAGGACTTTCCTAAATGGGTTTTGGCAAAACATAACTTTGTAACAGATTTTCTATGGGACTGTAGGGTCTGGAGACTGACTAGGACACTTAAATGTGCTTCTCCTTGAGACTCTCTTTGGTTGTCTTGGTGATATTTGAGTGTTCTGGTTGGGGGGAGGAGGTTCTCGTCCAAGATTTTATGGTACATGGCCCTGTTTCTCAGCCACTTAGTGCGGTGAAGTCATCCTTTATCCGTAGCAGGGAATAAAGCCCCAAAGCATAAAGTTTTCAACACTGTGCTTGACCGTAGAATTGGTTTTCTTGGGGATGGTTATTGTTTTTTCATGAGAACGTCTGTATAAATAAGTCTGCAGGCTCCTCTGTAGGGCTGTGCGATTTGGGGAAAATATCTAATTGCGATTATTTTGACAGATATTGCGATTGCGATTCGATTTGCGATTTAATTTTGCAAAGTTAAGCTTCAGCTCAGTACTGTCAATAGTGTGAGTATTGTTACCCCACTGAATAAAAAAAACAATGGAAACCATCAGTTATAGTGTGTTTTGGGCATTATTTTTACTGTTTTTTTTTTTTATTGGTTCTATCTGCCAGATTACATCCCAGCAAAAGAACCCGTCAAATACCAGTAGACACCATTAGAGTTTACATTAAAACCAATACAATTTTCATTATAACCATCAAATTTTCGATTGTGTTTTGGGAGGAGTTCTATTGTTTTTTCAGCAGGGAAGATATAATGGTATTAATACTCACAGAATGAACTTAATTACTGAATTTCACTGGAAATTTTAGTTTATTTTGAATAAATAAAGAACTGTGGCCTATTACTTTAGTCAATTAATAAAATATTACAAATGTTACATAGGCTACTTAGAAATTAGCAAAGCAGTTAGATTGAATGTACATTTGTTATAAACGTGGAGCCAGGTGCAAGCTAACACAGATGCGCTCGTGGAGACTTGCGGTGTGGAGCTGGACATTACAAGCATTACGAAACAGGCTGCATGTGTGCGGCAAGTGTAAGTAAACGTCTCGCCCGTGAAACGCAGGATACGCGCCGGGCACACGTGGCAGAGAGACGCGAGTATGAGAAGCATTCCGAAACCCCACAATCCCACTAGCTCTCTCTCCCATGTTCTGTTTGTTATTTTGTAATGGTGGGCGTTTACGCAGGCTAGGGCAGTGCTGATTGGGCAGAACGGAGGTGCGCTCACTCAATTGGTTAGTAAGACTGTCACTCAAGGCGAGCCGGGCAGTCATCCTTTTTGCAGATGCGTTTCATATTTTTCACATCGCAGCCTTTGCGATTAGCAAGTCGCAATTGACTCAAATCGCGATTGCGATTCGATTTTGATTAATCGCCCAGCCCTATTCCTCTGTCATAAAACTCATGCAGTCAGACAGAGATAAATTCACAGTGGAGGTGTGAGTTTGTAATTCTGCGAACCCGTAAAATTCACTTCTCATGTGCTCAGTCACATGATAATTCGCACATAGATAATAATTATAATGGAATAAAATCAATATTTTAAAATGCCAATTTTAAATGTTTTCATATTTTTTTTTGTCTTTTTTTCTGTTCTTATCATTTCCCACTCTGTGTAGTGAAGCTGCGATCCTGATCTATTGGTCAAGTTAGCTAGAACTTATTTAAACTTGTGTGTGCATGCGTGATCCATCTACAGCTGAAACGTATAAAACTCTGAATCATCTGGTCATCATACAAACCATAAACATAATAAATACCTAGATGCCGCATTGGCTGCTTTGCTCCGCTGCTGCGATAGTCAACGGTGCCGCCATCTTCTGTAGGGCAAAAACCCGCTAAACACATAGAAGTCAATGGGAGAGCTGAGCCTTTTCATTATTAAAAGCACAATTAAGCATTTATCACTGCTCTTCACAAAACCATCTAACGTTACCATTGTATGACAATCACTCCAAACCCACAGCCAGATGTTGTCATAACCACCACCGACTACATTAATTAACTATGAGTCTAAAATATAGGCCAACCAATAAATATCAGCAAACAGGATTAAATATAAAACATACCTTACCTTGTCGTGGAGCAGTTTATTGTTTATTATATGCTAATGCTGGCACAGCTAACAGTAAATACAAAAAAATGTGCGGATGATTAGTGCAATTATCTGTGACTGCGCAACTATGTGATACATTTTTTTTAATTATTTACAGATAACGTAACTAAAAAAATTATTTGTTTTGCAATATTTATACATCTGGCTGGGGCAAATAAGATTATGTGACTTTTAAAATAAATAATAATTGCCAATTTAACACTATTAAAGAACTACACTACCCATAACCCTGAAGCAGGATCCTTAAGATTAAACTCCATTCCATTTCGACACAGAAACATAAACAAAGTATTTATGTACATTATACGCGAAATACAATAAAAATAGAGTGATTCGATTTATTAAGCCATTTTTAAGCAGTTTCTTTATTTTATTGAAAATAAATGCTTGTATATGATCTAAAATGTGAAAATGTAGCGAGTTCCGCAAAACAGGAATTCGAACATGCATTAGCGGTGTTGTCAGAACGTCACGCGTCTTACTCACTACGCCACTGAAGCTGTTGGTAAAGCGTTGTTTGTACACTCTAAAATACGCATGCTTTCGTCACCTATGCTAAAATTACACTTTAGTCTGAAATATTTTAATTATTTTTAATGAGCCTCATTATGCACACTTGTTTCAACTATTTTTTTCTGAACGCTAGGGTATGGCAACTGCCATATTCTGCCATACGCAAATGCCGCCCCTGTTGGATACTATAGCATATACAAGACAAGCAAAAGAACAAACAACCGCATGTTGAAGTAGTCGAAAATAGAATACAGACATGTTGAGGTTGTTTCTGAGATTTATTCGAATTATCCAACAAAACGCCCAAGGTAATATAATTTGATTTACATAACATCTACCAAAAAATAAGGTTTTCACTGGGGAAATTGCTTTTTTGTCATCATTTTAGACATTTTCAAAGGCAAAAGAGGTTCTCTTATAAATCCGGTAAAACACTAACAGTAGTAAAACTTGTATGTGATAAACAAATAACCCTGCCCTGCATTATAAATAGTATGAAATGGCAGTATATAGACCGTTCCATCGGACGCGCGCTTGACCCTGTTAACTTCCGGTTTGTGTTTGGCTAGTGTCTAATAATATAACTTTATATTTAATTTAATTTATGTTAATATTAATTTATATTATTATTTTACTGTATAGTAATTGTATTAAATAAACGATTTGTTGAATTTTGTTGTATGTTCATTTTATTAAATAAACAATTTGTTGAATGGGTCTTGTTTGAATTGAAAGAAACCGTATGGGACATTGACATCTAGCGGTTGAGATTGGTATTGTGGTCTAAATTAAAAATATTGGAGAGACAAGTTTGGTCAAGTAACGTTTTTTTCTCGGTTTCTTTCGCTTGTTATCAGAAATAATCTACAGGCACTCTATTATTTCTGGATGTGTACCGGAAGTTAAATTGGGGTCAAAATAGCACGCATGCGCAGTAACGTTTGTTTATGTTTTCATTTAGAAACTGTCTATAGTAATATAGTAAAGATGCACTGTTTTGATTTCCCCAGTATTTTAAAGTCGACGAACTGTGTTCTGATCACGTGCATTTTCTCTACCTTAAATTATTTCACATTATTGAAATGTACATAATTGTAAAGCAAATTATAAAGCCTAAATTAATGCTTGACAAGCTTGAGTTTTAACAGTTCCGTATGACAATAAATAATTTTTCAAATCTAACCATTGATAACTGGAGCCAAAACGTTTCTGTACTCCACGTAAATAGTAAAGTATTGAAATTAGTTGAGAAATAAAACCTTATTGTGTTTTTATCTAGAAAATCGCAGCTCCGCCATTCACTTACATGTGTTTATGTTGTCTTTTGCCCTTACCAATATGGCGGCGGGGTTGACGTACGATCCAGGGGACAATGAGGTGTCTAGGTATTATATATTCTGTCTATAATACAGACACGTATAGACCGTTTCATCGGACGCGCACGCGTCTGACCCACAGTTAATTTCCGGTTTATGTTTGGCTAGTGTCTAATAATATAACTATTTATATTTATATTTAATTTAATTTATGTTAATATTAATTTATATTATTATTTTATTGTATAATAATAATGCTGTAATAATGCTTAAGTAAATGCTTTGTATGGGAAATGCTGAAGTTTCCTCTGTGTAGTTCTGCACAGATCTTTAATCTGTTTCATGATCATCTTTACTCCATTGGGGAAATCTTGCATGGAGCTCCAGACCAAGGGCAATTGATAGTTATTTTTTGGGGCCGATACCGATTTTAACAAACAACTATCGTCCGATGCTGATATTGGTATCAGCCACTTCTCAACGCATGTTTGACAAACTATATTTTGTACAAATTGTATGTTGTTTTCTCAAGTATTTACTTATTTTGCTCATAGAAAAACATTGAATTATTCATGAGACATACAAAAGACAGCCCTACAACCAGGGCTAGACATTTCAGAGGGGTGGCACTGGTAGCACCAGCCCTAAATTTGGTAGCACCAGAGTTGTGGGGTGGGACAAGAAAAAAGAAACACTAAAATTACATCTAAACATGTTTACTACACCAATAAAATAATTACAAATGAATACAAATCATTATTGTTAATACACTTTCAACACTTCAACCATATTTAAAGCACATCTTTAACAAACTAAAATTATTGTATGCTACTTTTTCCCTTTATCTGTTGTGAACAACTGAGAATACAATTCGTTTTTTATCAGTGAGTGTTTTGGGGCCCGTCTTTTGTTGTTTGACGAACATTATAAACAAGAACGCTTTTATAAATCAACTGTGTTTACTCTTTTAAAATCATAATGACAACAGAAACTACCCAAATGACCCTGATCAAAAGTTTACACAACCTGGTGATTTTGGCCTGATAACATGCACACAAGTTGACACAAACGGGTTTGAATGGCTATTAAAGGTAACCATCCTCACCTGTGATCTGTTTGCTTGTAATTGGTGTGTGTGTATAAAGGTCAATGAGTTTCTGGACTCCTGACAGACCCTTGCATCTTTCATCCTGTGCTGCACTGACGTTTCTGGATTCTGAGTCATGGGGAAAGCAAAAGAATTGTCAAAGGATCTGTGGGAAAAGGTAGTTGAACTGTATAAGGCAGGAAAGGGATATAAAAAGATATCCAAGGAATTGAGAATGCCAATCAGCAGTGTTCAAACTGTAATTAAGAAGGTGAAAATGAGGGATTCTGTTAAAACCAAACCGCGGTCAGGGAGACCAACTAAAATTTCAGCCACAATTGCAAGGAAAATTGTTTGGGATGCAAAGAAAAACCTACAAATAAAATACAGGTGAAATACAGGACTCGTGGTGTAGCTGTTTCAAGATGGACAATAAGGAGGCACTTGATACAAGATGGGCTGCTTGGTCGCCAAAAGAAAGCCATTACTATGCAAATGCCACAAAGTATCCCGCTTACAATACGGCAAACAGCACTGAGACAAGCCTCAAACCTTCTGGCACAAAATCATTTGGAGTGATAAGACCAAAATTTAACTTTTTGGCCACAACTATAAGCGCTACATTTGGAGAGTCAACAAGGAATATGATGAAAGGTACACCATTCTTACTGTGAAACACGGAGGTGGATTTGCTGATGTTTTGGAGATGACATAGAGAACAGGGTCAAAAGGTCAAAAACGAGATCAAAGTAAAAAGTGTCCCTATCTACCTGAATTCACCTTCTATTAGTGGTGTAACGGAACACAAAGCTCACGGTTTGGATCATATTGTGGATTTGTGTCAGAGAATTGTGAAAATATTCTGATGATATGTTTCTAAACTGTTATTTTTCATCTTCTAAGTTATCTCATACAATATGCATGCATTATTTAAAAAAATAACAATATGTATAACAAATAAATATGATATAAACGTGTAGTCAGAGTAAACTGTTGACAAATGGATCTTTTAAGATCAGATTATAAATGTGACAGGTGTTATGAGGTGGTAATCTTGGAGTACTTATCTCGACTTACTTTCTCTCATCGTTTTAAATGCGTTACTTAATTATAAGTGGGCGGCACATCAAAATTGCTGAAGTGGTGCGCATCATTTGACTCAACACAACATTACTTAAACTGCTGCGTAAGCTGGCTGTAGAGTTAAAGTTAACATATACACGAGAATGTGCTTTAATATTGTATTCGTCCAGCTACTGGAGAGAGGGAGTGTGCACTAAAACTATCTTTTACTCTATGATGAATAAACTCACAGTTATCTGTGGGTCAAATGCATTCCGAACTGTAGAGCACGGATCTGTACGGATCAACCACGATCCGTTTCACCACTACCCTCTAATAAGGTGCTTCTATTATTGAAAACTGATCAACTAAATCCAATATTGGGGCTTTCCTAATATTGTTGGCTTACTTTTTTAAATTGGCAGTTTTAACATTATTTTTAAATACTGCTTTGGAGCGAAAAGTCTACTGAATAAGTCAGTGTAAATAATGCGGTCTGCAGCCTTTGTCCTGTGGGGATCATGTGGAGCATGACTCTTGTGTTAAGAGTTGTGTTGAAACCCTAATGCAAATTTCCACTGTTTTTTGCATCATCTCTCATTTTTTTCTTGACCTTCAGGCCAATAATTTGGTGTTTCACACAGCAGTGGAGCATTTCAGGAAATGTGTGACTTCTTCAGAGGGAAACACGTGCATCCAGCAGCTGAATGGAAGAGGGTCTCTGCCCCATATAATTACTTCGAATGTGGAGCATGACTCCATCAAAGTCACAGTTGAACACTTGTTAAAAGATGACAAAGCAGGTTAGCAGGACTAATCTTTGCTTGCAAAACTATACTGTATATAGAGACATTGTTCTCCTGCGGTTTGACTTTATAAATTATGCTTGATTTTAATTCTCTACTTCTCTTTACCTTTTTCCTACCATAATGCAGAGGATTTTGCATTCAACACTGTGTTAGACTAAATGCCCATTTCATTAAATCTTTGGTAACGTGTTAGATTACGGCCTGCAATGTACTGCATAATTAAACAGAATTTACAGTAACTAATTGTAACAATAATGTACTGCTACAGTACATATCTGTAGGTAAAATATGCAAAGTTCAGGGAATAAAGTGGTATGAGTTAAAATATCTTTTAAACACATTAAAACTCATCTTCAATCGCTGCTTCAATCTTTGCAATGCTTTTATTAATTAAAATTAAAGAAATGAGCAAAATGCTAAGGCGAAAGATGAAGTGCGTTTCTCAGCAGGTGTTCTTGTAAACGGACTGGGCTAGGGATCGACTTTCCCCTTATGATGTAGATATGTTATACCTCAATTTAAACAATATAACAGGACAACCATATACCAACTCAAGTGTTTATATGTTCTTTAAGTTCCTGTCCGCTTTATTAGCATGTTCTGCATGAGGAAAAACAAGTTGGGCACAGCCTCATGATTACAAGAAAATGCTAAACTTTGGGTTGCGTGTAAACTTTTATTAAATTGTACAAGTTTAAATACTTTCCCCAAATTGTGTATTTTGTTCCCTTTTACCTACAGATATGTACTGTTTAGGTTTACTGTAAATTCTGTTTAATTATGGGGTACATTGCGGGCCGTAATCTAAAGAAATGAACTTATAAATTAAAGTGGTATTTCTTATGCTTTTGTAATTGCTAAGACAAAGAAACTAAGCATTGTGCTGTAGTTAGACCTGATTTTGACCTGATTTGATTCTTGTTGTAGATGTCACATTTGTGCCCGTTTCCAAGGTGACTGCACGGGTGGAGGTAGAGGATGTCATTGCAGCGATTCGTCCGACCACCTGCTTGGTGTCAGTTATGCTGGCCAACAATGAGACGGGAATCATTATGGTAAGCATGCCTGTCATTTTCAGATTTATGTGATAAATAATAAAATGTGTAATATAATTATTAGGACATATTTTAATATATAACATTATATGATTATAATATGTTATATGTAATACATCTTTTATCGATTTAGCATGAATTGCCAGGTAAAAGATCCTTTTTTCCAACAGCCAATTAAAGACATTTGTCAGAGGGTTAAGGAGGTAAGCAAACGAAGGTCTCTGTCAACTCCCAGAATCCTCCTGCACACTGATGCAGCCCAGGCTATTGGAAAGATACGCGTGAATTGCCAAGAGCTGGGAGTAGACTACATTACCATTGTAGGGCACAAGGTGAGTAATAAGAGATGCTGTTCATATATCATCTGTCTCTGAGCAAAGCAAATTAGAGAACACTATTCTCTCGATGATGTGTTTCAGTTTTATGGCCCTCGTATCGGGGCTTTGTTTGTGAATGATCCTGGAACCAAAACCCCTGTGTACCCTTTGCTTTTTGGAGGAGGACAAGAGCGCAATTTCAGACCAGGGTATAATTTTCATGTATAGGTGATTCATTATTTAATTGAATTAAAACAAGTGTATTACTGACTCTGAAATTAATATTGTTGTTATCTTTATTTTAAAGAACTGAGAACACGGCAATGATAGCTGGTCTTGGAAAGGTAAAACCCATCATATTACTGTCAATATCAATGTATCACTATCATCTCTTATGTCATCTACTGTACATTACCAGTTGAAAGGCTGTACACACAACAGACAGAAAATATTTTGGATTATCCTGAAAACGTTTTATCTTAAGGTATATGCTTAAATATCTCAAATTAATTTGGTAGACAAAAAATAACAAAATAAATTAGGGATGCACCGATGTATCTGCCGCCGATATGAATCGGCCGATATTGGATTAATTTAAATGGTTTATTAATTAACTGCATGGAGTCAATGAGTTGTATCAGGGCTCTAGACTGCGACCAAATGGTCGTATTTTGCCACTATGTTTCCTACAGCATGGTAAATAAAAAGGAAAGAATATGTACATAGCAGTGTGTGTGTGTGTGTGTGCGTGTGCGAGTATGGTAAAACAGGAAAGATTACGTATAATTTCAAACTAATGACCCTATACTTAAAAGTGCTCTTTTCTCCTTCTTGGCCAACCAACCAATCACAGTCTTCAAAAGACTGTGTCATACATAGCAACGGGGTCAGCCCCGCCTCCTCACTAAGATAAGTTTTTGTCTTTCCTTGCTCAGAGTTGCTCTCAGATTGGTCCTGAATCGCTTTTACGCGAAGACCCCTACATCGAAGTTTTAAGCTAAATTAAGAGCTTTCTTAGAGGATTCTTAGAATCCCTGGGCTCGATTCATGAAAAATCTAAGCGCAAAGAGTTGCTCCTATTGGCAAAATTCTAAGAATTTAAGGTCCAAAATTGTTATGAGTAGTGAGAATGACTTTTAAGGGGCTTAAGAGTTTCTTTAGCAGCAGAGAAAATAGATGCAACACGAAAAGTGAGAAGAAATGTTTTGCAATGCATCACAATTTCCATATTACTTTTAAGGTTTATCAGATTTTTGTATTTTATTGTTTTTGTGTGTGTTCAACTTTTATTTTTCTTGTACAGCTGCTTAGATGCAATGCAAATTGTAAAGCGCTATAAAAATAAAATACAATTGAATTGAATGACAGCGTTAATAAGACACAACACAATATATCGCACATTAACATATTTGGCAACTGGAGAAATGCAACTATGCAGCAGAGATGATTTGGGTTTGTCATAACCTTCTATAATGATCACACAAACAATTACAGCACTTACAGAAACTTATTGTGTCACCGCGGTGGAAAGTAACTAATTACAAATACTTTTGCTACAGTACATGAGTATTTTTTTTCTACTTAAGTATAATTAAATTGTGGTACTTTTACTTCTACTTGAGTTGAATAAAAACAAAGTAATCGACTTCACTACGATTTATTTTTCACCAAAAGTAAGAAATAAATCAACGGAGAAACAGGGCGATCTTGCGTTTGACCTATTTGGGGAGGGGGCTGCATTTCAGCCATGCACTTCAGACAATAACTGACAGGTCTTATTTGGGGACAAAACCAATCAAACCTTCCAGTTCAGCTTTTTCTACACTTTGACATTCAATCACTGTGACCGGCGCTTTGAATTAGCATCGCTAACGTTTCAGTATTTAATGTATGCGAGCTTTGCTCATTATTGTAAAATGTGATTTGGTCAGCTCCTGAAATGGGCCATACCATTGATATTACCAGAGCACTGAGCAGCTGAGGTAGATAGAATATCAGCTCATACAAGGACGCAATTATTGCATTGACAGAGCGAGGAAAATGTAAATGTCTAACATGCACACATGCAATTTATTGATAAAGATTGCCCTCTTTAACAGTGAAGTTAAATCAAATGTACGAAGCAAACTTCATACGAAGGCGAAATAACTTCAAGATTAACAAGAACGCTTGGTTTAGCTGTCAGTCAGTCGGGGGTGACAACACCATAACTTGCTGCTTAATCGTTTCCCATGTAAGTTTAACATTGTTGAGTTTTTTTTCAAGGTGACTGTTAGAATGTATCACTTTAATATTTCCATGGCGACGCGGGACTGCTTATCTTGTGACACACCGCAGCTGTATGACTGACGTATTGCTTTTACGTAATTTTTCTTTTCTATTCAAAATATTCACAACTGTCAACTGTCATGAAATATCTGATATTCCGATTGTCAAATATGTGTATATGAATGTGCTTTGTTGTTTAAATGATCTCGTTAGTTGAGATAACAGTTATAAGGTAGGCCATGTTTGTTTGTGCCGCGGTTCAGGGAATAGGATTTGTCAGATTTACAGCGCGTGAATTCATCCACTTTTCTCTAAATACACAAATGTAAGTGGCTGGTGAGCTGGGAAAAGAATTTTGAGAGCTTTACAGTTGATTACACTGCTGTGTATGTAACTGAGACCAACTAGTGAAGGTTTTTAGTCTCCTCGTTAGAGTGCCCGAGTCCCATGCCGGACCGATCCGGCTCGAGGCCGGCTCGGAGCGGGTGCGAGTAGGACGGGTTACATGTAGGGGATGTAAATAAAACATATCCGTCAAATTGAATGGATTGTTATTGCCATTTCCATAGACATTTACAAACTCTAATTGTATTTTTTGCTTGTGTGCACGTGTATTTAAATGTATGAAGCATAAAATAAAAAGCACTGCATAGTTGTGATATGTGACCGGATTGAGTATGTTAACTCTTGCTCAGTGCCAGCCTAAGCATTAATGTTCTAATCACACCGGTGTGATCATCAGTGCCAAAGAGTTCATCACCATAGTATGATGCATAGTTAGAGGAACGACTGTTTCAGAAAAATACATTGTAAATTTGTCGCAATAAATCCGTTCAGATTGATTTAATGTCAGATTATTGCTGTACATAATATACATTGCATATGAAGACTACTTTAGCAATTGTATTTTGCTCTTCTTTTGTTTCATTTCAAAATGCATGACTGCCTGGCTCGCCTTGAGTGACAGTCCTACTAACCAATTAAGTGAGCACACCTCCGTTCTGCCCAATCAGCACTGCCCTAGCCTGCGTAAACGCCTACCATTACAAAATAACAAACAGAACACGGGAGAGAGAGCTAGCGGGATTGTGGCGTCTCTGAATGCTTCTCATACTCGCGTCTCCCTGTCTCGCGTGCGCGCCGTGAATCTTGCGTTTCACGGGCGAGACGTTTACACTTGCCGCACACATGCAGCCTGTTTTGTAATGCTTGTAATGTCCAGCTCCGCACCGCAAGTCTCCAAGAGCGCATCTGTGTTAGCTCGCGCCTGGCTCCACGTTTATAACAAATGTACATTCAATCTAACTGCTTTGCTAATTTCACAATAGTAGCCTATTTAACATTTGTAATATTTTAATAATTGACAAGTAATAGGCTACAGTTCCTTATTTATTCAAAATAAACAATTATTTCCAGTGAAATTCAGTAATCAAGTTTATTCTGTGAGTATTAATACCATTATATCTTCTCTGCTGAAAAACAAAATAATTCCTTCAAAAACACAATCGAAAATTTGATGGTTAGAATGGGTTTTAATGTAAACTCTAATGGTGTCTGCTGGTATTTGAGGGATTCTTTTGGTGGGATGTAATCTGGCAGATGGAACCCAATGAAACAACAGTAAAATAATGCCCAATACACTATAACTGATGGTTTCCATTGTTTTTTTTTTATTCAGCGGGGTAACAGTACACTACTCACACTATTGACAGTATTGAGCTGAAGCTTAACTTTGCAAAATTAAATCGCAAATCGAATCGCAATCGCAATATCTGTCAAAATAATCGCAATTAGATATTTTCACCAAATCGCACAGCCCTACTTTCCACCACTGGTTATACGTAGCAACAGGGTCAGCCCCGCCTCCTCACTAAGATAAAAGTTTTTGTCTTTTCCTTGCTCAGAGTTGCTCTCAGATTGGTCCTGAATTTGCTTTTAGACTAATACTCCTACATAGAAGTTTTTAAGCTAAATTAAGAGCATTGTTAGAGGATTCTAAGCCCGTATTCCAGAAAAATCTTAGTGCAAAGATTTGCTCCTAGTGGCAACATTCTAATAACATTCTTAGAAATGTGGGCGTTTCTCTCTAAAATTAAAGAAAAGAGCCTAGTAAAGAAAAAACTAATTCATAAAGCATCTTAACCCTTAAAAGAGCTCTTAAGGTCCAAAATTGTAGTGAGGAGGACTTTTTCGAGGCCTAAGTTTCTTTAGCAGCTTTGATGCAAATTGTAAAGTACTATAAAAATACAATTCAATTTAAACATTAATAAGACACAACACATTAGATCATGCAGGGTTCATGTTTGTGACCGATCCTATTGGAGACACATTAACATCTCTAACATCTGTATTTCATTAGGGTTCAAACTGAACTCTGCAGGAAGGTAGATCTCCAGGACCAGGGCCCGTATTCACAAAACATCGTAAGGCTAAAATTGCTTCTAACTTGCCGATTTAGGAGAAAATCCTAAAAAATAATGGGCATGTCAGTCGTAATTTTAGGACTTCTAAATTTTGCGCTAATAGTATTTCACAAAGCATTTTAGCCCTAAAACTAGCTTCTAAATCTGTGAAGTGTTAGGAGTAGTAAAGAGGACCTATATTACTTAAATGAGTCTATTGCTGTTATAAACACGAGCCTCCTCTAAAAGGCAGGGGAGGAGGTGTTGCTGCACTTAACAATCATACTTTTAGCATTACTCAAAACTAATTTTAAATGTAATTCTTTTGAAGTGATGGTACTTCATATAACATCACCTAATGTTAATGATAAAACATTTGTGAAATTTATTTACACAAAGAATAAATCAAAGAATTTGTTCTTTGATCAAAGAATTTGGGGACTTTTTATCAGAATTAGTACTGACAGAGACAGAGTCCTTATCGTTGGTGATTTTAACATCCATGTAGATAATGATATAGATGTTCTGGGACTGGCTTTTAACGCCATTCTTAATTCCATAGTTGTTAGACAACACGTGACAGGACCCACTCACCTTCGTAATCATACTTTAGATTTAATACTGTCATACAGTATAAATGTGGATGACGTTAAAATTCGTCAGCAGAGCGAAGACATCTCAGATCATTATCTTGTATTGTGTATGCTCCACCTGCCTATAGCTGCAAATCAAACTCCATGTTACAAATATGGTAGAACAATAACTTGTACTACCAAAGACTCATTTCTCGATAATCTACCTGAATTTTCTCCATGCCCTACCATATCTAATAACTTAGAATATCTTGATTTCCTCACCGAGAATATTAACTCTTGTCTTCTCAGAAACACTAAACACAGTTGCTCCTCTTGGCCTGAAGAAGATAAAAGATAGCAGTCCAACGCCGTGGTGTAATGAGCACATGCACGCTCTAAAAAGAGCTGCCCGGAAAATGGAGCACAGCTTTAAGAAAGCAAAATTAGAGGTATTTCGCCTAGCTTGGAAGAATAGTGTTTTAACATACAGGAAAGCCTTAAAAGCTTCTAGATCCGCCTACTTTTTATCGCTATTACAACATAACCAGCTCAACCCTAGGTTTGTATTTAACACTGTTGCTAATTTAACTAAAAATAAATCATCAACATCTTCAGACATTGGACATCAACATAGCAGTGATGAATATGAATTTCTTCACAAATAAAATTGATAATATTAGGGAGCAAATTACAACTATGCAACCGGAGACTGCGCAAGCAGATCAGACAACAAATTACAGCTCCCCTAAGGAGCAAATGCAAGTATTTTCTACTTAGCTAAGGATGAACTGTCTAAAGTTATTAGATCTTTTAAATCAACAACATGCATGCTAGATCCTATACCTGCAAGTTTACTGAAAGAGATGCTCTCTGAAATTATAGATCCTTTGCTTAGTATTATTAACTCATCTCTGTCATTAGGGCATGTCCCTAAAGCGCATAAGGTGGCTGTTATTAAGCCCCTTATCAAAAAACCTCAACTTGATCATAAGGAATTAATTAATTATAGACCTATTTCGAATCTACCCTTCATCTTTAAAGTACTTGAAAAGGTTGTCTCATCACAGCTATGCTCATTCCTCCAAAGGAACAACATTCCTCCAAATGAAAGGAATCTATGAACAATTCCAGTCAAGATTTAGGGCACATCACAGTACAGAGACTGCTCTGATTAGAGTTACAAACAGCTTGCTTTTGGTGTCGGACCATGGCTGCATCTCGTTACTTATGCTATTAGATCTTAGTGCCGCTTTGGACACCATTGACATAGTATACTTCTACATAGACTTGAAAATTATGCTGGCATTAGTGGAATAGCATTGAAATGGTTTAAATCATACATCCAATTGTTTTCAATTTGTAGCAATAAATAATGAGGTGTCACGCAAATCACATGTCCAGTACGGAGTGCCACATGGCTCAGTTCTTGGACCTCTACTATTCACACTATACATGTTACCCCTAGGAGCTATAATTAAGAGACACAGAGTTAGTTTTCACTGCTATGCTGATAATACTCAACTCTATATGTCCTCGAAGCCTAACGAAACACAGCAGTTCAATAGAATAATGGAATGCAAAGTCGGTATAAAAAACTGGATGTGTAGCAACTTTTTATTGCTGAATGCGGACAAAACGGAAGTGTTACTCATTGGACTGAAAACCTCCATAAACAACCAAGAATACCGCTTAACTATTGATGGATGTTCCATAAAACCCTCATCATCAGCAAAGAATCTGGGCATTTTATTCAATAGTAATCTGAAATTTGAAAGCCATGTCGCCAAACACCTGTAAAACTGCGTTCTTCCACCTTAAGAATATATGAAAACTACTTCATATGTTGTCACTATCAGATGCAGAAAAGTTAGTTCATGCATTCATGACATCAAGACTAGATTACTGTAATGCACTATTAGGTGGCTGTCCTGCAAACTTATTACAAAAACTCCAGCTAGTTCAAAATGCAGCAGCTCGAGTTCTTATACAAACAAAAACATATGAGCACATTAGCCCGGTTCTGTCAGAATTGCACTGGTTACCTTTCAAGCTTTAAATTCACTTTAAAATCTTACTGCTTACCTATAAGGCCCTACATGGTTTTGCTCAGTACCTGAGTGAGCTTCTGTTGCATTACAGCCCTTCTCGTTCACTACGCTCTCAGGGCTCCAGTCAGTTGGTAAACCTAGAATTTTGAAATCAAGTGCAGGCGGTAGATTGTTTTCCTATCTAGCGCTTGAACTTTGGAACAGTCTTCCTAGTACTGTGGGGGAGGCAAACACACTCTGTCAGTTTAAATCAAGATTAAAGACGCATCTCTTCAACCTTGCATACACACCACTGCTATAATTTCAACAGGGGGGGCGTGGAGAGCTCGGAGGGGGGGCGCAATTTTATTCCAAGAAAAAAATCACAGAGACAAGTCCTCATTCTGATACTCAGTGTATTTTATTCCTTTTCAATTATAACGTGAATAAACAAATACTATAAAAATCCATGTAAATCTCTTAATTATTTACGAAAAACTAATTTAAAAAATATTTTAAAACGATTATAATTAAAAATGTTTAAAAAACGCGTTCCTTCAATAGACTGTATAAAACGGTCCCTTCTCCCTGAGTTCTTTCTGAGTTGGGGCAGAGCACAAGCCTGCCTTTTTCGTATATCTGGCAGTGTGGGCTCGAATGAAATACCAGTCGAGTTGAACTAGCCCATGGTGAAAGGTGGTATGGATAAGTTCGTCACGCGTGCCAAAAGGAGTTGTGGCGATGGTCCGTCGTCAGCACCTCCAGCTAAGAAGTCTTATTCTAAAACAAGAAAATATGATGAGAGTTATCTTCAGTTTGGCTTTACAGTGGCTGGAACTGATGTTGAACCCCTGCTCCAGTGTGTGATATGTGCGGATTTGCTATCAAATGATAGCTTGAAGCCATGCAAATTGAAGCGCCATTTAGAAACGAAGCACCCACAATTTAACCCTTTGATGCACAACATGGGTCTAAAGTGACCTGACAGAGTTGTAATTTTGTATATCTTTGCAATTTTTTTTTCATCATTCAATATTCCAGGTATTCCTCAATAAACTTGTTTTTGATTATCACAAACCTTTATTTAAATGTTTTCTTTCTTTTTTAATAAAAATGTTTTTTGTAACATGACCATTCTAATGCACAACATACATGTATTCAGCATGAGAATGTGTGAATAACTCAGTTTTGAAAAAAATGTCTGATAGGACCCTCAAATTCCAAGGTGACATTATATTTATTTTTTTCTTGCTTGCTTTGTTAGTTTTTGTATTTCTACACATATGGGTAAAAATGACCAACTTTCCTTTCCTTTCCTTTTTTTTTTTTTTTTTTACATATTTTCGCCTCACATTTCACAGCACAGCTACTTTTCTATTATTGCCTTTTTAACCACCAAAATTATTTGAAATATTTTGAAAGATAAGCAGACAATAATATTTGAATGTTAAGGCCTGTACACACCGGGACGAAAATCGCACGCGTTTTTCGCCAGCGTTTTTCCGAGACGTCCAAGCGATTTTCACTGGTGATACTTAATGAAAAACTGAAGGTGGCGCTGCGCAATTTATGCTTCGAACACTCGCTTTTCACTTAGAAGAAGAAGAGAGCCTATTTACGCGCTTCAAACCATTCAGTCAATTTTTGTTAACTGGCAAACAAAATATGGATTTATCAAGCTCCAGCAGCTCCACATTGATTTTGCCTGGATTCATCTTCTTTGACGTGTGCTTGCAAGACCCTTTTGTGCTTGAGCGCCACCAAGTTGTGTTTTCTGTAACTTCAGCAGCTCCAGGCACGAGATCAAAAGCAACAATCTCATTTGTCAGTCAGTTTTTAATGCGGCGCATCAAACCAAAAAAACGAACCCGATGCGTTTATAAAAAAATGATGCTTTTACACCTGGCGAAAACGCTGGCGATTATCGTCCCGGTGTGGACAGGCCTTTAGGCTAAGGTTTCATTGACATTGAAATTAATTACCAAAGAGAAACATTTTCAATACAGTTAGCTAACTTGCTGTTGGCACATTCTATTGTAACTATTTATTATTGCTGCTGGGTAGAAACCTTCTCCATATTTTGTTATTATTTTTGTCATAAATGCTATTGCTCACCCTTGATGTCTTTTCGTGTTCTTGTAAAGTAACAGTTTTATAAGTGACAGTATATAAGTAAATGTTTGATCAACTGTACATTTACATTTATTCATTTGGCAGACGCTTTTATCCAAAGCGACTTACAATTGAGGAAAACAGCAAGCGATTGGTCTAAGTAAGCAATATTCACGAGAAGTGCTAGTAATGCAAAGTTTCAAATACAACGTCGAGATAGTATAAGCAAGTATATAGAGAACATTAGGAAAGGAAAAATATTTTTTTATATATATATTATGAGACAGTTAAGTGCTCATGGAAGAGGTGGGTCTTCAGCTGTTCAGCTGAATTGTGAAATTGATCCACCCGTCCTGATGGAAACAGGAAGATCGTTCCACCAGCCGGGAACGGTGAAAGAAAATGTCCTTGAGATGGATCTCATGCCTCTCTGTGAAGGAACAATGACGCGCCGCTCGTTTTCAGACCGCAGACTTCTGGAGGGGATGTAGGTCTGTAAGAGAGAGTTGGGGTAGATGGGTGCTGTGTTAGTGGCTGTTCTGTAAGCAAGCACCAGTGCCTTGAACTTAATGCATGCCGCTACTGGGAGCCAGTGCAGAGAGATGAGCAGAGGTGTGACATGTGCTCTCTTGGGCTCAGTGAAGACCAGGCGTGCAGCAGCATTCTGGATCATTTGCAGAGGTTTGAAGGCACAGGCTGGGAGACCGGCCAGAAGAGCATTACAATAATCCAGTCTAGAAATGACAAGTGCCTGGACGAGAAACTGTGCATTGAAAATTTTCCTGTGCTTTTGATTTTCTTTATTCATTCTAGATGAACTGATGAAATAGTTTTAGTGATCCTGTATGAACAACAGGATGAGGAAGATGAGGTCATTCTTAGGCGATAGTCCTGATTCAGGAGCACAAATGTGTAGTTATCTTTTTTTTTTTTTTTTTTTTTTTTTTAGCACTGAGTTGGCAATTTGAGATGGCACTGGAACCATGTGATTTTATTTTGTTTATTTTATTTTTATTTTATCTGGTCACCACAGTTGTGCTACAGATAAAGACAATTTAGTTTAAATTAAATTCAAAAAGATAAAACAAAAAACACCCAGGCGTACATGAAAATACATAGAAATAAGTACGGGACATTTTAGACCATTTCAGACATTTTTAAATTTTGACACAGTTGCTAGCTAACTGGAGAATCACTATTTGACATTTTAAATTCAAGATTCAAGATTTTTGCTCCTGAATAGAACGTTTTTAGGATCATTGGTGAATGATCCCTGAATTTCCTCAGCTGTCGCCAATGGTACAGTCTTTGCCTGGCTTTATTTACCCGTGTCTGAATGTATGAAGTCCAAGTCAGGTCCTCAGAGATGTTTACACTGAGGTACTTGTAACTGCTCACCTTCTCCACAGGGGTACCACTGATCATAAGAGGGGTAAAGGTCCGCTGCTGCGTCTTTCTGAAGTTTACAATCAGCTCTTTGGTTTTGGTCACCTTCAGAGAGAGACAGTTGTCCTGGCACCAAGATGTTAGTTTCTCTACCTCATCCACATATGCGGTCTCGTTGTTGTTGGAGATGAGTCCCAGAACCACTGTATCATCAGCAAATTTGACAATAGAAGTGGAGCTGTGAGAAGACGCAGTCATGTGTGTAGAGAGAGTAGAGTAGGGGACTCAGGACGCAGCCCTGTGGTGCTCCTACGCTCAGGGTGATGGAGTTGGAGGTGAACTTGCCTACTTTCACTACCTGAGGTCTGCTAGTGAGAAAATCTTGAATCCAATCACAGAGTGAAGAGTTCAGACCAAGATTCAGGAGTTTGGAGGTTAGTTTGCTAGGAACTATAGTGTTGAAGGCTGAGCTGTAGTCAATGAATAGCAGTTTTACATAGTTATCATTTTTGCTGTCGATGTGTGTGAGGGAAGAGTGCAGGACATGAGAGATGGCATCCTCAGTAGATCTATTGGGACGATAGGCAAACTGAAGAGGGTCCAGTGTATCAGGTATGAAGGAGCAGATGTTGTTTTTAACCAGTTTCTCAAAGACCTTCATGACTGTAGATGTGAGAGCAACTGGACGATAGTCATTCAGGAAAGAGGGTTTATTGTTCTTAGGCACAGGGATGATGACAGATTCTTTAAAGGAGGAGGGAACCACGGAGGTAGCAAGGGACTCATTGAAGATGGATGTAAAAAAGTAAAAAACAAACCAGCGAGCTGATCAGCACAGGACCTCAGAACACGACCAGAAATACCATCAGGCCCGGCTGCTTTCCTGACGTTCACTCGCTTTAGCGCCCTCCGAACCTCGTCCTCTGACACAGTGATTACAGGGTTGGAGATGCAAGGGAGAGATGCAAACATTTTGCTTATTTTCAGTTAGTTAAATTAAAAAACGACAACAGACTAAGACACCTTTATAGCCCTTGCTCTCTGCCTTTGTTTTGGTTGAATGTGAAGACTGAAAATCCGCAGTGGTCTGATGCTGCCGTTAAAACAAAATACCGAAATCGCCTGCAGGTGGAGGATGACCTCAGACTTGCGTTGTCCAACGTTGAACCGTACATTGCGCTTCTTTCTAAAACAAAGCAAGCGCAGGTTTCCCACTAATTTGGTTCTGCTGACATCAGCTCTAGAATGTAAAGTTTTTGCATTTATTAATACCATTTTAAATGTAATCATTCTACGTAATCTATTTAATACTCCATATAGGAATTTATAGTTTGTGTATGTTGTGTTCGTGCGTGTGTGTGTGTCTGTGTTCATGCGTGTGTGTGTGTGTGTGCGTGTGTGTGTGTGTGTGTGTGTGCGCGCCTGTGTTCATGCGTGTGTGTGTGTGTGCACGCCTGTGTTCATGCGTGTGTGTGTGTGTGTGCACGCCTGTGTTCATGCGTGTGTGTGTGTGTGTGCATGCGCGTGTGTGTGTGTGCGTGTGCACGCCTGTGTTCATGCGTGTGTGTGTGTGTGTGTGTGTGTGTTTGCGTGCGTGCGTGCGTGCGTGCGTGTTCGGGCATGTGTGTTTGTACGTGCGTGCGTGTTCGGGCATGTGTGTTTGTACGTGCGTGCGTGTTCGGGCATGTGTGTTTGTACGTGCGTGTTTGTGCATGTGTGTTTGTATGTGCGTGTGTTTGTGCGCATGTGTGTGTGTGTGTTGTGTGTTCGTGTAATAAACTGTAATAAAATAAATAAAGTTGAGGACCCCTAAGTCACTAAGACCAACTCACAACAATCCTAAAATGGCTGTAACAATGGCAGTCTGCCTTTTTAACTTTTTAGAAAGATTTCATGACAATGATCTTAAAGACTGCTTGCTTATATCTGCTAACTATGTATCTGTTGAACATATACTTTATATATACTTTATATGAACATATGTGGCCCTGGATCACAAAACCAGTTTTAAGTAGCATGAGAAAATTTGTAGTAATAGCCAAAAATACATAGTATGGGTCAAAATGAGCCATTTTTCTTTTATGCCAAAAATCATTAGGATATTAAGGAAAGATCATGTTCCATAGACTTCATATGGACAACTTTAAAGGTGATTTTCTTAATGTTTTGATTTTTTTGCACCCTCAGATTCCTGAGTTATAATAGTTGTATCTCGGCCAAATATTGTCCTATCTTAACAAAAACCATACATTAATAGAAAGCTTATTTATTCAGCTTTTATATGATGTCAAAAAATCTCAATTTAAAAAAAATACCTGTACGTTTTGTGATCCAGGGTCACATATAGTTTATTTGCAAAAACAAAAAAATCATGTTTTTTTGTGTTTGTTAGCTGTATTTTTTAGTCATTATTAACTGCAGTTTGATTTATGTTAATTGGAATGCACAATAAAAAACATGATTTGAAACGGATATGAAGTTATCTGGTTTTGCAAATAGACTCTTCACTTGTTTAATTAGTTATTTAGCATATATTTTATAATCTTAATTTGAATCTGGCAACAAATAAATGTAAAATATTTTATTTGAATTTGTCTACATTTTTATTTTTAAGATCTTAATTTAAAAAGGTCAGCATGATAACTTATTCTATAATACGTCTGTGATTAAATTACTGACAGTTACCCATCCTCTATCTGCCAATCACTGTGGTCATAGTTAGTAAGCTTGCTGACATCATCCATAGCAACAAGGTCATCCCCGTCCTTCTCTCAGTTTAAGATTTATTTCTGCTCCTTAGTAAAATTTGCTCTCAGCAGCATTGTGAATAGATTTTAAGAGAAATTTCTTAACTAAAAACATTTACTGCTGTTTAGGAGAACTCTTAGTGCTAAGATAAAATGTTTTGTGAATACGGGCCCAGGATTGGGCACCCCTGATTTATGTTGGGCATGTGTGTGTGCGTGCATGCTTGTGTGTGTGTGTGTGTGTGCGCGAGAGTACGGTTAAACAGGAAAAATTACATGTGTAATTTTAAATTTAACAACCCTATTCACCTTATTCCGCCCTGCCCACTTTTAATTTTTTTGCTCTTCTGCATTTTGTCATCCGACTTCCGTTTTATCAGCCGGCTGATAGAAAACAATGCCGTAGGAGCATGCTCAAAAAGTGATTGAAAACAGTTATGGTAAATATTTTCCACACCCGCAATGTATTACACATTATGAGGATGAAATGAAGAAGTGGCCTGATATATCATCTGAAGATATATTCAAATATTTCGTATTTTCTCTCTGAGTTGACAAGGCGTACTATACTGTACCTGCACAGTGGGAAAGTCGAGTGTTTGTACATGACATACACCACAAAGTTGTGTTTTTAAAAGCATTCACTCCGCCTGGGTCCTTACAATTATTAACGGAGAAGACGGTTGGTTGCTCTTTATCGCAGGACATTGCAGAACTTTTACTCATTCGGTTCCTATGTAACGTTAGTGGTATGAACTGACAGCCTCCATCTGAGCTGCAGCATCCATCACAACTTTCAAAAAACTACTCAAATACATGTTTCGCATTTATCTGACTAACCAATAACTGTCTATGTTTTTATATGTATTAAATAAAAAAATTGTTTTAAAAACTGTTAAAACTTTTGTTTACTGTTTAGCGTCTTGACAAAATGTTAAATGCTCTCCCACTTGTAAGTCACTTAGGATAGCAGCGTCTGTCAAATGCATGTAAATGTAATGACATGATAAGTCATGCAGCAGTGATCCTCTGGAATAAAAGTTTGCTTTTATTAAGTTTTAACTGCTAAATACATATGAAAGTGGTTACAGCTACATTTTAACTGCTGCTAATGTTATACTATTATTTACATACTGTTTATTTAGTTGTGCTAAATGTTTTATTAATATTATTTTCTTAAATTTAGTGCCTATAAATCCCTGTCTTTAATCGATTTATATTAGTTATTGTAGTCAAGTAGGTAGGTACATTTTCCAGGAGAAATGGCACACATAGCGGTACGCCCCATCCACAATCAGCTCTGGTGTGTAGATTTTGTTAAAAGACATGATTTGTAGATTTTGTTTTAGCCGTTTGTACCAGCTATTATTTCTACTACTAACTGCACACATTAAGCTTATACCTTGGGGTTCCATAATCAATATTAAATAGCCAGTCAAAACGGCAAACTCGTCTCACTCTCAATACGACAGTTATTAGCTATAGTGGCTCACCGGAAGTGTTGAGACAAACTGCTCGAAGATGGCGGCGCCCACATTTACATGCAACATAAGGTGAATACTTAAAAGCGATCTTTTTCCTTCTTGGCCAACCAACCAATCACAGTCTTCAAAAGACTGTGTCATACATAGCATCAGGGTCAGCCCCGCCTCCTTACTAAGATAAAAGTTTAGAGTTGCTCTCAGGTCCTGAATTCCTTTTAAGCTAAGATTCCTACATATAAGTTTTTAAGCTAAATTAAGAGCTTTCTTAGAGGATTCTTAGAATCTTTAAGAATACGGGCCCTAAACCAGATTTGATAAGCATATGACGTTTGGCATAAAACCTATTATTTATTACAGTAGTATTAATAAAAATACACAGGTGTGTCTAAATGTTTGACTAGGAGTTTGTATGTTGTAATTTATTGTAATAAATGTTTGTTGGTTTGTGTGTTTCTTGTTTTTTGGAAAGGCTTCAGAGTTGGTAAGCTTAAATCTAGCTGCATACCAAACCCATTTATTGGATATTAGATGCTACCTGGAGCAGAAGCTGGTAGTAAGTGCTTGTTTATGTGTTCAGTCAGAACATTTCTGTGTAAACCAATGTAAACTTTGTGTAATTTTAAACATTTACATTTTTAAGGCGGTCTTTGGAGATGATAAGATTCATTTTAACAGCCATTTTCCTGGCTCAGACGTTTTGCCCAACACTTGCAATGTGTCCATCTTGGGAAGAGGACTTGAGGGTGAGTGGAAGGCTCTTTATAGCTTTGGTAATACAGTATGTATACAATTTCACCTATATGTATACTGCTACAGAGATTAATCACAGATATGTTGTGTTATATTCATGGTCTGAGTGAAACTTAATAATAACAATAACCCATTAGGACCAAACATAGTCACATTTTATTCTTAACATATTGCATGTGTGTTGGTCAGAAGTAGGTTAGTTCTTGACCCTGCAGATTTGTAAAACCCAAGAGCATCTGTGAATAATTGATCAGACTCCCCCCTCTCGTAGGGCGTAGTGTGTTGTCCACATGCAGGAGGTTGTTGGCTAGTGTTGGTGCTGCTTGCCACTCAGACAGAGGAGATCAGTAAGTCATTTGTATTTATTTAGGTTAGCAAATTAACTATGATTACTATAAATACCACTTGCCTGGTATGCTAATGTACCCCAAGTTACTATGTATGATCAAAGCAAACTGTTTAATGCAAACTGCATCAAAATGAAAAACTGCAAATTTGACCACAAGTACAACTACATCTTTCTCCACATAAAATGAACTTAAATTTATAACAGATGTTTTTGCCTCTTACAAATACTCATACTGTTCTAATCTATCTTTTTGTTGTTTCATTCTGGTTTGTACAGATTTTATATGTTAAAATAGCTATTAACTCTTAAATTAAATTTGCACAGACAGAACCTTCAAACAACTTTTCTTCAAACAAACATTTATTTATATTTTGAAAAATTAAAGATTTCATGTGCTATTAATTCCTCAGGGCTTCCCATATTCTTCTAAGCTGTGGGATTCCTTATGACATTGCTACCAATGCTCTGAGAATCAGCGTGGGTAAAAGTACCTCCCGTGAAGATGTGGACATTGTAGTGGAGGATCTGAGAGAAACTGTAGAGCAGCTGGAGAGAATAAACTAGTGCTGTTCTCAAGAATACCACCTGTGGAATGGATGTTACATAGACAAAGTGATGTTGAGCTTGAACCAAAAATGTATCTTAATCAAATGGTTTCATTAGCCTACAGTTATGTGCTATAGCATGAAAACAACATTTATTGTTTGAGAGTGTGTTAATAGTATAGGCTTCAGGACATATCATATGTAATGTAAAATGTACTTGTACCTTAATTTATTGAGTTTTAGGATGTGTAGCTAATTATTGTCAATTGTTTTGGTAGCTTCAAGCTGCTTTGATATGACTATCAGCCTATCTGTAATTAGTTAAAGGGCCCCTATCCTAAAAAATGCACTTTTAAATGTGTTTACATAACTGTGTGTCAGGACCACCCTAGAATGTAAAAACTCCACCCATTCACTTTTCTATAATTCCCAATAAACCTCATCAGTCCTCTTGAACGAGCCGTTTGCATTCTCTGAGCAATGTGAAATCACATTGATTATGCCCTACCCATGACTGCTGATGGACTGCTGCTGTCTCCACCCTCATCCAGCTGTGCACTGTCCGCCATTGCTTTCACTCGACTACTTGCAGTGAGCTACAAGAATGTGTGCATTCGCGGGCAGACCTCACGCATGTGCATTTGACTGCTTTCAGTTTTTATATGACACGTTTATCCTGTGAACTTCACTGATAAAGTCAATGTACTTGTTGTAAAGACAGATAACGTGTTTGTCCTGTGGACTTTCACTTATTAAAGCAATATGTTTGGTTTATTAAAATGGGAAAGCGTTTATCATTCGCTTCAGCTTTGCTGTTACTGAAGCGCAGGCTCTCAGTCTGGCGCTTTCTGCTGGAAAGTGGACGGAGACCAGCAGCTCATTTGCATTTAAAGTGACGCACCCCAAAACAGCATGTTTTTCTCACAGGCAAAAATAGACACACAGAGCACAGTATAATAAAAGATCTGCGGTGTATTTTGAGCTGAAACCTTACAGACACATTATGGGGATACCAGAGACTATTTTTACATTGCGAAAAACACCTGGGTTAGAGGCCCTTTAAAGGAATAGTTCACTTTAGAATAACATTTTTATGATTATTTACTCTCCCTAGAATTGTTCTAAATCTGTATAATTTTCTTTGTTCTGATGACCACAGAGAAAGATATTTGGAGGAATGCTTGTAACCAAACAGTTTTTGGGTCCTATTGACTACCAAAGTAGGAAAGAGTTGCTTTTTAATTTCTTTTGTTCTTTTGAACACAAAATGAGATATTTTGAAGAATGTAGGACTTGAAGTTCTGGTGCACTTTTGACTACTGTTAAGTTTTAAATTAACATTGAAACTCTTTTCTATGTTTGGATCACACCTTATTCTCAAACCAAATAATAATCATATGTTGGATGTTGTGAGGATGCCTTCTGCAGATCTGGGAGCAAAAGAAACCACGAAACAGTCAAGAGTAAATCTGGTTCTTAGCTCATTTTATTGTTCAGAAGCATGGCTTTTTATATGGCACAAGAAAACATCTGGAAGTTATCATATGTCCAGGGTCCTATAGTATGACCAAATAAGGTATGTGCCAACAAGGCATTCCTAGGGCCATCTTCTTACAACAACACATAAAGAATGACCGCTCACCCTAAGACCCTTACTTAGGAGGGCCTGCTGGCTCCCAAGGCTATACATTGTATGCGGGGAATCCAAAATCTAACAGTTGGCCCCTTTTGAGGCATTTATGCCTTAACAATTAGTTCCCCGCACCAGTAATAAGCAATAAAAGTAAAATAAAAAAATAATAATGAAGAAACATTCCTAACAAAAAAAAGGGCCACATCCGGTCCGAACAGATGTTTTACCTCTGTCCTTATTTGACATCCGGATTCGTGGTCACTTAAGTTACTGTATTCA
This sequence comes from Oreonectes daqikongensis, assembly GCA_026939265.1. Lineage (NCBI taxonomy): Eukaryota > Metazoa > Chordata > Actinopteri > Cypriniformes > Nemacheilidae > Oreonectes > Oreonectes daqikongensis. The sequence continues at coordinate 720,658 of JAOTQM010000446.1, read as the reverse complement.
CTTGAGCAACATGATAACCCTTCATGATCACACTTATGGATGATTTTAATGCACGGCGAATCATAGCCATAATACAAGGCCATAAGCAAAGCAAAATCAAAATGCATGCAACAATAATAGCGATTAAAATCATTTACTAAAGAGGCTAGAAAAACTTGAACTCCAATCCCAGTCATATCCAGTCCTTTCTCGGCTTGTCATCTCTGCAACTGCTCTGGTAATGTTCCTGATTCCTTGATCAATCAAATGTCCATCTGCATCATTATCTGGAATGTAAGTACAACAACTGTCTCCAACAATAACACAAACACCACCTTGAGAGGCTGTTAGCTGGTCTAGCACCAGTCTGTTTTGTAAGGTCATTAATCTCAAACCTCTCAATTCTTCTTTTATACCATCAAATATTCGTGTGGTGTCATTCATAAACTTAATCAACTCATATCTAGTAACTTCAACCTCAATTTGTAAACCAGATACTCCAAATATGATTATCATGTTGGACAATTTGGACCCAAATGTATAACAGGGGAACCTTCAGTGGTGATTGGTAAGCTATTAATGGGGCAAGGTTTGCCCACGACCTATGTTCAGCCGACAGATGGCCCCCTCGCTCACTAGAAGAGCAAGGATCTTCTGTCTGGCACAAGACCTCTCACCAGTGCCCTGTCACACACTTTGGGTAGGCTTCTTAGGCCCTACAGTGTCAATTAGTTATGTGGATGTTAACAAATGCTTCAGTCTGGATGCATGAATCCACTGCGGTTGATGATCAGTCAGAACACCAGTTCTGGTCACCGCGATCACAACAGCTGGCCCCAGATATCTTGGTTCTCCCACTGCAACCGGTTTCAAACTTCGGATCAGCACCTGTTGGCCTGGAACAAAGTTATGCGTGGGCTTATCTGAGGGAATAGGGAGAGAAAGAGAAACATCAGCACACACAGAATTCAGTTTATCGATTAAGGAAACCACGTAGTCATCCAGGATCACCTCCATGTCTCCTAAGTAAGAAACGCCTGCGCGGCCTCTGACCCATGGGGTTGGGAAAGGCCTACCCATTAAAATCTCAAATGGTGAGTATTTTGTCGTTGAGGATGGTGTCATTCTCATTTCTGCCAATACGGCTGGTAATACATCTGGCCATTTCCTACCTGTTTCCATACTGGCCTTCGTAATCTTATCTTTAATCGTACGATGAGTCCTCTCAACTACCCCCGAGGACTGTGGATGATAGGGAATATTATAGTGCCAATCTATGGCCAACGCCTTGGCCAACAGTTTGGTCACTTTTGATGTGAATGGTGTGCCGTTGTCACTTTCAATTGTCGTCGGAATACCGAAACGCGGAATTACTTCTTTTGACAATATTTTGACTACCGTTTTCGCATCCTCTTTGGCACATGCAAACACCTCAGGCCATTTTGAAAACCTATCTACAATAGTTAAAATGTATTTTAGATTTCCAACTGCAGGCATATGCGAAAAATCAATTTGAAGGTGCTGAAAAGGCGCTTCTGGAAATGGTAACGCATCATGTGGCGCTTTTCTGTGAGGATTTGTTTTAGCACAGATCAAACACGAGTTTATAATTAGTTTGACCATTTTCGCTGTATCCTGTATACAATACAGACGATTGATCATTTGGGTAACTTTAGACGCGCTATTGTGCGAAATGCCATGATAATGCCTTATCAATATCACTAGAGATAACTTCGGTAACGCGATTCTGTCGCTTTTATCTCTAATCAAACCATTGACATCTGGTGCGCATCCATTTTCTACCCAATGTTTCACATCTTCCTGCGTGGGTTGACTCTGCAAAATTTTCAATTCTATGTCAGGCACGCATGATATATGTGCAAACATCATTGCTTCTACATTCCTATTCTGCTCCCTCTGATATGGAGAAAACTCTGCATGCTCTGCAGCCCATTTGGCCATCTCATCTGCTTTTCGATTTCCTACGGCTTCTGGGTCATTTCCTTGGGCATTACCTTTCACTTTTACTACTGCCAGTTCAGATGGCAGCATTACTGCCCGTAGCAAATCTCCTACCAAATCTGCATGTGATATTGGTTTACCCTCAGATGTCTGAAAATTACTTCTTTCCCATGTTTTGGCAAAATCTTGGATAATGCTACAAGCATATTTGCTATCGCTATAGATCGTAGCTCTTTTTCCTTTTGTGAGCTCACAGGCTCTCGTTAATGCAATTATTTCCGCAGCCTGTGCGGAGTTGTGATTAAGACGATATGCTTCCACCCTCTCACCTTGCTGTGTCACAATGGCATATCCACACAGATACACTCCATCAGACGGCCTTGAACATGAGCCATCTATATATAAATGTTCCCCCCCATCCAGGGGCGTATCCTTCAGATCGACCCTGGCTGAAGTGGAACTCTCAATCTCATTCAGGCAATCATGAGGCACTACGTCAGTTATCAATGTGGATAAGCCATACAGTGACTGAATTGCTGGACTACAAACTGAAGTGGGCTTAATAGTCAAATTTTCTGTAGCCAGAAGCGTTGCTTCATAGCCTGACCTCCTTTGAGCCGTCATGTGCTGTGTCTTCAAGTTGTGCAAAATAACACCCACCTGATGTGTGGTGTATAAAGTCAAAGGATGCGACAAAACAATTTTCTCAGCCGTCTTAACCATCTCCGCCGCAGCAGCCACAGCACGGAGGCATGCTGGCATGCCATGGACTATTGGGTCTAAATGTTTGGACAAATAAGAAACCGGACGTGGTTTACCGCCATGGTCTTGGGTCAAAATCCCTATTGCAACACCCAGAGCCTCCCCCGCATGCAAGTGAAACGGCCTGGAATAGTCTGGTAGCCCCAGTGCAGGAGCACACGTGATAGCATCCTTTAATGCTCGAAAATGTTCCTCTGCTTCAGAAGTCCAGGTCAATGAGTCCCTCGGACCCATGCCATATTTGATGAGACATCGCAAGCCCTTGTCATGGTACGCACAGTCTGGTATCCATGCACGGCAATAGTTCACCAGCCCCAAAAAACTTTGTAACTGTGTCACAGTTTGAGGAGTACGCAAAGTCTTTATCAGCTGCACCCGCTCAGCTGAAATCGCCTTCTGGCCTTGTGAGATGATGTGACCCAGGTAATGGACCGTAGGCTGGACCCATTGCAGTTTGTCATTCGAGGCTTTAAATCCAGCATTCGCAAGTACATTGCAAACAATGATCGAGGCCTGCAAACAGTCAGATTCAGTGTCAGCAGAGATTAAGATGTCATCAGCATACGTTAGAACACAGACCGTAGATGGCAGGTCTGTTATCTTATCCAAAACACGTTTCACCGCAGCGGAGAAAACAGCAGGTGAGTCAGTAAAACCCTGTGCCAAACGTTTCCATGTCATTTGAGCACCCTTAAACGTAAATGCAAACAAAGGCTGAGTATCTGGATGGACGGGAATGGAGAAGAAGGCTGCACACAAATCCACCACTGTAAAATGAGTGTGGTTGTGTGGTATTGAATTCAAAATCGTTGGCACATCAGGCACAATTGGGGCCAAAGGAATTATCAATGAATTAATAGCCCTCAAATCTTGTGTTAAACGCCAGCTTGTTCCGTCAGCTTTCCTGACGGGGTTAATTGGTGTGTTGTAAGGTGAGTGAGTGGGAACGAGAACGCCTTGCTTTAAAAAATTATCAATTATCTACTGAATACCCTCAACCTTGTCAGGTGATAACGGGTATTGCTTTACTTACACAGGCTTGTGTGTTTTTTTAATTTAGCTCTGTAAGGGGGTACGTCAACAAGGCCTGATTCATCCTTATATTGTGACCACAACGATGGATTTACCTCAGCAATGTTGTTTTTTAATTGCTGTTGTTCGACAGTACTCATGCAATGTGGCATGAGTTCCACAGTTGTGTCCGCGACATCTGAAAGCAAAGAAAAATTAACAGTGCTGTCTGAAAATACAATCTCAATGCCAAGTTTATGCATAAGATCTCTGCCCAAAAGATTAAGTGGCGAATTTGGAGTAATCACAAAATTGTGATAAAAAGGCTGATGATTAACTGCCCTTACTTCAATGGCAGGTGTCATGTGACAAATAACGTCAGTCCCAGAAATCCCAACAGAGCGTGTGGTACGATTAGTGATTGGCCCTTCATAAAATTTAGCCGAAAGAGATGAGCACGTAGCTCCAGTATCGATCAAAAATGAATAATCTACCTCATGTACTTTTAAATTTACAATGGGCAGTTCATCTGGATGATTGTTGAAAGAAAAACAAATCATTGACTGTAAATCCAGACTGACAACGCTCTGTGGGCAGCTCTAGTAATTTTTAGGTTTATTTTGTTCATCTCTCTTGTCTCCCCAAGTCACCTGATACTCAGTAGGATAACCACTTCCATATGTTGGCACTTGTGTCTTGTGTGTCTGTGGGGCAGAATGCATCTCATCTACTTGTTTTAATCTGCATTCTCTCGCCCAATGGCCTGGTTTTCCGCAATATAAACACACCCCTGGCCTCCTAAGACCTCCCTGAGGCGGGCCTCGATTGAACCGAGGTCCACCCCTTCGGTTCTTACTCATACCTCTGACCGGAACTGCAGCCAGTTGCTGCTGAGGAGCTGCCAGCATAACTTCCTGTTTGGGCGTAACAAAGAAAGAATTTATAGCACCAGTTGCGTCCAGCTCACGAACGCGTTTACAAAAATCATCAACAGTTTGTTGCATTAAATTTGCAGTTGTTACACGAACCAAACGCGCTGCATCAAGACTCATGTTATTTAGGCATGTATTAATAAACAGCGGAACCATTTCTCCATGTATAGGAATTCGCGCATCTTCTTCCCGCACGCGTTTAAAACGACTAACAAAAGCAGACACAGTCTCGCCCTTGTTTTGCTTGGTATTCGTAGCGTGAGTCAAATCTCTAGAAACATGAGCACGGACATCTAAAAAACGCTTAACCTGTTCGAAAAAGTTCGTAACATTATCTGGATCTGCCCACCAAAATTCGTGAGGATCCCTTTGGAGTCCTGAGCCATCTAATTCATCATTAACAAGACTTAAAGCAGGGATTTCCCGAATAAGAGATCCTTCAGTAACATCATCAGACAAAACTCTTAATAATATCGCTCTGTAATCAGCTCCACTCAACTGTGCGTATCGTGTGTGCGAGCGCAAAACATCAACAAATTTGTTAGAATTACTCGGGTTTGGGAGATTTTTACAAATGGTATCTACGTCAGTCATTGTTGCTGGTTTAATAATAATTCTAGATCCTTCTTGGATCCACGCCATAGCCGGCTGTGTTGCGCTGCTCATTGTAGGCGCTTTGTGCACAGCTGCAGAAAAAGATTTCACATCGGGAGGGGTCGGTGCCCCAGAGTGTAAAGCAGCCAGTGAAGGATACAAATTAGAAGGATTTTCTGCACGGTTTTGTACAGCATGTACAGCGGCAACATAAGACGGCGGTTGTTTCGCAGTTAACTGCGGGTCGGTCAATATTTTAATAGCAAGTTCCGTTTTATCAGCGCGGTCGGGACCTTGGTCCCATATCTTTTTCATTTTTAGCCAAACTTCATACGACTCGACCATATATTTATAAGCCCATTGGGGATCACCCCATCCACCTTTAACCATAGATTTCATCAGATCAATATCATCTTTTTTAAAAGAGCCGCATCTCGGGTATTTATCAATTTGCGGTCCTGCGCTTTCGGACCATCCGGCCAAATTATCAACAAATGGTTGAGTCCAATAACCTTTATTATTTCTAAACATAAAATCTACCGGCATTTCACCCGTTAGGGGTCTAGATATATCTTGTCCCATACTCAACGAATAAAGTAAGCAAAGTTAGTAAAGAAAAGTAAAAGATGAAAACTTCCTACACAAAATCCAACTCCTTTAATTTTTCTCTATTCACTTACAATTTTTAAGCAAAAGAAAAATTAATTAATTTAATATCTCAACATACGCGCGCCGTGTGCCTCTCGAATATAATGACGCAACCTGGCCCTCGGTTTAACGTCTCGGAGCGTCACACTCAAATGCAGTTCAACGTAATAATGAAACTACGAATTCTGCCTTCAACAGTAATCCATCACAGTCAAGGTAAAATCCAATAAACTCTTACCTGTGATGATACTGTTGGCACCTGTAGATCCAATCTACACGGTCTTCAAACATAGAAATTGTCCAGAATTACAGAGAAATATCCCGGACGAGCCCCCAATTGTTAAGTTTTAAATTAACATTGAAACTCTTTTCTATGTTTGGATCACACCTTATTCTCAAACCAAATAATAATCATATGTTGGATGTTGTGAGGATGCCTTCTGCAGATCTGGGAGCAAAAGAAACCATGAAACAGTCAAGAGTAAATCTGGTTCTTAGCTCATTTTATTGTTCAGAAGCATGGCTTTTTATATGGCACAAGAAAACATCTGGAAGTTATCATATGTCCAGGGTCCTATAGTATGACCAAATAAGGTATGTGCCAACAAGGCATTCCTAGGGCCATCTTCTTACAACAACACATAAAGAATGACCGCTCACCCTAAGACCCTTACTTAGGAGGGCCTGCTGGCTCCCAAGGCTATACATTGTATGCGGGGAATCCAAAATCTAACAACTACCATTGTCATTTTCCCTATATGGTAGTCAATGGGACACAGGGTTCTCTAACCCTGCTCCTGGGGCCAGCTGTGCGTAAGTTACAACTTAGCCTAGTTTTGACTTAAATGGGCACTAAGTTACAACTTTACGCACTACAAAATATTTTTGAGTTGCACCATTCAACTTAGTTGAAGCGTAACGTTACGTATAAACTAAATATTTACAGAAGCCTCCCGTGAGGAGTAACTGTAGGAATAAAATAGCAGACTCACCTAATTCAGAACTAACTGAATTAAGCTCTTATTTCACTCGACATTCTTCAATGCTTTAAGCATGTGATAATGCTGACATTTACAGTCACTTACCTTTTAAAATAGAGAACATTATGTAATGACATTATCTCCGTGTGTGTATCTGCCTGTGTTGTGCTTGTGCATATCAAAATAAAATCATTTTCTTTTTATTTCATTGGTGGTTGGCAGTAAAATGAAATCACCCATATTACATGTAATTTATTATGATTTTATTATGCTGTATTATTTTTAATCAGCATTTGTTTATTTATTGGGTTTAATTTGAAATATTTAATAAAGTTCCTATTATGTTATTCATATGGTATTCTATTCTATAAGGGGAACGAGATGTACAATTTGGGGAAAAAAGAGGTAAAGAGTCAGGAAAATGTAAAAATATTTATCCTGTAGGTATTTTAAAACTAAGGGGTAACTACGTTTCTATCTTATGATGTAGCTGTAATCTTATGATTGCAAGAAAGTTTAGGTGAACATACACTGCGTACATTGTAAAACAATGCACCAATAAATAAGCTACTTGGGGTACTTATTACAGCACACATGATGAATGTTACTTACAACACACTGGAAATTAAATTTCTGCTTTGTTTTATTTATAATTTTAACATATATGCAACTTACCTGAAGAAAGTGTATTGCATACGGTTTATCTCGGCTGCAAATCATGACAGCAAATCAAACTTTTACCTCAGTGTTTACATAAATAATTATATTGTGAAAGGAGCTAATTGAGTTTGGTCATCTGTTTCAGGGCAAGTAAAATAAAAACTATTGCAACATTTTTCTTTGTAATATACTCAGTTGTTCTATGTAGTTACAGGGTAAGTATAACATCTGCAGGTCATAAATTAAAGTGAAATTCCCCCCCCGTGTTTAATGTAATTACCCCCTTGTTCTATGGGATTATTTTTGTGCCATTAAAAGTGAAAGCAAACTTTTAAAAAACAAACAAAAATTTACAATGAGAAAGAAAAAAAACACTCTGATAATGAAAACAATAAACTCAATTGCAAGATGTAACTTTTTTTTTAAATAACTGCAATTTTTTAAAATAGTTTTTTGTCATGGTTCTGCCCAATCTGTCTTGTAGATTCCTAGAGCCTTGTGGGCAGGGCCATGACAGTGCCATGTCTCGTGTCACGTGCTCTCCGGTCTTGCGTCATGACCACGCCCCCCGGATACTTCCGCGATCCTGCCCTCCTTGTTTATGTCTTGTTTTCATGATCTAGTGGGCAGGATTGCGTCAGTATCTTGTCTTTGTGTTTACGTTCTGTGGGGAGACTTGCGGCTCGGGCGCTTCCGCCTTTTGCCGCGTGTTTTCATGTCGCGCGTCTTAGCCCCGCCCCCCTCGTTCCCGGTAATTTTCCCTGTTAATGTTTCTGATGATTCACACCTGCACCCTATGTTATTATCCCTTGTTTGTTCCCCTATTTAAAGCCCTTGTGTTCGCTGTCTCGGGTCGGTGCATTTTTGTGAGTTCAGTGTGTCTCATGTCTCGTGTGTTTTGCCCTTGCTGTTTCCCGGTAAAAGATCGTTCTAGTTTTGGTTTTCTGTTTTGCCCCCTCGTGGGTTTTTTTTTGTACTACAGTTTTTCTAGTGTGTTTTGTTCCTGTCATTTTAGTTTAGTTTTTATCCCCATCGTGGGTTTTTGTTTTCTGTTTTTGTGTCCTTTATTTATTAAAATCCCTTTTTGTCGCCACCTGCTGCCTGCGCCTGGGTTCTGTCCTTGCCAATCATGACAGTTTTTTAAGTTTCACTTTTGCAAATAATAGTTTATGAATTTGCTGCTAGATTCTTCATTTGCGCTTTCCAAGTTTTTGTTTTCGCTTCTCAAATTTACGTCACCTTTCTGGCTCAATCCTCACGTGAGGGCGGGACTTAAGGGCACTTTACTTTAATTGACTAGTGCGATTTGGATTGACAGCTCCCTGACAAGGAAGTCGATAGTGAAGTAAGTGCTGCGGAGTAGAGAGCGATCTGCATGCGGTTGTCTGTGACTGTATTGTTTTGTTTTAGTGTTTGTACTGAAATTACTAGCGGTTCGCCAACTCTCACGCACTTAAGAGTGGGATACACGCTTCCAGGCTCTCTCAGTCACGCCACATAACAAGCCAACGTCAAGTACAGGACAGCCATATTCACATACAACTGTATGTGGGTTTGGAGGCCGTTAAGATGACAGTCTATAATTTATAATTACAATAATATCAGGAAAAAGAGATGCCTAGTGAGTTTTGAGGAGATAGTATAATAAAGTGTTATGTTTTCATTTCATCTTTATTATTTAAAGATGATAATCGTGGTGGAATGTAATGTATTGTTTGTACCTTTTCATTTCTATGTTTATATTTTAATAAAGTCCCTCTTTTTTTAACCTGTTTTATGTAGGTGTGTATATGAAGAGTTCAGATGCAAAACCCAAAGCCACCTTCGTCAAAAATGAGATTACAATGTTAAGTTAATGCTCTCCACACACAGCATACGTTACAGAAATAATTTGGCTTCAAAACCCACTAAATACAACACTCTGGCTGGTCTGAAATATCTGCTATTGCTGGAAGTAAATGGAGGAGACTGAAAAAAAATGCTTGTTAATAGAAAAGTCGTCTGACGGATTTAGAGGGTTTTGCATCTGAACTTTTCATATATACATATGAAAGAGTTGTTTGCAAGGGGCAGACTAAATTAATTAAACATCCAAAGACCTCCAATTGTGTCACCTTATGAATTTGTTTTGTTGTCGAAATGTTTAAAAAATATAAATGTCATTTGAATGTATTGATACTATTTTAAGAGGTGTACTTTCTGTGTATACGAAAGGGGCATAATATATTTAACATGATTTTTAAAAGCAAGATAGAGTACTCGACCCTAAATTCTTTAAAATGAGACTGTATGCAGGTACGCCACAAAGCTTCATCATTATCATCCTCCTCAGCTGGAAAGTCACCCCCAGGTACATTAATGGAACTGTGATGATAAAATGGCTAAAAGTTTTATTTCTGTACAGTATGCAACAATGTTTTCATTTACCCCGTTCATTTCTCACTACCCAATAACATAGTAATAGTAATGTGTCTCTTATTGAATGTTATGATGCATTTTGTTTGTTAGTGGTTAAGTAAATAATCTTTATAGTCCATTTACAAAATAAAACACATAATGCAAAACAGCAAGCGATTCGTCTAAGCAATATTCATGAGAAATGCTAGTAATACAAAATTTCAGATACAACGTCAAGATAGTATAAGCAAGTATATAGAGAACATTAGAAAAGGAAAAGAGAGGTAGAACGTTTTTTTAAAAATTATATATACTATGAGACAGTTAAATGCTTACGGAAGAGGTTGATTTTCAGCTGTTTTTTGAATTGTGAAATTGATCCAGCCGTCCTGATGGAAACAGGAAGATCGTTCCACCAGCAGGGAACAGTGAAAGAAAATGTCCTTGAGATGGTCTGATCTTCCTAATGTTGTACAATGCAAACCTGCATGAGCGTGTTGTTGTGATAACGTGATTCTTAAAAGTCAGCTGATCATCCATGATTACCCCAAGATTTTTGACTTAAGTTGATGGGGTTATCTTTGATGGACCAAGCTGGATGGTAAGCTGGTGCTGTTCTGATGGAGTGGCAGGAAGCACGAGAAGCTCAGTCTTGGCCAGGTTGAGTTGTAAGTGATGATCTTTCATCCAAGAAGAGATGTCAGCCAGTCTGAGACTTGTGTGGCATCACCCGTGGAATCATCTGGATGAAACGAGAGGTGAAGTTGAGTGTCATCAGCATAACAATGGTAGGAGAAACCGTGTGCTTGTATGATGGAACCCAGTGATGTGGTGTATATGGAGAAGAGCAGAGGCCCAAGAACCGATCCTTGTGGGACCCCGCTGACTACTTGGTGTGATTATCATTGTTATCTCCATCCTGCTTCAACGACTACCGTCCAGTTGCACTCCTATTCTCATGAAGTGCTTTGAACGGCTGGTCATGCACAACATCAAGTCTGTCCTCCCCCCCTCTCTGGACCCCTTCCAGGTTGCATATCGGTCCAAGCGCTCGACTGATGATGCTATCGCCATTACTCTTCATGCTGCACGAACTCATCTGGACAAAAAAGACTCTTACATCAGAATGCTGTTCATAGACTTCAGTTCAGCATTCAACACAATCATCCCTCAACAGCTCACTCATAAACTGTTCCAGCTGGGTTTAAACACTTCGCTGTGCAACTGGCTGTTGGACTTTCTGACTGGGAGACCTCAGGCAGTACGGGTCGGCATTACACATCCAGCACTATCACACTGAACACGGGGGCCGCTCAAGGATGTGTACTTAGCCCCCTCCTCTACACCCTACTGACCCACGACTGCGCACCATCACACGACTCCAACCTCTTCATCAAGTTTGCGGACGACACAACTGTGGTGGGTCTCATTAGCAACAGAGATGAGACAAACTACAGGAGTGAGGTGAGCCACTTGGCCAGGTGGTGCAGTGACAACAATCTCTCTCTGAACGTGGAGAAGACGAAGGAGATTGTTGTCGACTTCAGGAGAGCGCACACTCAGCATGGTCCCCTGACTGTGAACGGTGCGACCGTAGAGAGACTGAGCAGCACCAAGTTCCTGGGTGTGCACATCACTGAGGACCTCTCCTGGACTAACAACACTGCAGTACTGGCGAAGAAAGCACAACAGCGTCTTTACTTTCTCTGCAAACTGAGAAGAGCCAGAGCCCCAACCCCCATCATGTGCACCTTCTACAGAGGCACCATCGATAGCATCCTGACCAGCTGCATCACTGTGTGGTATGGCGCCTGCAACGCGTCCTGCCGCAAGACCCTCCAACGCATAGTGAGAGCAGCTGAGAAGATCACTGGTGTCTCTCTCCCCTCCCTCCAGGACATTTATGGAACCCGTCTCACCCGCAGAGCCCTCTGTATTGCAGGTGATCCCACCCATCCATCACACAGCTTCATCAGTGTGCTGCCATCAGGGAGGAGGCTTCGGAGTCTCCAGGCCAGGACCAGCAGACTGAAGGAGAGCTTCATACACCAGGCAGTTAGGAAGCTAAACTCCCTTCCGACCCTGCCTTCCCTCCCCTCCCTTGCCACACGCACCTCTGAACTCTGAGCCCATCCATCCCTTCCCACATCATACTCTGTCCCGCACTTGTCACTTTACGGAACATTGGACTGCTCCACCCCTCTTCAGTAGTGGTCTGAGCGTCCTCAGCTACCTCTTAAGTCAGTTAAACAAGCCTGCACTGTTGTGTATTTCATCTGCACTGTTATGTATTTCATCTGCACTGTTGTGTATTTCATCTGCACTGTTGTGTATTTCATCTGCACTGTTGTTTATTTCATCTGCACTGCTGTGTATTTCATCTACACTGCTGTTTATTTCATCTGCTCTGTTGTGTATTTCATTTGCACTGCTGTGTATTTCATCTGCACTGTTGTTTATTTCATCTGCACTGTCTTGCATCTTGCACATTTATCTCGGTTACATATCCCTTGCTTGTAAAGTTTTTTTGTGTATATATATATATATATATAGATTTTGTATTTACCTGTAATTTGATATATTTTTGATACATGTTTATTCTATTTTATCTGTATGCACCTAGGGTCTGAGAGTAACGCAATTTCAATCCTCCATTTGTATGTACTGTACATGTGGCAGAATTGACAATAAAGCTGACTTTGACTTTTGACTTTGACTGATTTGGACACTTCACCTCCCCAAGCTACCTTGAAGGATCTATCAGTTAGATAGGATTTAAACCAGGTGAGTGAAGTTCCAGTGATGTCCAGTGAAGAGAGGGCGGACAGAAAAATGTGATGGTTAACCGTGTCGAAGGCTGCAGAGAGGTCTAAGAGAATAAGAACAGATGATTTGGACTCTGCTCTTTCCCTCCTTAGGGCTTCTGTAACTGTTAGTAAGGCAGTTTCGGTTGAGTGACCGCTCTTAAAGCCTGACTGGTTGGTGTCCAGCCTGTTGTTTTAAGTGAGGAAGGTAGACACCTGATTGAAAACAACCCATTCAAGTGCTTTTGCTGTGAATGGAAGGAGAGAAATGGGATTATAGTTCTCCAGTAGGGAAGTGTCATGTGTGGGTTTCTTAAGCAGCGGGGTTACCCAGGCCTGCTTGAATGCAGTGGGGAAAATTCCTATATTGAGAGATGTGTTGATGATATGAGTGAGCGATGGTAGGAGTGTGGGTGAGATGGCTTGTAGTAGATGTGAGGGGATAGGGTCTAACGGGCAGGTGGTTGGGTGAGTAGAGAGTAGAAGTTTAGAGACATCATCGTCTTTAAGAGAAGAGATAGAGGAGAGAAGATGGTCTGCTGTGTGTATGTGTATGCCGATTTAGCAGTGTGAATGTCTGCAGAGAAGATAGAGAGCAAAGCCTGATACTTACAGAGGTTAGTGAGGTCTTTAGTTCTGCACCATTTCTTTTCAGTTGCTCTAAGTGTAGCCCGGTGTTGCCGGAGAGTATCGGACAACCAGGGACTGGAAGGAGTAGCACGTGCTGGTCTGGAGGAAAGAGGACAGATAGTGTCTAGACACGAGGTTAGAGTTGTGAGAAGTGTGTCTGTGGCAGAATTAACATCAAGTGATGCAAAGTGTGTGAAGGATGGAAGGGAGGTTTCTATGAAAGATGGAGAAAGGGAGTGCAGGTTCCGCCTAAATGAGACTGGCAGAGGGGTTGGTGAGTTGAGGGAATGCAATATTAAGTTAAAAGTGATGAAAAAGTGATCAGAGACATGCAGAGGTGTAACCAAGGTGTTCTCTGTATCACAGCTGCTTGTGTAGATGAGATCGAGTTGGTTACCTGACTTATGTGTACCTGTGGTGTGGACTAGTTGGAGATTGAAGGAGATTAGCAGAGAGTGAAAATTTGAGGCATAAGGCTTCTCCAGGTGGATGTTGAAATCCCCAAAGACAAGAAGCGGCGAGTCGTCCTTAGGGAAAGACGAGAGCAGCATGTCTAGTTCTTCTAGAAATTCACCCAGTTGACCTGGGGGGTGATAAATCACTACAATGTGGAGTTTTAATGGAGAAGTAATAGTTACGGCATGGAATTCAAAAGAATTGGTGTTGACTACAGAAGGGTAGGTGGAGAACTTCCAGTCTTTGGAGATGAGAAGACCGGTGCCACCACCTCTCCCATGCTGGCGGGGCGGGAGGGGGGGGGGTGAGAGAAAGAGAAGTTACTAGAGAGAGCAGCAGGGGTTGCTGTGTTCTCAGAAGTAATACAGGTTTCAATTAATCCTACAATACTAAGAGCAGAGTGGGATACAAATGCAGGGATAAAGTCAGATTTATTTAACAGCATATTGACAATTCCAGAGACCAATGGAAAGAGAGAGTGGAAGAGTAGAAGAGGTACAGACAGTGCGAAGGTTGGCAGGATTGCTCCACCTTCCTCTCGTGAGAGAGTGTCGTGGGTGAGAAATCACAGGAATGAATTGGAAACACATGCTGTGTGAGTAAGGATAGAAAAGGTGAAAAGAATGGAGAGAAAAATAGTAAAGTAAGGATTATTAGAAAAGATACTACTGTGCGTTGCTGGTTTCATTGCTCGGTTGAGTCGCGCAGGACGAGTCGAATGGTCATTACCTCGTCGGTCTTGAGTCGCGCAGGACGAGTCGAATGGTCATTACCTCGTCGGTCTTGAGTCGCGCAGGACGAGTCGAATGGTCATTACCTCATCGGTCTTGAGTCGCGCAGGACAAGTCGAATGGTCTTTACCTCGTCGTTCTTCAACGCTTCCGCGCCAGCGCCTCTATCTGTATTAAATAGGTTGCTAATCACGTGCTAATCACGTCATGAGTGGGAACAGCTGCCCGTGCGTTTCAAATTAGCAAGACAAAGCCTAAATTAATTAACACGCAATGGCTCAAATTAAAACTAATGCTGGACTCTTCCGGACTTAAGTGCTAATTTATCCAAAGGTGAAAAACTTTCTTGTAATCTAAATTCAACTAGCAGTACACTCCAAAGCACCAAAGAATTATAAGAAAAATAAATTCGAAAATGAAATAATTCTCACTACTTAGCAAATATATCACCTAAGCGTCATACAACAGAAACATATAATATACACCGAACACTTACGCGTGCGCTCTTGCCGTGACTACAGACTACTCACTTCTCTTGTAATACAATACAAAACAGCATGCAGATCGCTCTCTACAATCCGCTGCAGCTGCACTGACCTCTGTATCGACTTCTTGTCGAGAAGGGTCTGGCTGCAGAATTGCACTTGCACTCTCAGAAACCTTCGCTTCCTCTGCAAGTGAGTCGTGACGTCAACACCTGCACTCTTCGCAATGATTGCGATATCATTTTCAATAGACACATACAACTATGTGTCGGATTGAGAACATTTTGCGGTCATTTCCGTAAGTTTAATAAAAATGTTTTGTCCATGTAAGATAGTATATTATATTAAATTTTTCCAGTATACAAAATTATGTTGTTCTATGTATGTTTGTTTATACAAAGAGTTTGTGTAGCTGAATTAGCCTACCATAATATCACTGTCCGTCACTCGTACATAAACATACATAAATTATACTTGTAAACGTCATATTATGCAACTATGCATTACTTTACGGAAAGCTTACGAACTACTAACTACGTTCTGCCTTAAGAACAAATGGTGCAACCGAATAAAGTACAGAGTTAGTTATAAACTAGCTAGTACTTACTAAGCCTCTAGTTGGGACTTTACTTTTCAGTTTAAGTAAGAACTTACGATCGGCTGGTGAGCTACCGTCCTGAAGATTGCAGCTCCAACCCCAATTAAACACACCTGGACCATCTAATCAAGCTGTTCATGGTTGCTTGATAATTACAGATAGGTGTGTTGAAACAGGGTTGGAGCACGAGGAGAAGGCTAGGAGATCCCTGGTCTAACACTATCTAAACCAGGGGCCTGTACCATAAACGTAGCTAAACAAACTCAGGGTTACAGGATAAGTTTTGGGTTGACAAAACCAAACCAACGTGATCAAGCTTTGTTGGTACCATGAAGCAGCTCATGGAGTTTCTTTGTCAACTCAAGCTTTGATCCTGAAGCTAAGATTAGTTTACACGCGCGTGCACACAAGTAACGTCGGCATCGCAAAACCAATCACGTTCACAGATAGCGGGAGTTCCGTATGTTTCTCAGGAAATAATTACGCGTATTTATAAAATTTATTTCTAGCCACGGCAATGGAGGAACACTGTTTCTGCTGTCTACGCAAGAGAGAACTGTTTCAGATTGCGTTAATGCGCAACTTATAACTTTTTATAATACAAGCATTTTACTGTAGTACAGTAATGTAATATGATGCATTTGTATAATGTGTGTAGAACAAAGAAGGGAAGATTGTATTAAGATTTGTCCCATATTTAATTTCTTTAATGTATTTTGTACTGTTCCTCATTTCCTTTACATTTCTCAAAGCACTGACACAGCACAGATGCATAAGGGAATGTTATAGGCATTATAGCATTAAAAACTTCTTATACATTTTAATATGTAAGTCTACTGTATGATACATTATATAGGTGAATTCTAGGTGTACTTGATTTTAGAAAAAAGGATTCAAATAGGAGTGTATGTAATAGTATGTGATGTCATCTGTCATTGTATAGTTTTACTATCTTACTGTATCTTACTGTAGTTGTCAAAGTGTTTATTGTCATATGCACAGTGAGGAAACAGGTTTTCCTGTACAATAAAATTCTTACTTTTCTGTCCACATAGAATGCCTGAGCAAGTGCAACACAAACTTAATAAATAAACTAAGTAAGATAAATAAACTAGCAGAAGTAAGTAAGTAAGTAGAACTGAGTCAATACTGCAGGAGTGAGTAGAAACTATGCTGCAGAGATTGGAACAGAAACTGTGAAATATTACTGGAATATAAAAATATACAGTATACGCCATACACATCTGTAGTGCAAATATGTGCTGATTATGTGCAATATATACAATGGTAATAGCAGCATTATTAATGATAATGGTAGTATTAGTGCAGTATGACAGTAGCAGCAGTTGCATTAGCAAATGTGTATTGATTATCCATTTAGTCTAATAGCAGAGGGGAAGGAGTTGCTCAGTCTGGAGGTCCTGCATTTCACACTTCTGTACCTCCTTCCAGAGGGTAGGAGGGTGAACAGTCAGTTTTGGGGGTGGGTGGACAAAGAAGTGGACAAAGAAGATAAATGCCCTGGTAACAGTGAAACTGAAAGTGTTCCTATAGGTGTTCTGCATCGCAGACAAGAATGTAAAAAATGCAACGCAAAGAAATACTATATTTAGTACAGTAAAGAATATTTTTATTTTATTACACAATCTTAAAATATAACCATTGTAACGCACTGTGAATTAGTTGCGTCACTTATATGTAAATTTGCTCGCAGCTGATTGGTTCAGGTTCGGTATGAGATCTCTAATCTAGATCAGTCGTTCTCAACCTTGTTCCTGGGGACCCACAGCTCTGCACATTTTGCATGTTTCCCTTATCTAACACACCTGATTCAAATTATCCGCTCATTAAGGTAGAAATCCATGAACTGAAGCAAACGTGCCAGTTAAGGAGACATACAAAATGTGCAGAGCAGTGGGTCCCCAGGAACAAGGTTGAGAACCACTGATCTAGATCATAACCTGTCCCGGAGCAGGTTAGCCATGCAGTGTAAGTTACCATGGCGATGAACACAGGTTAAAGCTGGGTTACTTTCATGGTACCTAAAACCCAGGGTTGGCGCAAACTAATCCAAAACTTACCTGGCTAACCACCTAAACCGGCTTCATGATACAGGCCCCAGGGTTCCTCAAATCTTACCCTGGAGGTCTGGAGCACTGCAGAGTTTAGCTCTGATTTGAATTTGACTGATCTAAACCATGTCTTAACTACTTTTCTGCACTTTTATTATACATTGCGATGCTCTGTATGAGGGAGTCAAAAAGCTCTCTTACCACATCAAAACGATATTGATTTGTGTTCCGAAGAGGAATTTAAATCTTGCGGTTGTGGAATGACTTTAAAGTAATACATTTTTATTATGTTAAAGTGCATTGACAGAATAATTAGAAGGCTTTTAGAAAACACTTTGCTACCTTAAAATGCTGCCTTCATAGGTTTTGAAACTGAGCAATTGCATATCTCCATGTAATAAGGCATGTAGTTGCCTCTATATGATGGACCTAGGCTGCAGTTACAGTGGAATGTGATGGAATGTACATATTTAGAGTGAGACAGAGGTGATTGTTACCAGTACATTAAAGCAACAACAGCATTATTGAATGAGCTTAATAAACTGTCTTTAACATTTCAGTGCTGATCTGATATACCCTAGTGAAGAATAATTGTTGATCCCCAACCCTTAACCCTAAGCCTATGCTAAGTCCTGCTTTTTGTTCATACAGTATGCCCTAAACTAGTCTAAACCATTGTTCTCTATCCAGACATACGTTTGGCCATTCAGACACATATTAATATTTAACATGTAAAAATGAGGCTCACTGTAATCCCTAATCAAATTCCACCTGCATGCACACTAGTCACACATGTTTTAGTAGCTCTTTAGAGGCCAGTTCTCTTATTAATGGGGAGTCTGCAGCCAAAGGCCAGTGCAACTCTTTCGTGGTTGGTAAGGCAGTACAAAGGCTATGGCTGGGCCATGATGAGCCATGCATAGGTGCAGTGTGACGTCTTTCATTACCTTTACAGCTCACTGGGCCCGACCTGCTCTCCTCTGCTAACCCAACTCCGCCAGCTGGCAGACGGTTAGGTGTCGACTTCCCTGTCTGTGCATGTGTGCTGTGGTGGGGGGGGGTTAGGTTGAGTTGCCCATGGTAGCCTCCCAAATCCAGTCAAAGGCAGCCAGTGCAGGTGTATAGATGCATGGTTGACATGGTTCTCCAAAAGGCCATCACTGCAGTCCAAAAGGGAGATCTACAGGGCCTCAAGGAATTAGCTAAAACTGGCTGTCTTGCCATAGCTATTGCGGACACTCAGGGGGCGGGACTAGTCCACCATGCAGCACGATGTGGTCAGCTGGACTGCCTTTGCTTTCTGGTGACAGAGTTGGGGCTGGCGGCTGACATTAGGGCCCTTAACGGGGCCACGCCTGTCCATGATGCTGCAGCTACAGGTCACACACGTGAACTTCAATGGCTGGTACAGGTTGCAGGATGCAACGTTAAGGTGAGTGCCTTAAAGGTGATCACAAAGCTAGCTCAGTAGTGTTATGTCCATACAATGGTACTCAATAGGGGCCAATGTTGTTACAAAATGTGTTTTGTAGAAGAAAGTCACATGTTTGGAATTAAATAAGGGTGGGGGTGTGAATGATGAAAGAATGAGGAAGGAACTATTCCTTTAAGAATGTGCGTTTTAAATACGTATATTGCAAAATTACCGTATTGGACAGTACTTACCAAAAATACCTCATGATCACATGGTAAGCAGTATTTTACTGATAAGATACACCTGCTCCAAATATAGCCCTTACATAAGTGTCTCACTCAGTACAAGAACTGTAGAGGGGTTTGAATGGTGTTTAATTACTTTCCCTTTGGTCATGCAATACTACTGGGCAAAGAGTAAACAGAGCACTGTAATCATGACCAGATGCATTAGAGGGGGCTCAATCTTACTGTTAACACTATTTAATTACCGGGGGAGTACAGTCTGTACCACCCCTTCAAGATCCCCACCCAAGATAATTTCTCGCACTAATGCAAACCGACTCTGTTAATCTCAACAACCTATTGATCTAATTTATGGCCAGCTGTGCTTTATTAAAGTAGATGTTTTAAGTGCCTTGTTATGATTGACTAAAGTGATAACAATATTCCAAGTTGGTGGTCTTGCTGGGAGTTCATCAGAAAGTGTTTCTTATGCCTGAGCTTGCCATGGTGAGGTCAAAGTGGTATGGGGTTGAATTATTAATGAACTTTTTCTTGGTCTGATTAAATAAAGGTGGCTTTACTAATTTGATCACATTGGTGGAATAGAGTAATGGCCAGTTGGACAACCTTGTTTCAGTAACAGTAGGTCGATTTTAGAATGGACTGTAGAAACCGTTGATATGATGGTGTTATGATGACATCATCACATAACCTCTTATAAACAAAATGTTTAGGATTGTGATCTTATTATGGACTCAGTGGCATCACTTTAAATGTTGTTGGAGGCCAGTGATAATTGTGGTGTAATTCCCACTTGCCACATTAAAAAACAATAGCATATATTAATCTTTACTTGTCAAACTGTATTTTTGAAATGTCTTTTGTTGAGTAAGCTGAGTTTTAGTTGAGGTCTAGTAGAATGCATCATGACCTTAATTTGTTGGTCAACCTAGAAGGTTTATTAGGCACAGTTTTCTAATTGTTGCATTAATGCTAATTCGCACTGATCCGACAAACAGCAACAAGCACCAACATTTTAAGGCTGTTGCATTTAGAATTAATTAGTTTAGAATAATTTGTCAAACAACCAAATAAATTTTTTTATGTAATTAGTTTAGTATAGTCCTTACATGGACTACTAACAGTATTGTTTAATTGTAATCACAATCAATGTGTAATCTTAGTGTCAATGTCATTGTTCATCAATGTTCATCAATAAAACGCACCTAACCTTAAAGGGTAAGTCTGCCTAAAAAATGAAAATGCTGTCATTAATTACTCACCCTCAAGTAGTTAAACATCCATAGGTCCTCCGGTTTTCCCCAAAACGCATATTAGTGTATTTTTGAAAGCTTTCTGACTCCTCCATAGATGGCAACGTAACCAAACTTTAAAGCACTGAAAGTGCGTAAATACATCTTAAAACAGTCCATGTGACTCCGGTGGTTCGGTATTAATTAATGTAATGCGACGAGGATACTTTTTGTATGTTAACAAACAAAAATAATGACTATATTCAAACACTGATTGTTAGTTTCCAGCACGCTATCCCCAGAGTGTTTTCCTCTGCTTTGCAAACACAGAGCTGCACTTGCACTTCCGGGCTCTCCGTCAGGATGCGCATGCTTCGAGCAATGCTGACAACAGATGCACTGCATCTCGTGTGGCTCTCAGAAGTGTGCGCTGGAAACTAACAATTAAATCAGGAAGTGTTAGAATATAGTCGTTGTTTTTGTTTTTTTGCGCACAAAAGTGTCCTCGTCGCATTATATTAATTAATACTGCACTACCAGAGTTGCGTGAACTATTTTACAATGTATTTTCACACTTTCATGGTGCGTCATGTTGTGTTGCCATCTATGGAGGAGTCAGAAAGCTTTCAAAAATACACTAATTTGCGTTTTGGGGAAAAACTGAGGACCTACGGATGTTTAACTACTTGAGGGTGAGTAATTAATGGCAGCATTTTCATTTTTGGGCGGAGTTACGCTTTAAAACTGAACTGATGGCATATACATCAAAAGATTCACCTATTGTACTCATTTTTATGAAGAAACAATTTTTAAGAAAATAAAAATTTCTTTTTCTGTGTATTTAGGGTCAGGACTCTGGAGGTGCCACTCCGCTCCATCTTGCTGCCCGTTTTGGCAGGGTGGAGGCTGTCCACTGGCTACTGGTTTACAGAGATTTAGCAGTAGTGGAAACAAAATGTGGTGCTCTACCTGCTCACTATGCTGCATCAAAAGGTGACCTCACATGTCTGAAGCTGCTGGTTGGTCAAGCTCCAGGGTAAGGTTTTACAAGCTCAGATACATAGAGTTGATACAATTTCTTGTGGCAGATGAACACATGACAAGCTGTTCTTGTGTGTCATTAGTCTTATATTTATATTATATTTATATTATATGTCTTATATTTAGCTTTTGACCAGTATTGTGTAAGATCATCTGACTAATTTAGACCCTTATATCGATGTGACATCAAATTTTTTCCTTTTCTGTCAAGAATGTATATATTCTAGGTGCATCTGTAGCATGATTATCTTATTATTATTATTATTAACTGATAGAGCCATGCATAATCAGACATAAATAGAAACTTGTTTGTGCATAGGAAAGGTTAAACCTGTGTTTCCACACTTGATGAATGCATATATTAACCTCAGGGGTTAGAAAGTCCTGCGTTAGATTCACAGAGATGGTGTATAATAGATGCAGCTTGTATTTCACGTGTTACAGCTTACTGGAAATTAACTGTTTCCTGCTGTTACCCAAAGGCCTAGTCCTTACACTTTAACTGTAACTCAAGAGATGAGCCCTGGAATGTGCAACCACTCTTTTTTTAACAATACATGCCCAATAATAAATGTGTAAAACAGCCCTAGTGACTTTTACATGCATTTTTGGAATCAGTGGGTCTGATAATGTCAGTACCTAGGGACAATAAAGTTAGATGAAGATTCTTTCAGCTTAAGAAATTGTTTAGATATTGGTAGTAGTTTCAAAGCTGTGACATAGTTTCACAACCTTATGATATTGTTGGAAAGAATGAGGTATCTAAAGGCATAGAATATCCTATGAACTTTACATAAAACTTTAATGATAAATAGACTGTCAGTAATTGGTTTAACAGAGAAGTAGACATTCACACAATATAGGGCACCCTCACTTGCTCTATTTTTTATTTAAAATAGTTACAGTTAACTAATGGTGGTATTCCTGACCACACTTAAAGATGTCTTGACCACATTTCAAAACCATGATAAGATCAATAAGTGAATATCATGTGGCAAACCACACAGGTTGGCATGGCCAGTGACAGCAGGACAAAGCAATGAATATGCTTGAGCAGTGAGATGAAAAGAGTAATTGAATAGGATGAGTAGAGCCATTTGTGTGGAAAGGGCTTTTACTATGAAGTTTATTCGGCTTATGCCCTATTTATACATAAATTTGATTGCTGTAGGCAGCCAAGTTGCTTTACTTTGGTTGCTGGTTGGCCATCTTATTGAAGGTTGCACTTACATTACGTACTGTACATATATTTTGAAAATGTGATCACAGTAGGGATGTATTTTTAATAAAGAAGACGATGTCAGATGATTTTGACAAAGAATGCATTTTTGCCACTTCAAAATGAACATCTTGTAGGGGAATATACAGGTTATACAGAACTGTATATAATCTGTATCAGTGCATAATACAGTATATCATGAACGAGATTAATCATATCTAACAGGGTTTTCATTTGTTTCTGTTATTTATTTATTTGCTACCTATTTATGTTTGTGTATCATATAGTAATGTGTAATTGCTCACAGGTGCTGTAACATCTCCGATTTGTAGTAGCCACGTTAGTTTGCTCTTTTTCATAAAGTTTTCCTAATTTTGATGCGTGGACACACCAACATTGTATCACCAGTGGTCTCTGTAACTTTTTTTCATGAATCGCATTCAGTTGCTTTGTCTCTGCAATTTTTTGTTTTTGCAAACATCCCTTTAGGCTGCTGAGTCAACCTCAACTACTAATTTGGAAAGAAATTAAATCTGTGTACATTTCTTTTTAAGGTGTGTTAATCGACAGACTAACATGGGCGCCACACCTCTGTATCTGGCCTGCCAAGAGGGACATCTACATGTAGTAGAGTACCTGTTGAAAGACTGTGGAGCTGATGTGCATCTAAGAGCCCAAGACGGAATGACGTCACTTCATGCCGCAGCTCATATGGGCCACTATGCACTGGTTGTGTGGCTTGTGAGTAATACATTTGCCTATATGCATATATATGCACACACACACATCCTATTATAATAGAATTTAAGTCCTGCATTAAGTGTGCAGTACTCTGTGTTTTGTGTGTTACAGGCAAAGTTCACAGACATTAGCCTGTCTAGTCAAGATAATGAAGGGGCAACTGCTTTGCATTTTGCTGCTAGTGGGGGGCACCATCAGATATTGGGGTGCTTGTTGCGGATAGGATCAAAGATCAAGAAGGATTATTGGGGTGGCACTCCTTTGCATGATGCTGCAGAAAATGGAGAGATAGAGGTAGGCCTAAATTGTGTATCAATTGGCGTCTGTGCTAATAAATTATGATTACAGTTTAAAATTGAATTTTCCAGTGTTGCCGAATCCTCCTGAGTCACAAGATAAGTCCAAAAGAGAGGGATGTAGATGGCTTTACTGCTGCAGATCTTGCTGAATACAATGGCCACTTTGATTGTGCCCGATATCTTCACTCTGTGGAAAGAAATGTAAGATTTTCTTGTAATACATGCAAAGAATAATTACAACAATATAACTGATTTGGTTAATACCAGCTTTAAAAATCTTGCTGATTTTCTAGTGTGTGGTGAATACATTTTTTTCTATTTGGCTAAATCAAGACAACATACAATGTTGTTAAATTATAATGCAAAATATATAAACTAATTTGTGCTCCCTGGGACTTTGTTGCGCTCTACCTTTTTGCAGTTATTTGTAGTCAAATCGTTTTAGATCAAAATGCTGAAAGCAAAGTTATCAAGCTACTCTCATTAAAGTCAAGTTTATTTAAAAACTCTTTTTACAATTCTGCATGGTTTCAAAGCAGCTTTACAAGAAAAAGAGACCACAAAAGAGGAAAATTAGTAGAAAGAGTACAAACAGAGAGGACCATCCTTATAAAAACATTGTTAATGGAATTTGCAGTTAATCTAATATCAGCAGTCTCCCAGTGAGCAAGCCAACATGGCAATGGTGGCAAGAAACCAAAACTCCAATGGTGAATAAATGGAGAAAAAACCTCAGCAGAAACAGCTCAGCCAGGAGTGCCAGTTCTCCTCTGACACTTTACAGTCAGTGGCAGTCAGTGGGCAAAAGTAATTGAGTAAATGTTTATGATTAACAGGGAGTAAATAAGTACATTTTAATTCTATACATAGAGATCCTATTAGTACTGATTTATTACATTCATATTTAATAAATGAAGGCAACAGAGGAATGTTTAGGCAGGGATACAAATAGAGGCTTTATGTAACTGAGTGCAGCTATAATTTCAAACTGCTGCCATAAAAAATAAATATATACTAAGTAGAGTTATGCTGTTTAGCCTTAAAAAAGTGACAAGCAGTCCATCTTTGCTCTTGGTTAGTGATGTGAATTTCCTGAGCTGGGGCGTGAAGAGTTCACAGGCTCTCATGGAAGGGGAACACGAGGTGGTTAAAGTTGAGCTGGCATAATCTGTAGTTACCTAGTTGCTACACACTTTATGAAAGAAGTCTGTAAACACTGCAACAGCTTGGGGAGTCACTACATATAGAGCACTAGCTCAGGTAGAAGGGTCCATTGGATAGGGGTGACTCAACCAATACCTGGCTTGGGACAGGCCGCACCGCCCAGTCCGTCGCCAGTAAAAGTGTTTATGATGAATGAGGTGCCTAGGCTAGGGGAAGTTCGAAGGCTAGAAAGCGCACTGACTCGCCGTGAGAGGGGAGAAGGCGCTTCCGCAGGCCCACCCAGCAGCAAGACGCAAGCTGACACCGGGTCCACGCGGAAGTTGTAGAACCTCGCGAAGGTGTTGGGCGTAGCCCAACCTGCAGCTCTACAGATGTCTGATAGAGAGGCACCCTGAGCCAGTGCCCACGAGGAGGATACACCCCGGGTAGAATGAGCTCTCGCTGCGAGTGGGCACGGGAGATCTTGTGATTGGTAAGCCGTAGTGATGGCGTCAACGATCCAGTGCTCCAGTCTCTGTTTGGAGACAACCCTCCCCTTGTGCTGTCCTCCGAAACAGACAAAGAGCTGCTCAGAGCTCCTGAAGAGGCGCAGGGTGTGAATTGGACACAACACGGCGGAGGTTGGATCTTCCTCCCCAGCGGGGAATGCCTGCAAGTGCACCACCTGGTCCCGGAAGGGAGTGGTGGTAACTTTAGGCACGTAACCAGGCCTGGATCTCAGGATCACGTGAGATAGGCCAGGCCTGATCTCGAGGCACTCGACAGACACAGAGAATGCCTGGAAGTCCCCTACCCTCTTGATGGAGGCAAGCACCATCAGGAGAGCTGTCTTCATCATGAGATAAGGTAGAGTGGCCTCCAAAAGGGGGCCCTACACAGGCCCTCGAGGACCACATTGAGGTCCCAAGAGGGTACGGAGTGCGGCTGAGATGAATTCATCCTCCTCGCACCCCTCAGGAACCTAATGACCAGGTGCCCGAAAGACTTACCCTCGACGAAATCGTGATGTGCGGCAATAGCGGCAACATACACTTCCGCTAGGGTAGAGAGGGAAAGGTTGCTCTCCAGTCTCTCCTGGAGGAAGGATAGCACCGACCCGATCGGGCAGCTAGAGGACAGGATAGGTGCCACTTGAAGGCGTACAGGTGCTTAGTGACGGGGGCCCTAGCCTGAGCGAGGGCTCCTCATCCCGTCCACAAGTCTGGCCTCGGATGCCACACTGTGCCCTTCCTTTGAGACAGAAGGTCCCATCCTTAGGGGAATCGGCCAGGGGGGGTTGTCGCCAGAGGGATCAGTTCCGAGAACCAAGTCTGGTTGGGCCGATAGGGCAGTACCTGTGCAATGAGGCTCACTGGGGGGAAGGTGTACTTCCGTTTGTCCCGAGGCCAGCTGTGCACCAGGACATCTGTGCCGAGGGAGCCCTCGGACAGGAAATGCCAAAGCGGGCAATGGGTGGTGTCTGGGGAGGCAAACAGGTCCACCTGTGCCTGGCCGAACCGCTCCCAAATGAGCTGGACAACCTCGGGGTGAAACGTCTTTAAGGCTAGAAGCACAGTCAGCAACTCCAGGCAGTTGATATTCCATTGTAGCCAAGGACTTCAACCACGATACTGCATGCCCTTTGCACACGGCACCCCAACCATGCAGGGAGGCATCTGTCATCACGACGGCGTGCCTCGAAACCTGTCCGAGTGGGACCCCTGCTTGGAGGAAGGTCAGGTCTGACCAAGGGACTAGGATGCGGCAACACTGAGGCGTGATCGTGATCCGCCTGGCACCGGTATGCCACGCACTCCAAGGGACTCGACTCTGTAGCCAGTGCTGAAGTGGTCTCATGTGCATCAACCCGAGCGGGATAACACCTGCCGAGGATGCCATGTGCCCCAGGAGCCTCTGAAAGTGTTTCAGTGGGACTGCGGGTTGTCGCCTGAGGTGCCTCAGACAACTCGACCCTGACCAGGCACCGAGTCGTGGCGGGGCAGGATGTGTCTGATGGTCTCCGTCTGCTTCTTCACCATGGAGAAATGCTGTGAAAAGTCCTCCACAGTGTCCCCAAACAGACCGTCTTGTGAGATTGGCACATCAAGAAAGCGAACTTTCTCTGCGTCACTCATCTGCGCAAGAGTGAGCCACAGATGGCGCTCTTGGCCCACCATAGTGGACATCGCTCGACCCAGGGACTGCGCAGTGATCTAAGTCGCACGTAGCGTGAGATCAGTGGCGGTGCGAAGGTCGATCAGTGGTCGACCTTCCCGTCGTCGAGTTCTTTCAACGCCTTAGCATGGTGGACCCGGAGGATGGCCATGGCACGAAGGGCGGAGGTAGCCTGACCTGCAGCAGAGTAAGCAGAGTGTCGAAGAGAACTTACACGCCTTGGAGGGGAGCCACAGAGATGCACTGTGATCACACATTCCACAGGGGGGATGCCAACATAGCCCCTAGCTGCCCCCTCCCATCGAGGGAAGAAACAACTACAGAGTCCGTTGAACGGGCACGTGCCGAGAAGGGGGCTTGCCAGGTCCTCGTGAGCTCCTCATGAGCTCCTCATGCACTTCCGGAAAAAATGGCACTGGGGCGATACGCAGCTATGTGCCGCGCTCCGACCCCAGGTACCACAAATCCAGCTGCGAACGAGTCAGAGATGCATGGCTGACATCTCTGTGTCGGCTTCCTCCAATGCTCGACCGCCTGAGAGCAGGAACTCTGGAGAGTCCTCTGCATCCAATCCCAGAAGGTATTCATGGGAGTCCCATGGGAGTCCCCATATCATCCCCGCTGCTCGCCAAAGCAGCGGTCAAACTCGCTTGGGAAGCAGACGGAGTGGCGGCCACACCCATAAAGAATACCGGGGCGGAGACCAGCATGCGACTGCCATTGGCCAAGTTCATTGGACTTTTTTAATTCCTCTTTGAAAAGATAGGTTCTCAAGTTCAAACCACATCTGTCGACACAACGTTGAAGTGACCGACAGAAAGGGAACACATTTTTAATAAATGTTTTTGTTTCCATGTGATCATCACTGCATCATTCACTTCAGACCTCAACAATGAGCACACAAACCTCAATCATGGTAACAATTATCAAATATCATAAAGTTAAAAAGGAACTTTAAATACTACAGGTAACTTACAATGACAACAACAACAACAAAATATAGCCAGCAAACACTAAAACACCAATCATTTAAATAATTTTAACAAATGCATGCTGTGTTGGTCAAACTTCTTGAGGTGCTTTGGGCAGTTACCTAAATATATAAGTATAGTCAACAAAAGAATACCACATTTAGGCTAATTTAGTTCACTATACTCAAAATAATACATTATTCTTCTTCTATTAAAAAAAATCTTTGTTCAAGTTACTTTATTACCTTTGTTGTTAGAACAATTTGCAAGTAAATCAGGCCAGAAATGTTTTTCAGGATGTGTCATATACTGTTTCACTTTCTGAGAAGAGGCTGTAGTTCATCAGATGATCTCAGTGGCCTCCAAGAACGCCTCTAAGTCTTCTTGTTTAATGTTGTAAATACGATGCTGCCCAATTTGAGTCATGTATATTTCAAGGGTGAACATGGATAGTGGAGTTGGGTTGGGCACTACCACATAGAATAAAAGACATGGATTCCACATGAATTAAAGCACCAAGCTGGTGGATCAGTGGAAAACTGCAGTTTTGGTGATTTACTCTTTTACATAATTTTGCATTAATTATTTTTTTTAAGGTTGTGAAACCATTCCTCATACTTGTTAATATGTCAATGAGCAGTAACAATGGCAGCTGTTTTTGCCATTTAATTATTTATTTGGTTTGTTCCAACAGGCTCAGATGATTAAACACATTTAACAGAATCCTGAATGTGTGATTTAAAATACATATGAACAAATTATAGACAAGCTGAATTTTAAACATTCAGGAAGTGTTGTTTAGCAATGAGCCGTTAATCTCTGCAGACATCTGGGCTACATTGGTTACTTAAACTGTAAGCATACCACTGACAAATTATAGTATAGGTCTTTTACAGCTGCTTTCAATAGAAGATTTGCACATTGAACCTCCAAAAACGTCTATTTAAAAAAAATCTGTACTGCATTTTTTTCTTACTGTTTAAAGTTGAATTGGATTCATTAGGTTTTTATTGTTTATGTGCATTGTCATAATTGTCATATGAACAAAGTGAATCTTTTAAAGCCATTTTAAGACAATATCAACAGGTTAGGATGTGTTAAAGAAAGTAGTTAAATAATTGTATTTTTTTAAGGGAATGTAAGTACCATATCAGAGATTTAAATTACATGGTCTCCAATCACCCTGGTCACACTTTTCCATAGATCTAATGCAGTAATAGAAGCTGCTTGTCAACATGGGCATAAATAAATAATGATCTATATAGTATATTGATTTAAAAGGCCCAGGCCACCACTAGACGCCAAAAATAAGCTGACCTGTCCCAACAATACAGATCTAATTAGTGAAGAGAGGCAGCTGAAGCATCAGATCCTGACATTTCTCTACGTGCTGGGGGTGTATCAGTTACCTTCTCACTACCAAGATAGAGGGCCGGGGGCTGAGCTGGTTATGGGATCCACAGGGTTTGGTTTCAGGGTTTTTACCATTCTAATGCTTGGAAACAGATACTCGATCTATCAAATCTGTTAAAGAACATGATGTTTGTTAGCTTAAAACGTGCATCTGGTTGTTTTTGTTTCTTATATTGTTCCCTTATTTCCAATGTAACCACAGAACTGTTTCACAAAAATAATTTTCTTTGTACTGTATGATTTCTGGTATGCCACAGAATTGCAAGCTGCAGTGTACTTCAACAGATTTTATTCCAACTCAGAATGCTTGTGACAGGCCATCGCATTTCCCAACTGTGGTGTTTTTTACCTTTGCATGTGGAGAATTTTTAAATACACCTTCATGTAATTGCTACCAAACTTATCCTGTTTTAAATGTCATGGAATTTGACACACATGACACTGCTGGTGTCCTTTAGCTGTGTGCAGAAGCTTAGAAATAGGCGTGGCAGGGGGCCTTTGTAGCGCCACCTTTGTTCTAAAATGGTGGGGTTAGTTTTACCTACAGTTACCAAATTCGGTACATGTATTACTCTCACCAAACCGAACAACTTTCAAAATTACAATAATTAGCTTTGCCCAACAGGAAGTCATCCATTTTGAATTCAAGGTGGATTTTTTGACAATTGCATGTAGTGAACTTTTAAATATTCCTCCTTGGGGATTTATCCGTTTGTCACCAAATTTTTGTGAACATAATGTCAAGACATTGAAGATGCTAAATTGCGAACAGATTTTTAATATCTCGAATGGTGTTGCCATGGCGAGGCAATACATTTATGGCAAATTTAGGGAAACAGAAAGTGCCTTATATCTACTGCATACATTGAGTGATTTTGATCAAACTTGAATTGTATGTTTAGTCATAGGGATCTGACCACACTGATGTGACTATGGACTATGGCTATTGTTGTAGCGCCACCAACTGGTACCAAGAAGTGTGTCATTCACAAAAGTGGGTTTTTTGACGATTGCATGTGGTGAATTTTTAAATACTCCTCGTAGGGGATTAATGTAATTGCTACCAAACACTGTCAACATGATGCTGAGACATTAAAGATGATACAGATTTTTTGGCGAGGCAATACATTTATGGTGAAATCATGGGAAGAGGAAGTGCATATCTGCTGCATAAACTGGGTTATTTAGATCACACTTGAGTTGTATGTTTTGTCATGGGGTCTGATCACATTGATGTGGATATGATGAGTCCCAGGTATACCAACTGTGAACAGAAAGTATATCACTCACAGCAAGCTTTAAAATTGCCCACTTATATTTACCCATGTCACTCTTAGAATAATGTCTTTACACTCTTAGAATAATGTAGACACAGCTGATATAAAAAACAAAAATTCTGTGATACACTATATTGAAGATGAATGAAGATGAATACCTTAATAGGTTGGCTTATATTATGTCTTTTATACAGGATAATGCATCTACATGCTTTCTTATTGTTGGTGATATGAATGCAGATATTTCTGACAATTGCTCTGTATTTGCTCACCATTTAATACATTTTTGCTCTGATAATGGATTTATTTAGTCTTTTAAGGAGTATTTACCTGCTAGTAGTTATACCTATATTAGTGAGGCGTGGCATACTACCTCATGGCTAGATCACTGCATATGTACAGCAGATGCACATGACTCACTAGAGCAGGGGAAGGCAACGTCTGTCCTGGAGTGCCGCTGTCCTGCAGATTTTATCTCCAACCTAATCAAACACACCTGAACAAGCTCATCAGTGTCTTCAGGATTACCAAAGCTACAGACAATTGAGTTTTATTCCAAGGTTGGAGCTAGAATCTGCAGGACAGCGCCACTCCAGGACCGACGTTGCCTACCCCTGCACTAGATGTCATGATTGGCAAGGACAGAACGCAGGCAGCAGGTGGCGACAAAAAGGATTTTAATAAATAAAAGACACAAAAAAACAGGAAACAAAAGCCCACGATGGGGATAACAGAACTAATATAACAAGAACAGAAACACACTAGAAAAACTGTAAAACAAAATCCACCCACGAGGGGGCAAAACAGAAAAACAAACACGAGCAAACAGACTGGCAGGACGAGGCAAAAACGCAAGCACGAAACAATGGGACTCATACAAGACGTATGTAATGCACCAACACAGGACAGCGAACACGAGGGCTTTAAATAGGGGAACAAACAAGGGATAATGACACAGGGTGCAGGTGTGAATCATCAGAAACATTAACAGGGAAAATTACCGGAGAATGAGGGGGGCGGGGCTAAGACGCGCGACATGAAAACACGCGGCAAAAGGCGGAAGCGCCCGAGCCGCGTGTCTACCCACAGAACGTAAACACAAAGACAAGATACTGACGCAATCCTGCCCACTAGATCATGAAAACTAGACATAAACAAGGAGGGCAGGATTGCGGAAGTACCCGGGGGGCGTGGCCATGACGCAAGACCGGAGAGCGCGTGACACGGCGCACCACGCCCAGGCCACGCGCTTCCACGAGTAACCCAGCAAACATGCCCGTGCGGGCCCCGTGTGGGTTTACTGTGGGACATTGTGGGCAGGGTAAACCCACACCAAACCCCAAGTGGGTCCCGCATGGGTAAGCCCATGCGGGGCCCACATAAGTTTGCCCAAATGTGCCCCAATGGGGTTTTTCTGTGGGCCAACCCACTGTGGGCTTGCCCACAGAAAACCCGCAGGGCCTGCATAGGTTAGCCCATATGGTTCCTCGAGAGTCGAAGAGAAATCGAGAGTCGATTTCATTATCGACTCCTCATTAAGATTGAGCCATTTTAAACAGAAATGTAAAATCCGCCCCATTGAGGATTTCACTAGTCACAGTCACTTGCCAAGACGAGTTCAAACTTTTTTTGTGTGTGAATATGGGCCCAGTGTACCCACAGCATGCCCACACTTTCCCCACTGTACCCACAGCATGCCCACACCCAGCCCACACTTCCCCCAGTGTACCCGCAGCATGCCCACACCCAGCCCACACTTTCCCCACTGTACCCACAGCATGCCCACACCCAGCCCACACTTTGCCCAGTGTACCCACACCCAGCCCACACTTCCCCCACTGTACCCCCACCCAGCCCACACTTCCCCCAGTGTGCCCACCCTTTCCCCACACCCAGCCCACACTTTGGGCTGTCCCATTAGGGCCCTGCATGGGCCCTATAGTGTGGGGCCCACACGTGCCCCGCATTTCACGCCGGTGAACACACGGGGCCCAAGGGAACATGTTTGCTGGGAACAAACACGGAGACATGGCACTGTCATGGCCCTGCCCACAAGGCTCTAGGAATTTACTAGACATGAAGGGCAGAACCATGACACTAGAGGCTATGAAGATTAATTATGAATTTGCTACTACTGATCATGTGCCTATATCTATAACTATGAATATAGGTAATATACCCACTCTTTTGCCCGTTAATAATGATATGTATGTAGATAAAATAGATTGGCCTAACCTGACGGAGAAGGATCTTAAAGTATATAGTGCTCAGACAGATATGCGGCTAAGTAATATTAATCTGCCGAAAGACGCAGCTGTATGTAGGGATCTAAACTGTAAGGATCCACAACATAGCACCGAATTGTGTACCTTGTATGGTAATATTGTGGAGTCCCTACTTGCCTCAAACAGGCCATTGTGCAAGACTAGGACCTACAAAGCTAAGCCAGGTTGGAATGAATATGTTGAAGAATCCCATGCTGAGGCTAGAAGGGCTTTTAAAACGTGGGTTGAGTCAGGTAGACATAGACATGGCCCCTTATTTGAGCATAAAAAAAGGCAAATGCTAACTTTAAATACGCCCTAAGTTTTATCAAGAGGAACGAAAATACTTTGAGGGCTGATTCACTTGCAAAGAAAATGCAAAGGAATAATACAAATGATTTCTGGAAAGAAATTAAAAGAATGAATAATTGTAAAACATCTCTGCATACAAATATTGATAATGTTAGTGGGTAGAGGAAATCACTCAGATGCGGCAAAAACATTATCAAGAGCTATTTAATTGTGTTAAAAGTAATCCTTTTATAGTGGATGATATTGTTAATAATGAAGATGTGATCGTCTCACCACAAGAAGTTGATGAGGCAATTATGATGTTAAAAGATAATAAGGCATGTGGCAGGGATAAGATATATGCTGAACACCTAAAATTTGCCAGTAGAAAACTTTGTCCCTTGCTTGCTATTTGTTTTACTGGGTTTTTAATCCATGGTACTTTAACTGATTCTATCTGTTATGTTGGTGCCTATTATTAAAGTCAAAGCTGGTAGAATAAGCAGCATGGATAACTATCGGCCTATAGCTTTGGCCAGTATCTTATCTAAGGTTATTGAGAGAATATTACTGAATAAGTTACAACAATTTCTCTTGACTTCTGATAACCATTTTGGTTTTAAGCCAAAACATGGCACAGATATGTGTATTTTTGCCTTAAAGGAAATTTTAGATTTGTATAATAGGCATAATTCTACAATTTTTATGTGTTTTATTGATGCTTCCGAGGCATTTGACCTTGTAAATCATGAAAAAAAGGAGTTCCAAAATTTCTAGTGAGAATTCTGGCTTTTTGGTATACTCATCTGTTAATGTATTTAAAATGGGGTAATCATGTATCTGAACCTTTTAATGTGTGTAATGGGGTTAGGCAGGGTAGCATTCTGTCTCCCTTTCTTTTTAACATTTATATGGATGATTTATCTAAGCTGTTAAATAATTGTAGTACAGGTTGTAGGGTGGGTAGCACCATCATTAATCACTTGATGTATGCAGACGATCTGGTGATTTTTTCCCCCATATAGTAGTGGTCTTCAACAGTTACTGAAGATTTGCTCTCAATATGGTTTAGATCATGATATTAAATATAATGCAAAGAGAAGTAATATGATGATTGTTAGAACTAAAGAGGACATGAAATGGTTATTTCCGGATTTCTTTCTTTCTGGTACTGTAAAGTATGTGATGAGGTTAAATACTTAGGACATCATATAACTAAGGACCTGTCTGATGATAGGGATATTTACAGACAGTGTCAAATGATCTATGCGCAAGCAAACATGTTGATTCGCAAATTTAATATGTGTTCAGGATCTGTGAAGACCACACTATTTAAGGCATACTGTACCCCTATGTATACTGCCCATTTATGGCGGCAATATAGTAAAAGCAGCATGCTAAAACTTAATGTGGCATAGAATTATGGTATGAGGCTGCTGCTTAGAGTGCCACGATGGAGCAATGCAAGCCATATGTTTGTTAGTATTAATGTGCCAACATGCTCTGCTGTGTTGCGTAATCTTATGTACAGATGTATGTGTAGACTTTCAGATTCTGTAAATAGTATAATTGCAGCACTGATTAACCCAGCACTTAGTTCAGTCAGGTTATTCTCTAGGCTGTGGAATCATTGGCGTTATAGTTCATATGTAAATATGTGTTAATTGTGTCTTTTCATATGTTTTTTTGTGTTGATTTGATTGATTGATTGCCAAAAGTATTGGGTCACCCTATGTAATAAACAGGTTTGATGACTCTAGTAATTTCCATGAGTACAAATCTTAATGCTGCTGAATATCATGATATTCTAAGGAATTGTGTGCTTCTAATTTAATAGCAGCAGTTTGGGAAGGACCCTTTTTTATTCCATCATAACAATGCCTCTGTGTATGAGACAACGTTCAGAAAGAAATTATTGATTCAGTCAATGTGGAAGAACTTGACTGGTCTGCATAAAGCCAAGTCCTGAACCCAGCTCACATTTTGGTGTCATTTTAAATGCAGACTTTGAGCAAAGGACTCATCCCCAATGACTTGTGCACAAGAGTCGTCATTTTGGGACAGGAAAAGGGGCTTTTGGAACAGTTTTAAATTGCATTTCTATAAATGACATTGTAAGGAATTTTGTTTCCATCTCTGTTGCAACAGTTTTGGAAGAATCTTTTTTCTGTTCCAAATTGGCTGTGCCCCTGTCTACAAGCCATTGATGTGGTGTGATAAGTTTTTGGCTTAAAGACTGCATTTAAAGTCACACCAAATGTGTTCAGCTGGGTTCAGGACTTCGTTTTATGCAGACGAATCAAGTTCTTCCACACTGACTGAATCATTTTTTCTTTCTGAACCTTGTCGTAAAAGAAAATAGCCCTTTCCAAACTGTTGCTATTAAATTAGAAGCACACAGTTTCATAGAATATCATGATATTAGATTAGATTAGATTCAACTTTATTGTCATTACACATGTACAAGTACAAGGCAACGAAATGTAGTTTAGGTCTAACCAGAAGTGCAATAAGCAAGTGCAGGATATACAGTTGAGCATAAATACAGAATAAAGCAAAAATTATGAAGAATTTACAAGTGGGAATGTACTATGAACATTATATACAGATGGTTATTTACTAAAAACAGAAATTTACTGATGGATATGTACAATATAAATTAGACTATGCAGAACAGTAGTGCAAATGAGTATAAAGTGTGCATAAATGATGGACAGCAGCTATTAAGTTAAAGTAAACAGTGCAGTAGATGAGTTATTGCAGTATTCAGTACATAGTACTGGAGTGCAAATGATGCTGTATATGTATAATAGTCCAGTAGTGCAAATGATGCAGTATAGTATAAATATTAATTTATTAATTTGCAATACTCCTATGATTTTCACCACTTTCAACTGCCACCAAAATCAGGCAACATGTTCTTAAGACATTGAGGATGCAAAACTCAAACGGTTTGGCTGTGGCGAGCGAGGCAACACAATTTTGTTTCTTGAATATTTATTTCAGGTGTTTTTGAGGCATTTAACATGTTTAGAATGTCATGAAGCTTGACACACACATCAGTATTAATGATAGTTAGACACTGGCAAAAGCTCATAAATGGGCATGGAGCAGGCGCTCAATAGAGCCACCTTTTAACAAAAGTGGGGAGTTCATTTTGACTACAGTCACCAAACCTGGTACATATATTGTTCTCAACAAGCCGGACAACTTACAGTCATTAGCTACAACCAACAGAAAGTAATAGCTTACTGCTTCTGATTTGACAGTCTCTCACTTTCCACCTCACTGCTTTGCACATACCTATTGTTTTGTTCCTTCACTAGTGACATTGCCGGCTACCCAATCCACTGTGTAAATTATTAATTGCATTCTCCTATCAGAGTTTATTGTTTATTGTCTGTTGGGCCAAAGCCAGTTGTTGGGACTGTCTGGATGGAGTCAAGCCATCTGTGGGTTTAGCTTCAGATTCTGTGTCACTGTCTAAAGGGGATCACAGAGGGATCAGATACTGTGTGTGTGGATACCAACAAATTACGGTGACGGTGGTTTGTAAGTAACTCTTGTGCTTTTTGTATTATGTGCTTGTAAAGCTAGCTGTTTATAGTTCGAGCAATAGTGTACCTGATTAGTTGTACATTTCTGACATGCTCTTAGTAATTCTAAATAATAATTACATATTTCTGGTTTTGTGGTTTCTTAACTATTACATTATAACATTAAATCTGCTTACGCAAAAAAAAAGTAAAAATATTTTATGACATCATTATGGAAGGTTTCTGAGATGTTTGTCATGCTACATCTCTAATGTATATAGTGTCCTTTTTGAATTGGTTCACTGTTTTGGGCTTAAAATCTGATCAATTAGAATGTGCAGTGTCTTCAGATGGTAATTTGTTGGTGTTTTATTTCTGTTTTGCCTAATATGCAAAACAAGAGGTCTTGTTTAGTGTTTAGTTTACCTGCTTACTCTGTTCATGAATTATCTCTAATGTACAGTAGGCGACTTTAAGTTTTCTGTACATCCCCATTTAACATAAACTTTAAACTACAGAATATTTGCAGGTGTAGACACTTAATTCAGAAATCGTCAAACATATTCATATGGGGTTACACCCAATATGTGAATTTGTTGCTTACATTTTAACAGAATTGTGTGGTCTTGAATTTCTCTGGCAAGTGGGGATATATGTTAAGGATTAAACCTTACTAAAGCTATTTTTTTTTTTTACAAAAACTGGTAGGCCATGCCTCTTCTGTTTTTAGTTTTTAAAAATTCTAATTTCATGTACTAGAACAGAACATAAAATATTTTACCATCACCATTCTTCTGCTTTAGGGTCATTCCGTGTCAACTCAACCAGATGTCCCCGGCTCAAATTTTATTTGTAATTTTCTATTTTTACAGAAGCCAGACCAACATCAGTAATGATGAAAGCCAAAATATTAAATGCCACCGATGAATAGTTATTAAGTTATCAATACATTTGTAGAGGGAAGTAAAAATGACAATTTTCTGCTGAAATTTGGAGCCATATTAGAGGGTGTAAACAATGATTTGAGAAATATGCCAGCATTTAATTTTTACACAGAGATCATTATATCTGTTAGTAAAATCTGTTGATTTTAGCAATCCTTGATGCATTTTATGCAAATGACAGCTCAAATATGAAGAAAGGGCATTTTTTTGTGTTCTTTTTACAAAGTTTTCATGCCTGTAACTCCATAACTGTTCGAGATACATTAATGTCCTTTTAGATTCTTGTACTTGACCAACAGTTCTTTTGGGAACTACATATTTAAAGCCCTATGAGGTTCAGTTAAAGAGATATGAGGATCTTAATATGGCTTTATGAGAAAACTGTTCCAAATGTACACACTGCTTCACTGAAATATTATAGGTGGTGCTATAGAGCCATTTTGCCATACTTCATTCTGAAACCCATATCAGATGTAAATTTTCACCACCTCTGACATGTATGCAAACTTTCATAAGTTTTTGAGGCTCTCAAAAATGTGATTCATTTTGAACATTATAGCAATCACATCATCGGTGCTCGAGCCATAATTAACAACATCCCTTTTTCCGAATTTCCCTATATTTCAAAGAAATATAGAATCTTATAATTAAACAATTCAGAGCAAGTTAGTGTGCCTGAACCCGATACTTTTTAACAGTAAACTCCCAAAAGGACACTTAAATGGTTGTTTAATGCAGTTGTGTTGATAGAAGGACAAAAAGATACATTTCTAGTTTTTAACATTATCTGTTCCTCTGACATTCCTCTTAAAAAAAATGTAGTACCAGATTTTTGAAAAATGAATCACATTTGGTATTTAATGATGTGTACATTTGATCAGTTTTATCATGAAGCCAAATTTAGATCCTCATATTTCTAGGACAGAACCTTATAGCTTTAAAAAAAAAATGTAGAAGTGAAGAGACATGTGGCCAAGTATGGTGTTTATGCTTTGCATTTAAAACATCCAAGTGGATACACATGTACGCACGCACGCACCGTGAACCTCAGTCATGGTATTGAAGGTGGAAGAGAGTGCTGGTCATTCACTCCCCCCACCTACAATCCCTGCTGGACCTGAGGATTGAACCTGCAACCTTTGCATTACAAGTCTGACTATCTAACCATTAGGCCACAACTGCCCCTAATAGTAGAAAATGTATTGTAGGACTTCAATAAACTGATAAGCCAGTGTCACGCAACGTAAACCACAAGCTTCAAATGGTATCAGTGATCTTCCTAATCTCTCCCGTTAGACCTCTATACAACTGTGGCTATCACTGTTCAATGCAGCGCTGCCATACTGTGCTTTTTAAATACTATTGTTTAATTTAAAAGGGGGTGGTGCCATTTAACATGTCTTAAAACTTAATTTAATTTTGTCATATTTACCTTCCACTACAAATTAT
Source organism: Oreonectes daqikongensis (assembly GCA_026939265.1). Classification (NCBI taxonomy): domain Eukaryota; kingdom Metazoa; phylum Chordata; class Actinopteri; order Cypriniformes; family Nemacheilidae; genus Oreonectes; species Oreonectes daqikongensis. Next base: position 681,303 of record JAOTQM010000446.1, on the reverse strand, counting down.
TCTATTACTTAAATAAATAATTTATATTCATTGGTGGCATTTAATATTTTGCCTTGCATCACTACTAATGTTGGTCTTGCTTCTGTAAAAAACTTTTGATCTGAGGTTTGCCTTAATATCTGAAATTTGTTTAGTAGACAAAAATATAATTTTCCATACATATGTTTTTTCATGACAATACTAACATTTTATTTAATAAAAATGTTTTTAAATGGATAACTTTGACTGAATAATTAAGAAAGAACAGCCAATAAAAGCACAGAATAGATAGAGACCTTAAGAAGCTGCTTGATAAAATTACATATTATAAAATTACATATATTTCTGCAAAAGGTGACTACACTGGAGACGATAAAAGTTAACATGTTTTAATTTCTTTTTCTTTTTTTGCTTACAACATAATTCCCATAGTTCCATTTGTTTTAGTTCATAATTTTGTCCCATAATTTTGTGCTCGTACGGGATTCACTCTCTTTGGTACCCTAACAGAAGAGAACCGTAAACACATCCAAAGGCCCCTTAGATTGATTCATGAGGATACGTCTGGCACTTAACTGCTTATGTTGTTTCAATCGCTTCTATTGTTTACCTCATTTGTAAGTCGCTTTGGATAAAAGCGTCTGCTAAATGACTAAATGTAAATGTATTGTTGAAATGATGTCTTTCAGAAGTAACCCTCTTCTTCAGACTAAACATATTAGATTAGATTAGATGATTCAACTTTATTGTCATTACACATGTACAAGTACAAGGCAACGAAATGCAGTTTAGGTCTAACCAGAAGTGCAATAGCAGCAAGTGCAGGATATACAGTGGTTGCATAAATTACATAAATAAATATTACAGAAGTAATTTACAGATGGAAATGTACTATGACCATGATTTACAGATGTCTCTAACTATAGACAGAAATTAACCGATGGATATATACTATGAACATAATATACAAATGTCTATTACTATAGACAGAGATTTACAGATGGATATATACTATGAACATAATATACAGATGGCTATTACTATAAACAGAGATTTACAGATGGATATGTATTATGAACATAATGTACAGATGGCTATTACTATAAACAGAAATTTACAGGTGGATGTATACAATAAGTTAGGCTATGGTGAGCAGCAGTGTGATGAATATAGAGTAGTGCAAATAAATTATGGACAGAAGCTATCTAAGTAACAGTGCAGTGGAAGAAGTTATTGCATATTTCAGTTAAAGTGTAGGAGTGCAAGATGCATAGTAAACAGTCGGTACTGTAAATGAACAGTTGGCAGTGCAAATGAGCAGTCTGGTAGTGCAAATGAACATAAATGCTATGTATAGACAGTCCATTAGTGCAAATAACAAGTGAAGTCAGGTGTGCAATGGGGGGGGGGGGGAGAAGAGTGTAGTAGTATATGAGGGGCAGTGGGATCAGTGAGGGGCAGAGTTCAATAAAGAGACAGCTCTGGGAAAAAAGCTGTTCTTTAATCTGCTAGTCCTGGTCCGGAGGCACCTGAAACGCCTGCCGGAGGGCAAGAGAGAAAACAGTCTGTGAGCGGGATGAGAGGAGTCCTTAAGAATGCTGCGAGCTCGACGCAGACAGCGTTTCCTCTGGATGTCCTCCATGGATGGAAGTGGAGTCCCTGTGATGCGCTGGGCGGTTTTCACCACCCGCTGCAGTGCCTTGCGCTCTGCAACAGAGCAGCTCCCATGCCAGACTGTGACACAGTTGGTCAGGATGCTTTCTATTGCACAGCGATAGAAGTTCACCAGGATAGCCGAGGACAGCCGATTCTTCTTTAGTGTCCTCAGGAAGAAGAGGCGCTGGTGAGCCTTCTTGACCAGGCTGGAGGTGTTGGTAGTCCAGGACAGGTCTTCCGAGATGTGGATCCCCAGGAACTTGAAACTGGAGACACGTTCAACAGCCATCCCATTGATGTGGATGGTGTCATGTGTGCCTCTTGACTCTTTCCTGAAGTCCACAATGAGCTCCTTTGTCTTGGAGGTGTTAAGGAGCAGGTTATTGCGGTTGCACCATGAGGCTAGGTGCTGGATCTCCTCCCTGTAGGCCGTCTCATCGTTGTTGCTGATGAGACCAATCACCGTAGTGTCGTCCGCAAACTTGATGATGGAGTTAGATCCGTTCACAGGCTTGCAGTCGGAGGTGAAGAGGGAGTAGAGGAAGGGGCTTAGCACACAGCCCTGTGGTACACCAGTGTTGAGTGTGATAGTGGTGGAGCAGATGGAGCCTGATCTCACCTGCTGTGGTCTGTTGGTCAGAAAGTCCATAATCCAATTGCATAGGGAGGTGTTAATGCCCAGGTCTTCAAGTTTGGATATTAACTTGGATGGGATGATAGTGTTGAATGCTGAGCTGAAGTCAACAAACAATATACGTGCATAGGTGTTCTTATTGTCCAGATGTGTGAGCACAGAGTGCAGTGCCATGGAAACTGCATCTTCTGTGCTCCTATTGCTGCGGTAAGCAAACTGGTTTGGGTCCAATGTGGATGGTAGAAAGTCCTTCAGGTGTGCCAGGACCAGCGGCTCAAAGCACTTCATGACAATGGGTGTCAGTGCTACAGGGCGGTAGTCGTTGAGGCACTTTGGGCTGGAGTGTTTTGGCACTGGCACAATGGAGGTGCATTTAAAGCATGTTGGCACAGCTGCTTGGGCAAGAGACAGGTTGAAGATGTCAGTGAAAACCCCAGCAAGCTGCTCAGCACATGCCCTGAGTACGCGTCCAGGGATGTTGTCTGGTCCAGCGGCTTTGTGCGCACTGATCCGGCTCAGTGCATTGCAGACGTCTATGGAGGAGAGTGTGATTGGAGGGTGATCAACTGAGGGTTTGAGCTTGGTGGCAGTTTCTCTATTGTCCCTCTCAAAGCGAGCATAAAAGTCATTAAGCTCGTTCAGGAAGAGGACATCAGTGGCTGCGGGGGTGGAGTGGGTGGGTTTGTAATCACTGATGACCTGGATGCCTTGCCACATGCGTCGAGGGTCGGAGTTGGAAAAGTGCTCCTCTACCTTTAGCTTATAGCAGTGCTTGGCCTCTTTGATGCCCCTCTTCAGGTTAGCTCTGGATGTGCTGTAGGCTTGTGCATCACCTGATCTGAAGGCAGTATTGCGTGCCTTCAACAGGAGGCGCACCTCCTTGTTCATCCATGGCTTCTGATTTGGGTACGTGATGATCTGTTTCTGAGTGGTAACATTGTCTATGGTGGTGTTGATGTAATCCAGTACAGAAGAGGTGTAGCAGTCAATGTCCGTGTGAGAGCCACTGGTGGCCTGAGAAGCAAATGTACTCCAGTCTGTGTGTAGAAACCTTTCCTGGAGTGTGAAATCTGCCCCCACAGGCCACACTTTGATGGTCTTCACTGATGGCTTCACACGATTGATGAGGGGTGAATACTACTTGGGTGAGAAACAAAGAAAGGTGATCTGACTGTCCCAGGTGGGGGAGGGGGGTCGCAACGTAAGCTTCAGCCATGTTTGTGTAAACATGGTCTAAGGTTTTGCTTTCTTCTGGTGTGACAGGAAACATGCTGGTGAAATTTGGGGAGAACTGACTTTAAGTTTGAATGATTAAAATCTCCCGCAACAATAAACGCAGCTTCCGGGTGAGCAGTCTGTTGTTTACTGATGGCTGCATGAAGTTCTTTCATAGCAAGCTTGGCATCAGCATCCGGGGGAATGTAGGCTGCAGTTATAATGGTGGAAGTGAACTCCCGTGGCAGATAAAACGGTCTACATTTAACCATGAGAAACTCAAGGTTAGCTGAACAATGTTTTCCGACAATAACAGAGTTTGTGCACCAAGCTTTGTTAATGTAAATGCACAATCCACCACCTCTGGTCTTACCGGAGCCATCTAACGTTCTATCCGCCCGGAGTGTGTGGCGTCCTGCTAAATCAATAGCATTGTCCGGTATGCCGCTGTGTAGCCATGTTTCCGTGAAGATCATAACATTACAGTTAAAAAGTCTCTTGCTGTAAGTGATGCTGAGTCGAATCTCCTCCATTTTGTTCACCAGTGACCGAACATTGGCGAGGAAAATGCTGGGTAAAGAGAGCCGGTGTGGTGTTAGCTTTAGCTTAGCTCTTAGTCCTCCGCGCTTCCCCCGCCTTTGTTTACGATCTCGACGCCGCCTGCGAGCACTTCCGCCCGGCCGGGTAGAGTGAGCGGCCTCGGTTGTTCTGGCGATCTCAGGAAGGAGTTGAAGGTTGTCGATAAAACTGTCAGGATGGACTGGTGCAAAGATGAAGGCATTGATCCAGCACATGCTTCACTGCTGACAGGAGTACCAAAAGTGCTGATGTCGCACACATTGAAGATGTTGCCGGCAGGGTGAAAGTCTTTGGAAGGGTACGTGTTCGAGATACCAGAAATGAAGCCACTACAACTACAGTGTTGGTGTTGTGTGAATGTAGGGAGGTTGTTGACCCCACACGCTGCCCTACTGAACTGAGGCCCATCGATGAAGAGGAGCCCTGGATGATAATTCCTGCCATTGAAAGAGAACCACCTACAGCCGCTCATGCTAGATTTTCAGACAAACGATCCCAGTTCCTTAATCCCCTTAAGGGAAGTGAGTGATGGATCTACAAGCTCTTTTCCCTCAGCTTAGTTCTACTCCCAGTACCTCTGAGTCGATTATCCGTGCTGTTGGTGAGATTCTAGAAAAAACCGCAAGACCACAAAGTGACAGCAATGCCTACCATCGTTTACGTACCTTCTCTGACACTATTCCGACACCTGCAGGAGAAGAAACAATGGAACATTAGGTCGAGCAGGCTAAAATGATGATAACCGAATGCGTGTGCGCTGAGAAAGAAAAACGCAGAAGGATTGTTGAAAGTTTAAAGGGACCAGCCCTGGAAATTATAAAAGATGTTCATCTGTCCAGCCTCGCGGCTAGTGCGCTGCAGTACCCTGAAGCTCTGGAAAGTACGTTCGGGTCATCTGAGTCTGGAGAAGACTTGTATTTTGCTTTTCGACTACTTCTACAGTGTCCTGGAGAGTCCTTATCTGATTTCCTGAGAAGGATGGAGAAATCACTGACTAAGGTCATGCAAAGAGGTGGGTTGTCTCTGGAAAATGTTGACAAAGCTAGAGTGGAACAACTGATTCATGGAGCCATCGAGTCTGGAGAAGACTTGTATTTTCCTTTCGACTACTACAGTGTCCTGGAGAGTCCTTATCTGATTTCCTGAGAAGGATGGAGAAATCACTGACTAAGGTCATGCAAAAAGGTGGGCTGTCAACGGAAAATGTTGACAAAGCTAGAGTGGAACAACTGATTCATGGAGCTGTCGAGTCGGACATGATGCTTCTGCAGTGAAGACTAATAGAGAGGGAAAAACGTCCCCCAACCTTCCTGAGCCTTCTGAATGAGATTCGCGACGCTGAAGCAAGTGAAGTAAGTCGATGCAAAATCACTGCGCAAGACCATACACTTTCAGGATGAGCCGAAGGTCTGCACAGCGTTTGTGCATGAGCAGAAAGCAGAGATTCGAGAACTGAGGACTCAGCTACGAGGGGAGAGTTCCAATGACCTACCTGCTTCCTCCCTGTTGTTAGAACCCAGAACAAAGCTGAAGCATACAAACACTCCAGACAAACAAGAGGCAGTGAAAGATTCTGAAGTCCAAGCCTTGGAAAACAGGTCCAGCAGTTACAACATCAGCTTGCTGTGTTAAGCATCGGTCAAAGTAGTTATGTGAGTCATGTTCAGTTAACCTCACAGCCCTCTGCAAGTCCATTGCCATCGAAGCTTTCTAGAAACAAGGAAGATTATTTTTGTTATAGCTGTGGAGAAGACGGACACATTGCCACCAAGTATCAAGCCCCTGAAAACGCATCCCAGGGGATTAATAAGGTAGTCTGCTCCTTGAGGAAGGCTAAGGGAATGAGGAATCATCCGAACTACAGTGGCCCTTCTGGGGATCAACCATGCTTTTCTAAGAACAGCCATGTAAAAACCCAGGAGCCCAAGGTTCTACCCAAAGGTCTAGTGGGGCCTGCCTCTACCCTGACTGTGAAGATAAGTGGAAATTCCTGTCACGCTCTTCTGGACAGCGGGTCCCAAGTCACCATCGTATTCGACTCGTGGTACTCTCAGAATCTTCCCGATGTGCCCATCCATCCTCTTGCTGGGTTATCCATTTGGGGCCTTAGCTCGACTTGTTATCTCTACAAAGGCTGTATTGTTGTCGACGTGTCGTTTCCTGTTGCTCTCACTGGTGTGGAAGAGACTGTAGCTATACTTGCTTTAGTTTGCCCAGACCCCTAAGGCCCAGCCCAGTTCCCAGTAATCATCGGTACTAATGCCAGTTTCTTGCAGTGACTGACTACTTGTAAACGGACTGCTGGAGAGACCAACAGTGCCCACTCTCTATGAATTCAAGCACACTCAGCCGACCATCCCTTCGAAAACGGCCAACACTCTGCGCTTGATCAACCTGAAGGCAAAGTTAAATGTAAGGGCCCAGAAACTTTTAATGTACCAGCCCGAGGGGGCTGTATGCAAAGTGAAGCCTGCTAAGCCCTTGCGGGAAAATATATTTCTCATTGAAACCTCGTCTGGTGATCCACTTCCGGCTAAGTTGTTTGTTCCCCCAGTAGTACTGCCATCTTCTGCTCTGGATGTAAATAACTTCAGAGTCTTGATACACAATAAAACAAGCAAAGATCTGTTCATTCCTGCAGGGACTGTGATTGTCCATGTATTCCCTACTAATAGAGTTACTGTAGCTAACAGAGTTCAGGAATCGCAAAAGCTGATTGACCCAGAGTTGTTAGACTTTGGCGAGTCTGCCATATCTGCTGCCTCGGGACAGAGACTCCTGCTGAAGTTGGCTGAGCAACATAAAGTGCTCTCCACTGAGGATGTAGGCCTAGCCCAAGAGGTTACACATCACATCAGGTTGAGTGACTCTAGACCCTTTAGAGAACAATCTCGACGTCTGGCTCCAGTCGATATTGATGATGTACGACGGCATCTCAAAAGTCTTCTAGCAGTGGGTATCATCAAGGAATCCCGAAGCCTGCATGCGTTGCCAATAGTGATAGCTCGGAGTGGCGCTATACTGATGTGCATAGATTATTAGCACTCTCAACAATCGCACCATCCCAGACCAGTATGTCACCCGCGTATTGATGATGCTTTGGACTGTTTGGCTGGCAGCAAATGGTTCTCAGTCTTGGATATCCGCAGTGGCTACAGTCAGATAGCTATGTCTGAAGAAGACAAAATAAAAACTGTTTTTATCTGTACGCTGGGATTCTACCAGTTTGAGCATATGTCACAGGGTATCACTGGGGCCCCAGCAACAGGTTCTTGACCAATTAGAGGAATGGTATCCATCAACAAGTGCCAGTTTTGCTGCCCACAAGTCAAGTATGTGGGCCACATTGTGTCTTCTGTGGGTGTAGCCCTGGACCATAAAAAAATTCTGCTGTGACTCACTGGAAAGAGCCTACTGACCTGAAATCCTTGTGCTCCTTTCTTGGATTTTGTGGGTTCTATCGTCAATTCATTTAAAGCTACTCCGCCATTGTAAGACCTTTGACAGAGTTCACAAAAGGCTACCCACCTGCAAAAGGATAAGGCAAGATGGATGGAAAGAAGTACTACAATGAGACTGACTGAGAATGAGACAATCAGTGAGAGATGGGATAAAGTGTGTAGAGAGGCTTTCCATAAGATCATACACTGTCTAACCCACGCACCAGTACTTGCTTTTGCGGATCCTGCCCTGCCATATGTACTCCACGTTGATGCAAGTTTGAGCGGCCTGGGTGCTGTGCTAAATCAGTATCAGTAAGTATAGCTCCAATGGACTTCGACCCATGGCTTTTGCTAGCAGAAACCTGAGTGCTTCAGAGCAGCGATACCCCATACATCAGCTGGAGTTCTTAGCGCTAAAATGGTCTATTGTGGATATAAGTTTCCTGTATGTTGCACAGTTCCACGTGAGCATGAACAGCAATCATCTTACTTATGTACTTACCAGTGCAAGGCTGAATGCAACAGGTCATCAGTGTCTGGCAGCGATATCCACACACCACTTCAGTTTGCAGTACAAGCCGGGTAAACACAACATTGATGCTGATGTCCTGTCTCGTTACCCTAACGACAGTAAGGACTCTGCCCCTTGGACTGAAATTCCAAGTCTGGTGTCAAAGTTATATGTCAGTTGGCCAGCCTTCCCTGGAGTAATGAATCTACTAGGATGGTGGATCAGCTGGGTGTTCCACCATGTGACATTCCATCCGCTTATACTTGCCCGGTTCGGCTAGAAGGTGCACCAATGCAGACTTAAAGATGGCACAAGAACAGGATCTTGTCATCGGAATAGTAAAACGAGACATTGAGCTTGATAAGATTCCTACCTTGTTGAAGAATGCTGATCCAGTGCTTGCTCTCCTGCAGTGTCAGCTCCCAAAACTGGTTGTCCGAAACAATTTGCTGTACCAGATTAATTAAACCCAAGATGGAAAAGAGAAAGCCCAGCTGGTTCTACCGGAGAAGCATCGATTACCTGTCCTGCAGTCTTTACATGATGATTCTGGTCATCTGGGAGTTGAGCAAACCACTGAGCTCCTGAGAGATTGGTTTTATTGGCGACGTATGATACTTGACATTGAGCAATATATTAAGAGTTGTGGTCCTTGTATTTACCAGAAGAGTCTACCTAAGAAGTCTGCGCCACAGTCAAGAGACCATAATTATAGGAACCCGGTGCTCCGCTCTACAGAGCTTAAGTCAGGACAGCCTAGGAGGGCAGGGGGTGCTACACGGATATGTTCAGAGGAACAGCCGAGAATGTAATCACAACATAAACTTCATATATACAAGCAAATTTATTTTTTTTCATGCCAATAAAGCACACTTAAATTGAATTGTACATAAATGCACAACACGAGATGGGAACTATCAAGATTTGAACCAATATCTAGCCAGAGCAGCACAGAGCAACAAGAGCAAAAACAGCAAAAACAGCAGATATTGAATGTACATGAGAAGCAAACAGGATACGAGGAATTCAATTGAAATCAAACTGTAGACAAAGCAAAGAGAATGAAATGCAATTTAAGGCTTTACGTTTAAACGGAACACTCACACAGCTCAGGCTTCAAACCCGGGACCTCTTGCACCCATGCAGTTTATCAGGTGTGCCACTCAGTTGACGTGCTTGACCAGGGATTCCGAGGAGAGCTTCAGACATTGAGATGGATCAATCCCCGAAGGGGCTGAAATGAGAGCATAGAGCAGAAATACAACAGAAATGTATTTGACAAACAGATAGCATAAGGGAATGACCCTCTATTTTTACATACATTATGTTCTTGTGGCTGTGCGCTGTCATAGTTGAAATTTTGGTTACTGTTACATATCGCTACTTACACCTCTATCAGCTTTGCTCAACAGCCTGGTTGTGGAATGTTGGATCAGTGGCGAGACTTGCTAAATCACCAGCGTGCAGTTTTTGGCGATATGGGGGCAATATATATCGCGGTACACGTTAATTACACATGTATCGATGCTTCTGATATCGCAATAGATAAAACTATCGAGCACCCTCCACCCTCCTCATTCATGGGCCTAGGAAAAATCGTGCGGGACGAGTTACATGCCGAAATTTAGGCAGAACAAGAAGCAGAAGAATAATAATATCCCCCATAATACAAATAGTGATGCTTTGCATTCTGCAAAAGCAAGCACCACTAACAAGATAGGTCAATTTTCTGAACAAAATGTGAAGTGGTGCTTGCATGGCAAAACTCGGCACTGGGCAGTCACTAGGGGGATGACACTTTAAGCCACGAGTGAATATGATTAACCCCCATGTCTCGAAGATATAGGTCTCTTCACGTAACCCCCATGTCTCAAAATATCTGTTCACGTAACCCCCATGTCTCGAGATATAGGTCTCTTCACGTAACCCCCATGTCTCGAGATATAGATCTCTGCTAAATGGTTGCTAAGCTAATCTTTTGCTTAGCAACAGAACTATTGGTAGAACAAGAGCACCACTAATAATGCCAACAAAAGCAGTAGTGGCCATAGCCCCAGGGACAGTTTTTAGGGTTTGGTACTGAAACCACTGGATCAGAGCGCGAGGTCTGGCTTTGACCCAGTGCATGATAGCGTCTTCTGTGCTGTGAGGCCGATAAAAAGAAGCAGTACGTTTTGCCCGCAGATGACCCGCAATGAAATGTGTACACCGTTTCCAAACATTTGTCACTTACTGAATGTTTGGGCATATAAATATGAATTAACACTTCGTCTGTAAATGCACATAGTTCATAACTTAGACTGAACTCTGCGTTGCATGATACAAAATAATAATAAAGTAATATAACCAGAATCACATATGCAAGCTCGGCGCAGACTTTCAGAACTTGTCATTCTCTGCATTGAAAGCCAACGTGCGCATCAGGAGAACGGAGAAAGAGTGCGCAAGAAAAAAAGGTGAAGGGGACTTTTTACTATTTAAATCGTAAGATGCTTTATTGCGTTCCTTCTTTACATGCGGTAAATAAAGTCACTTTATTGGTAGTTAATTGGTAATAAACGCGCTGTAGGTTATTCCCGTTTGTAAATATAATTAATTATTATCAAGTAGTTTTGAAAATATTTTTGAGGTGAGATATGGTAAGTGGCACGGCATTGTTACGTTATGTTCAAGGAAAATGTCCATTAATTTTACTATTTGTGGCTTGTGTTTTGAATATGTTCCCCTGCATTTCAAAGATTTTGCCTAAACACGTCTATTTTGCACATTATTGTGATTTTAATGTGACTTTATTCTGGCTCATTTCGCTTTTTTATTTTTATTTATTATAAAGGTATATGTCCTAACAACAAACTAGTTTTTTTGGTGCACCAATGTTGCGCTGCACTTTGCGCTTTACCCTTGTTATAACCATCTACTGTTGATGTGCGCGCAAGCACACACATGTGCAGTGACGTGCGGTGGGGTTCATGGCTGGTGAGGCACAAATATATGAGCCCAAAATAATACCTTATTCACTATTCAATTTTCAGCATGCACATTGACAACATGTTTTAAATCTCATCATCATTCTTTACACGCGCACGCACACACACACACACACACACACACACACACACAGTAAGGTAATTAATGGGTTAAGAAAGAACGTTAAATGTAAAGCAGAGAGAGAGCGCATTTGCTATGCACTCTTTGCGTGTTCTAAATTTGTTGCAATTCCACTATTCCTTTTTATAATCATACATTACAATACACATGAAAGAGTGGTGTACAAAAAAACTTAATTTTGACCTTAAATGAAATATTTAGTTGTTTAAAAGCTTTTCGTTTTGATGCTTTAATCATTTTTATACAGACGTACCCTATGTCCGACAAAAGGATAAATAATAGGCTACAGGAAAAACAAAATAATATTTTATTCAAGTCAAAATTTTGTCTTTTCGATGAAGAGAATGACTTTTCCACGGACGCTGTTGTAGCTAAAACAGTGAGGCACTTACCTCCTGTTTTGATCGAAAGTCCAATTGTGAAAAATGTTTAAGCTTGATATATAATCTTCAATTTTGTCTGAGAAATATAAATTCAATCACTCCACTTTCTTATAAGTTAGTAACGGGTCACTCGTTGACACCGCAAAGAATCTGCTGTTGGGCTCTTCAGTTGCGACACGGTAGCTGTCTGCCTCGTGTGTCTTTTCACTGCGATTTTATGTCCGATTAGCAAGACTAATTATATCACATACATTCATGAAAGATATTATCCAGACTGTTGAAAGTCAGGGTGTCTAATAAACTTGTCTGCAAACACTATATTGGCGACATACAGAGAGACAGAACCCAATGTGTGAGTGATAGTGCAGTTCGAGGTGAGGTTCGCCTTGTCGATGCCGCACCTCACATTTTTCCCGTGTATTTGAGCAGGAAATGTGCAACAGCAATTTTGTCTATAAAAATTATAAAATTGTTGGAATCATACAGAAAACAACTTTATTTCCCAGAACAGGTTTCATTTATTTAAATTTATTTTTTTCATGATGATAGGTGAGGCTCTGCACACCTGCCTCCCCTGACCGCACGTCACTGCACGTGTGATATCGATATACAGCACCCTCCACAATTATTGATACCCTTGGTAAATATGAGCAAAGAAGGCTGTAAAAACAAATCTGCATTGTTTCTTGTTTTGATCTTTTATTTACTACTATTAACTATTTAAAGTAGGGGGAATATCCATTGTAATTTTTTCTCCCATACATGTTGGTCACAATTATTGGCACCCTTTATGTATTTATTACATTCTACAACCATTCTGCAGTCTTTTCTTTCAGATTGCTGAGGTTTGAGAATACATTAAGAGTCATCCAAATCCTTCCTCCATAAAGAATTTCTCCAGATCCTTCAAATGTTGGTGCTTCCTCTTCTTCGGTTCATCCCACTCATTTTCTATAGTGTTCAGATCAGGGAACTGGGATGGCTATTGCAGGATCTTGATTTTGTGTTCAGTGACCCATTTTTTGTTGATTTGGACGTTTGTTTTGAACCAATGTGCTGAAGAGCTAACCATGACCTATTATAATATTTTTAGCAGAGCAAGTCAGGTTTATCTGTTGGTATTTGATATAATCCATGATGCCATGTATCTAAACAAGATGTCCAGAACCTCTGGTATAAATGTAGGTCCACAACAATGAAGATCACGCAATATATTTAACTGTGGACATTGGGCACTGTTTTATCCCTGTGTGCACCAAACCTATCTTGTGTTATTGCTGCCAAAAAAACTATTTTTCATTTCATATGGCCATAGACCCCAATCCTGTTTTAAGTTCCAATATGGCAGATTAATATGGCAGAGTTTGTTTTTGCATGAGAGCAAAAGATTTGTTTCTTGAACAGTGTCCCAAACAACTAAAATTCAACTAATGTCTGCAATTCTCCATCTGGGATCTTTGAAGAGTCTTTGACCACTTATGACTGAATATACTTGGGAGATATTTTACTCAAGAATTTCCATGGTTGCCAATAATAAGTTTTACTTTAATGAAATGTTGGAATTTTGTAGATTTTTAAAATAAAAGATCAAAACAAGAAACAATGCAGATTAATTGTTTACAGCCTTCTTTGTTCCTATTTACCAAGGGTGTCCAATTTTTTTTACATGACTGTATAGAGAGAGAGAGAGAGAGAGAGAGAGAGAGAGAGAGAGAGAGAGAGAGAGAGAGAGAGAGAGAGAGAGAGAGAGAGAGAGTTCCAAAACGCCATCAAAATTCACAAGATATTACAATTTATGACACATTTCAAAATGGCAGACAGGCCGATCATCCAGTCGTGACAGAATCATAATCGTATGATCCGGCATAACCCGACAAATCCGTAAACACTGAGATCACGATTTTCCAACAAACATATCAAAAGTTACGAGCAAAAATAGCGATCCATAGGTGCCGCTGTTGCCAATTTTGGCAAGGAACCCCAGTCCGAGGTTTTGATAAAGCTCACAAAGTTTCGTACCGATAGATCGAAGAATGGCAGAGTTACGGCCTCAGACCATTTTTTTGGTCTACTTTGAGAAGTTTGCGATTTTTTTTTAGAGCTCCTTTAACTCTTTCATCTAGAATTGAACCCAGATGACTTTCTTTTCACGCCAAAGATCTTTTAAATTAGCATCATCATTAACAGTCATATTCATTTCAATGTTAGTGATCTCTGTTTCCATCCACTTTAAAGTACTTTTTAAATGTACAGAGGAGAAGGTAGTATAGTTCTGAGAAAAATCTCTTATGTGCGCTTTGCCCACTTCTGAATAATACTTTCAAAAAGACTCGGTTCTGTTTGCAATGCCTCCCAAAACAACTTAAAAGCATCACAAAAATGTTTGTCTTCTAAAAGTTTACTATTAATATGCCAGTAACAGCTTTTATGTGTGCTTTTAGACAATGTAAAACCAACCATAATAAGTTTGTGATCAGAAAGAACATTGGGAATAATATGTGTACTGACAACTCCTCAAATTGCAAGATAAATAAAAGCGGTCCAAACGTGCAGCTGAAATCCTTTCATTGCAAATGTTTACCCATGTATATTGCTTTGCAGAGGGATTATGTTTGCACCATACATCTGAGAGACTCCCCATTTCTATCTAGTGTGAAATCAAGATTACAGTTCCAGTCCGCTCCTATACAATTACAACGTCTTCCTTTTCTTCTTGAACTATATAGTTAAAAAATGCTCTTCTTTCTGCTGCAACATTAGGGGCATAAATACAGTATTTACAAACAAGAATTTAAAATGATTAATTTCAGCGTGTACAACTAAAAACCTTCCTGATTTTCGTTTCCCTTTTCCAATCCTTCTACCTAATCTAAGTACAGTTAAATGTTTTTTAAGACAAAATCTTTTTTATTGTGAAAGTTCATCATAGTTGATTACTTTCCTAGCCCAAATCACTGAAGCAATAAACTTCTCGACATCAGGGAAATAGTCACTCACTTTATCACCTGATTTTCCTTTCGTTTTGTCAAGGCAAGAGCTGATCTGCTCAACAGTATACAGATCTGTCTTAACCCCTTTAGACACATCAGACCACTGCTCATCATTTCTTATTCCATCATCAGTATATTGTGACAAACTCTCAGTCTCATCAGCTATATTTTCCTCAGAACCACCTGACTGTACAATATCACTGCTCTCACAAAAATCTTCAGCATCACTCTGATCGTTATCATTATCAAGACTCACAACAGCTTTAACAGGCAGGGGAGTACTATCAGGTTGCTCCACAAAGCCAGTATTGACAATAATGCCACTTACCTCTTGCTGCCCCTTCACATCCTGAGCCTTCACTTCCTGATAAACTCTTTTATCCTGTTTTTCAGCACTCTGAGATTCTGTAGTATTGATATGATGATCGATATTATCCCCATCGGCACGAGATGTAGATGCACGTTGTTGATGTTTATGCGTACACGTAAAGCGCTTGTGCCCCAAGTCACCACACTCAAAACATTTCATATTCTCCACGCTCGCATACACCATGAAAGAGTTTTCACCGTGAGTAACACGGAAATAAACTTCCAAGGTTCGCTCCGGAGAATTAAGAAACATGTAAATCTGTCGCCTAAAAGGAATCACATGCTTTAAGGCGATATTTTTACATAAGCACACAGCCTGAATCAAAGCAGTTCTGATACATGGCCTTAATGCATTCTTTTTTTGTATGGTATTGTTTAATAAAAAACTCTTAATGTTACAGTTCAGCACAGCTGCTCAGCCTCTGGAAGAGAACTGCACCATAGAGGAAGAGCTGAGAGAGAAACCAGCTGTGTCACGGCAACTCAGCTCAGACTATTATAGACAGATCACCAGTACACACAAAAACATGGACAGTCTTAAGGTAAATCTTTGCCATAAAGTTTTTGACATAGATACATACATACATACATGCTGTATGTTTTTGTTTGTCATTGGCTATGTTCCAAAACTTGACCGGACTCATTGCCTACTGTATATATAAAAAGTATTTGTGTATCTTAAAAGTGACTGATTTGGAATAATCTACATACCAGTAACTGTGCACATAGCACCCACCTTATGGTATTGAATGAATTCTAAGTATATATTTATTATTATAAAAGCTTAATAACATAAACATTTGTGATATAAATGTGGCAATAATATTATCTAAAATTATATCATAGTAAATATCTTAAATTATATAATATCTTTTAAAAAACTGGCCTGCCTTGTGTAAAAGTCTTTGTGTTGGGAGCGTGTACACAGTTCTCCATATCTTACTAGATTTTAATGCAGAGCGATTATAGCCCCTTCAAGCAGAAAACTGTGCTGTAACTGATTACACAGACTTGACTGGCCTTCCATTTTCTTCAACCCCACCAGCATCCAGAGATAGAAGATTCACCTCAAGCCCATTACCCCACTCCACCTATGTCATCCCCACCTTTCACAATTACCCCCCCAGTCACCTCATCCTCTTCTTCACATGTGAACACTTTTCAGCATGTCCACATGGCCACAACGGGTGAGAAAGCCTTAAGGGACTATATAATAGCCCACGTTATTTGTATGTTCTGCAATCTGCCTACATTTTATGGAAACTGCTATCAATATTTACATATCTACCTTAATTTCACTTAATGGCTTAATTCCACTTCACTGATTACTAGTAATCAGTGTATGTGAATATGATCACAACATAATCAGAAACAGATGACAGTAACAAATACTGTTCTTGTTCTGATTGTCATTGCAGTGGTGAAGAACCTTAACTCCAGTATGCCTGCGAGTAAGTCGGTACCAGAGAAAGGAAGACTGTTAATGGGTGAAATGAAACTGGGAGATGTAAAATCTATTGCCAGTCTAAAGAAATCTGGATTGACAGCAGATTTGACCATTTCTGTTAGTAAATTTAACATATACATTCCTTCATTAAAACTGTCTATTTACTGACTTTATGTATAAAAAGCACTTTAACATGCATCCAACATGCATGTTTATTATATACTTATGGCAATAAAATATTTGGCTACACTTGTTCTATGAAAAAAAATAACAGCCAGCAGCAATCACCCCGTGCCATAATAATTCTTTGAAGACTTAATAATTTGCTGTGAAAGCTATTTTGTGTAATACACAAATACTGTGTGTGTATAAAATGTATAAAATAATTACAAAATAAAAACATTTAGCTGGCAAAGGTACCTCTGATCAATACTCTTGACTTAGGCTCAAATTGTTAAGGCACAGCTGTTTTTTACTTGAAAGTACAGTAGGGAATTGGATGTATACGAAACAAAATCAAGACTTTGTACAGTAAAGGGCCTTAATAGGACTTAATTATTATATAATTATAGGATTTAACCAATGCATTATGCTCTTTTCTCTCTTTTTATTCTCTCAGAATAAAATGGTGGTGTTACCCACAGAAGAGGCCAATTTGTCTGATATTGATTACCTGGTACCCATGCATGATGAGAAGGGAAGACCTATAGCAGAGTGGAAGAGACAGCTGATGGTGCGACAGCTACAAACTCGTTTATTTGAGCAGGAAACTCAGAGGATGAAGGTGAGAAATCTTGGAATGTCTTTTGTTTCTGTTCGATATTATCAGATCAAATCTGATAATGATAAGGTGATTATAAGGTAAAACTTTCTCCAGGATGGCTTGTACTGTAATTGAATGTACTTCATCTTATTTGTCTTTAACAGGAGAATGGTAGTAGATATACAAAGATGGACAGTTGGAGATATTCCCAGGCTCACAATGCCATCTTGGGCCCATTTGGAGAACTTCTAACAGAGGATGACCTTATTTATCTAGAGAAACAAATTCAGAATGTGTCCATGCAAAAAAACTCAGAGGGATATGAAATAGAACTTGCTCGTCTGGCCGAAGAACTTCGAAACATTCTTCCTGCACCCATAGTCAACATCACTGTCAACACCCAGTACAGAAACCCCTCTACACAGCCTCCCTTGCCTGTTTGGTGTAACCGTATTTCAGGCATTGTAAAGAGTATGTCTCTGCTTATGACCAACCTAACAGACCAGCCTTACTGCAAAATGCCAAACACTGAGCTTGTGAATGTCTTCTCTCAGGCTTCAGAAAGACAAGTCCCCAACAGGGGCAGGAGGGAGAAGATAGAAAATGAGATTCACCAGTTTGGAGTTTCTGTGAGGAATCTGAAGTCCAACTTTGAGAATCAGAATGCTTCCTCATTGGAAGGCTCAGCAAGCACAGAGTCATTGTTTAAACAAGAGCAAGAGCCAATAGAGAATGCATCGAATGAGGTCCTTCAAGTACAAAGACTTGAGGCTGACCAAAGTATGAATGAAGCAGGTATAGACTATATCAACATCAGCGATGTAATGGAAAGTACAACCCTGCGCAAGGAACGCATTGTGGTCTTGTTCCTTGGTCACTGGAAGAAATCAGCATATACCGTAACTGTGAGAAATGCACAGAGGAAGCAAAGCATTGATTCACTGGAGATAGCTAAGAAACCCAAGTGTGAACGTAAGACTAGCTTGGATATTCCTCAAAAGACAACCATGGAGAATGGCAAATTGGGACACTTCTTTAAGCAGAGAAGTGCTATCAACAAGATGATTGGGAATTGGAGAAGCATGATCTCATTTGTCCCATCACGGCAGATCCGAAGACTCAACCGGCAGCAGGCCATTTACTCACCTGAGCAGTTCCTGCCCCGTGTGGATGGATCTCCTGTTGACTATGACACATTGACTTTAGATCTCTTCATGCTTGGCTACTTTCACATACTGGAGCTGGATTTGCCACCAGATGAGAGGAAAATGAGACACCTTTTGTGCTTTGAAGTTTTTGACCACGTGGGGCGTTTCACCTGGGAGACTGTTCGGGATTTCCACAAGAATGTAATTCAGGACATTGAGGCTGGGAATCGAGAATGGAAGGATGGATTTGAAGACATTAAAGTGAAGTTTTTTGGAGATGGATCAGGTCAACCAGGGCTTGAACACTTAGAACAGCCACCCACAGTAGAAACAAGGCCTGTACCTAAAGTCATTGTTCAAACACCCACTCCAGATGAGGGCGATGTCCTCAGAAACAGTACTGATTTTACTAGTCTAAGCAATGAAGAGATATGCAAATATATTGACCGCAGTTTTGCTTTCTGGAAAGAAAAGGAGGCAGAGATATTTGATTTTGAGGAATGACAAGAAGATTTTTGAGGAAACAAGCAAACAGAATTCACTGTATTAACAATCCTCAATTTATTGTCTTTTTTTCTGGATTTCACGTACTTGGTACTAATATACAGTTGCGAAGGCATGCTTTTTGACGTTTTTCCTTTAATTTTTAAGGTGCAAGAGTGCAAGATGGAAGACTGCCATAAACTGAAATGTTTGTTACTTTGTTCTATAATTCTCATCAGAATTTTGTAAACTTAATTGTTTTCTGTTCTATAATTCTCATCAGAATTTTGTAAACTTAATTGTTTTTTGTTACTATTGGAGAATTACACTTTTATAATCTTAAATTATACAGATGTGCCTTAATTTTCACAAGTATTGGAGACTGCTTGCTTTAATTATTTAATAAAAATCATTTGACTGTCTACTCTTTTACAAAAAGTGTGTATTTCTTTAAGAGCAGGTGGGAGCTCAACCATACTATTTAGGTTCTCAGTATGGTGACCTAATAATAGTAGCGTGAAAGACAAGCATGCTGTCCCAATGACTATGCAGAAGTCAGTGTTCCCCTTCTCACATACTGTAGCAGCAACAAAATACTTTTTAACCAATTTTGTTTTTACCAGTAGGTAAGTTAATTTAAACATTTTATTGCTTATTCTTAATGACAAAAATGTCTGTTAATGTAAAACATAGAAGTTATACCACCAGTTACTTCAACAGACCAGCTACTTTGCATGCTACTTGGTACTATGAAGAATTCAACTTTTTCAACTTTTGGATTTAATGAACCACGTTTTTAAATGACTTATGATAACTTTATCTAAAGTACAGAAACTTTGAGCAACACAAAAACGCAGTGTTTAAGGGAAGCCGAAAGGAGGGATGATTTCTGTATTAATTTGTTATCCTCTGTGGCTTTGCCTATGATATTTTTTGTATTCTGCAATCAAATTTCTCACAGGAAAGGAAATAAATCTTGAATGGTATTAGTACATTTTAATCCTTAGCATTACGCATGCCCAGTGTGCCTGTCGAATATATTGTCTTTGGCAAGAACTAGTTTTTAAATGTTGATGTGCTAACATGACTTTGTTTTTGCAAAATGTCCCAAAAATGTTCTGTTTGCAAGCCAGAAATGCCACAAGAGGCTGTAAGTTAACTACACTGCTATAATGTTGCAATAGGATCTCATGTGACTGATCATGTGCATTTTGTCTCGTCTCATGTAGGCAAACACTGTAAACAGCTGTTACTAAGATTTAAATGTGTTAAGGTCATATGTCGTCATGGTGCGCAATGTGGACGACCTAGACTTTTGCCTCTCTTCCCATCCACAGAGCATCTTAGAGGGCATGCGCTCTCTCTGTTCTCAGTCCAAATTTGTGGATGTCACCTTGAGTGCTGATGGACGGGACTTTCCCTGCCACCGCAGCATCCTTGCTCTCTGCAGCCATTACTTTCAATCAATGTTCTCTGGGGATTTTGTAGAGAGCATTGCTGCTCGTGTGGAGCTTCACAATGTAGATCCAAATGTGTTGTCAACCCTACTGGAGTTTGCCTACACAGGGAAACTCACCATTAACAAAAACAATGTGGAGGGACTAATTTGTACGTCCAGCCAGCTCCAGTTCCATACTGTCCGTACTGTATGCAGCCGATATCTACAACACCAGATAGATGCTACGAACTGCTTGGGAATCCTTGAATTTGGAGAGATCCATGGCTGCCCTGAAGTGGTTGCCAAGGCCTGGAGCTTTCTTCTTGAGAACTTTGAGGCAGTGCAACAACATGAGGAGTTTTTGCTACTAGAGAAAGACAGGCTGGTGGCCTGCCTAAAAGATGAGGATCTGCAGATAAGAGATGACTGTTCTTGTGCTGAAGCAGTTTTGGCCTGGGTCAGGCATAGTAAAGACAGTCGAATATGCTACCTGCGAGACCTGTTGAGCTTGGCTAAACTCTGTCTGCTCTCAGAATCTTACCTCGCAAAGAACTTGCTTGAAGACCCACTTGTACAGGACTCAATAGACTCCAAAGAGTTGGTAGAGAGAATATTTAAAGAGGTCAGACAAATCTATGCATTTATAACACCAACAATCATACAAATTGCAGTGTATTTCATACTATCCTGAGTTATTTCACAGCTATGTTTACATATACTCCACAACACACAATAATATCTGAATTTACAAAAATAAGCCATCTCAAACATTTGCATAATGATTCCTAATATTGTGCATTGCTACCTGGACATTAAAAAAACAAGAGGTTTGTTTTGTATTTGTTGTTCATGAGTCCCTTGTTTGTCCTTAGCTGTTTAACTATCCACTGACCTTCAAAAAAATTGTACAGGTTTTGCCACACTGTTTACTTTTCAAGCATCTTATGCATATCCATATTTTACATATATATTGATCCTTTTTATCAATGGCTATATAATGTGGACATCCATCTTTTCCATGTATGATTTTTCTGAGGACCTGTGGGTAGTTTAACAGCTCAGGAAAAACAAGGGACTCATGAACAACTAACACAAATCTTAATAATAGTCCAGGTAACATGGCACAACGTTAAACCGTAATTTTTTGCCATTATAGTGTCTTGTACATGTAAACATGTTATGTGTATTATTTATTCTAAATGCTAACATTTTCCAGATTTTGCAAGTGTAAACTTATGTTTACCCTAACCCTAAGTATTAAACATAGCAGCAGAACTGTTTGTTTTATGGCTTTCTTAAATATAAGTTGGTCATTTGTTTTTTTTACAGTTTTTATTTTTACTCACTTTTTTTTATCTTTCTCAGAAGCAAGAAATGACAGAACACAAAGCAGAGCAGAGAGTGGCTCAAGCTTGCCTCAACCTGCAGGAGGTTTTATTTGTGATGGGGGGCCGCTCACTGGATGACTCAGATGATGAAGATGAGGATGATGAAAGAGATAGAAGGTTGCAGCCTAGAAACTGTGGTTTCTATAACCCAAAGCTTGGTAAAAATTATTTAGTGCACTTGCTTTAGCTGGCATATTAGTCCTGCTTGTTAATGAAACATTCTGAAATAAACAATGCATTTGACCTTTTTTACCAAAACATTTTTCCACAGGGCAGTGGTATCAACTACCAGATTTTCCTAACTACAATAAATGGGGGTTTTCAGTTGTCTCTTTAAATAACAATGTATATGTAACAGGTGAGCTAAACACCTTTCATAAGATATTTACCTGCTTTTCAAACTTTTGTTTATAATATTCATTGTAATATGGATAGTTTAATGTTTTGCAAAGTTCTATATGATTGTCAAAGAGAGAGTAAATAAAACTATATAGTGTACCAAAAAAAGAGAACAGGAGACATCTTTTATTTTTACTAAGAGAAAACAAATTCAAATATGATCTAATGTTTTCGTGTTATTTATGAAGACTTGGCCAGTTAAGAGAAGGTTTTAGTTTTATTGCACACAGTTGAATGGTATATGGATTTGGAAATGCTAAGAAAAAAACAGACCCCTGTTTTATAGACAATCCTGCTAGGATTTAGGAAGGGCTTTTAAAACACGAGGACTACTGCAAGTACCAGAGCAATAACTTTGTGATGTGAAAATAACTGACTGCATCAAAGCCTTATATTACTCACCAATGGGGACAGAACCTTCTTGTTGGCTTGAGAATCAACTGAAATGCAACCTTGCTAATTCACCCGTTTTTAGAATATCACATGGAATGGAAACAAAAGAGGATTCCTCCACCTTTTAACAATGTTTTTTTAACTCTCAGGGGGATCTAGAGGGTCTCAATCTAACACTTGGTCCACCACAGAGACGTGGAAGTACATCACTCGAGAGGGGAAATGGGTCACAGTTGCCCCAATGTTGCGGCCCAGAACAAATCACTCCTCTGCAACTGTCAATGGAGAAATGTATGTAATTGGAGGTAAGAAAGCCAAAAAGGCAAGAAAACATAACATAAAAACAGTGATTGTAAAACATATGCGAACACTTAAATGTTAATAAATGTAAATAAAAAGTATACTAAAAGAATAAAGAAAAACATTGCAAACACTTTTTGAATAAAATAGAAAAATCAAATGATTTTTTACATTTTTTAGTTGTCAATCTTGCGGTACTAAAGTCACACTGATGCCAATTGATAAAATGTAACTGAAATGTCAATGTACCATATATTTTCAAATAACTTGAGGTTTTAGAAAACTGTATTTCTATGTAAAACTGGTCAATTATGTTCGTAATACAGAGCAATAGCTGCGACTGAGTCGCATTCTTGTGTACCATGAGAAGCTGATTACAGTACATCTTTCTATTAAAAGGAACTACAATGGATTTTGTGGAGGTTGAACATTATGACCCTTTCAGTAATTCCTGGACTCTCACTGGCTCAGCGCTAAAATATGTGACTAACTTTACAGCCACCTCATGCAATGGAAAGCTGTACCTCATTGGCTCTTGTGCTGTTAAATATAATGCCCTTACAATGCAGTGCTACAACCCTGTCATAGGTAAGAGGCAGCACTTTTCAGCAAGATTAAGAGGTGTTTAACCAAAGTAATAGTATTAATATATAGTAACATTATTATTTTACTATTGCATATTAAACTGTTGTTATAAAATGGGTTGGGTTTAATAATAAATAAATAATTTTATGAGACACTTTACAACATACAGTTTTCTTGTCTTTGACAGATAGCTGGAGTATTGTCTCTTCACCTTTTATTCCCAAATATCTCTCTTCTCCTTGCTCTGTCTCTATGGACGGATTTATTTACCTTGTAGCAGATAACACCAAAAAAGTCTATCTGTATGACACAGACAGTAATTTGTGGGAAAAAGTAAGTTTATCATTAATATATTTAAAATGTGTCTTTTAAAAAATATCTTGAAGCTAGGATGAACGTTATATCTTAATATGTGCTTTGCCAATAGGAATTTTATTTTTCTTATTTTGCTCATCTACTTTTTTTTGCCCAGATTCAGTTCCTACATACTCTTCATGAAAATGGGGACTTGGTGGTGCTAGGTCGGAAACTGTATGTAACTGGGGGACACTGGCAGGGTATGGAGGGGGATTACAGTGTGGAGGTGGAAATATACAATCGAGCCTCCAATACATGGAAGGTGGAATGTTGCCTTCCCAGGCTCTGGACCTATAGTGGCTGCTGTTCTATCTTTCTGGACACCTCACAGTGGACTGAACCTTTCCCAGATGAGACTTAGGGTCATGTCTCTACTCTTTTAGGATATGGTGCAAATAATTTTGTACTTGTCCATGATGGTGTTTATCTTTTAACAATAGGAAAATAAATATTTACCCAATGTTGGGCCTTAGTTGCAAGTGTGTCTGGTTGTGTTTTTCTAATTACAAGTTTTGTTTTTCATTTCATGTGTCACAGACAGTAAGGATCATACTACATGTTATTTAGTGCTGTAACACATTCTCAATGAGTTTTTCAATATATGAGTGAATCAGGTTTAAATTTTAGGAGTTCCATTTAAAATGAAATTGAAATGTAATATTTTTTTGCAAAAATAAAGCACAAAATATATTGGCAGTTACATATTAATAAGGTCATAGTCCGTTATATTTAATAAAAACAAGAATAACACAAACAAATTTAGCTTGTATTATTTGACCCACCTGTGTGTTACTTTTCGTCCCAACTGATGGGGTCGGAAATAACAATGTGCAACTTATCTTCAAAGTGAAATTATACGTATTATAAGTCATTCAACATTTGAAAAAAAATACGTAGTGTATTTACACTTAGCGCAAATAGCCCATCTTGTTGGCAGAGGCAGAGGCTATTTACACTAACTCTGTCCACCAGTATCTGATTGGAATAGAGAAAGTGAAAGAACGAAGTTGTTTCTAACAGCGATTCCAGTGAATAAATTAATTAATAAATTAATTTAAAACTTAAAATTAAGTTTTATTCATAAAGGTGTTAGGGTAAAGTTAGGAGTAGGTGTAGGGCTTCATTATCTCAATAGGTTACCACCTTTTATTAATTTGTAAAAATATAATGATTTACACTCTGTTATTATTAATGCACTACAATACTGAGGTGCAGATAGCATTTGCCACTATTTATAAGTACCAATATGACATCTAACTGTTATTTACACTTAATCCAAAGAAAATACAGCTATTTTTGGTTAGTTTAAATAGCATATGGCTAAGAAATGCTGCTATATTCACTTAGTGTAAATAGAACCTACTGCTATTTAGCTTGTAAAACTCAACACTTAAAACTCAACACTTAAACTGACACACTCCACACACTCACTCTTCGCCATACTATACACCACAGTATCATGGACTAATGCAATAACCATCCATTAACAATCTGCACTATGTGCTGAACCATCACACATACACTCCGTGTGCATATCTGTATATTCTGTTATATATATTTTTTTATATTTAATGTTTATAGACACCGTCCAATGTGTATATCTTGTGTATATATATATATATATATATATATATATATATATAATGTGCATATGTGTAAATGTATATTGTCTTTTTTGTACAGCCCATCTGTTATAATTTGCACTGCTTGCCTGCACTACATACTGTCTACATACTTTACAAAGTTTTGTCATACAGTTGTTACTTGTTTGTCATACAGTTGTCTGTCATACAGTTGTTTGTCTGTTCAACTGCATTATGCTTTGTATTGAGCATGCACCCAAGACTTTCACTCACTGTGGTGATGTGACAATAAAGGTGATTTTATTTGATTTTATTTATTTAGTGTAAATAGCATCTGTCGCTATTTTCTCTTAGTGCAAATAGAATTTATTGCTTACACTTAGTACAAATAGCCGCTGCCAAAAAAAACCATCTGGTATTGCCAGACCACACTTCTGAGTTATTAACCGCCAAGCTTGCATTCTAATTCCCACAGCAACAGCAGACAAGCGCGTCCCGTTACTTTGGGCTTGTGCTGTGATTGCAACTTTTACACGTAGCTACTATAGTACGAAAGATATAGTCTATGTTTGATTCGCTTAAGCGCTTTATTTAAAGCACATATTTACTGCAATGCACTGTAAAACGACAAACATTTTATACGTCAAACAAATGCTTTAACGGCATTTCTTGTGATATATATATATATACAGTTGAAAGAAAAAGAAGGTAAACCATTGTCATTGGTTTTCTGCTTGAATTGGTCATGAAATGTGATGTGATCTTCTCCAAAGTCACAAATATCAATGAACACAATATTTCTAACCTAATAAAACACAAACAGTCTTGATCTTTTATGTCTTTATTGAACACACCCATTAAACATACAAAGTGATGGTGGAAAAAGTAAGTGAACCACTAGGCTTCTGGTGTCACTAAATGCCAGTTGGAGTCAGGTGTTAGCAAACAAAAGTCCAATCAATGAAAGGATAATAAAGATGTTGTTTAGAGTTTTTTCTCAGTTTAGAAATTGACCTATATAAAAATCCAAACTGTGTCAGTGTGCTATTCACAAGCAGCATTAGTTAATGTGAGCCATGTCTTGCAAAAATAATGCAGAAGACCTACGATCAAAAGTTGTTTATATGCATGTAACTGGAAAAGGTTACAGAGTTATTTCAAAGACTTTAGATATTCATCAGTCCACAGTTAGACAAAATGGAGACAATATGGTACTGTGGCTACTCTCCATAGAGGTGGGCGCCTAGACAAGATGGCTCTAAAAGCACAACGCAGAATGACCAATGAGGTGAAAAAGAACCCTAGAGTAACAGCTAAAGACTTATAGGATTAATTAAGGCAGGTTTTCATCTCTGTTCATGAGTTAACCATATGTCAAATATTAAACAGGCATGGTATCAATGGAAGGGCACCATGAAGGAAGTCATTGCTCTCCAAACAAAACATTGCAGCATGCTTAAAGTTTGCCAAAGACCACCTTGACACTCCAAAACACTACTGGGAAAATGTATTGTGGACAGATTAAACAAAAATAGAATACCAGCAGCGCTATGTATGGTGTTAAAATAATACAGCGTACCAACTTGAAAACATCAACCCAACAGTAAAGTATGGTGGAGGGAACATCATGATTTAGGGCTGCTTTACTACCTCTAGACCTGGACCACTTGCCATTGTAGAGAAGAAAAGTAATTCCCATGTTTATAAGAACATACAGGATAATCTCAAAGTGTCTGTCCACAAACTGAAGCTCAAAAGAAGATGGGTAATGCAACAGGATTATGATCCTAAATATTGAAGCAAAATCTACTACAGAATGGTTTCAGATACATAAAAATCTACTTTTTGAAGGGCCCAGACCTCAATCCAAAAGAAATGCTGTGGAATAACCTCAAGAAAGTCATTCATACCAGACGTCCTAAGAATATGGGTGAGTTCTGTAAAGATGAATGGTCCAAAATTACTCCAGGTCCTTTCTGCCGGTCCATAGGAAGTGCTTCCTTTAGGTTATTGGTGCTAAAGGTGGTTCAACCAGTGATTAAAGCAGTGGTTCACTTAGATTTCCCACCATTACTTTGTATGTTTAATGGGTGTGTTCAATAAAGACATAAAAGATCAGGGCTGCGTTTCCTGAAACCTTCTTAATGCTACGTCGTTCTTAAGTTATGTCTTTACCTAATGGTGTACCTTATTGTTAATACGTGTCTCCCGAAACGTTCTTAGTCAAGTATACCTTCTCTAAGTAATACTTTCGTAAGGTTGGTCTGAACCAACCTTAGCTATACCTTATCACTGTTGAGAGTTTACTCCGCTAGAGGCCACCATGAAAAAAGGCTTTTTAATATAGAAATCCATTTTAAAAAATCAAAAGTTAAATACACACAGCCTATTGACGTGTTATAATGCAAAAAAAAATAATTGACATTAAACTGATGATTGCTAGCTTTTTAATTATATTAAAAGTGCATCAGCTGGCAAAGGAGTGCATTTAGAGAGATTTAAAGAGAAATATTGTGGTCTAGTCAAACTGCAGTGATACAGTGAATATTTGCGCAAATTAAATACAGCGCCATCCGGGGAGCGATTTAGTTAAGTTTTCTGTGCTGCGCTTTTATTGACTAAATGAAGACACTAACATATGATAATATAAAGCAGGAGTTCCCAAACTTTTTAATCTGGGACTCAGACAAATATAATTACATCACCCACATAGCCTAATTGTTTTAAAAGAAATAAACGCACATTCATTCACTTTTAGTATTATTATTTTTTTGTCATGAATAAGTGAAATTGCAAAACAAATTGTTGGGCCGCATGTTATATATTTCTATATAAACATTAGGCTATTCACTGTATCAACTGCTCCTGAAATACTTTCTGTTGTATAGTCTCCATGGTCAACAAATATTACACATTAACATGAATCAATGCAAACAAAAAATCCTAACGTAATCAAAACCATGTTATATTTGCAGTAGACAGAAAGGTGCAACTGCAGAAATGAAGGCATGAAGCAGCATGCGTTTTTTTTTAAATTATTTTTATGAGATTCTATAAGTCCTACTAAATGCAATTTAAACAATTTGTGGTGCGCGTGTTTCCTCTATACCTTTCATAACGCAGTGAAACAGTGCATGCATGGGAATAACTGATTGTCGAGCAATCGATATTCAGCAACACCGCCTTGGACAGCAGCTGTTACGTGGCACGTAAGAAAGTAACCTTCTAAGGTATAGTTTGGGAAACACAACTAGAAAAGCTACAGCTGTAGTTAAGATATACCTTTAGAGTCTTCGTAGCGCGCTAAGAGACAACGTTATCGGGAAACCCGGCTCAGGACTGTTTGTGTTTTATCAGCTTAGAAATATTTTGTTCATTGATATTTGTGACTTTGGTGAAGATCACATCACATTTTAATGACCAATTCAAGCAGAAAACTAGAAAAATGACAATGTTTCACTTACTTTTTCTTGCCACTGTATGTATCAAAAAGACATTAAGCGTCCCAAAAAAAAAACCTTTAAGGATTAAGAAGAATTGAGGACAGTCGGTTATTAAAGTAGGCCTAGTTTGGATAAGAAGTAGATCTGTTTCCAAATGAGTTGTAGGGGATCAGGGACTGGATCTGTGATACAGGTGCGTGTTTTCCAGCATGAAATCTGATCTTCACCAGCTGTAACTTAAATAGGATATTGCACTGTTACCTTTTGTAAAACAGCATGCGTGTACGAAAGGGGAGAGCATTCGATTTAATATTAATGAGCCTTGCACTGTTTCAACAAATTAAGGTCGTTCATGGGCCAGTTTTAGGTTCATCTGTGAAACCTGAAGACAAGTGATCTGGGCTGAGACTCATTTCCTTTCCTCATTTACTGTTGTGAAATCCTACGAAATTGAAACAGAGAACACAAAAAAATATATAACCATATAATACCAAAATATCAGGATTTATTATCAGGCATCATAGAAGTGTTTACATCAATGTAGAGAACAAGTGTAACTTGTTTATGTGTGTTTCTACATAAACTTTAGGTCAAATGTAAAATAAAGAGTTTAACCTGTGTAGAAATAACATGAAATAGTGACTTCATTGAACACATTGACTTTGGTGCAAGTTGGCTGCTGTAAAGCGACATGAAACTTTAAAATGTCTTCATTTCATAAATATGTTGGAGGTCTAAACACAAACTTCCATGTTGATTTAATGTATTAAAGATTTTTAGCTGATTCAGTTAAATTATGTGAATTGAAAAACTTTATTTTAGTTAAACAGACATTTTCAATACAACAGTCAACTTCAACCACTAGTGAAAAACTGTGCAAATGTCTGTCTTTTGTATTGTGGCAAGTTTTAAACTGAAGTTTAACTAAGCTTTAGTTTTTTGAATAGAGTATGTAAGCATATATATATATATATATATATATATATATATATATATATATACAGCCGGGAAATAATTAAGAGACCATTTCAAAGCATCATTTCAGTTTTCATGAATATACTATTAATAGGTAGGTGTTTAGGTAAAGTTATCATTCTTGTTTCATTCTGGTAACTACTTACAATATTTTTACCAAAGCAAATGCATTGTCTCTATTTGCATTTATTTAAAAAAAAACAAGAACTGGAGAAATAACAGAAAAGATGCTCTGTATTTTTTCAAACCTCAAATAATGCAACTAAAACAAGTTCATATTCACTTTTAGGCAATACAACACTAATATTTGTAAAAAAGTTATAATAGTTTTCAGGTGTCTTGTCATTCTGTCAGTCTTTCACATTGCTGTTGGATGACTTTATGTCACTACTGAGGTTTAATTTTGCAAGAATTCAACAGACACTGCACAGGAATGACCACAATACATCTAGAAATGCTGGTTTTAGATGAAAAGTTGGAATGGTCTCCTAATTTTTTTCCGTGGCTATATATTGCCAAAAGTATTAGGTCACCCTATCTAATAAACAGGTTTGATGACTTTAGTAATTTCCATGAGTACAAATCTTAATGCTGCAGCATATCATGATATTTTATGGAATTGTGTGCTTTTAATTTAATAGCAACAGCTTGGGAAGGGCCCCTTTCTATTCCATCATGAGCCCCTGTGTATAAGACAAGGTTCAAAAAGAAATAACTGATTCAGTCAGTGTGGAATAACTTGATTGGTCTGCATAAAACCAAGTCCTGAACCCAGCTAAACACATTTGGTGTGACTTTAAATGCAGTCTTTGAGCCAATCACTCTACATCAATTGCTTGTACACAGGGGTACAGCCAATTTGGAACAGAAAAAAGGTGCTTCCAAAACTGTTGATAACCTTTTGCAAAAAGTCATCAAACCTGTTAATTAGATAGGGTGACCCAGTACTTATTTCTATTTCTATATTATAGTGTTGTATATGTATATATGTATGTTTTAGTTTTATGTTTACCTGCAGGGGGACCACAGATGAAAATTAGCCTTTTGGCTCATTTCGGTACAATGCATGATATAGAAACATTTATGTTATACATTGTCCCTTCTCAAATAAACCCTAATAAAAAAATATCACAGTCCCCAGGCCAGGGAGGAGGAAGTTCGGTAGCCAGTAGCTTCAAGAACATGTCCTGGAACACCCTGTATTCCTCCGAGATCTGGACCTGGACCGATGTCTCTGGACTCTCCAATGAGGTGGCGCTTACCGGCACCGTCGGAGCAGAGACGGGTGGCTGATCTTCGAAGGGGATACAGGTGGCTTGACATTCCTTGCCCCAAGAGAGAATCTTGTCGGTTGTCTATTAGATTCAGGGTTGATGTTGTTGGAGCCAGGGTCGTCCCAGGATGAGGTCAGGGGTGGAGCCCTCCAGAACCCAGAATGTGATGTCCTGTCCTGAGAGTGGAAGCAGATTCGGCCACTGCCCAGCAGCTTTCCAAGGATGTTCTGGATGCGGAGAGTGTGTTCATTCCATTTATGGGACAGCCCCAGAAAGGTGAGCAGAGACAACGATATGAAGTTATACATGACTTTATAGCGTGTTCTTAATTGGATCTCATTATCTTCATCATGTGTCCCAATTCAGGGACTGCGTCCTCCGGAGGTTGCATTTGAAGGTTGCATACGCCATTGAGTCGGTCACATTGAATAAAAATAACTGTAATAAAATTGACCATTATTGTAAAATATATGTAAAATACTTGCATTTTTTTATTACTTTGCATTATATCGTTAAATGAGACCGACTTGACGACGTATGCAAATGCGACCTCCGGAGGACGCAGCCCCTGAATTGGGACACGGATGTAGAAACACCGAATGACCAGTAATATTTGAAGCACAGCCGCCAGTCCCTATTTGTTTAATATGTGAAATATGCATTTTTATTTATACATGGTTGCAACAACATTTAATTCTAATTTGTTGTTATATTATAAAAATGTATTGACTTATGTTTCTAAAACGCTCAGTTGTTATTCTACGAAGCCCCGCACATGACATGCAAGAAAAAAGTAAATCGTGCAGAAAATTTAGTAAATCGAGGGAATGAATTAACTTATTATTTTTTCCTGCATGTTCATAGTTATTCTGCAGCTCCATAGTTATTCTTTCAAATTACAATCTGAATGTTTTTGAGCACGTGCAAACGGTGTGTCTTCTGTATTGCTAACTTGCCTGCTGATCTTGTATTAATGTAATGTCATAACTTTTTGTAGTTTAATAATCATGATTAAACTTTTATGTCATTTGTGTTAACTGTGAAACCCTAAAGAATCATAAAAATTCAGAATTACAGAAAACATTTTCAGCTAATAAAAGCTATATTTAGAGCATTGCTCAATTTTATATTGCCAAGAACATCATCACTATAATATTAAATGCCAAACCCAGCCATAGAAATAAAAATGTTTGATATTTTTTCAGAGGCTTGCAGTGTTAACAGTATTTTGCACATCTTAGAAAACATGTTAAAAAGAAAGAGCCAGTGAGGTGCCCCTTTCAAGAATGTAGTTTCCAGACCAGTGTGTACAGCACTTTCCGTGCTCATAAAAGTAGGAATCATTGCCACAGCACTTTGAAAAAATTTCTAACAGACTTGTATGAAACTTGCATGCCTGGTGATTCAAAACCTTGAAAGTGAAGACTCTGAAATGTATTAATTCAGCCTGGATTGCTCAACAGTAGATAGTGACATAGATGTTCAAGACCTAGAGCAGGGGTCAGGAATCTTTTTTCACCGAAGAGCCATTTTGGTCAATTTATTTTTGCAAAAGAGCCATTGCAAAAACTACTATTTTATATTATAAAAAAGCATGTTTTATTAACTTGATTACATTGGGGCTCCAGAAAATGACTTTCATTACTTAAAAACAACTCACATGTTTACATCAGGCCTCCAATTAAGCTTCATTATAGCTAACATATATCAATTTTAAAAAGTGCATGTTCCTATACTGATACTCACAAATACTGTATATGTGTCTTCTGGCTTTGTATTAGGTGTGTTCGACTTCTTGAAGTGCTGCGCAGACCGATCGGCATATGACAGCAGAGTACCGCGACTTGCTAGCTTTGTAGTTCGATTTGTATGTGGCCATAGCGCATCTGCAGTGATGCGTCGCAGTTTCCTTCCATCTCCCACCACCATACTTTGCTGCATGAAAGGTTTTTAAAACTTTTTACACTTGATTATTACGTTGCAGAGCACCATAACTTTAAATAAAAGCATGACGGTCCTCTGAACACCTCGCGGTCCGGGTAGCTTGAATCTGAGCGCGAGAGGTTACCATAGAAACGTAGTTTGCTAGTGATTAGTGTTGTGACACTTGCGCATACTGTAGCACTGAATACGCACTGGCCAGAACACCATGAGATATATTATTGATATATATTGTTATGATGTTTTTAAGGTTCAAATGTTGGTGAAGGGTAAGACACCTGGAGAGCCACATGATTTTTGAAAAGAGCCACAGGTTCCCGACCACTGACCTAGGATTTGATTAAGCACAAAGTAGCATCACTGTTACTTCGCATGCAGACAACTCTACATGTCTCAAAGGCCACCACACAGGAAACTGTAAATGAGATTTGCAGTGTTTATTCATTTGTGCAAGAATTCACTCCAAGAATAATTGAAAGTGTATTGGGTAAGCACAATTGTGTATTAACCAGTGAAGTGACTGCTGCCTTAGCTGAGATAGTAAAAAACAAATCTTCCCTTTCAAAGAGTGGCCCTTTTGCACCTAAATACAAAATAACCACTTATTACAAGGACAACTTCAAAGTAATTGAGCCAGTTGAATATTTTTTAGAATCGTCCTCCCAAAAAAAGTTTGTTTATATTCCAATTTTGAAAGAGTTGTTGAACCGTGAAGACATTTTGGATAAAATCCTGCAGGAAACTGCTGACCAGTTTGGTCAGATTAAAACATACAGAGATGGACTTTACTGCAAAGGGAATCCTTTGCTCTCATCAGCGAGTTTAAGAATTGCACTTGGGATGTATATAGATGACTATGAGGTATGTAACCCACTGGGAACATCAAGAAAAAAGCATAAGGTCTGTGCAGTGTTGTCATGATTGATCAGGGACAGAACCCAGGCGCAGGCAGCAGGTGGCAGTGACACAAGACTTTAATAAGGATAAAACAAAAACCCACGATGGGGAGAACAGAAACAAAAAAACAAGAACAAAAACACACTGATGAAACCGTACAACTAAAACATCCCACGAGGGGGCAAAAACAGGAAAGCAAAAAACTAGAGCACTAAACACGGGAGCGGGGAATAAACAGGAACAAGCAGGACAAGACTTCAATACGGCGACAACTTGACACAGCAAACGGCACACAGCACATAGATTTACAAACGCACGAGCACAGGACAATGAACACGAGGGCTTTAAATAGGGACACTAACAAGGGATAATGACACAGGGTACAGGTGTGAAGCATGAGACACAGATGGCTAGACTACGGGAGAACAAGGGGGCGGAGCTAAGACGCTCGACATGAAAAAAAGCGGCGAAGGCGATCGGCCAAAGCCGCGTGTCTCCCCAAAGAACGTTAACACAAAGACAAGATACTGACGCAATCCTGCCCACTAGATCATGAAAACAAGACATAAACAAGGAGGACAGGATTGCGGAAGTATCCGGGGGGCGTGGTCATGACGCAAGACCGGAGAGCGCGTGACACGGGCGCACCACGCCCAGGCCACGCGCTTCCACAAGTAACAAACACGGAGACATGGCACTGTCATGGCCCTGCCCACAAGGCTTTAGGAATTTACTAGACATGAAGGGCAGAACCATGACAAGTGTATTGGGTAATATCAAACTTGTCAGCACAGTATAGGTGTTAAGTTAATTCAGGATTTGATAAAAATAAAAAACTTGCCAGTTAATTCTGAGAGAAAAATGAATGAAGTTTATTGGTTGGTAGCACAGTGAACTTAAGTGAATCGAGCATTCTGATTGGCTGCTGAAATGCATGTGAGCATATGCTCAGTCTATTTAATATTGCTGTTGAAATTAGACTGCTATTGTATGTAAATATCTATGCATAGTTTGTGAGTTTGTAGTTGAAATTAGTTAAAATTTCTAGTTAATGTTAGTATTATTCTGTGTATATTTATTGTATTTCTGTTTGTATAGGTTTTTGAGCTAATCATCTGAATCAAATACTGAATTTAAGCAAATTAATCAAGATCATTTTCCTGCATTGGAAGATTTCAAATAAAACTACATCAGTTATCAGCATTGAGATGGTTTGAGTTGATTCCTTGCGCCCTCAATAGTTGATAAAAGTCCTTTTCAAGTTTGGGCAGAGATTTAGACATTGATAATCCCTGGAGAACACCAGTGTAAAACACCAGTGGACTGCCCGACTTTGGCGAGATTGTTAAAATGATAATTGTTTTATATTAGATTAGATTAAACTTTATTGTCATTACACATGTACAAGTACAAGGCAACGAAATGTAGTTTAGGTCTAACCAGAAGTGCAATAAGCAAGTGCAAGATATACAGTTGTGCATAAATACAGAATAAAACAAAAATTATGAAGAATTTACAAGTGGGAATGTAATATGAACATTATATACAGATGGTTATTTACTAAAAACAGAAATTTACTGATGGATCTGTACAATATAAATTAGACTATGCAGAACAGTAGTGCAAATGAGTATAAAGTGTGCATAAATGATGGACAGCAGCTATTAAGTTAAAGTAAACAGTGCAGTAGATGAGTTATTGCAGTATTCAGTACATAGGACTGAAGTGCAAATGATGCTGTATATGTATAATAGTCCAGTAGTGCAAATGATGCAGTATAGTATAAATAGTCCAGTAGAGCAAGTAAACATGTAGTACATGTGTGGACAGTCCAGTCGTGTGCTTAACAGGCCTGTAGTGCAATAACAAAACAATATTGCACTACAGGCCTGTTAAGCACATGACTGGACTGTCTACCATTGTGAACAACAAAGTGTAATTCATCCTCAAAGCCTGGTACATAGAGCATTTGCAAAGTTATGAGCTGATGAGTAATTGCACTTTTGAAATGTAGCTTAATGGATACTATCCACTTTATCCATATGCAAGAGCTGGCAAGCTAAACATCACACCAAAAACATTCTTGCTTCACTAAGGTACATTTGATGAAATGCACATGATCTAGGTGTTCACATTAAAAGGTTATTTCACCCAAAAATGAAAATTCTGTCATCAATTACTCTATGGAGTTATGACAAAACAATCTGAATTTTGTAAATCTGAATTTTAGATAAGTGTAATTTAAAAACAAAATAATATGTTATGGCATTCAATATAGTTCTGAATTAGATTTTTTTTTAATTGAGTTTTTTAATGGCATCATTTTATAGGTTTGTATTTTTAAGCAGCAGCTTAAAAAGCTTCCGGCTTCCACAGAAGAACTAAAGGATCGCGGAAAAGTAGAACGGAACATTTTGGCCAATCAGAGCGAGTTAGTAGGCCTAATGTAAAAATATATGCGGTCATAACATATTGATCATATCATTACAGTGTTTTAAATTCGGTAATCATTTTTTAAAAACATGTTGTTAGTTTGTGGAACATCAGAGTGGCATGAGCCACTGAATGTTGTATGTAACGCCGCATTGTTGATCACGCAAACTGCCCATCGCAGGAAAACGGAATAAATCTATCATAAGTCACTACGAATACCACATTAACAGTCACGTTACTGTGTTTTTGCATGATGCTGCATTCACGCCTGTAGGTGGCAGTAGGCTGTAAGTGTACACTGGTGGTCAGTATGATCAGCGAGAAATAAACCCCAAATATGCAGACGCACATGTTACAAGCAAAACTACACTAAGTACACTAAGCCATTGAATGTTGTATGTAACGCCAATGTTGTTGATCACGCAAACTGCCCATTGCAGGAATACGGAATAAATCTATCATAAGTCAACCAAAAATACCACATTAACAGTCACATTACTGTGTTTTTGCATGATGCTGCATGTGGCAGTATAACTTAGTGTACACTGGTCATCGCAAATTTAGTCTACGACAGTTGAGGAACGTATACGGGTGGTGTATTTGTCATTTGTTTTTGCTTGTAACACGTGCGGCTGCATATATTGGGTTGATAAAGACTTTGATATATATAGAGGTTGATATATATAGACTTGATCCTGTTATAGATTCTGTTCATGGTCTCAAGCTTGAACTTAAATGCAGGCTCCAGCTGAAAGACCCTTTTGACCTTCAATATAAGGATGAAGGCTTCCATGATTTCTGTAACCTTACATGTGTAGCTGATCTGCCCAAAGACAAGGTGACAGTGAAGGTCCTTTACACCCCCTTTCCAGATACATGGTCAGACTCCAGTTTAGACACTGCAATTTTAAGTGAATCGTCATCAACTTCTTCACCCAGCATCCATTCAGAGCCATTTGCCACCCATTCGCAGCCATGGCCAACTGCCTTTCCCATCCCCGTTTTTACTTATGATGTGGAGCTAAGGCTAAGACATGGTAATGAGGCTTTCCGAAATGATGGAACACTTCTGTCAATTCCCAGAGACATGAAGATTGAAATTCTTAAGAAACTTGAAGAAACTATATACTCAGGGGCGCAAAAATGGGGTATGCAGTATATGTAGTTCATAGGGGCGCAGGCCGCACCAGGGGGCGCCATTGTGCCAAATTATTCTTTAAAGTTTTGTTTAATAAAACGTTATAAATATATATATAAACATAAAGACATAAGTAATCATATAAAACGTTTTAATTTAACATTTGTATAGCATTAGTTATTCAACTGCCCACCCGTCCACCAAAATGGATTGAGCAAGGAAACCGTCTGGCACAGAACAGAAAAAGAGGAAACGAAAACCAAGTTGTTAAAATGAGGACAACAATATCTAAGTGAATGAACGTTAATTGGTATGTTTAATAGCCTATTAGGGCTGTCACCGTTAACGCATTGACGCATACAATAAAAAAAAAATTTCATATTAACGCGAACAAAATATTTAACGCAGCATCCGCTTATTTTGTCATCATTTGTCTAACGTTACATTAAATAATCATGCTCTTATTCATGAAAAGGGCTTGAAATCATTTAAGTGTGATTTGAAACACTTTGACGCGTTCAGTATAGATAGACAGTTTCTACTACAACGCAACAGCGGTCCTGTATACAGTCACAGGCTGTCAGTGAATCTTTCAGACAGCACACCAGTTCTAAGTTCTCTTACGTGCTTGAATAAACAAAAACACACAAGATTATATCAGAAAGCCCGTTATGTCTAGTATTTTAGTAAGCACAGACTTCACCGTGTTAAATAAAATTCCTAAATGAATGCAAAGAGTTGTGAAGTCATCACATCTGCGTAGAGCGGCAGCTCTTAAAGGGGCCGCATATTTAAACCTGCTGCTGTGACTCCTGTCACTAATGTTAATCAAATAAAAGAAGAAATCAATGTGTTTTGTTTTGTTTTAATGAGAATTCTTCTGTATTTAATTTAGAATTTAGCATTGAAGACTTTAAAGTGTTTGAGAACGTCATTCAAATTCTATATATTTTCTACTTGTTAGACATGATAGCTCTCAATTATAATGTACTTCAATGTTGAACGGCTATAATTAATGTTAAAATAAAGAAAAAATTATCAATTTAACAGAGACATCAGTTGCCGGGCTAATATCAGAATGTTGGCTTTCATTCATAAAATGATGCAAGAAATCTGTTGTTTTTACATTATTTGAAGATTAAATGTGAAAATAATAGTGTAAAAGTATTTAAACACATTAATGTTATGTTTGATTAATCGTGATTAATCACAGAAAAAATGTGTGATTAATCAAGATTCATTTTTGTAAATTGATTGACAGCACTATTTAATATAATTTTTATATCTGTAAATCTCTTGTTTACTCTGCATTTAACGCTGCCTGAAAGGGCAGAGAGATTAACGTTAATATCAGTTCACCTCCACACATCTAACTTATCAAATAAAAAATGCAGCCTTCAAAATGAGACACAGCTAGCTAACGTTAGCTTGTGTCGGAGATGTTTTTAACTGCGCAGACTGATCGATATATAACGTCAATAAATTTCACAAGAGCCATTCAATTCACACTTATTTTGATATGTTCAACGCATGAATTCGAACGCACGCATACTAAGGTAATGCTAGTAATGACCTTATCCAGATATGAATTAATTATTCACAAGTCATTGACCTGCCTGCTTGTTGTGATGGAGAACATACCAACTTGTTGTTGGATACTCCATAAATCAAAGTAGGTCCTTAAAATTCCAAAGTTATGTACTCTTAAGAAATTAGAAAATAGAAGTACAGACATAGTTAAATTAGTAATTTACTGTTTAACAAATAAAATTGTTCTTTTGCTTTGTACACTTTTCAACCTGTCCCTCGCCCAAACAGCTGTGCCAGCATGCTTTAAATCCACTTCCATTGTGCCAGTGCCGAAACACTCTAGCCCTACGTGCCTGAACGACTACCGCCCTGTAGCACTCACACCTATTGTTATGAAGTGCTTTGAGGGGCTGGTCCTGGCACACCTAAAGGACTCCCTCCCGTCCACACTGGACTCACACCAGTTTGCCTATCGCAGCAATAGGAGCACAGAGAATCCATAGCACTGCACTCTGTGCTCACACACTTGGACAATAAAAACACTTATGCACGAATGCTGTTAGTTGACTTCAGCTCTGCATGCAATACTGTCATCCCTTCCAAGTTAATCATCAAACTTGGGAACCTGGGCATTAACACCTCCATTTGCAACTGGATTATGGACTTTCTGACAAACAGACCTCAGCTTGTTAAGTCAGGCCACATCTGCTCCACCACCATCACACTTAACACTGGCGTACCACAGGGCTGTGTTCTGGGCCCCTTTCTCTACTCCCTCTTCACACTCGACTGCAGGCCTGTGGATCAAATGCCATCATTAAGTTTGCAGACGATACTACAGTGATTCGTCTCATCAGCAACAACGATGAGACTGCCTACAGGGAGGAGGTCAGCACCTGGCCACATGGTGCTCAGACAACAACCTGCTCCTTAACACCTCCAAGACAAAGGAGCTCATCGTGGACTTCAGGAAGGAGAGAGGAGGCACACATGACCCCATCCACATTAACAGGATGGCTGTTGAGCGTGTCTCCAGCTTCAAGTTCCTGGGGACCCATATTTCGGAGTACCTGTCCTGGACCATCAACACCTCCTGCCTGGTCAAGAAGGCTCACCAGGACCTCTTCTTCTTGAGGACACTGAAGAAGAACCGACTGTCTTCAGCTATCCTGGTGAACTTCTATCGCTGCGCAATAGAAAGCATCCTAACCAACTGTGTCACAGTCTGGTATGGGAGCTGCTCTGTTGCAGAGCGCAAGGCACTGCAACGGGTGGTGAAAACCGCCCAGCGCATTACAGGGACTCCACTTTCAGCGATTGAGGACATCCAGAGGAAACGCTGTCTGCGTTGAGCTTGCAGCATTCTTAAGGACTTCTCTCACCCAGCCCACAGACTGTTTTCTCTCCTGCCTTCCGGCAGGTGCCTCAGATGCCTCCGGACAAGGATCAGCAGACTGAGAAACAGCTTTGTTCCCAGAGCTGTTTGCCTATTTAACTCTACCCCCCGCTGATTCCACAACCACCTCATATACCTCTAACTTAATGCTGCTATACTGCTTTGTTTATTGCACTACAGGCCTGTCAAGTACACGACTGGACTGTTTACACATGTACTACATGTTTACTTGCTCTACCGGACTACTTATATATATATACTGCATCATTAGCACTCCAGTACTATGTACTGAACACTGCAATAACTCATTTACTGCACTGTTAACTTTAATAGCTGCTGTCCATAATTTATGCACACTTAATATTTGCACTACTGTTCTGCTTAGTCTAATTTATATTTGTACATATCCATCAGTAAATTTCTGTTTATAGTAAATAGCCATCTGTATATAATGTTCATAGTACATTCCCACTTGTAAATTTCTTCATAATTTTGCTTTATCCTGTATTTATGCACAACTGTATATCCTGCACTTGCTTATTGCAAACTACATTTCGTTGCCTTGTACTTGTATATGTGTAATGACAATAAAGTTGAATCTAATCTAATCTAATATTTTGTTCATAAAAATACATGTCTTAAAGGCATGATTTATGTTTTAGTTGTTTATGGATTAATAAAGATTAACAAACTTGTAAAAGTGTAAACAGTTTTAAAATTTTATTTTTATATTAGTGTTTACTACTCTTTCATAGTATACAGTAGATGTAAGTTTCATACTGAAAGTCAACATTGTAGTATGTATAATTCCAAGATAATGATTTATTTGCTTAGCCTTGAGGATGTGGAGGACAACAACAACAAGAATATGCTTGTTACAGTCACAAAAAATTAAATACAACTATAATGACTACAAAGGTGATATATAACTTGCCAACTGAATTTTAACTTGTTGTGTGTGTGTGAGTGTGCGTGCATGCGTGCAATGTATTGGGGGGTGCCAGGGGGGTTGGTGGGGGGCGCCAAAACTGATCTCGCATACCCCTCAGCAAGTGTGCAGTTGCGCCCCTGTATATACTCACACAAAGCCTATCCTGGGAATGAAGAGATTGACAGCGTAGCAGCTGCCTTAATTGAAAAACACCACTGTCTCAAAGAGCCAAGCTCCAATCTGGATGGTATGGGTGGAAAGTTAGTTTGACGTTTAAGATGAGCAACTCCAGACAAAAGCTGAGAGATGCAGGTTGTCAGGAACTTAAAGTGAATTCTGAAAAGAGAGGTCTTAAGGGAGCAAATAGCTGTGGAGATCAGTAAGAGGACTCCAGACTTTGTCCTTTGTTGATGCTGCTATGAGCAGCACGTATTCTTTGAGAAGACAAGAAGTTGTGAGGAGCCACCAGTGTCACAAATGAAAGTCAGATGGCCTGCACTTTTCACAGAGAGACAGGTAAATTGTGTTGATTTGTTTCTGTGTGGTTTTGAAATTTCAGAAAATCTTGGGCTATGAAAGTTGTGCTGTTCTATTAGAAGATATGGGCAAACTTAATATCCTAAGATTGTATGACCAGTTCTGTCATGTTGAGTGAAATGAAAATGTTTTAACTTCCTGCGTGATGTTTTAATTTAGTACTGTTGAAGACTGTCACTAAGACCCTGAAATCTTTGTTAAATTTGTAAATGTATTTGGTTTATAGATCAGCAAAGAATTCGCCAGGCTTGAGTCAAAAGACCTGGGCAAGTCCTTTTTTGAAGGCCTAGATGGTCCTCTCTCAAAGCTAATACAGTAATTCAGGTCAAAGCGTTATTAGATTAGTTTAGATTCAACTTTATTGTCATTACACATGTACAAGTACAAGGCAACGAAATGTAGTTTAGGTCTAACCAGAAGTGCAATAGCAGCAAGTGCAGGATATACAGCCGTTGCATACGTTACATAAATAAATCAATATCATAGAAGTAATTTACAGATGGATATTTACTATGAACATAATATACAGATGGCTATTACAAAAAACAGAGATTTACAGATGGATATGTACTATGAACATAATATACAGATGGCTATTACTAAAAACAGAGATTTACAGATGGATATGTACTATATTTACATTTACATTTATGCATTTGGCAGACGCTTTTATCCAAAGCGACTTACATTACATTGTACTATACATTTGTACAGTACTATGACCATAATATACAGATGTCTATTACTATAAACAGAAATTTACAGATGGATATGTACTATGAACATACTATACAGATGGCTATTACTATAAACAGAAATTTACAGGTGAATGTATACAATGATAAGTTAGGCTATGGTGAGCAGCAGTGCAATAGATATAGAGTAGTACAAACTGTAGTAAATTATGAACAGAAGCTATCTAAGTAACCGTGCAATGGAAGTTATAGCATATTTCAGTTAAAGTGTAAGAGTGCAAGATTCATATGTTAACAGTCGGTACTGTAAATGAACAGTTGGCAGTGCAAATGAGCAGTCTGGTAGTGCAAATGAACATAAATGTTATGTATAGACAGTCTAGTAGTGCAAGTAACAAAGTGAAGCCAGTGTGCAGTGAGGGGGGAGAGGAGAGTGTAGCAGTATATGAGGGGCAGTGGGATCAGCGAGGTGCAGAGTTCAATAAAGAGACAGCTCTGGGAAAAAAGCTGTTTTTCAGTCTGCAGGTCCTAGTCCAGAGGCATCTGAAACGTCTGCCGGAGGGTAGGAGAGAAAACAATCTGTGGGCGGGATGAGAGGAGTTCTTAAGAATGCTGCGAGCTCGACGCAGACAGCGTTTCCTCTAGATGTCCTCCATGGCTGGAAGTGGAGTCCCTGTGATGCGCTGGGCGGTTTTCACCACCCACTGCAGTGCCTTGCGCTCCGCAAAAGAGCAGCTCCCATGCCAGACTGTGACACAGTTGGTTAGGATGCTTTCTATTGCGCAGCGATAGAAGTTCACCAGGATATCCGAGGACAGCTGATTCTTCTTTAGTGTCCTCAGGAAGAAGAGGCGCTGGTGAGCCTTCTCGACCAGGCTGGAGGTGTTGGTAGTCCAGGACAGGTCCTCCGAGATGTGGATCCCCAGGAACTTGAAACTGGAGACACGCTCAATAGCCATCTCATAGATGTGAATGGTGTCGTGTGTGCCTCTTGACTCTTTCCTGATGTCCACAATGAGCTCCTTTGTCTTGGAGGTGTTAAGGAGCAGGTTATTGTC
Organism: Oreonectes daqikongensis; assembly: GCA_026939265.1. Classification (NCBI taxonomy): domain Eukaryota; kingdom Metazoa; phylum Chordata; class Actinopteri; order Cypriniformes; family Nemacheilidae; genus Oreonectes; species Oreonectes daqikongensis. Next base: position 637,904 of record JAOTQM010000446.1, on the reverse strand, counting down.
ATTGCACCATGTGGCTAGGTGCTGGATCTCCTCCCTGTAGGCAGTCTCATCGTTGTTGCTGATGAGACCAATCACCGTAGTGTCGTCCGCACACTTGATGATGGAGTTGATCCGTTCACAGGCCTGCAGTCGGAGGTGAAGAGGGAGTAGAGGAAGGGGCTTAGCACACAGTTCAAAGACTGACGACATAAGAGGCAAGGGATAACGATTCTTGACCGTTATGTCATTCAGACCTCTGTAGTCTATGCAAGGACGAAGTGAACCATCCTTCTTCTTCATGAAGAAGAACCCTGCACCAGCCGGAGATGAAGAGGGACGAATAATACCGGCTGCAAGAGATTCATTCAAATATTTCTCCATGGCCACTCGTTCAGGAGCTGACAGGGAGAAAAGCCCGCGAGACGGAGAAGTACCGGGGAGGAGATTGATGGCACAATCATAAGGCCGGTGAGGAGGGAGAGAAGAGGCTCGAGACTTGCTGAAGACCGCTTTTAACTCCCTATACTCCACAGGGACCCAGGAAAGATCGATCTGTTCCCCCTGAAAAAGAGATGAAGAGGAGACAGGAGAACAAGCAGACACAAGAAAATGGGCATGACAATATAAACTCCAACCAAAAAGAGAGCTATCAGACTAATTAATAGATGGGTTATGGAGAGAGAGCCAAGGATGACCAAAATTGATGGGAACAGAGGGAGATCTAAAAACAGAAAATTCCAGCTCCTCCTTATGGTTACCTGAGGTGATTACGCTCACCGAGGCGGTAACGGCGGATACTGTCTGCAGGATTCGACCATCCAGACCAAAAACAATGGGAACAGAGGGAGATTTAAAAACTGGCCAAGTCCGGTGCAGTAAAGACACAACCCTTTGTTAAGGCGTCTGAGCTTCTCCTTCGCCGAAAGACGTAATCTACCCAGCTGCATGGGTTCCGAGGTGTCGGGAGAAACGGACACGATACCCTTAGGGAGTTGGTGCGAATGCTGATTCTGGTGATGAAACATAGCTTTAACCCGGCGGTGTAGCTCCATCCTGGAGTCCAGTCGAATAGCCACAGATATTAGATCGTCCAGCTGGTCCGGAAGGTCATGAGCATAAAGTTCATCCTTAACGTCGCCGGCCAACCCCTCGAGAAAACGTGCTGAAAGAGCCTCGAGATTCCACTGACTAGTAGCCGCCAAGGTGTGGAATTCGATGGCATAATCCGCTACGGAGCATTTGCCTTGTCGGAGAGCCGCCAGGAGCCTCGAAGCTTCTTTGCCGAAAACTGAACGGTCGAAAACTTTTATCATCTCCTCCTTAAAATCATCAAAGTCAAGTTGAAGTCCAGCCTGTGAAGCCCACCAAGCCGCCCCCCATTAACTGAAACCTGGATTACTTCTGAGAACACAGCAACCCCTGCTGCTCTCTCTAGTAATTTCTCTTTCTCTCACCCCCCCCCAGCATGGGAGAGGTGGTGGCACCGGTCTTCTCATCTCCAAAGACTGGAAGTTCTCCACCTACCCCTCCGTAGTCAACACCAATTCTTTTGAATAACATGTCGTAAATATTTCCTCTCCATTAAAACTCCACATTGTAGTTATTTATCGCTCTCCAGGTCAACTGGGTGAATTTCTGGAAGAACTAGACATGCTGCTCTCGTCTTTCCCTGAGGACGACTCGCCGCTTGTCTTTGGAGACTTCAACATCCACCTGGAGAAGCCTTATGCCTCAAACTTCCACTCTCTGCTTACCTCCTTCAATCTCCAACTTGTCCCCACCACAGGTACACAAAAGTCAGGTAACCAACTCGATCTCATCTACACACGCAGCTGTGATACAGACAGAGCCGTCGCAATGGGGTAGGCAAGGTAGGCAGCTGCCTAGGGCCCCCAGCTGAAGGGGGCCCCCGATGGCCGCACGGTCGTTTAGGTTGTGTATCTGCCCTCGTCAAACATTATCAACCACTGTAAACAAACCACCACAGTGAGACAGCGCTATCACTCTCCAGTACTACTCCGTGAGAGGGGCCCCCCACACTAGAGGGATTCCCCCTATGCAACGACAAACACTATGAGTGCCTTAATCACTGTAATGTTGAAGTGACATCCACCCCCCATCAGGTCTCCCACTAGCTGTCAGTGGAAGAGAAACTGTCGTTCCCACACTCAGCGTTACATGGGCATTTAAATTTAAAAATGTCATCATGAAGCGCTCATACCCTTCAGGATTTTCCAAAAGACAGAGAAAGAAAGAAGAAGAGGAAAAACGCCAAAGACACAGCGGTAAGTAAACCATTATTATCTCCAAATACAACTGTCTGACGTGTTTTCACATCTCTGCGAACATAAACCTTGACAACAGTGACCAAACACAACGGTAGATGTGAGCGTTGTTAGAGGGTGACTCTACAATTTGTTCAGCTCTTCAGTACAACGGTGGGCTGTTCTCAAGCAACATGTCACGCAGTTGACTTTAAAAATGTTGTCAACAACCAGGTGGGAAGCTCGAATAGACAATGTTAAAGTGTTGTGTTACCACCTACCGGAGGTTTTGGAAGCACTGTCTGTACTTCAGACTTTTGCTGTTGAAAAGAGGGATGCTGAAACATTGTCCACTGCCAAAAGTTTGCACAGTTAAATGAACACATGGCGTTTCCTTTTATGCACCATTATCTGGTACAATATTTTGTACCAGATAAACCACATGAGTAAACTTCTGCAGAGTCCAAATGTTTCTCTGGAAACACTCAGAAAAGAAACAGAAGGTGTGAGAGGTTATCTTATGCAGTTTAGAGAATGTGGGTTGTCTTGCTGTCAATCAGATGCAATGGACATTGCAGAGGAACTGAAGATTGAAAAAATACTTCCTGCAAAGAGACAGAAAAGAATACCAAAGCATTTTGACTGTGACTCAGCAGCAGAAGAAACTCTACACAGTCTAGAAGAGGCATTCAGAAGGGAATTATTTCTCCCTTTAGTAGACACTGCACTTAGAAGTCTCAACAACCGCTTCTCAAAAATGGAAGATGTGTATGCACTGTACAGCTTTCTATTTTCCAAAGACAACATGAGGTAAGGCCCTTTAGGTAAACGGTGGACAAAACCCCATTCATATAAGTTGCCAGAGATCGACTAGTCAGACGAAGGGCTCGTATACCTGAAAACGGATCCCCTTTCGCACACTTTCTGATGATGATACGGCGGCTTCTCCCTTACCCTAGGCAAGGTGCCGATTTCCCGGAGAGGCACTGGGTGGACAACTCTAGGGGCACTGTGGCGCTGCGTCGGGACCCCTTGTCCCCAATGAAGCCTACTGCTGCCGCCTTGGCACCTATTCTTCACCCCTTGCGTACACAAGCAGCCTTTCGGTGCCCCCTTTCACCCTAGTCTTGCCAAAACGTCCAAAACATGCCTAAACGTCCCCCTTTCCCCCTAAGTCTGGGCATAACGTCCAAAACATTCCTAAACGTCCCCCTTACCCCCTAGTCTGGGCATAACGTCCAAAACACGCCTAAACGTCCCCCTTGCCGCCTACATTCTGTTTTTCTCCCCTGCGCCCCCTAGAGGCCCGTTGTCTTTCGTGGCGCCTCCGGGTAGGCCGCCCTTTGGAGTGACCCTCCCCTTTTGTGCGTAGGGGGCGTTTCTGTCAGAAAGTCAACGGATTCCCGAACTCACTGCGTGGGGCAGTTCGCAGGCCCATAGACATCTATGTGAGGCAGGGAGATGTATGAAAATTACTTAAAAATATTTATTTTCGTATCTCGACCTAGCTCTCTCGATATGTTGTCGAGGGCCACGTGACGCTACTCTCTGCAAAGTTTCGGATTCCTGGATCCTCCGTGGGCCGTACGGGAGCCACTGACAGGATTGTCCATTAGAAGCCTATGAGGCTGTAAAATAGGTTACGAGTGGGACTTCCTGTGATTTTGCCTTGTCACAGGAAGTTCCAGTAATAACTTATTTGACAGTCAGTCGGTAGGCTCCTAATCTACACACTTCTTTTCCAGCTATTAAAAAGCACGGAACTGGCTGTTAACGTTCACATGCACCGTGTACGGCCCCCTTGTTTACATTTCCTGAAATTTAGAGTCCAAGGGGCTTCAGAATTGTGTCTTTAAATGGAGAGAGCCTGTCAGGAGTCAAAAGGTCGCAGAATCTCGAAACTCAACACGGCCGACCGTCAGGGGGTCACGAACAGGGGTCTTAAGTTTCCTGCTTCTAGGTCACCCCAAACTCCCTTTTCCTTGAAAACAGATTGAACCCCACTTTTGTTCGGTTTGCCCATTCAAGAGCCTCTGTCTGGCTAGGAGAGGAAGAAGCCTGCGAGAGAGATTTTATCCAAACCCACTCAAATTTTTTCCCTCTGCTCTAAAAAGCCGTACTCTTGGTATGTCAAACAGGGCCCCCCGGGCTACCAGAATCCAAAGTCTGGGACCCCTCGAGCCCCTGGGGGCCGTACGGAACCTCCTGACACTCGTAACCTATCCCATTCATTTTCATAAGCTCGTAAGGGACACTGGCATAGAAAGGTCCGAGGAGCCCGAAAGTCACGTATACGCCTCGTCACGGGACCCTGGGTCACGCTCCAGAGTTCCGCGACCCTCTGACCTCGTTGACCCATCGGTTTGCCCAAAAAGACACGGACAGCCTACAAATAGGTGGGGAATGTACGCTGTAGAAAACAGGGGTCAAAAGGTTGCAGGGTCTCGAAACTCAACACGGTCGACCGTCGGGGGCTCACAAATCGGGATCTCGAGTTCTGTGGCTCTAGATGCATTGTGAGCGCGATTTCACCCTGGAAAGTTACTGCGACTCGAGGCCTTCAGTGACGCATGGCCCCATAGAGATGTATGCGGGGGAGGGAGATGTATGAAAAATAACCAAAAATATTAATTCGCGTATCTCGACCTTGCCCTCTCGGTATGTCGTCGAGGGTCACTTGACGCAACTTTCTGTAAATTTTCGGGCTCTTGGGGCCTCCCTGGGCCGTACTGAAGCTGCTGACACCCACAACCTATCCCATTGTTTTCATAGGTGCCTAGCGTACGGTGACCCCGGAACAACACGGAAGACTACGAACGACCCCGATTTGACATAATTGGCTCCTCGTGGCCCCCTCGTTCAGGTTCTGTATTTTGAAGTTGGTACGACCTCGTTAAGTACTAAATTGTCAGTTTTGGGGTCGACGTGGGCCGTGTATTTTCCTGGAATATTTTTCTTGATTTTTTTCCGGGCCCTCGCCACCCTCCGAGGGGCACAGGCTTTAAATATGTTGTGCGTGAGGGTGTGACGGACCAGCATTCGAAGCCCTTAGGTTTTTGTACAAAAATAAAGCGTATTGAAGCAGAACATGTTGAACAGAGACTTTTTATTGTGAAAAGTGCATTTGAAAACAAAGTAAGCATTTTAACAGGCATAGGTGTACAATATACCAATATGTGGTGCTTCTAGTGTACATATATGTAGGTTTTTTCATAAAAAACTTGTTACAGTATCAAAAAATGACCTTTTACAGTATTGTCCAAAATAAGCCTACGAGGCTCTTGTCGGATAGGCGGCGAGTGGGACTTCCTGTGATCACAGGAAATGCCAGCCGTAACTTATATGACAGGAACCACATAGGTGGCGAATGTACACACCGCTTATAAGCCTAATAAACATGTTGCAACGCTGTATTAAGTGCATAATTGCTAAATTAAGTGATTTAAGCACTATACTATGAGATGTACTCAAATAAACCTATGGAGAGTCAAATAAGACCATTTTATAGGGATTGTACATTCGCCACCTACGAGGGCCACGTCAAATAAGTTACAGATGTCATAGGAAATGTCTTCCATTCCAAAATGCATGCCTCTCATAACATATTCGACAGGGCCCGTATAGGTGGCTAATGTACATCCCACTCATAACCTGTTTTACAGGGACCACGTAGGTAGCGAATGTACACAGCGTTTATAAGCATAATAAACATGTTGCACAGCTGTAATACACTTAGAATTGCTAAATGAAGGTGAATAAACACTCAACTACTAGCTTTATTTAAAAAAAACCTATGTAAAGTCAAATAAGACCATTTTATAGGGATTGTACATTCGCCACCTACGGAGGCCCCGTCATACAAGTTACAGATGTTAGATGAAATTTCTCATAAAATGATTAAGTCCAAAAATGCACTCCACTCATAACCTGTTTGACAGGGCTCATATAGGTAACTAATGTATATCCCACTCATAACCTGTTTTACAGGGACTACGTAGGGGGCGAATGTACTGTACACAGCGTTTATAAGTATAATAAACATGTTGCACAGCTGTAATACACTTAAAATTGCTAAATGAAGATGAATACACATTCAACTCTTAGCTTTATTCAAATAAACCTATGTAAAGTCAAATAAGACCATTTTATAGGGATTGTATATTCGCTACCTACGGAGGCCCCGTCATATAAGTTACAGATGTTAGATGAAATTTCTAAAAAAATGACTAAGTCCAAAAATGCATTCCACTCATAACCTGTTTGACAGGGACCACGTAGGTGGCGAATGTACACATAGTTTGTAAGCAAAATAAACATGTTATACAGGTGAAATAGACATACAATTGCTAAATGAAGGTGAATAAACACTCAACTACTAGCTTTATTCAAATAAACCTATGTAGAATCAAATAAGACCATTTTATAGGGATTGTACATTCGCCACCTACGAGGGCCCCGTCAAATAAGTTACAGATGTCATTGGAAATTTCTTCCATTCCAAAATGCATCCCTCTCATAACATATTCGACAGGGCTCGTATAGGTGGCTAATGTACATCCCACTCATAACCTGTTTTACAGGGAGCACGTAGGTGGCGAATGTAGACAGCGTTTATAAGCATAATAAACATGTTGCACAGCTGTATTACACCTAAAATTGCTAAATAAAGGTGAATAAACACTCAACTATTAGCTTTATTAAAATAAACCTATGTAAAGTCAAATAAGACCATTTTATAGGGACTATACATTTGCCACCTACGAGGGCCCCGTCAAATAAGTTACACATGTAAGAAACAAGACAAGGAAAAAAGTCCAAGTCCAAAAATGCATTGCACACATAACTTATTTGACAGGGCTCATATAGGTGGCGAATGTACACACTGTTTTTAGGCTTAATAAACATGTTGCAAAGCTGCAATAAGTGCACAATTGCTAAATGAAGGTGAATAAACACTCAACTATTAGCTTTATTAAAATAAACATATGTAAAGTAAAATAAGAACATTTTATAGGGACTGTACATTTGCCACCTATGAGGGCCCCGTCAAACAAGTTACACATGTAAGAATCCAAGACAAGGAAAAAGTCCAAGTCCAAAAATGCATTGCACACATAACTTATTTGACGGGGCTCATATGGGTGGCGAATGTACACACTGTTTTTAGGCATAATAAATGTGTTGCAAAGCTGCAATAAGTGCACAATTGCTAAATGAAGTGATATAAGCACTATACTGTGGGTTGTACTCAAATAAACCTATGTAGAGTCAAATAAAACCATTTTATAGGGATTGTCCATTATCTACCTATGAGGGTCCTGTCAAATAAGTTACACATGTAAGAAACAAGACAAGGAAAAAAGTCCAAACATGTTGCACAGCTGTAATACACTTACAATTGCTAAATGAAGGTGAATAATCACTCAACTATGAACTTTATTCACATAAACCTACGTAGAGTCAAATAAAACCATTTTATAGGGATTGTCCATTGTCCACGTTGTTCCCGTCTAATAAGTTACAGATGTACAAAACCTATGAATGACATTCATAACCTATTCAACAGGGCCTGCGTAGGTAAATGATGGACACACCGTTTTTAGGCCCCTGAAGCCCATCGGTGAGCTCCAATGCGCAGCACCGCGAAGGACCGTGCCTCCTTTACGCCCCACGGTCTGTTTATCCCGCGCAACTCCCTGCCGATGCCAAGGATGGCTGTTTGCAAGATCTGAACGTGGTCTGCCAATGTGGACCCCGTTGAACGAGTCGCAGATGTGGGAAAGATCCCGAAAAAATGCATCCTTATCATCGGGAGCGCGTTCGTGAGTTCTGGTGTTCGTTGCGAAGGGCAGCGTCTCCTATGCGCTCTGCGGTCGGTCCGAGCCGTGTGACTCATTGCCAAGGCGAAGTCCATTTCCTGTCTGTTCGGGCCCACCGCGTACGCGAGAGAGCTCGGTCGGGACGCGCGTGCGCCTTCGGGTGCGTCTCGAGGCGTCGGGAGAGTTTAGGCGGCAAGGGGGATGCGTAGGCGCTCCGTGGATGGGGCGGTGCCCGGGGGACGCCCCGCCCCAAATAGGCCGTGTACGCCGGGGTCTGACCCCCGAACCTAGGCTGCAAGGGGCACGTTAGGCGCCTATTGGAACGCCGACTCGCCACCTTTTCGACGCGCCTCGAATAGGTGCGGGGCGTACGGCCGGTCGCCCTCAGGTGGCATCTGCCCGAACTTCGCCTTGTCCCCGATCCGCAGCCCGGGTTAGGGGGATTTTTGCCGGCGCGCAGCGTCCATTCGAGGCCTACCATTTCGCGCTTAATAAGTTATGAGAGCAACATGGTGGCCTTGGGCAGGCAAGCTGTAAAAGAGAATAAACTGCAAGTGAAATGCAAAACCTTAGAGAAGATGCTTCATGACATTGAGGCAGAGGATTTAGTTTTGGAGGTAAGATCAGCCATCCATACCTTTCCTGATCACGTCTCTACATGCCCACAAGTCATGCTGAATTACATTTACAGTGAGGACATGCTGGATTTGTACAGAAATCTCAGCATAGCACTACATCTCCTTCTGACACTTCCTGTCACTGTAGCTTCTGGAGAGAGAAGCTTTTCAGCTTTGAAACTGATAAAGTCTTACCTCAGATCATCCATGAGCCAAGAAAGACTGAGAAGACTGGCACTTATATCAGTAGAGCGCAAAATAAAAAGGTCATTGAACATGGAATATTTGGTCACTGCTTTTGTGCAAGCTAAAGTCTGCAAGCGTTGCAAAACCTTTTTAATTTTAGATGGTTATTCTTTGACAAAAAAATCCTTGTTGTACAATGTTAACAGTTGTGTTATACACCATTTTAATACTTTTCTTTTAATTCAACATAAATTGTATAGCTCAAGATTAAAACACTGCTCTGCATAAAGAGAAGACAGTTCTTAAGAATTATAATAATAATATGAATAATTATAATATTTTTACCTTGTTTTTGCCTTGTTGACTAAAATAAACATTAATCAAATTGTGTCATTCCCATCAACAATGCCTCATTGAAGACACTGTGTCCTTTACTACACTCTAGTGGCCACTTTGTGTAGCGTACTACAGAGTAATTCATGACTCTTAAAATGCACCAGAATACAAGAAATCCCATCTGAATTTTAAACATTTTCCTGAGGGAGGACTTGGGACATCACTACTGTCTTTTGCCTATGGCCCCCAAATATCTTGAAACAGCCCTGGATACAGAGAACACTTTGGTTACACCTCTGAATATCTCTGATCACTTTTTCATCACTTTTAATTTAATACTGCATTCCCTTAACTCACCAACCCCTCTGCCAGTCTCATTTAGGCGGAATCTGCGCTCCCTTTCTCCTGCCCATCTTTCATCTGTCATAGAAACCTCCCTTCCATCCTTCACACACTTTGATTCACTTGATGTTAATTCTGCCACAGACACACTTCTCACAACACTAACCTCGTGTCTAGACACTATCTGTCCTCTTTCCTCCAATGCAGAGGGGAGGGGCATTTTCAGATTTTGATGAAAGATTACGAAGCCAAAAAAATATTTTGTGTGGATTGACTTGCATGAATGAATTGTTCACCACAAAATGATTAATTTAGGCAAACAAAACAAATATAGTCGTATTTTGATTTCAGTTGGACTTTAATACAGGAATTTTCCCCACTGCATTCAAGCAGGCCCGGGTAACCCCGCTGCTTAAGAAACCCACACATAACACTTCCCTACTGGAGAACTATAGACCCATTTCTCTCCTTCCGTTCATAGCAAAAGCACTTGAACGGGTTGTTTTCAATCAGGTGTCTACCTTCCTCACTCAAAACAACAGGCTGGACACCAACCAGTCAGGCTTTAAGAGCGGTCACTCAACGGAAACTGCCTTACTAACAGTTACAGAAGCCCTAAGGTGGGCAAGAGCTGAGTCCAAATCATCTGTTCTCATTCTCTTAGACCTTTCTGCAGCCTTCGACACGGTTAACCATCACATTCTTCTATCCACCCTCTCTTCACTGGGCATCACTGAAACTTCACTCTCCTGGTTTAAATCCTATCTCACAGATAGATCCTTTAAGGTAGCTTGGGGAGGTGAAGTGTCCAAATCACACAAACTAGTCACCAGGTCCCACAAGGATCGGTTCTTGGGCCTCTGCTCTTCTCCATATACACCACATCACTGGGTTCCATCATACAAGCACATGGTTTCTCCTACCATTGTTATGCTGATAACACTCATCTTCACCTCTCGTTCCATCCAGATGATTCCACGGTAGCCACATGCGTCTCAGACTGCCTGGCTGACATCTCTTCTTGGATGAAAGATCACCACTTACAGCTCAACCTGGCCAAGACTGAGATTCTCGTCATTCCTGCCACTCCGTCAGAATAGAACCAGTTTACCATCCAGCTTGGTCCATCAAAGATAACCCCATCAATTTCAGTCAAAAATCTTGGGGTAATCATGGATGATCAGATGACTTTTAAGGATCACGTTACTTAAACAACTCGGTCATGAAGGTTTGCATTGTACAACATTAGAAAGATCAGACCGTTCTTAACAGAACATGCAACACAGCTTCTCGTCCAGGCTCTTGTCATTTCTAGACTGGATTACTGTAATGCTCTTCTGGCTGGTCTCCCAGCCTGTGCCTTCAAACCTCTGCAAATGATCCAGAATGCTGCTGCACGCCTGGTCTTCAATGAGCCCAAGAGAGCACGTCACACCTCTGCTCATCTTTCTGCACTGGCTCCCAGTAGCGGCACGCATTAAGTTCAAGGCACTGGTGCTTGCTTACAGAACAGCCACTAACACAGCACCCATCTACCTCAACTCTCTCTTCCAGAACTACATCCCCTCCAGAAGTCTGCGGTCTGAAAACGAGCGGCGCCTCATTGTTCCTTCACAGAAAGGCATGAGATCCATCTCAAGGACATTTTCTTTCACCGTTCCCTGCTGGTGGAACGATCTTCCTGTTTCCATCAGGACAGCTGGATCAATTTCACAATTCAAAAAACAGCTGAAGACCCACCTCTTCCGTGAGCACGCCACCTCTTCCGTGAGTCTCATAATAATAATAATAAAAATAAAACATTTCTACCTCTCTTTTTCTTTTCTAATGTTCTCTATATACTTGCTTATACTATCTTGACGTTGTATCTGAAACTTTTTATTACTAGCACTTCTCGTGAATATTGCTTACTTCAAATAAAGTAAAAGCGTCTGCCAAGTAAATAAATGTAAATATCTTGTTTCCAGTCCAAATATCTAAAAAATTCTTAAATCAAGAAGCACTTTCTAGAAAAAATAAGTCAAAATTAAGTGAGATTTTCACTTGGGGTGAGCAAAATAATCTTGTTTTAAACCGAAAAACTATTTACTAGAAAATACTTATTGATTTAAGGATTTTTAGATATTTGGACTGCAAACGAGACAAAAAAGCTACTAGAAAGCTACTAAAGACATATTTAAAACAGTTTATGTGACCACAGTTGTTCAACCTTCATGTTATAAAGTGACAAGAATACTTTTTGTGCACCAAAAAAGCAAAATACTACTTCAACAATATCTAGTGATGGGTGATTTCAAAACACTGCTTCATGAAGCTTTACGAATCTTTTGTTTCAAATCAATGGTTTGCAGTATGTATCAAACTGCCAAAGTCACGTGATTTCAGTAAGTCGAAACGTTTCGAAATTGTAATGGTTCATGTGACTTTGGCAGTTTGATACACGGTCCGAACCACGGATTCGAAACAAAAGATTCGTAAAGCTTCAAAGCTTCATGAAGCAGTGTTTTGAAACCCCCCCATCACTAGTTATTGTTAAATAAAGTCGTTATTTTGTTTTTTTGGTGCACAAAAAGTAATCTTGTTACTTCATAACATTAGATTTGAACCACTGTAGTCACATGAACTGTTTTAAATATGTCTTTAGTAGCTTTCTGGGCATTTGAAAGTGTTAATTATCTTGCTGTCTATGGAGGCCTCACTGCGCCATTGGATTTTATCAAAAATATCCTAATTTGTGTTCTGAAGATGAATGAAGGTCTTGAGGGTGAGTAATTAATGACAGATTTTTCATTTTTGAGTGAACTAACCCTTTCATTTGCAAGGGTCTGGGGACTATATTTGTGTAATTGCTTTTAAGTAATACTAACTTGTTTTGTTTACATTCTATAAAGCCCAGTGACCGTGAAGAGGATGTGATCAAGGGTGTGGTGATTGGAATCCTAGTGGTTGTGGAAAATGTGATGGAACCTCTCCCAGCATTCTACAATGATGTTGCCCTGGTGATTGAGGAAGAAGTGGTAATGCGTCACCTGAGTGATATACCTGATGGGCCTGGTGTACGCATTAAACCTCGACTACCCAAAAGAATTCAAATTCACTTTTGAAGTGATACAGCACCTGTTTGTTGGAGTTGGGTCAGATTCTTGCACTGCAAGAGGTCACTCTTTGAAGAGCAAGTTGCTGCGATAAGACAGAACACAGTCTTTTTTCCTTCATGCTACAGTTTAATTGTTGTACTGTTTTAAAGTTAAAGAGCATTGCTGTTATAGATCTCATTGTTTTTAGTGTAACATTGGTATTCCTGAAAATTTTCACACGGACTGTTTTCTTGTTACCTTGTCCTGCTTCCTCTTTCCTTGTCATGTTTCTACAATTGGGAATTGAAGAGACAGTTTTTGAACAGTTTAATATGAAGTTTTTTATACAGGTTATTGTGAGTTCTTCATGTACACTTGTTCCAGCAATTAAAAATCTGATAGTGACAAGGAGAGTTATTTGTACTCTTTTGGCTCTAAGATGGGTCTGTGCATAGAGAAGTTTACACGTGTTTGTGTGAGCTGTGTATTTGTGAGGCTTTTTCTTGTGTAGGGTTTTATATCTTTGCAAGATAATTATTTGTCTTTGTATTTTATGATGCAATGTATCTAAATACAAATGCTGAAAATAAATGCTGAGAGTTTCAATTTTGCAGTTGCATAAAAAATCTGGTTCCAGATAGATATCTAGAAATTCTAGTCAAAGCAATGAAGTCCAGTATACTCAAATAGTTAAGTTATGATGTTGAGGAACAAATACTATTTTATGTCAATTAGACTTGATTCATACTTGTGAAAACATGAAAAATTAAGTTCTACCAATATGACTTAGGTAAAATATCTAAGTGCTCATTAATTGACGTGTTGGATCAATTTACTGCAAGTTATTGAAACAACTACACAGAAGTTGAGTGAACTTGACACCTAATGTTAACAAGATGACTTGACTAAGTCAAGTTGTGTCAACAAATCATTTTTTACAGTGTAGAAGGTGCCTAACGTCCCCCTTGCCACCTAGGGTGGGGGGTTAGACCCCTGTGTACATGATGAACCTACGCATCCCCCTTGCCATCTAGACGCACAGAAGGCAAAGTCGAAGCTCTTATGGTCTTATTTGCCTTGGCAATGAGTTATATAGCTCGAACCAACAGTAAAGTGCATAGGAGATGCAGCCCTTCATGATGATGTACATTAGAACTCACGGATGCTCCAGGTTCGACTACTGCAATTCTCTACAAGCCGGCCTTTCAACCACTGCAGTCAAGCCCCTGCAAATGATCCATAATGCAGCAGAATGTCTGGTTTTCAATCAGCCTAAAAGAACCCATGTAACACCCCTCCATTTTGCTTTATTGGCTGCCAGTTACCGCCCGCATCAAATTTAAATAGCTGACACTGGCCTTCAGAGCGGTAACGGCAGATTTGCCCCATTTACCTTAACTTACTGCTCCAAGTCTACATCTCCTCCCGTCATCTTTGGTCTAAAAATGAGTGACGGTTGTTCCATCACAGCGAGGCACCAAATCACTTGCAAAAACTTAACTAATTTGGTTCCCCGTGGTGCCAGCCTCCACCAAACTGCAGCATCATTCACAACTTTCAAGAAACAATTCAAAACATACCTGTTATGCATTTATTTGACTAACCAATAAACTTGGCCTTGTAAACTAATGATACTACTTAGCGTGTTGACAAAATGTTATATGCTCTCCTACTTGTCAGTCACTTTGGATAAAAGCGTCTTCCAACTGAATAAATGTGAGTTTACCAAAAATTATTTTTTAACTTTAATTAACTTTTTTTTCAGTATACTGCACTCTGGAATACTTGATTCTGATTGGTTAGTCGTGACATTCAAAAGTATGTTATGTATGTTAATGTTAAGGGATAATGTTTTTCATTTGTAAATATAATGTCATATATGTTATTGAAGGACATATTTATATAAAATTTTTGGTAACACTTTATAATAACTTTCATTAGTAAGTCATTAACAATCATTATTTAATACTTAACTAATCATTAGTTACTATATATTCACATAGCTAGAAATATGAGATAACGTTCTGGTTCATGTTTACTAATGGTTTAATTGAACATTGCTTAATAAATAGCAGATCATTAGTTAATGCATATTAAAATGCTTACAACTGGTATTACCTTATCAATTCACATATGGAAATAACTTTCATTAGTAAATCATTAACAAATAGGGGAGGGGAGTAGAGGGGAGGCAGGGTCGGGAGGGAGTTTAGCTTCCTGACTGCCTGGTGGATGGAGCTCTCCTTCAGTCTGCTGGTCCTGGCCTGCAGACTCCGCAGTCTTCTCCCTGATGGCAGCAGACTGAAGAAGCTGTGTGACGGGTCGGTGAGATCACCTGCAAGACAGAGGGCTTTGAGGGTGAGATGGGTTCCATAGGAGGGAGGGGAGAGAGACACACCAATGATCTTCTCAGCTGCTCTCACTATGCGTTGGAGGGTCTTGCGGCAGGACGCATTGCAGGCGAGCATACAGAATGCTCTCGATGGTGCCTCTGTAGAAGGTGCACATCATGGGGGTTGGGGCTCTGGCTCTTCTCAGTTTGCGGAGAAAGTAGAGACGCTGTTGTGCTTTCGTGGCCAGTGCTGCTGTGTTGTTGGTCCAGGAGAGGTCCTCCGTGATGTGCACACCCAGGAACTTGGCGCTGTTCACTATCTGCACAGTCGCATCATTGACAGTCAGAGGAGCATGCTGAGTGTGTGCTCTCCTGAAGTCGACATCGATCTCCTTCGTCTTATCCACGTTCAGAGAGAGATTGTTGTCACTACACCACCTGGCCAAGTGGCTCACCTCACTCCTATAGTTTGTTTTATCTCTGTTGCTAATGAGACCCACCACAGTCGTGTCGTCCGCAAACTTGATGAAGAGGTTGGAGTCGTGTGATGGTGTGCAGTCATGGGTCAGCAGGGTTTAGAGGAAGGGGCTAAGTACACATCCTTAGGGGGGCCCTGTGTTCAGTGTGATAGTGCTGGATGTGTTACTGCCGACCCGTACTGCCTGAGGTCTCCCAGTCAAAACGTCCAACAGCCAGTTGCACAGCGAAGTGTTTAGACCCAGCTGGACCAGATTGGGAGTGAGCTGTTGAGGGATGATTGTGTTGAATGCTGAACTGAAGTCTATGAACAGCATTCTGACGTTTGAGTCTTTTTTGTCCAGATGAGTGAGTGCAGCATGGAGGGTAGTGGCGATTGCGTCATCAGTCGAGCACTTGGACCAATATTCAAACTGGAAGGGGTCCAGAGAGGGGGGACAGACTTGATGTTGTGCATGACCAGTTGTTCAAAGCACTTCATGAGAATAGGAGTAAGTGCAACTGGACGGTAGTCATTGAAGCAGGATGGAGATGACTTCTTTGGACTGGGATGAGGGTGGTGGTTTTTTTGAAGGTCTGTATGCAGGCATTAGCATGACAGTGACATTCTGGCGGTCTTCCAGGAGTAAACTTCTGGACTTTCAACGGACGTGGCATTGACAGGTAGGTGATTGCTAACTGGTGATTCAGAATCTTGGATCTTGAGGCAGGAGCCCTCACAGTTCTTTCCCCACAAGACCATTTTGCCAGTCATCCAGTCAACAATGGGTTGGTGAAGTTGGAGCCAGGGTCATCCCAGGACAAGGTCCGACGTGGATACCTCCAGAACCCAAAACGACATCTCTTCGGAATGATGACGACCAACGTGCACGGTGAGTAAGAGAACAGATCCCACCATGACCCAACGGTTTTCCAAAGATATTCTGTATATACATAGTCCTCTCATTCTTCTGAAGTAACTAGAGCCAGGGAAATGAAGTTCCCCACCACACCAGAGTCAATCAGGGCTTTGGCTGGAACAGAGGAAGCGTTGGCAGAAATCACTACATCGGTGTAAGCCATACTAGAGACAGAGGCAGGAGTGTGGATAGCACTCTCCGCTGGTCGTACAGGGAAGGTGACAAGACGATGACCGGATCCTCCACAATACAGACAGAGATTTTGAGTTCGTCGTCTTCTGTGGTCCTCCGGTGATATCCCGTAGCGGTCGATCTGCATGGGTTGGGGTTTGGGTTCTAGAGGGGCACTAGCAACGGTGATCTGGGTGGATGGAGAAGCTACAGCGGGTCGATGTGGAGTGCAGGCATAAAGGCGTTGGGAGATCCTTACAAAACGTTGAATCATATATCACCACCTATGAACGGACAAGATACTCCAGACCTTGTCGGAAGACTGAGAATAGCGCTGCCTCGTTCCATCTACTGGTGGCGGCGAGGATGCGGAACAGCAAGGCGTAGTCAGCGACTGATGATTGGCCTTGACGTAAACGAAGGAGTTGGTCGCGTCGTGTTAATTCTGCCACAGACACACTTCTCACAACACTAACCTCGTGTCTAGACACTATCTGTCCTCTTTCCTCCAGGCCAGCACGTGCTACTCCTTCCAGTCCCTGGTTGTCCGATACCCTCCGGGAACACCGGGCTAAACTCAGAGCGACTGAAAGGAAATGGCGCAAAACAAAAGACATCGCTGACCTCTGTAAGTATCAAGCTTCACTCTCTATCTTCTCTGCAGACATTCACACTGCTAAATCTGCATTCTTCCATGACAAAATTAGCAGCGCCTCAGACTCCCACAAGCTTTTCAAAACATTTAAAACTCTCCTCTGTCCCCCTCCACCACCTCCGTCTAACTCCCTAACGGCTAATGACTTTGCCAGCTACTTCACAGACAAAACTAGGTCTATCAGCAGACAATTTTCAGCTCCACCCATCCATGATCTCACATCGCACATACACACAGCAGACCATCTTCTCTCCTCTTTCTCTCCTCTTAAAGAGGATGATGTCTCTAAACTTCTGCTCTCTACTCACCCAACCACCTGCCCGTTAGACCCCATCCCCTCACATCTACTACAAGCCATCTCACCCACACTCCTACCATCACTCACTCATATCATTAACACATCTCTTAATACAGGAATTTTCCCCACTGCATTCAAGCAGGCCCGGGTAACCCCGCTGCTTAAGAAACCCACACATGACACTTCCCTACTGGAGAACTATAGACCCATTTCTCTCCTTCCGTTCATAGCAAAAGCACTTGAACGGGTTGTTTTCAATCAGGTGTCTACCTTCCTCACCCAAATCAACAGGCTGGACACCAACCAGTCAGGCTTTAAGAGCGGTCACTCAACCGAAACTGCCCTACTAACAGTTACAGAAGCCCTAAGGAGGGCAAGAGCTGAGTCCAAATCATCTGTTCTCATTCTCTTAGACCTTTCTGCAGCCTTCGACACGGTTAACCATCACATTCTTCTGTCTACCCTCTCGTCACTGGGCATCACTGGAACTTCACTCTCCTGGTTTAAATCCTACCTCGCAGATAGGTCCTTCAAGGTAGCCTGGGGAGGTGAAGTGTCCAAATCACACCAACTAGTCACCGGGGTCCCACAAGGATCGGTTCTTGGACCTCTGCTCTTCTCCATATACACCACATCACTGGGTTCCATCATACAAGCACATGGATTCTCCTATCATTGTTATGCTGATGACACTCAACTTCACCTCTCATTTCATCCAGACGATTCCACGCTAGCCACACAAGTCTCCGACTGCCTGGCTGACATCTCTTCTTGGATGAAAGATCATCACCTACAACTCAACCTGGCCAAGACTGAGCTTCTCGTCCTTCCTGCCACCCCGTCAGAACAGCACCAGCTTACCATCCAACTTGGTCCATCGACTTCAGTCAGGAATCTTGGGGTAATCATGGATGATCAGCTGACTTTTAAGGATCACGTTACTAAAACAACTCGGTCATGCAGGTTTGCATTGTACAACATTAGAAAGATCAGACCGTTCTTAACAGAACATGCAACCCAGCTTCTCGTCCAGGCACTTGTCATTTCTAGACTGGATTATTGTAATGCTCTTCTGGCCGGTCTCCCAGCCTGTGCCTTCAAACTTCTGCAAATGATCCAGAATGCTGCTGCACGCCTGGTCTTCAATGAGCCCAAGAGAGCACATGTCACACCTCTGCTCATCTTTCTGCACTGGCTCCCAGTAGCGGCACGCATTAAGTTCAAGGCACTGGTGCTTGCTTACAGAACAGCCACTAACACAGCACCCATCTACCTCAACTCTCTCTTACAGACCTACATCCCCTCCAGAAGTCTGCGGTCTGAAAACGAGCGGCGCCTCATTGTTCCTTCACAGAAAGGCATGAGATCCATCTCAAGGACATTTTCTTTCACCGTTCCCGGCTGGTGGAACGATCTTCCTGTTTCCATCAAGACGGCTGGATCAATTTCACAATTCAAAAAACAGCTGAAGACCCACCTCTTCCATGAGCACTTAACTGTCTCATAATATAATAAAAAAATTCTACCTCTATTTTTCCTTTCCTAATGTTCTCTATATACTTGCTTATACTATCGTGACGTTGTATTTGAAACTTTGTATTACTAGCACTTCTCGTGAATATTGCTTACTTAGACGAATCGCTTGCTGTTTTTCCTCAATTGTTAGTTGCTTTGGATAAAAGCGTCTGCCAAATGAATAAATGTAAATGTAAATGTACAATACCTTGTGGCCGAAAGTAGGGCCTCAGCTGCGAAACATTAACTCTCTGTATTTTCCCTGACATAGTCACACCTTTCTCTGTCAGGGATGTGAGAGTGAATGGCCTTTGGTGGAAATCCTGTAAACAATTTCCCTTCTTCACCTTCTTTTTGGGCTCCCCAATTAGGAACTTGTCCCCTGCCTTGACTGAGCACTGGCGAACCCCTTTCCTTTCCTTTGCTTCAAAAGCCTTTTTTTGGTTCCCCTGCGCCTTTCCAATGTTTTTTCGTACCTTAAAGATAAGAATATATTAATTACTATGCAAACATTCTTATTCACATTGAACATGCCATCTACCCAACTCTGAACAAACCGTTTCATTGAGGGCCTTGACTCCAGCTAGTTTTAGCTCCAGCTCCTCCTCTGGGTCCGCCAATTCAAAGGCGGTGTCTGTTTTACAGGCATTTAATGCCTGTGGTAGACGGAGGTGCCTATTGTACATTAAAAAGTACGGGCTGTACTTGGTGGATCTCTAATTTGAAACAAAAGGTTTTGTTAGATTGCACTGAACCACAAAATAAAACTCTTAAAACATGTACGTGATATACATTATCTAGTCATTTTAAATAATAACCTGTTTTGCAGTGTTTATTCCATAAATGATGGCCTGCAGGTGGATGTCCCAATCATACTGGTGCTGATTAACATATTTTCTGAGAGTCCTCTTCACATTTTGATTAGTTCTCTCATCCTTCAACATAGAAAGGAATTACTACATGCACTTTAGTATACATTGGCTAAAGTTGATTTTACCGTTTTGCAGAATGTCATGATGGCACACTTACTTGCCCGTTTGATTGGGGATGGTATGCACTTGTGATGGCATGCTTGATGTTTAGCACCGCAAATATGTGTGCATTAAGCTGTACATAATTCAGACACACATGGTTATTTTCAATATTTATTGGTCTCAGAAATGACCAATAACCACTTAAAACAGCGTGAATTGTGATGATGTCATATGACCTGTGTGAAGGGGGTGAAGGGAGAGGGTAATAAGGGGACATACTTCGTTAACAAATGCACGGCCCCTGTCAGTGATGATTTTCGGGGCCATACCAAATGTGTACAGCTTTGACACAAGTGCCTCAGTGCTGGAGCCACACTTCAAAGGCTCAGTGATAACCCACTTGGTGAACAGGTCTGTCACCGTGAGTATGTATTGATGGTCTTTCACGTTTTTTTTCAGTGGACCAATGAGGTCCATACTGACCACCTCCCACGGCTCTTTCACCTGTGGAGATATGTAATATTACCACATCACCTTATACATAACTTGATGCTTCAAGTGGTACACCAAGGTAAGCTCTACCTTAATAGGGTGAAGGGCAGAAGACAGTCTTTATAGGGTCATTCTTTTGGCATCTGTGACAGCTTTTGACCTGATGGATACATTTATTATTTAGACCAAATAATTAACTGAAGTCAAACAGAGCCACTAAATCAATTAATTGCCTGAGAGCCGTAGTGTTAAATTCCATGAGAGTTCCAAAAAAGTACCCATTCTGCCACATCTGCCTTTATGCTGTCCCAGTAGTACCCCACAACAACCCTGTCCATGGTCGCCCTCACGCCCCCATGGTTCCCTGTGCCAGGGTTGTTGTGGCACTCCTCCAGGACAGCCCGCCTCTGCTCCTCAGACAGCACAACCAGCCTCATGAATTGAGCACTGGGGCCAGTGTAGAATAGTGTACTTTCTGTGATAAACAAATAATGTTTGTTAAGTAATGATTTTGCTGCTTTGTTTGGTATTACAATACAGCACTTATTATGTGCACATGTGTCTTTATTCAGGGATGCAAACACATATGTGGTGAAAAATGTTGGCGGTTACTATGTCTGACTAGATGGAACGTTGTTACTGACAGGCTAACACATGTTAACTAAAACAATGCTAATATTATTTCAAATACCACTCACCTCTTATAACGAAATTTGCAGCCATTTGTGAGACCTTCTTCTTTAACGCCACATCCACCAGCCCGTCAACCAAATATTGCCTAACGGCAGCGTAAAGGGCAAACTTCTCATTTATTTTGCTGCACTCCATTTTCTATCGCTGTGAGTCAGTGAATAAAAGTTTTGTGGTACAAAGGTACGCAAGCGTGGAACAGATCGTGCAGTGTCGTAAATAGTCGCAAAACAGAATTGTCATAGTTTTCTACTACGTGATTATGCGCATGCGCAGACGGATCGTGCAGGCATCCCGGATCGTGTACCATTTTTGTTGCAACAGTTCTGGAAGAGCCTTTTTCTGTTCTTAAAATGATTGTACCCCGTAAAAGTCATTAATGGGTTTGGGTGATGAGTGGCTCAAAGCCTGCAAGTCATACCAAATGTGTTCAGTTGGGTTCAGGTCTGGGGTCTCATTTATAAAACTGCGTAGATTTCATACTAAATATGTACGTACGCACAAAAGTTTTCAGATTTATAAATCCATGAGTACACCAGAACCTGTGCAAAAATCCCTTATAAATCTCAGTCAGAGGAAGATTGAGCGTACCTGCATCTCCACCCCATCTCATACCCTAAATCACCATATATGGAGTTTACAACGCCTAGTTTTACTATGCATAACCTCATCTGCATATCATTTCCATGCATATTTCTATCCACTTGACACCATGTTTAACACTGTCAAAGGTACAAGACAAATTAATATATGAAATAAGAGATATGAATTATAAATGCCATTTGTGTCATACATTTGTGTCAGTCATACACTGCTAAAAATCATCCAGTATTATTGTTATGTTTTAGAATAAATAATAAATATCCATAAAATATGCATAAAAACAAAAACGGTTTAAAAAATGTATATACATTTTTTCCACTGTCCAGATAGAATTTTAGTAGTTTTAAACAAAACAAATCAAATTAAATGTATGCAGTTTTGCTGATAATGTGAACATCTTTTAGCAATTTTTAGTGGAAACAGATAGACCTATATTTATTTCAGTGTAAATACAATTGTCTGACTCAGCACGTCACTGACATTTTAAAAAGGAAACGTACAAATCTTACTGTTTTCTTAATTAAGTTGTATCCTTTAAATACAGTCAGTGGTATTATTCATAATGTTGTAGAGATGCATTCACACAACATCAGCCTCTGTGCAGCTGCGGTTGTACAGTAAGCTACTATATATTTCATTGGATCTATTCAAACCAGACAATGGACCGTTCGACCACCGACATTAAATATTTTTTAGAACACGAGTTCTGCAATTAAGGAATATGCACCTCGCACTCCCAGCTGTCATTAAACATTAAAAGTGCAACATGCTACAGGAATGTGTTTAAAAGCAGTGCATGAGCTAGACATATATCTACACATTTAGTTTAACATGTAACTTGAGTGCTTAACTTTATTAATAAGAGTGAAATGTTTAATCAAATGTGTGTATAAAAGAGGAAACAGAGGTTAAAATTATTCTGCCTGTATTATTACTTCACCAAAAGAGTATACATGGTCCCGTATTAGACAATTTGATGGTGAGACAGTGCTGATTAAATATTTAGAGTTAATTTTGATTAAAGATTTTATTTGGATTTAACAAGAAGGTGTTTATGAAACAATTATCACTCAGTACAAGCCCAATAACACTGCTGGATGCATCCACAGCTGGATGTAATCTTTATGATAACGTGGATCTAACGTATGATATGGAGTGAAATTAAATGTGTGCGAGGCATCAATACTTAAAATCGTTCACATTTACTGACTTTAGTTCACCACCTCTTCATCTGTGTCACCAATTCCCCTTGTCTTCAAGATGTCTGTATGCATGGCTCAGAGTTTGTGTGCAGATGTGCAAATTTTCCTGTCAAGTTTGTTTATAAATCCCGTCTTTTGCGTATAGCAAATGACGTACGCCTCTTTCAGGGCATGTTTTGTGCGTACACAACTGTTATAAATGAGACCCCTGGGCTTTATGCAGACCACTTAAGTTCTTCCAAACTAGACTGAATCAATTATTTCTTTTTATAACCTTGCTTTGTGCACAGGGGTGTTGTCATGTTGGAAAAGAGAAATGTTGCTATATAATTGGCCTACAGTATTAGCACGCAATTTTCTAGATTACCATTATATTAAATTTGTGCTCACACACAGAAATGACTAAAGTAGTCAAACATGTTTAGAAGGGGGTGTCCCAATATTTTGTTTGACATTGAAACAAGTATAAAATAGAAATAAAATACAACTCATTAATACTACATGTGTAACAGGATTGCCCACAGGAACATAGACGAAGGTCAGATTCAAACTTCAATGAACACTTTAATGAACACTGGGAGAACATAACATTACATACGCTACATTTAATATGTTTTTTTAAATCCATTTAAGACTCAAAGGAACAGGCAGGGTATATAAACAGTCTTGAGTGATGAGGGTGATGGCTGGCAGGTGAGGATTACTGGGAACGAGGAACAGGTGAGGGAGCGAGGAGCATGATGGGAGGTGTAGTCCATGGGGAAAACGTGGGAGAATCAGGCAGGCAAACACTAGGAGGCAGACAGGACCGTGACAACATGTTAACCGGCAGAAACTTCTACAAATTGACACATCGTCTGACAAAATCATTAGACACCTATGTTAAGAAGCTGCGATTTTGGCAGTATTACTGTATTTGTCTAATGCAGCGCACTCAGTGCCTGGGTAACAAACTGACATGTTCATCATTGTATGTCTAAACAGTCCGTGACAGGTTTTAGGAAACGCTATCACTCATTTATTGACAAGTCAGCTGTGGTCTTGTGAATTAAATCCGCTGCTTCTTCTTGTCACTCACTACACCAAGGGTAGGCAACGTCGGTCCTGGGCTGCGTTCAGGTCCAAATTTGTTCCCTCGTAAACTTCCCTCAGTCTCGTTGACTCGGATGTGCGTCATTGCTTACGTAGCACGAGTGCCCACTACAGGCGGAACTTGTGAATAAAGTTTAAATGGAACGCACTACGCCCTTGATCACTTGGTATTCACTTTGAAGCTGAATTATTAAATAAACTCCTATTCACTTATGAATTTGTTTTATGGACCATTCTATATACATGGTGTTGTAGAATATAGTTATAATTTAAGTTATATAAGATCGCTGTAAGCTATTGGAGAAAAATTAAATTACACAATAAGAACATCAATAGTATAAACTTTGACAATAAACATATAGGCTAATCTAGCTACAAGTATTGCGCAATAAATAATGTAATTTAGCCTACACTATTATGCTTTTAATTCACAAAAAAACAAATACACCATACTGTTGAGCGATCTGCTGTGATGTCACAATCAAGATGAATTGTGGGATGTCAAACTGCTTTAAGTGTACATATGAAGTAGACTCTGAGGGTCTGTCCATATAAACTTCCCTCGTTCACTTCGTGAAGTGGAACGCACTTCAAAATGGTGGCGGGGATTCCCCCGAGGGGAAGTGCTTAGGGAAGTTTGCGAGGGTCTGTCTAAAATTGAACCTGAACGCAGCCCTGGAGTATAAACAAAACAATATAGCAGCATTAAGTTAGAGGTATATGAGGGGGTTGTGGAATCAGCGGGGGGTAGAGTTCAATAGGCAGACAGCTCTGGGAAAAAAAATGTGTTCAGTACAGATGTATAGTAATGTATAGTGCAATAGTTTTAGAGATGTTATTTACAGATACAAAAGTATTTTTAACATGTTCAATTGCGTTCAGTATGTACAATGGTCAGCATCAGCATTTGTTCTTTAAACATGAAACAAATTGGGGGGAAAAGCTGTTCTTGTGTCTGACTGTTCTGGTGGTCAGTGCTCTGTAGCGCTGTCCAGAGGGCAACAGTTCAAATAAGGAGTAAGCTGGGTGTGTGGGTTCCAAAGTGATTTTTATTGCCCTTTTTCTCATTCTGGAGGTGTAAAGTTCTTGAAGGCTGGGTAGGGGGGAACCAATGATCTTCTCAGCCATCTTGACTGTCCACTGTAGTCTACTGATGTCTGATTTGGTAGTCTACATCGATTGAGTTGAGCAGTTCAATATGGACCGCTCTAGTGGTGAGACATTTAAGGATCAGACCCCAGCGTTTCTCGTTCCGTCTCCCTATTTTGACCATGTAGGGGCCAAAGCAGTCAACGCCTGTTGAGTAGAAGGGTGGACAGAGCAGTCTAAGGCGTTCTGGTGGCAAATCTGAGGAACCTTTGGCTGAGCTCGCCATAGCTGACACGAGAGACAGCTGTGTTGATGGTGTTTAATGGCCTGGCGACCTCTGAGAATTCAGTATTGTCTTCTCATCTCAGCATAGATTCTCTCTGCGCCTGAGTGTAGCATACGTTCATCAAATTCTTTGATGAGGAGCTTAGTCATTGTGGTTTTAGAGTCCAACACTATGGGGTGAATTTGCTCTGGATCAGAATTCGCTAACCTTCTTAGACGTCCCCCAACCCGTATCACCTTGATCAGGGGGTCCCATTCTGGAGCAAGATTAGCTAATCGGCTGTGCACAGGAACTGATTTTTGAGCCTGAAGGGCAGCTACTTCCTCTGGGAAGCTTTCAGCTTGACATTGCCTTAGCAGGACAGCTTCTGCTTCTCTGTGTGTCATAGTTACGCTGTCCGATGAGGCCATACCTTGACAAGCTTGATGGGTTGACTCCACTAACTCCTGCCAGCTCTTGAATTGAGTGACATCAGGGAGGTTGGGCTTGGTTTCAACTGTCATCACAGAGTAGCATGATAGACCTTTAATTTCGGAGGCTGATTCTGACTGGGCAACTTCAGGTTTCTTAGGCCAGTGCTCTGAACTCTGCTTCAAGAATGGAGGCCCGTTACTCCATCAATTGGGCTGGGTCAGACTCAGGAGAGTTGTACCTCTTGTTATATCGTCGGCTGGATTATCCTGCATATTCTTGTATTTCAGAGACTCTTGTCCCAACGAACACCTTGTATCGGCAGGAGTCTGACTGAATCCACTCCAGCACAGTCATAGAATCAGTCCATAGGATCGTATGATCGATGGTGATGGTCAGCTCCTTGTTCACTAGCTTGGCCAGCTGAGCTCCTGCTAATGCTGCCTCTTAGGAGCGACCCGTGATCTGG
This sequence comes from Oreonectes daqikongensis, assembly GCA_026939265.1. Lineage (NCBI taxonomy): Eukaryota > Metazoa > Chordata > Actinopteri > Cypriniformes > Nemacheilidae > Oreonectes > Oreonectes daqikongensis. Next base: position 611,629 of record JAOTQM010000446.1, on the reverse strand, counting down.
CCATTATGAAGGAGACGTGCATACTACTGCTGGTTTGAACTGCCAAATACGCCACTGCACCGTACGCCTTTTCAGAGGCATCAGAGAACACATATTATTATTATTAGTATTGGGTTCTCCTGCTGCAGTGGTGGAGGCTGTCAAGTAACAGCGAGGAATGGATACAGCACTGAGATGTGGAAGCTCTCTTTCCCAGTCGATCCATGCGGCCTGAAGGTTTGGCGGTAGATTGGGGTCATCCCAGTCTCTCCGTTTAGCCCACAACTGTTGGATGATCACCTTTGCTCTCGTAGCGAATGGCAGGATGAATCCTAGTGGATCGTACTGAGACACCAATACCTGGTAAGCAGCTCTCATGGTCAGTGCTGTGTGCTCAATGGGCCGGTAATGATAGCTGAGGGTATCAGCTGCACAGTTCCACATAAGGCCTAATGTGGGCTCCATCGGGTCGGCACAGTTCTGCATCAACCACTGCTCTGTGACTGACGACTGCGTCTCCGTTGGAAGGTGAGCCACCATGACTGCTGAATGACTGCTGGCCCACTGTCTGAGATCAAAGCCCCCTTCTGCTAACATGCTACATAATTGGGTTACGGCTTGCTTGGCTTCAGGGATGGTAGGGAAACTTGTGAGGCAGTTATCCACATAGAAGCTTTGAGATACAATCTGTTGCAGACCTGGATATGTCTCCTCAGCATTGTGAGCATGGTGCTGCAAAGATGGCACAGCATGGACTGCTCTTTGTGCCGAAGGGCAGAACCTGCCACTCGTACACGTCTGGAGGGTTTTCACTCTGCAGATCTCTCCAGATGAAACGGAGGAAGGGCTTGTCCTTTGGCAGCAGACGGACCTGGTGGAACATGCCCTTAATATCTGCGCTGACTGCCACAGAATGCTGCCTGAATCTTAGGAGCACTCCTAAAAGTGAGGGTCTGAGTGTGGGACCTGGGAGGAGCTGATCGTTCAGGGACAGGCCCCTATGTCTGAAAGAACAGTCAAACACCAGTCGTGGCTTATTGTTATGGCTCACCAGATGATGGGGCAGGTACCAGACTTCCTCTGACTTTGCCGCTTCCCTCTGGTTGAGCTTGTGCACGTAGCCTGCATCAAAGAGCTTAGCAATCTCTCCTGAATAGATTGATGTCCTTTCAGAGTCCTTCTTGAGGCTTCTTTCTGTGTTCCTCAGATTGAAAAGGACAGATTGCACGGCCCCCTTAAGTTCGGGTGCACCTGGCTTCCACAGAAGAGGGGTGGCATAACGTTGTACCTCCTTGACAATGACTCGCTGAGTTTGAGACTCCAGAAGATGTATAGCCTCTTTGTCCTGTTCAGACCGGACAACCAGTTTCTCGTTGCGAAAGGGCAGCACGTCCAGTTGCCATAACCTTTCTACGTTCCTGAAGAGAAGATCGTCTGGGTGAGCAGTGGATATGAAAAGGCTTTGCTGCAGTGATGCATGGCCTGTGTTACACATTATTGTCCCTTGGAGGGCCCAGCCGAGAGCCTAACATCAATTGTATCTCCTTTTAATGTTTTTTTTGCCAATTCATACGCCACTTCATTTCCTTCTACTCCTTTATTTGCTGGAATCCAGCAAACCCCCACTATCCCTCCATTACTGTATTTGATGTAACAACGTATACATTTAATTTACCAAATCTTCTCTTTCTGATTCTTGGGAGACTAATGATGATAACACAGATGCTGAGTACGAACAGATAACTATTCTATCGGGTCTTGTTTCCATGCTATTATAATAGCACTAATTTCCACTGAGAATATTGAAAGCTTATCTGTTAATCGTTTTGAAATTGTAACTTTTATTTCTGGGATATAAATACCTATTCCTGTAACACCTGAAACTGGATCTTTTGAACCATCCGTATATACCTCAAGACTTCCATAAAATTTCCCTTGCACATGCTTTTTAACATTATACTTTAATAATCCCATTTCATCCCAATCTCTTACCTTTCCTAGTATTTCCAGATTGATTACAACATCTGGGAAGATCCAAGGCGGAATCGCTCCCCATACAGGTGACATACTACAATCTATTTAATTCATCTTGAATTTTTTTGATAGAACACTTATTTCCCATCCAAACCCTCTTCCTTTTTTGTCTATATACTCCCAGCAGTTATTTAACACTTCCTTACCAATATGACTTCGTACATGACTTTTCACATACTTCCAATATATTAATGACAGTTTTTTTCCTGCGTAATTCCAGGGGAATCTCATTTGCTTCAACCCTAAGGGCATTAACTGAAGTTGACTTTACTGCTTTCATACATATTTTTAATGCTCTATATTGGATACTGTCCAGACGCTTTTATAATGTTTGCGAAGCTGCACTATATATTATACATTCATAATCCAACACCGATCTTATTTAAGCTTGATATATCGTCATCAGAGCCGTTCTTTCTGCTCCCCATTCCTTTCCTGCAATAGCCCTCATCACATTTAGACACTTTCTACACTTCTTTTCGATTTCATCTATATGCTTTTTTCATATGTATCTACTGTCAAACCACACTCCTAGGTATTTAACTGATTTAACTTGTTCTAACACTGTATCATATAATACTAACTTTTGATGTTCTGGGATTACCCTTTTACGTGTAAAATACATACAACTTGATTTACTAGTAGACATTTTAAATCTCCACCTTAAGGTCCACTCCTCAACCTTTTTAATTGCTGATTGCATACCGTAGATGACTTGTCTAATGTTTCAACCCCTTTTCCATATTACTCCATCGTCTGCATACAGCGCGCACCCAGTATCTTGTCCTACATCTTCAAAAATATCATTGATCATAATGTTAAATAACAAAGGACTACCTTGTGGAATACCATTTACTGCTATACACACTAATGAATAACTTGACCCAACCTGAACTACAAAAGATCTTTCAAACAAGAATTGTAACAGCCAATTATACATTTTCCCAGTTATACCCATACTAGCAGCTTTAATTAACAATCCTTCTCTCCATACAGTGTCATAAGCCTTTTCTATATCGAAATATATTACCACCATAACTTCTTTCATGCTAATTGCCTTTTCTATCTCATTACCTACTTTAATTAATGCGTCCATCATTGACCTTCCCCTCCTAAATCCACATTGAAATTTACTGAATTTCCCCTTCTTTTCTAACTCATAAAATAACCGTTTAGAAATCATCTTTTCCATTAACTTACACAAATTGGATGTCAATGCTATTGGATGATAACTTCCAGGTGAACTTGGGTCCTTTCCTGGCTTAGCAATTGGCATTATAATTGCCTGATTCCAGGCCTTCGGGATTATTCTTCATTCCATATCATATTATAGAGTTTAAGTACTAATATTAACATTTTATCTGACAAGTGCCTAAACATTATATAACTTAGATTATCCTGACCAGGTGCAGTATTAGCACAACTTTTTAAAGCAATTTTTAATTCTGTGATTGAAAACTCCATATCCAAATAACCATCATTAACACCTTTCCTTTCCCTAATATCTTAATTTCCTTTCTAACATGCCTTTTTTACTACCGTCATATCTTTCTCCTAATTCTATTTTATGTGCATTCTCTAAGGTTTTCCCCAACATGTTTGCTTTCTCTTCATCTGATACTGCAGCTACATTGTTTTCTAATAAAACAGGAATTTGATATGCCTTTTTTTATTTTCCACTCATATTTCTAATCATATTCCATATTTTTCCAGAGGTGTTTCTTTCCCTATTGTTGTGCAAAAATTCCTGCATCCAACTTTTTTAGCATTCTTAATAGTTTGTCTAACATTTGCTACTGATTTTTTATATTCCAATAAATTATCCATAGTCAATTTTTTCTTTAGCTGCTTAAATAATTTATTCCTTTTCTTAACTGCTTGATTACATTCTTCAGTACACCAAGGAACACTTTTAGTCTTCTTACCACCTTTCCTACAGGGTATAAATAACATTGCTGCATTCAATATAATTTTAGATGAAGATTCACAGAATGTTTCGACTGTTTGTTCATTTACTGTACTCATATTAATTTCACAATACTCATTAAAAGACTCCAAATCTGCTTTTCCCTACAACCACTTCCTCTGTAATTTGAACTCAGTTCTATGCCCATTTATTCTTATTGCACACATTATCGGAAAATGATCACTTCCTATGGTAGTATCATTAATTACCCGCCAATCACACACTTCTACCAACTCATTTGAGATATTATTTGTTTTAATATTATATCTAGTGCCCTCTCCATTATTTAGACAAACCAATGACCTATCTTCCATAAATTGCTCCACTACTTCCCCGTTAATATCTAGTCTATTACTTCTCCATAACCAATTCTGAGCGTCACACCATAACTCCCTTTTTCCATCTTTTCCACCAACCTTATTAAGTAATTCTTGTGAAATTTTGTTGCATGGGTTGTAATAATTAAAGATTTCAATTGATCCACCTTGATAAAATACCTCAATACCTACACATTCTAATTCTTTAACATCTGTAAGGGATCTAAAATGTATTCCTTCCTGTATGAATGTCATCACCCCTCCACTCTTATTCCCTTCTCTACTGAGCTATATCCATTCAATTTAAACTGTATTTTTTTTGTTAAGCCAGATCTTTTGTACACATTTTATACTAAGTCTAACTCTGTTATGATTTTTTTGAATTCCTGTCCATTTGCAATAACACTTCTTGCATTCCACTGAAAAATACTAAGTACCATCAGTTAATTAGACAATTGAAAGGCTTCATGAACTAATGAGTGGGACAATATCTCATGTATCATTTGTACAGTTATTACATATATACCCAAAAACTCTGATGCAGCCTCTAGGATCACTTTCATCTTTCATCAGCTGATCTACTTGGTATCATTGCAGTAACATTGATAATGAATACCAGAAAGTTTTCTTTAGACATAACCAACAAATCATCTCTGAGAAGGCAACGATGATTGCATTTATTCCCCTCATCTTTCCCAACTCTCCTGTCCACGATATCCTTATCATGTTTAGGTGGGATTTCACTGCATCCTTGGTTGTTCCCGATTACATATTCTTTCTGTTTTGCGTTTTTGTTCCTGTAGGCCTTTGCTGCTTCTGCATATGTTACTTTATTTTCAGTTTTGTACTTTTGAACCTCTTTTGCTTCCAACTGCACTTCACATCCTCCAAAAGCTGCACTGTGCGGTCCTCCACAATTACAACACTTAAGCACTGTATTATCTTTGATTGTTAATGATGAATCTCGATCACTCTCGCTTGGCGAGAATTTTGTGTCCTCTTGGGTTGGATGTTTTTTTTTATTTATTACAGTTCAACATGGGTGTTATCTCTCGTATTACTAAGAAGTGGACAGGTCAGCATGTCACGTGACATACATATTGCTACACGTAAAACCTTAGGTTAGGAGCGTGTGCCATTTACTGTTTTTTTCTCTTTATTTAGATTGTAGAGTAGGGTTAGGTAGAGCGTCTCTGACGCCGAAGACTTTTTTTTGTTTCTTGTCATGCGTGTAGATAGTTTAGACTTTAGACTAGATTGTTTAATAAGATAGAGTGTGTTTTGTTATATTGAGTTCTTTGCTTTGGCACTGTTCATTGTCCCTTCTTTTTCCTTTTATATGTTGACTGTAATGGTTCGGGGAATCAGGCAGGTGAGCATGCAACAAGGTGATGGAGTTGGTGAGTGGTTTATTGACACAGGCACACAGGGATCCAAACAGGTGAAAATACAGGGGTAAGTGTAGTGTCAAACAGGCCTTCAGGTAAGTAATCCACAAACAGGTATTCAGGTAGGTAATTCACAAACAGGTATTCAGATGGGTAATCCACAAACAGGTATTCAGATGAGTAATCCACAAACAGGTATTCAGATGAGTAATCCACAAACAGGTATTCAGATGAGTAATCCACAAACAGGTATTCAGATGAGTAATCCACAAACAGTTATTCAGATAAGTAACCCACAATATGTGCAGGCACGAAGTGAAACATACTACAACTAGACCGGACGACGAAGAGAACTCAAATAGTGCAAACACAGAACAGGTGTGAACACAAACAAACGACGGGTGAGAGTCCAATCAAGATGGCGGAGGTGAGGTGAATGCTGGGTAATGAAGTCTTTTTAAATTAAAGGTCCAAGAACACAAAAAAACACAGGGGCAGAGCGGGAGTGTTACATTGACTGTAGTATGTTACAACATATTGTAGTTATTGTATATATGGTTTGCATTTTTCTTTACCCTGAGCACTTGTGAATAAATCACATTAATTGGAACACTCTGGTATTCGTCATTAGTCTCTCCTGGGTCCTTATTTATAATTTCTTCTGAAACATTGTGTGTATTAACATCAAGTTACATCCTAATCATATTTTGAGATGTAACATCCACATATAAATAAAAACAAACTATTATAGTAAATGGGCTTATTCATAGAAAATTTATGAAGATATCAGCTGACTTTCTTGTCCAATGAGCATTTAAACTATGTCGTCAGCAAGTCGTTTCCCATCTTGCTTTTTATCAACGCAGCCGGTGAGAACTGCGCTCGATTCTGTGCAAAATTTGGCTCTAACTTGAACAAGCCAATTTTATTTGGGTCCGAACCGTGGTTCGTTTGTGTCATCAACCAGCAGCTGTTTACCCTGTCGCTTGCAATGATGACAGGAGAATGTGGCAAATTGCATAGCTCTTCACTTTTTTAGATTAAATATTTAGGAATTTCAATCACTAAAGATCCAAAGCTTAGTCTGAAAGAACATTTTGAAAATAAGTTAACAGATTCTTGAAGGGCCTCTATCCCAGGTGTTTTTCGCAATGTAAAAATAGTCTCTGGTATCCCCATAATGTGTCTGTAAAGTTTCAGCTCAAAATACACTGCAGATCTTTTATTATACTGTGCTCTATGTGTCAATTTTTGCCTGTGAGGAAAAATGCTGTTTTGGGGTGCGTCACTTTAAATGCAAATGAGCTGCTGGTCTCCGCCTCCTTTCCAGCAGAAAGCGCCAGACTGAGAGCCTGCGCTTCAGTAACAGCAAAGCGAATGTTAAACACTTTCTCATTTTAATAAACCAAACACATTGCTTTAATAAGTGAAGGTCAGCTAACACACGCTTTACAACTTGCGCCACTGGAGTCTCAGCTCGAAATATTTTCTCCAATCAGATACCGGTGGGCGGAGTTAGTAAAAATAGCCTCTGCCAACAAGATGCAAGTAGTCCCCGCTGCAGCCTGTAGCGCGGTGACGTCATGTGTTTCAACATCATGACGTACTGCATGTCTTTGAACCGCATGCGCCAAACATTATTCTTTTTTGTTGATGTAAACATGTTCAAACACGAGAATGGATTAGATTTCGATGGCAATAAGTGAATGAGCATTTGGTATCTTTTATGTTTAATGTCTTTATGTTTAAGGATTTTTATAACAATGCTGTCTTTGTCTAAGATGCGTCATTAGAAAACGTTAAAACATTTTATGATATGTGTTCATGTGTAATATGACAGGGTTTCTGCGGGTCTTATGAATGTTAGAAAAAGCCCTTAAACAAATTAAGGCTTTATAAACGATCTAGGCCTACATCACAGCAGAAATTCTACAATACAATTTACATTAAAAATATTATGTAACTATAAAAAGTCTTCCATCAGTGTGTGTATTGTAATCAACATTGGTTTTGAAATAAAGTATTACCGTATCAGTTTGTGGTTTTTTTGTGTGTTATACAATGTGCATAATATGGGATGCTTAACATGTATTGTATGTATGAAATATGCAGCAAAAGCATATGGCGTGTAAACACAGCAACATTACTTAGCTTAAAAGGCACTTATTTTAAAAATGAATTGAGGTACTTTGTGCGTATGCACTTAGCTGCTTTGCAGACAACTTGGATTTCGGGTATTCCCGACCTCAAACCCTTTTAAGTAAACGTTTTTACAGCACGAAATGACATAAAGTCTCCTTGAGTTGTATTAATACATTCAAAAAAGGTAACCCGGTTTCACAGAGAAGGCTTTAGGCTAGTCCCAGACTAAAATGAATTTTAAGCTGTCTTATTTGAAACTTGCTCTGACATATCTTAAAATATGTCATTGCCATTATTTTGTCTCAAAATGCACATCAGTGATGTTTTTTTCTAAGGCATTTTAATAAAAGTGACTTAACTAGCCTAAATTAACTAAGGCATAGTGAAATCGGGCAATATTCTTTTGGCTTAAATATGCCGTGAGGCGTGATTGACAGGAATGCAGTGAGGTCGGACATAATATCCGAGGTCCGTGTCTGGAACGCATAATATCGCAAGCCAATTTAATATTTAACAGCTAGACTGGATATGTGTTGCAAATATCTGTATTTCAGTTTTGCCTCGTCAAAAATAACATCTCAGATATCCGCAATTACATTCTTCCTATCCATAATTGTCATTTCAGATATCCACAAAGACATTCTTCCTAGGACAAATGACATCACTTTTGCCATTCATTCGCATGGGGTTTATCATTACAGATATTTACAATTCAGTTGCAGATATCCACTATGTGAATTACGGATATCTGTAACTGAATTGTAGATATCTGTAATTCCAGTTTGAGATATCTACAATTTGATTCTGACTAGTCATAACTCCAGTTCAAGATATCTTTAATTCAACTCAATTCAAGATATATACATGGTCCTTTTAGTAGTAAGTATAATACACTGAATGTCAAAAAAGTGATTTATTACCATAATTTATTACCCCCTGCCAGGTGTGCACTTTTGACCCCTTTGATCGTGCATCCTGTACGTGTATTTATGATACCCTTTGATCGTCCATCCGGCGCGTGTGTTTCTATGTTGACCCCTTGTTGTTGATGCAATGATATTATCCAGGCCTCAGTGTTTTACGCCCCACCCGAACCTACATGGGTATTTGAACATAATGTCTATGAATGAAACAATACAATAAACCAGATAAAGAAATAAGAAGCACTGATGAAATGAAGTTTCAGTTATGTGTGGGTGTATGCTCTGACCCTTTCCATCTACACACACCCCTCCCCACCCCTCAAAAACAAAACAGTCTTCTGGGGTTGATTTGTCTCCTAATGTCTATGAATGAAACAATACAAAAAATGTTAAAGAAATAAAAACCACTAATGACAAATAAAATAGTATTTTGAAGTTAGGTTTAAAGTTTTAAAATACCTTTTAAAAGTATGCCTTAAATAGTGATGCATGCAGTCCAGTTGTTAAGTTGAAATGAAGTTCCTGCTATGCTGCTTGTCGCCCCGCATACACACCCCTCCCACCCCCTCCACCATAAACGATGCTTTCACCGGCCAGCATGGTGTGAAAGTCGTCTGCTCGGGGGTGAATGAGAGAGAGTTAAAGTAAAATGTTAATGTGATTGGGTGTGTGTGTGTTTGTGTGTGATGTTTTCTTTGTATTGAGAATGGCTTCATTAGTCTGGCATCTTATCAACGTGACCCCCAAACAAAATGTATGTTTGTGAAATTTTATGATCTGGTTATCAAAGCTTAGCTTTGGTACTTTACAACCTGTTGCTGTGTATCCCTCCCTCCCCTCTACCCACGGGGGCAAGAGGTGAATCCCCCCTGCAAAGCTGACAGAGAGGTCAGTCTCCCAACACAGGATGAAAATATTTTACTCTGGGGTTCTGGCATCTTATCAACGTGACCCCCAAACAAAATGTATGTTTGTGAAATTTTATGATCTGGTTATCACCCTGGCCATCCTGCCAGCCGGGGTCCCTGTCTCACAACACCACATGATGCCTGACTCTTGGTGCCGTGCTAGAGATTAATTAAAAGATTATGTCCGTGATGTTTATTATAAGAGAGAGTGATGGTTCCTGTTTTTGCCTTTAACAAAAGATGAAAGTGTTTTAAGACTTTTGGTATCTGTTGTGTAACAAACTACTTTTTTTATGAAAGGTCATGCCCCTGACATGTCTTCCCCCCCTAAATGTGAGATTTTTGTTAGGCTAAACAATGTAATGCATTCTGACAAAAGGTATAGGTATCAAGTGTTTAAAAGTTAAATAATGTCCCGTCATGACTTACTCAGGCATGGAGTGATGCACCGGGGTGTCTACCAAGCATATGGTGAAAGTATATAGCTTTTAACATTGTGCTTTAATCAAAAAGCTATGTTGTTTATAACCCCGCTCAGGTGTGTGATCAGGCAAAGCCTTCCTAGCAGACGCTGTCTGTATCCTAATATGCGTTCAAGCATCCACATTATGTTATCAATAGAATGAAATGCTAATTCCTAGTCGTGAACAGTTCGTTAGATCAAAGCAAGGGTGTCTCTGCAGATGGCCCCCCCTTATTTAAATCTTTTATCCTGCAGACTTACTGTCTCTAGCCTGTGAATGAAACTGCTATGTAAGTTAACATTTTTAAATAAAGCTATAAACTCTTTTTTCCATTCACCCTTTTTACTTTAAAAAAGTCTTTTAACATAATCACCAAATCTGCTGTCTCGCCGGACAATTATTTTTAATGATTATATAGACATACAATATATCGACTAAAAGATCAGAGTCTCTGCCTTTAAAATTAAAGGAAAGCTATTCTTCTATATTCATTTGTGCTTTTTATGACATCTTAAATCTGGTTAGCTTTCTTCAAAAAATCTCATTTGAGCAAACAGCGTTTTATAAATAACTTTTAAAGAATCCGTCCAGATTACGCACAGATCTATGGTTAAAAAGCGCTAAGATATAAACTGTTTATAGTCAAAGGGTAATAGCGACACCTACTGTACAAAGTCACAAACAGCTATTGTAGTAAAAAATAAAATAAAACGCCGTCACATGCAGCGAGCTGTTGTTGTTGTTTTTTTAAACGAGGGGATGAATCAATGAGATTTTTTATAATTGTTGAAACATGTTTATTGTTATTTTTAAAATGTATTTTACAGTTATATCGGACAATGTTTTGCCGTAGGTATTCGATATATTTTCCATAGACATATAAAGTTGGGGAGGGTCTTGTTTTCAAGCAAATTATGCATGCCATACCATTGGGGGAGGCAAACCCCTCCTCCATTATTCAAAAAGGCCTACAACTTGAATTTTGCGGAATTACATTAGAACTTATGCTGTACGAAGACTACTCTCTCTGGAAAACCTGAAAGGATAAAGAAAAAACTTGTCTTTTTTAAACAATGGCTTCAAATTTAACTGGTAAGTAGTCTTATATATATATATATATATATATATATATATATATATATATATTATTAAGATATCTACATGCTAAAATGGTCTTATTCTATTTATCTTTAATTTTTAACAGGGCTTTAATTTATATCTGTGATGTAGGGTTTTTTAAAACTCAGACGACGTTTGATTTAATTGATCAGCTTTGTAAGTATTGTTTTATTTGGTTTATGTTGTTAAAACATGAGGGGGTTGATTACATTTATTTAACACATTTATTCCAAATAGTGAGTTCTACTTTTATTAATGCCGAGCCTGAAATCGCCGCTGGTAACAAAAATGTACAAGGTACGCATTGCATTGCATTGTGTTCTACTCACTTATTTTCACTTAAAACTTTTATTCTTTAATTCATTTATGTCTGATAATGTGGCATTGCTAGTTTTGCCTAGGGGCCTGGACCCCCAAACTACCTCGTCGGGGACTTCAAGAACTGTGAATCGTCTTAGCCTGACGCGCAGACGTGGCCGCGGCAATTTACATGCAGCCCCTCCACCTCCGCTGCAATGTGTTTCAACACAAAATAGTGAACCGGTTGGTAAGTACTGATTTTAAGATAAATATTTTACTTTGAAAACTATGCTATTCCGTGCTAATATGATGTCTTAATGCGTCTAAACAGATTTCTACACGGAAAACTTGGTGGGACCTGGAGCTAACCTAGTGAGCGTGAGTAGGGGGTTAGAATCCATCAATGAGACGCGTGATGTGGCTGTACCAGACCAAGCTGAAGGCATAACCTCCCCCGAGGCTCCTGGGGCATCTACCGATGTGGAGATATCTGGTCCGGAAGATTCGTCAGCTATTGCAGCTTCCACCGTCAAACCAGAATCACTTCAACCAGAAGTTACTGCTGGAAATGCAAGAACAGTCTCGCAAGATACAATTAACTCTGAATTTCCACGATGAGATCTTGAGAAATATCTACGGGCGCATCGAGACATTATTTGCAAATTCTGTAGAACAGTGTCATGTGAACAGAATACTGCATGACCGCACAGACTCTATTCAAAACGAATTACAGACGATTGTAGAGAATCATCAAAGCGATTTAACGCAGAGACAACTCACGGTAAGACTGCTGGGGAATCTTAATCGCTCTATTTTACACAAGGATAAAGCTTAATGTATCTGGTTTGAAAAGGTTCAGGTTTTATTTTCTGATTTTCTGATATTTCTTAATTATGTGTTTTAAAGATTGAGTTTTTATTTTTGTTAGTTAGTTCATTTTTAAAAAGCTATTTTGCGAGTTATTTCTTGAGGCATTGAACCTTTTTAATTTGCTGTGGTTTTTGTTCATTTTTAAAAGGCTATTTTGCGAGTTATTTCTTGAGGCATTGAACCTTTGTGTTTGCCGAACTTTTTAATTCGCGGTGTTTTGTTCATTTTTAAAAAGCTATTTCGTGAGTTATTGATTATATTAACATTTGTTGAACTTTTAACTTCTGAGCATTATTAATTTTAAAACTTTGATATTTTCTTTATGCAATGGTTTTATTAACATTTTGTGTTTGATATGCTTTTAAACGGGGTTTCCCGTAGATGATTTATTGGTGTCGATTATTTCAAGGTTGTATTCTTTTTGTTTGATTATTTGACGTGTGATCAGAGGAGAATCTGGTTAAATTGAAATGATAAAATGGCTAGTAAAAGAGTGCATTCAGATAATGATTTACATAGTTGTCAACAGATGCGTTCTGTAAGAGGTAGACATGAGCATTTGTCTATAACTGAACAGTTACAGGCCATTATTGACCAGCAGATTGGAGTTTTGGGGCCTGACTATGAAGATTTTGATATGGTATTACAAGATGTGCTAGGTTCAGATGCTGCAATAAATGACTCATCATCCCCTAACATCTGTGAAGGTTTGGAAGAAATAAATCAGATGCAGAATGCTCATTTTGAAACAGAGGCTGATTTGTTGCAAGCCGGTAACGGTGTATTTAATAATTCTACAGATGCATTGCTAGATAACCCTATGGACCTAAGTCAAAATGATATAGACACACTTGTGAGAGCTGGTGGCTCAGTTGGTGATTATACTATCGTCCCCCGACCATATTTTAATTGTTTAGAAATTCATAGAAACATGAATTTGCGCGAAATCACTTCCACAGATTTGGCCGCATATACTATATTCGCACAAAATGCTTTGTCAGAAATTGTGTCGTTTTCCAAGCATTTGGGTGGTGAGGGGTCCTTCATAAACATCAGTCTCAGAGGCCCCAGGTTAAAATCGGATGTGAACGCTATATTGTCCCCTGACGATGACTATGATGAGAGTCATTTTATAGAACAGTTTGAAGGTGTAGTACAAAGTAATGAGGATGTGATGGCTGATGACAATTTGCAATTACATGTGTCCATAGCTAGAACTAGGAATGGTGGTGCTCGTAGGAAGATTACAGACATTGCCCATGATGAGGTGATTAAGAGAAAAAGAATGCATTTATTCTCCCCCAGCAACATGACGAACAATTTATGTTTTGCAATTTGTTTAGCACATTTTCTTGACCCCATGGCAGCCTATCATGAATTAGATAATAGGTCTAGGGATATACAGACTGCAGCAGGTCTCACATCTCAAGATTGTGTGGGTTTTAACCATGTTACAATGTTTGAGCGGACATTGAATGTAAAGATTGTGGTCTATTACAGGTCAAGTGATGGAAAATTAGTGTTGTATAAGACCCATGATGATCCACATGACAATACGATGTTTCTATACCTGCATGATGGACATTATCATATGATAGAATCTTTGAATGCATTTGTTGGATCCCCGTACGTATGTCACTACTGTTACAGAGGCTATACAAGTAGACGGGCCCATGATTGTAAATTTGTTTGTTCTGTATGCAACGACAGCCAGTGCTACAAACAGGTTAAAAAGCCGATACATTGTCCAGACTGTTTGCAGTACTGTAAATCGGAATACTGCTTTAATGCCCATAAAAAAGCTTCTGGTGTTCATCCTGATATTCAAGCTTATGCTCAAGAGGATGATCAAGATGATGCTCAAGATGATGTTGTATTTGATGATCTATCTGATGCACAATTTGATATTCACACAGGTAGAGCACCTTGCGATACTGTAGTAAATGTGGTAGACGTTATTATATATCGGCTGCAAAAAACCCCAAGCCACATAAATGTCCTGCAGAGAAATGTTTCCATTGTCTCGAGGATGTAAGTCACAATGGAACGCATGAGTGTTTTATACGGCCTATTCCCCTCGAAGAGAATAACGAGAACTACATATTCTATGATTTCGAAACACGCTGTGATTACGGTAAGCATGTTGCTAATTATGTCTGTGCCATGACTTTTAATGGTGAGACGTTTAAATGGGGTGGTAAAAGCTGTATTGAACAATTCATCTGTAAGTTTAGACGTCCAAAATATAAAAACTATACATTTGTGGCTCACAATGGTGCGGGTTTTGATCATTTCTTAATCCTAGAATATTTCTGCACTGCAGGAATTGCCCTCAATATACTGATGCAGGGTTGCAGGCTAACCTTTATGTATGATAAGGCTTCCAGACAACGCTACATTGACAGCTTCTCATTCATGCCTATGGCTCTAGCAAAAACACCTGCTGCATTTAATTTAACCAACACCGAGAAGGGTTACTTCCCCCACCTCTTCAATAGGTTGGAGAATCAAAGTTATGTAGGCCCCTACCCATCCAAACATTACTACGGATACTCGACAATGTCAGACAGTGTCAGAGTAAAGTTTGATCAGTGGTATGCCACACTCGAAGGTAAGGTTTTTGACTTCAGGAAAGAAATTGAATTGTACTGTATGAACGATGTTGTTTTACTTAGTGAGGCTTGCCATAAGTACAGGAAAGAGTTCATTGAATGTACGCGGTTAGACCCCTTCAGCTTTACGACTTTAGCGTCTTGCTGTATGGGTGTCTTCAAAACCCACTTTCTTCCACCTAAAACCTTGGCCCTGACACACAATAATGCTTACATACATCAGCACAAGACATTCTCGAATGTTTCAATCGAGTGGCTTGAATATGTTAAAAAGACACGTGATGTAGACATTCACCATGCATTAAATCATGGTGAAGTGAAGTTTGGGAGTTTCTTTGTTGACGGCTATTATGAGCAAGATGGTGTGAGGAAAGCGTTAGATTTTTGTCTGTGCTACTATCACGGACATGCCTCCTGTTACAGATCAGACTACATAAATCCCCAGTCCAAAATGCCTTTTGGTGTACATTTGAAAATGTTTAATGACAGGCTTGAAGTTTTAAAAAATGCACACAATCTCGACGTTGAGGTAATGTGGGAGTGTCGCTGGCGTGAGCTTAAGAAGACAGATCCAGATGTAATTAACTTTATGTCCACATACTCAGCCCCTGAAAGATTGAAACCACGTGATGCATTGTTTGGGGGGCGTACAAACGCTTACAAGCTGTACCACAAAGTTTCAGAGGGAGAGAAGATTAGGTATGTTGATTTCACCAGTCTGTATCCTTTTGTTCAGTCTCGAAGACCCTACCCCATCGGTCATCCTGAAATAATCTTTAAGGACTTTCAAAACCTTGAAGATTATTTTGGACTAATTAAGGCAACGGTCCTCCCACCCCGAAATCTGCTCCACCCGGTCCTTCCGTATCGCTACGGAGGCAAGCTAAATTTCCCGCTTTGTCGCACCTGCGTAGAGGAGCAAAGTAAAATCATACCTTGTACGCACGCAGATGAGGAAAGAACGATTTCAGGTACATGGGTCAGCCTTGAATTGTTAAAGGCTATTGAGAAGAACTATGTAGTTGTGAAAATTGATGAGGTCTGGCATTTTCCGCAAAGCTCTGACAAACTATTTTGTAACTATGTGAAGACATTTTTACAGTTTAAACAACAGGCGTCAGGTTATCCCTCAAATGTCATCACAGCGAAGGATAAACAGGCCTATATTGACGATTATCTCCAGAAAGAGGACATCCAGCTTGACCCTCAAAAGATCTGTCATAACCCCGCCCAACGTTCAATTAACAAATTACTGCTTAATACATTGTGGGGTAGATTCTCCCTCAGAGAGAACATGCCTTGCTGTAAGCTTTTGCAAAGTGAGTCAGATTTTTCTCATTTCATCTTTGGTTGTCAGTATGAGGTCAGATATTTCAGGTTTGTGTCCGACCATGTAGCCTTGGTACAGTACCGCCATGCTGAGGGGTCCATGTATGAAACTAAAGATGTTAATGTGTTTGTTGGAGCGTTTACTACAGCGCATGCTCGGCTGGAGTTGTACAACCTCATGGACAGGTTAGGGGACAGACTACTGTATAGCGATACGGACAGTGTCATCTATGTGTCTAGAGATGGAGATTGGGAGCCTCCTCTAGGACCTTATTTAGGCGACCTCACTAATGAACTTGATTCAGATGACTTTATTGAGGAATTTGCATCTGCTGGCCCCAAGACTTATGGTTATCGGACCGCTAAAGGTAAAGTAACAATGAAAGCAAAGGGTATAACGTTGAATTCACGAAACTCCAAAGTCATCACACTGGACTCCTTAATTGGCCTTGTTGACAGCTTTGTGAAATCATCTGACAGCACTCAACACCTCTTGGCTCACACAGAGACCATTGTCAGGAATAAAAAAAGGTTCACACTGAAAAACAAGTCAGTTGTAAAAAAGTTTAAGGTGGTTTATAACAAACGACAGCTTCTCCCTGATTACACAACTCTACCTTATGGCTACTAATAATATTTTTGGGTATCGGGGTGTGCAAGACACCGAGGGTTTTGATTTTCGTTTTCAACACCCTTTTTCTTGTGTTATAAGTGGGCCAAGTAATAGTGGGAAAACTTTTTTTGTAAAAATGTTGTTACAAAATGCCAAGAGACTGATTTCTAAAAATATTGAAAATATTGTGTACATATATGATTGTTGGCAGCCTTTGTATGATGAATTGTTGAAAATGTATGATATTAAATTTATTGAAGGAATTCCGCAGAGTCTAAATGATGATCGATTGTTTCCCCCCAACAAAACAAATTTTCTAATTTTGGATGATGTTATGAAAGATGCTAGTGGTAATTCTGAAGTTGAAAGAGTATTCACAAATTATGTTCATCACAAAAATCTCAGTGCCTTGTATATTGTTCAGAACTTGTTTTGCCAAGGTAGGTCCAGCAGGACCATCAGTTTGAACACAAATTATTTGGTCCTGTTTAAGAATCCACGAGACAACACCCAAATTAATGTGTTAGCCAGACAGATGTACCCTCGAAACACCAAATTCTTTATGGAATGTTATCAAGATGCTACCAGCATTCCTTTCGGCTACCTAATGATTGACTTTAAAGCAAAAACACCCGAACAGTATCGTCTCAGAACAGAGCTGCTCTCACAAAATCCTGTTGTATACCTTCAGAAAAGAAAACACTAACATCGTTGGAAATGTCTGAAAGACTTGTAAGGAACCTGTCTCTTTTAAAGTTGATATTAAAGGCGACACCCAGACAAAGGCGGGTTATTTTAGAGGCGGCCTCAGACGAGTTCATTGTAACATTGTGTGAGGTAGCTCTTAACGTACTCCATGGTAATGTACCACTTACACCAAAACAATATCAGAGACTGAAGAGAAGAAGAACCGAAATCAAAATTGTTGCAGATAAGAAGGTTGGAGTTCTTAGAAAAAGGAGATTAATCAATCAACAAGGAGGGTTTCTGTTACCCCTTTTAAGTGTGGCTATACCGTTTATAACCAGTTTGATTACCTCTAAATAATTTTGGTGATGGATTATGCCGAGAAGATGTTCTTAGTGCCACAAAACCAGCTGGATAAACTCAAGACTGGAATCCCCCGTGAGTCTATTCAACAGGTTGTGGAGAATGACCTGGACATGACTATAAGAAATATTCTTTACAGGAATGATCTGGAGTCATATGAAAAGGCTAAGATGTATACCGCTGTTTTGCAGAGATTTTTAATACTTTCTAAACAAGGGGACAGGGAGACCAATACATTAACATTATCCCTTCCACAGTCTGCCCCTGCTGAATATCCTTCTGTGTCAGACAGTGCGAGTGCCCAAGACACTTTGGATAATGTTGCGGAAGACATATTAAAGAATGTTCCAAAGAGGAGTGTTAAAAATGTTCGATACATTTTGGATAAGATGTCTAAAACCAGAGATGTAACATCCTGGGTTGAATCGGGAGAGTTTGTGTTTAAAGGTAGAGCAATCCCCGGTTCACACATGTACGATTTAGTTAAAGGTGTAACGGCCCCGCAAAAGATTGCAGATGAACGGAGACCTCTTGGGTGGAACGAACTTCTGGAATCATTTGCTATTTTAAATATACCATACTCTATGGTCCCGAACCATCATGTCAGACATACAATTAACTCTTTCAAAACAATATCGTTACCTACTGCTGCCAGATCATATAAGAGAGGTAGAAAAAGACAGAAAATGCATTCGGACACAGCTTCGTCACAATCAAATCATTCAGAAAATGGTTTATCTCAATCACCTATGCTTAACAGGGGACAGTGGTTAAGTTTTTAAACTCTAACATTGTATTGTTGAATGTTTTGCATGTAAATAAAAATTCAAAAGATGAAATTTCTGTTTCTTAGTGTTTTATTGAAATTTTGTAGACATGAACATTTCACCTGTTTGCACACACTGAATACACTTGACAACATTTTCGTTACATTGAACATGTTTAAGTTTTTTTACAAATGCTGTCACATATTTATCATTTTTAATAAAATCATCGCTATACAAATTCAACACATAATTATAATCAAGACCTTTTGCCATGTGGTATAGAAAAAATACACAATGCTGACCGCAAGTATCTGATGAAAAATCTTGTACTTGTTTAGTCGAATGTTGTAACTCCTTAGAATTGCGTTTTAAAAAGTTTTTGATATCTGCCGGAAAACCATGGTAATCTGGTTTATTACCAAAGCTGTCAAAAAAACAGCCTACACCATGCTCATTTATGTAAATGGCTAACCAGTGTTGACCCGGTAATCCAGAAGGATGTGTGTTCAATATAACCATCGATGGCAACTTTCTTAAAGCCTCTTTGGGTAGATAGTCACATGGTAACACACCAAGGAAGTGGATATTGCAGGAAACCTTGTCCATGATCCCCGTAAGCTGTACTGTATTCATTTGTGTATTAATAGTAATCAACCAGGATCTGTCGACGATTTGATACCTCAATGACACTGTCAAATGTAGCATAGAGAATTAAATTTATTGTTCGGGGTAGCGGCTGTCTAAAACGTGCCTCCAGTCTAATATTTCCACTCTTGATAAGTGAAATGTGCTGACCGCACTCCTCATCGGGGGTGAGATTGAATGCGTAGAGGGTATACCCGTGCAGGAAGTCCTCTCTGTCAATAGACAGAGCCTGATTTTTAAGATGTCTTCCAGATGACAAAGCTAACTGGTAAAATTCCCTCACTGCAGATCCACTTTCATAGTCAGGTTGTAGTGGCTTTGCAGGGTGTTGTTGCCCGTCCACATAGATGGCTAGAAATTCGAGGTCATAGTTTTTAAACGTAAAGGGGTTTTTATCATATGCTCCTACAAATGCGTCATTATCGACCATCGCTAATACGATAGATTTTGGTAAAGTCCCTAAGAAAAGGTTTTCTTGATTGCTGACTCTCGACCCTTGTGGTAGGGAATATGTTTTCAGACATACTCTGTCGATGGGGTACTTGGCGGTGGTAGAGAGCAGTGCTTGGGCATGACCCAGCCTTACAGCCGGTGACACTGACACTTTTTTCACAAATAGCGATGCTGACATGATGTTTAGTTTATAAGCCACAGCGTCACTCCTCATCAAACAAAATTCATCTTTACCTCTGGTCATCCGAATTTTAATGTCCACCCCATTAAGCATCAGTTTTTCTTGAAAGAAAATATCACTGTGAATAGGTGTAAGAAGCTCGATCACATTACTAGCATTGGTAAAGGCCGCTCTCTTAGTCAGACCACGATTCTCCCCAGCAGGGTCCGCAACATCCATATGCCCTGCAGTGTCTTTGTAAAAGAGCCCCGCGGAGAAAAGTGTTTCAAGGGCATCTTTACCATAATTGGTAAGACATTCTATTATACATCGATAAGGATGTGTGCTAGAACTCTGTGATATAAGCCGATCCCCAAGCGAAACATCTACTTGTGAAAATATTGTAGCTCCTGGATAGTTAATAAGCCCCACGGGGGATCCATCAGCAATATCTGTACCATTGGCATTAGTGATTTTGAGGCGTAAAAACAACAATGTGTTGTTCAGATCCACATAATCCTCGCCAGTCCCCGCAATAAAAAATTCCAACGGTGTTGAGTCCGAAATCGCTGATAAAGGTGGTACTTCTATATATGTATTTTTTTCAATAGCGGTTTGTGTCAGCGGTACTGTAAACAGATCCAGTTCGCTTTTTAAACACTCTTCTGACATACTGTGTAGTAAGGCCATGGTCTAAAATATTGCTTTAACAGACTTCTTTCTTCTTTTTGCAGCAGATCCCTTTGCTGTCTTCTTGCGCTTGCGTTTAGCAACTGACGTTTTCTTTGGTAGTCGTTTTGTTTTCTTCTGCGGCTGGCCACTCCTCCGTACCCCTGGTGGTCTAGACGTTCTCTTGCGAGTCATTACCATTAACCCTGATCCGTCTTGGGTATTGTTGTTGTTGTTATTAAAAGAATGTGATAATGTATGACTAACAACGTCACTTAGTATGTTTTTCGCAGCTGATTTGAGATGCGGCTTAGCTATGCTAAACCCCCGTTTTAGTAATGGTACGGCCATTCTAAAGAGGCCACGAAAAAGGCCTCCCAAACCAGCTCCATACATAACCCCGCCCCCTGAATAACCGGGGATACCATTACCTGCCTGATTCTGATAATAGGCTACGTAACGCATGGGGTCAGCATTATGGTTGTTGAAATAAACCATTTTCCAATCGCTTTTAAAAAATACGCTGTTTCACGGGTCTAAAGTGTAATTTAGTACACACCTTTCCGTAACTGAAACGCACGTCTTGATTTTGATCGTCTTTCACTTGTATGCTGATCTCGGTGATGGAGTTTTTATTAACTGTAACGTAATGCGGACGGTCGTATCTGACACAATACACTTTGTTACTCTCACCTTCTATATGGACACACCTTAGTAGGGGCACGTGATAATCACCAACTGATTGATATTCTATTATGTCCGTGTATATATACATGGTGTAGAACCCCCCATTTATGTCTGCTTGATGGGGTGCATATGTCACAGTCTTGTCAATAGTCTCTATAGCAACCCCCGCTTTTAATCCTAAAATAATAGCCAGCTTCCCATAAAATCTCAATGATGTCTTCGGAGGGGCCTTCAGAAACACTTTGTTTTGAACATGGTCAAACCCAAAACTCACCCCCGATGGCAGGTGTGCATTGATCTCCCTGATCAAGAAAACAATGTCATCATAATATCCAGACTTTATCCTATAAAGAGTGTTTGACATCTTTGGGTCTCGGTTGACGAAAATCTCAATTTCTTTGCCTTCAGGAAGGTAATCGGCAATATGCCTATCACTATCTGTAGGTGATGCGCCGCCCTGGTCAAGAATAAATGCTGCATCCTCCTCGGTAAATGTGTACCATGACACCGGATATTCAAATTCTATCAATCCAACTTCCCATTCTCCTTTCAGGTTTATAGCTCTCGCTAAGAGGGTCGTATAATTAGATATTTTATTCCCCGGATAAGCAACTAGAGATGCATTGCAGGGCAATGTAACATAAAATCCACCCTCAGCCATGGCAGGTCTTTACATGAATGAGTGCAGTCTATGCAGGTCACTTGTTTTTATGGTTTCTGTACGTCAACCAATTCTTTTTGATCAATCCATGATGCAAATTTCACAGGCCATCCAAGCCATTGCACCAGTAACAATGTTTTACCCCCTTTCTTCTTCTTGTCTAAAACCTTTTCAACTTTAAATGCCTTGTTTTTACTGACAAGTATTTTTTGCATTTCTTTCTCATAAAAAACGCCATCAATAACATCGCCATCGTAATCACTTAATCTGTACACAGGAGGGTCTCGTGGGATGCATGCAGTTATAGTGAAAAACTCCTGCGTGTAGTTTTCCTCATAGCCCTTGGCAAATGGTCCTCTTACTTTAGAAATTCGAACAACATCACCAAGTTTGTATTTAAACACAGGCTTGATACGGCGAGATCTGCTATCGCCATATAGATTATGTAGGACCACAGATTCGTTTTCTTTGTTTACATCAATAGGTCTCATCTTAATGCTCCTATGATAGCTGGCGTTGTACCCCTGCGTTATGTCTTGAAGTATGTCGATATAGCGCTTTGAGTTTGTAGCTGTTAAATACCTCCACATTCTACTTTTTAAGGTTCTATTAAAACGTTCAACAACACATGACTTCAATTCAGAGGCTGTTGCAAAATGTGTAATGTTATACTTTTTGACTATGTTCTGAAAGTGTTTGTTAAAGAATTCCGAGCCGTTATCCGTCTGTAAAATGCGGGGCAAGCGATTGTCAGACAGTATGGATTGAAAAGCTTTAGCAACCTCAATGCCTGTTTTGTTTTTTAACACGCGTGTCCATGCATATTTACTAAACAGATCTATACATGTCAACAGAAAATGGTTGTTGTCATTCTCCTTGGCATATGCCGACATATCCACAAGATCGGCCTGAAACTGCATGTCAATACCATAGACAAAAACCCTATTCCTTTTGTATTTTAGAGGGGCAGTTTTATGTAGTGTGTAAGCATCCTCACCGGAGAGCCAGTCTGATAATTTTTTATCAGTTAAACGAACACCCGTTTCTTTGAAAACAGCATCTTTTAAACGCTTTTTACCTCCTAAAGAACCAGGGTTTGAAGGTGTGTAATAAATCTTTCTCATTTCTTCTTCAGACATATTGCTACACCAGTGTCCACAAGCAAATAACACAGATTGTTTAAGAGATGTGAGTTTTTATTTCACAAACAGTTAAAGAAAATACGTCATACATCATCAAGGTAGTGTAGAAATTTTATACACATCACAATGTTTTTCTCAAGAATGTAATCAACCAATGAATCAATAAGGTCAAAAACATCAGCCTTAGCATTTCTTGACAATGTAAGTACACATAAATCAGTTACATATGTACACATGCATAATATGTCTGCAATTCTAATACAAATGCCACATTCAGTCATTAGGTCTAAAATTTTTCTGATAGTTACAGAAATTGGTTCACCCGCATTAATGCACAAACGCATCATATCAGTCCATTCATTTGACACATTTCTTACAACAGACATTTGTTTCTTGAGGTTTGTAAGACGTTTAGCATCCACACCACATTTGTTTACAACTACAACAGATACATCGACACCATCATTAACAATCTCGCACAAAAGGTTGGTCATTTCACATCTTATACGCCGTTTAAGTAGACACTTAGCCAAGCCAGATGTAAAACAGTTATTCCCCATAGCGTTATTATTATTAGTCAGTTTGTACGAAGCCTTTCCAGCTATCCACTGCGTCATAGACAAGCTTTTCACTGTTAGCATCCACAAGTTTTTCCCTGACTTGATGAAGCTTTCCCACAATGTAGACCTCGTCTCGCAGTTCGTGCAAAATAGTGTCCACTGACCCCTGAATCCTCTGGGGGTGAACCCTTAAACCACAACGACACAGTGCTTGAGCTATGATGTGTTTAAGCTCCGGCTTGATCAGGCCCCTTGACAGTTCCTCAAAGTATGTTTCGAAGAAATAGGCATCAGGTTCAAACAGACAGCTGTGTCTTAGCTGGCTAGGGTGGTCAACTTCGCAGCCAACACAGAGTTGTTTCAACTTTTTGTTGATAAGATGTTCCAGAAGGACCACAACAGTTGCTTTTATGATTTTGAAGCCGTCAGAGTGGATACATCCGTCGGTTTTGTCTGCTCCCTGAAAGAGAGCTGCTCCTGCTGTTGTGCCCTCGCTGTCGTATGGTGTTGTGAGGAAAGTCAGATTATGATAATCCAGATCTGTGCAAAATTTGTCCAGCCAGCTGTTGTCACAAATTGGTGTCTCGATATCCAGCGCTGTTGCATTGTCATCGGGTATTGCTGGTGCCTTCCGTGGCATGACATTGAAACCAAAGGGAGCCAAAGTTTCTTGAGACATGTTGAGCGAATGTAGCGTACGTACCAAACTGGATACATTTTAAACCCCATAATAGGTGGGTGGGGTTAAGAGGAGGTCCTTGGAGTTAGCGACACACCTCTCGGGGTGGAACAACTTCACTTTAACGGAAGTGTAGCTATCATAGAGATCGCACCATTTAAACATTTTATCGATACATGAAAAAATGTTGTCAAGCACTCGGACATCTTTCCATTGAAATAAAAACACCAAGTCATAGTGTCTGTAATGCTCAGACTCTGGAATTGGCCACACATATTCACAGAGATTTTTCTTGTTGCTGCAACAGAAAATATAAACACAGTCATCCAGTAATTTTTTACTATGATCGCCAACCACACGAAACCTTGTTTCAGGAATCACACTGTCCCACTCCGCAATGTACAAAGGGTTGTCACCACAGTCGTTCAAATCTCTCCAGACATAATTAAAAAATATAAACCAGTCTTTGGCAGGGAACAGCAGAGAGGGGTCCTGTGATGCGAAATCACCTCCAAAATCGATGGCAGAGAGCTCGACGGTGCGCGATGCCTTGTCAAACATATACCTCCCCACACGATTACCAGACATAGAGAAATCACGTCTCATGAAATCTGCATCTTCATGGAGAAACTTTGTCAGACTAATATTCTGGCTTTTCTTAGGAGCAAAAGTCAACTTTTCATCCATTTCGACAGGTCCTCTTGTTGGCGATATACACATCACCTTTCGGGTGGTTTTAGGAGTCTTTGGAACAGCCATTGTATCACTACACTTGATTGTTTAAAATAGCGTTTTCTAAAACATTGTTTAAATACCCATGTAGGTTCGGGTGGGGCGTAAAACACTGAGGCCTGGATAATATCATTGCATCAACAACAAGGGGTCAACATAGAAACACACGCGCCGGATGGACGATCAAAGGGGTCAAAAGTGCACACCTGGCAGGGGGTAATAAATTATGGTAATAAATCACTTTTTTGACATTCAGTGTATTATACTTACTACTCCTTTTCAGATATCTTAAATTAAGTTTGGACTAGTCGAAATGACGTTGTAGATATCTGTAACTGGAATTATGACTAGTCAAAATGGCGTTGTAGATATCTCAAACTGGAGTTAGGGATAGTCATAATTTAATTGTAGATATCTATTATCAAGTTTTAGATATCTTAAAATGAATTTTGATTAGAGATATTTGAAATTTGAGATATCTGTAAATTTCATTCCGCCTAGTCAAAATGTAATTACAGATATCTTGAATTAGAGTTTTGACT
Organism: Oreonectes daqikongensis; assembly: GCA_026939265.1. NCBI lineage: Eukaryota > Metazoa > Chordata > Actinopteri > Cypriniformes > Nemacheilidae > Oreonectes > Oreonectes daqikongensis. Next base: position 585,918 of record JAOTQM010000446.1, on the reverse strand, counting down.
AGGCGAAATGACGTTGCAGATATCTTGAATGACAATTTCAACTATCCAAAATGTAATTACGACTGGTCAGAAAGATGTGGTGATATCTATCAATGTTAATTCCGGATAGTCAAACTTAACTGTTAAATGTTAAAATGGTTTACGATAAACGCAGTATTACACATACTTCACCGCGTATAAGAAACAGGATACACATGCGCAGTAAAGATTGCTTGACCGCAACACGTTCAGACGCATGCGCGTTAAAACATGCATGACGACACCGCGCTACAGCGAGAGGCATCTCAAAAGATGGGCTATTTGCACTTTGTGTAAATAGACACTACGAAAAAAGTCAAGAGTTAAATTAAATTAAAAATAGTTTTATGAGAAAATCTCTTTGGGGGACCATGCCCTGGAACCCCTAGATTTTGGGCTAAGCCCCCAACGTCTACAATGTCTGTCTCCGCCCCTGGTCATACCAACGTGATGCTTCTGTTTCCTTCTTCGCCCGTTTCTGTGAAGGACCAAGGACGTACGTCTCGTTTAATTCTAAATTGAGGATCCTCCGTATACCGCATCCTTAAGAGGGTGAGACCTCCGGAGCACACAAGGACGCAGACTTACGAAATGAGACACAGCTAGCGCGTTCACATCGTCCATACGGGTACGCACCAAAAGTGCTAAAGTGAAACCGCCCTTAATCGTAAAGGCTCCGTTACACTGTGTGTTTCTGTTGCACAGAATGGAACAACTTGCACAAAACCAAAACAAAGTTAGACCAGCGACGCACCAACTTAGAGCCGTGCTTATAAGAGACACTGAGGCTACTACACACACTTTCAACTATGGCAAAGAGACCAAACAGCGAATCTTACACGTACATTAACAATCAAGGCTAGTGGTGACAGTCCTGCTTTTAGTGCAACGTAAACAAACAAAGCGGCATGTAAGTTACCGGAGCCGAGCGCCGCAGACAGCGCACAGCACGCGCACATTCTGTATGCACAACGTGTACTCCTGATGTAAGCTAAACCAGTTAAACTTTTTTATGTTATTTTTATTAAACAATTACTGGGCTTTGAACGTCATAGCGAACAGGTCCATTATCGTTTGCTATGAACAAAATGCATGTGATCCATGCGCAGTAGCTCTTAAAGGGACAGCAGCACAATAAACATAAATGTTTTAATGCTCATCAAACAACAAAAGACAAAGACAAAACACACTCACTGCTCCTGACTGATTAAATTTTATAACTTTAATATGGTTTTATATTTCATTTATACCGTAAAGACTCTGAAGCAATTTTACATTTGATTACTTTTCCTTACCTGAAAACCACATTATAACCTTATTTATTAAGATTAAATGGGTAAAAAACAAACTAATAAGAAGACAATTTTTTTTTTTTTTGTGGTAGGGCCAGTAAAATTTTTGGCAGGGCCAGTAAAATGTAGAAAATAATAAATGCTTAATAATCGTCATAATCATGCAATCGTGATTATTCATTAGACTATAATCGTACCAACAAAATCTATAATCGTTGCATCCCTATTCTGGAGTGCCGCTGCCCTGCAGATTTTAGCTCCAACTTTGGAAAAAACTCACCTGTCTGTAGCTTCTGAATTAGAGGTCGACTGACATGGGTTTTCCTCTGGCCGATGCCGATTTTTAGAAATCAGGGCAGCCGATGGCCGATATATAATGCCGATTTTTTTAGACTGATATGATTTTCTTTTTTTACCCTTTATCTCATAAAATCTAACAGTTAAGTAATAAGAAGTGATACAGAAAATTGCTTAAATTAAACAACACAAGCCTCCAATCAGTGCACTTGTATAATTTAGATAAAAAACAATGTATCTTAAATATTAAATACACAAAAACAGGTAATCAAAACTTTTTGAAGAAAAAAAATAAAGTTTTAGTGCACAAAAACGTACATATAAAATAATATAATAAATAAATGAACAAAAGAAGTGTTACACACAGTAGCAAATGTTTATTGCAGGGTACAAGCAATAAATAGTAATAGCAGTAGCCTAATTCCTAATAATACATTGCTCAAAACTTTTAAGCACCTTCTCAAACTGAAGCATGCGTTTTGTTTATGTTTGTTGTTGACAGACATTGCTTTAAGTCAAATGGCCGTAATCTAAGTAATAACAAGGATAAAAGAGTTCACTCATACTCATCCTGCTGCTCATTACCGGTTAAATGGCCGTTTAAACGGAATGCGTTTTTCCATTCCAATGTAGCCTACATTGTTGTTTTTTTCTAACACATCCTAGACGGTAATGTATGATCGTTGCGCTCGCGTCTTTTGCCGCGTCTCATGCATGACAAGCGTTCTAAGCGGCGCTCAAGTTAAATTCAGTTCAACACTCCCCGTGTCTCGTGTTTCTAACAGAAACGCATTCTGTGTGACTGTGAACGAGCCCAAGAGTACAGTGGCCACAAGTGATGATTTCGTCACTTTTAAGTTAGCTAGAAGTTTCGTCTGAATTACACGCGTAATTTTTTCCCTGTCATTGTTAGCTGAAGCTTTATGAACACGGAAAGGCTGTAATGTGAGCTGCTCGGTCTCGCATGCAGTCTCAGACGGAGAGAAATTCTCCGGTAGAGAAACAGAATTGTTAACATCGGAGTTTATCTATTTAACGCAGGCTACTATAATAATTTTGCTACTTGACTCATTGCCAGGTTAGCATGGAATTGTATATTTTTTTTATCATGCAGGTGGAATGGCAAGCTGCTTGCTGCAAGAGGCAGCGTCACGTGTTTCACAGCAACGCTTAGCTGCTCGCAGATGCGCCTGAATTTAAATCGGCCTAATTTGCAGCATAATCGCCGATGCCGATTAATTAAGAAATGTCAAAAATCGGCCGATCTATCGGCCAGGCCGATCAATCGGTCGACCTCTATTCTGAATACACTGATGAGCTTGTTCTTGTTCTGCAGGGCAGCGGCACTCCAGGATCGACGTTGCCAACCCCTGCTCTAAACTGTAAGGCCGGTGACACACTGGATGCGTGGTGTAAGCGTCTCAGCTGCGTGGTGTGTCCGTTTTTAATTCGGCTCCCATGTTAACAGGTTAGAGCTTGCAGACTGCCTGCGTGAGACGCGCGGAAAACGCGTGCGTGCTAGAAATAGAACCGACGCCTATTTTTCATGCGACACACAAGCGTGTTGGAAGCGTTTCCAGGCAAAATAGACTAGGAAAATATGTTTATATGTCATTTGTACACAAATACATATTAATTAATGACATTTTGATGTTTGAAAGTCTATAGGTTGACATACATTCAGATATAAATGTAATTTAAAATTTTCCATTTGTTTCTTATGTTCTTAACAATCTGATTACATGAAAAAAATATGACACACTACAATAACAACGTAGTGTGTATTCTGAGTGACGGTCCAACAACAGGTAGGCTAAATAAGCTCTTTAAAGCTACACAAATTTATAAATGTTATTGAAATAAACAGACAGCCCACTTACCCATTTCTCGGATTTTGGAAGGTGTAGGTGTGTGAAAAAAGTTGAAATTGTTGTCGTGAAGACAAGATCCTGGTCTGTCGGCGGCCTCCCTCTATGTCACTACAGCAGCAGCAGCGCGCCAGCGCTGCGTCAGGCATGGTTCTGGTGTGTAAAGACACAGAAAACGCGACGCAGCCGCCACGCAACTGACACGCAACAGAAACGCCACGCTCACGCCATGCAGCCCAGTGTGTCACCAGCCTAAGTGTGCTGCACTGCTCCCGACTTTTTTGTTCCAATAACATCATGTTCTTACAAACATAAAAAAAAATAGATGTCTTTTAGGTTTCTTTTCTAACCATTTGTATGTTTGGTATTACTATGTATTCCACTTTAGAGCAGTTTAGGTGACATTTGCTTAGAACCTTTTACCCATCAAATAATCTTGCAGAGCTGGATGTAAAAACAGCTTGTCTTCTCTCCTGATGTTGATAGACTCTGTGATAGACACTGTGTTGAATTTGATTTAGTTCTTGAACTAAACTGATATTTGGTCAGACTAAGGAGGGCTAGTGATCATAAGCTCTATTCCACAATCTGTGAGCTGGCTTCATAGGCAACATTTTAAGACATATGTGTGCTTTCTTTGTATGCAGCATTGCAGCTTACTAATTACAGCTTACTAATTATTGCAACACAATATTACTGAACTCTGTGAATTTATCTACAGTAGTTATTTGACTTGGCATCTCTGCAAATTAGATGGTGAAATGATCTCTTTAACATAGATATCTCTTCAACAGAGTGTGTGGATGTGTTGCTGTGTTAACTTTAGTTATGTTGTGTTTTGTATTTTTTTTCTGAATCTGGCAAATATCTTAATAAGGTTGCTATTAAATGGTTTTAGTGGCTCTGACCTATGAGCATTTCCACTCTCTCCAGGGGAGAGTCTCAGCACCATTTTGACTTGTTTCACAACTTATGACATTCAACTAATGGCAAAGGAGAAGCAAAGCTTTGTGTGTCTAACAGTTTGACAGTGGCCCCCTAAACAAGATGGGGAATGGAAATATTTGGGTAGGGAGCTTAAGCAAGGTTTTCTCATGTAAGCACACCTCTGTCTCCAAGTAATTTTGGCCCTTTAAAATTGCCCCTGAACCAGAATAAACCTTGACCCAGTTTGAAAAGCTGCATCGTCTCAGGAGAAAATGTTAAGGTGAACTTTGACCCAGTCTGTTGATATTGGATAACTGCCAGCTTGAAGTTTCTCAGGCACTGGGCTGTGTTTGTGCGTGTGTATTTGTGTGGGAGTGTGTGTCAGGGGATTGCGTGGGTGTATATTTTACAGCTCCAAGGTAGATTGGGCCAGAATTGTGTGTTTTTGTAGGAGTTAGACAAACGCAGAGATAGATGTAAGATAAAGCAGAAATGTTAACGGAATGAAGCACTGTAGAAAAACAGCAATCATATGGCCACAGGCTTTTAAGCTAAGAGATACATCACCAAGCAAATAGGAAACAAGAAATAAAAAAGGATTTGTAGCTAAACTGTGATGCTGTTTGTTAGAAGATTTTACTGGGCAGCTTACAGGCTCTGAGTTTTTATCCTCATCTCCACTCCTTTTTTTTAAAAAAAATCTTGTCAAACATAGTTGCTAGTCATGAGGTTTTGTTGTTAGGCAGAATATGGTGTACTGGTTCAATGTTTTCAGTTTGTTTTCTTGTCTACATAAAGCTGCTACTGTAAGCCTAGCAGTGGTTGTATATGGAGCTGAGCCAGTGACACTATCTCTGAATCATAAAAATTATATTGGCAATCATTTATCAAGTAACTACAAATGCCCTTTATCTTTTTGAAAATTTCTTCTTTTTGTTTTTCTGTTTGTTGACTGTGTGAAAAGAGGGTTGAACTTCATAGAAAGTTGCATATTTTTTTACCATCTGCTTAACATTTAATAGATCCTTCATATCCAAACAACTTTCAGCAATTCAATGGCAGACACCATTTCCAAGGAGTGACTAGTCCACCATGATGTGCCCCCAACTGTGAGCTGACTTGATGTATTTGGAACAAAATGACTATTGATATAATTTGCAAGTGCTGCAAATTATTAAAGAACGGGTATTTTGATATCATTAAAATACATTTCATGCAGTGTGAAATGTTAATGTGTGTGTGTGTGTGTGTGTGTGTGTGTGTGTGTGTGTGTGTGTAAGCAAGCCGAAAGTGCAAACTCTGTACAATCAACCACTTGCTAACTATACAAAATGTATAGTACAATGTAATGTAAGTCGCTTTGGATAAAAGCGTCTGCCAAATGCATAAATGTAAATGTAAATGTAATGACTTTTGAATCTACTAGTGATGGCAGGGAGAATGTCTTAATTTTCTCTGATGTGTTTTCTAAATTTGTGGTTGCAGTACCTACTCATGATCAAAAAGCAGTGACTGTTACAAAATCTTTTGTTACGGAGTGGATTCATAAGTATGGGGTCCCCCAGTGAATTTTTTCAGATCAGGGAAGGTGCTTTGAGGCTGAGGTTGTTCGAAATTTGTGTAAAATGTATGGCAGTAAGCAGAGTCAAAGTACTCCCTATCACCCACAGGGCAATGGCCAGTGCGAAACAGCGGTGTTATACAGGTCTCTTTAAAAGCTGGGAAATATACCAGTGGAGAGAGATGAGTTAATAATGTGGCTGAGGGCAGGGAGAACCGATGGAGAGATAGCCTGAAGGAGATGGGTGGGGATGGGATCTAATGGGCAGGTAGTCGGGAGGTTAGAAGCAATGATCTTGGAAACGTCAGCTTCAGATATGGGAGAGAAAGAGGGGAGCGAGCATGCATCGGGAGTTTGGGCAAGTTCAAGAGGAGGCGGGGCAGAGAACTAACTGCTGATAGTGTTAGTTTTCTTTACAAAGAAAGAAGCAAAATCAAACTTTAAGTCCGAAGAAGGTGGGGGGACAGGCGGACAAAGAAATGCAGAGAAGGTTTTAAAGAGAGTACGAGTCAGGTGAGCTGTTGATTCTGAAGTGATAGTACTGAGTTTTGGCAGAGGACACATCAGTGGAGAAAAAGGATAGAAGAGACTGATATAGAGACGTCAGTAGGATCTTTTGATCTGCGCCACTTCCTCTCAGCAGACCTGAGTCTGGAGCGAAGTTCACAGAGACGTCAGATAACCAGTGGGCAGAAGGGGTCCCACGAGCTGGTCTAGATGTCAGAGGGCATAAGCTGTCTAAGCAGGATGTTAGAGTGGAGCATAGAGTGTCTGTGGTGCTGTTGGTATTCAGTAAAGTGAGTTGGCTAGGGAGCGTGGAGGAGATAACAGAGGATAAGCGGGAGGGAGAGAGTGTGCATAGGTTGCACCTGAATGTGACAAGTGGGGAAACGTGTGTAGTGTCTGGGGGAGATAGGTCGAGCTCAACAAGGGATAAAGAAATGATCAGATATGTGCAGCGAGGTGACCTGGGTTTGATGAGTGTATAGCATGTATAGATAAGGTCCAGTTGGTTGCCAGACCTATGGGTTGATGAAGTGGGAACTCGCTTGAGATCAAACGACACAGTCAGTTTGTTGAAGTCAGCAGCCTGTGATTTCTCGAGGTGGATGTTGAAGTCCGCCAAGAACTACGAGAGGAGTACCATCCTCTGGGAAGGATGACAGAAGTACATCCAACTCCTCCAAGAAATGTCCAAGTTGATCTGGGGGGCAATAGATAACTACAAAATGTATTTTAGTAGGGTTGATGATAGTAACAGCATGCAACTCGAAAGAGCTTCTGTCACAGGAGGGTAGTAGCTGCTTGAATTTCCAGTAATTTGGGATGAGTAGACCAGTCCCTCCACCTCTCCCCGCTGTGCTAGGGCTGTGGGAGAATGTGTATTTATTAGAGAGGGCAGCCGGAGTGGCAGTGTCCTCTGGTTTGATCCAGGTTTCAGTAAGTGCAAGAATAGACAGACCAGAATGTCACTCCCTGTCAACGCAACATCATTGCCATAGAAACCAAATCAGATATTGCAGAAAATGAGAGAGCACCATGGAACATACAAATCGGATCTTAGCAGTTACTATATACCGTGTGGACAGTCAATCATTTAAATTAGATTCCAATCGGATATGCACAAAATCGGATTTGGACTGACAGTCTGAACATAGCCTCAGAACATGGCTCTGTAGTGTTGTGATACGTCATATCACATAGCAGCAGTGGTGACAGAACACGGTGTGAAACAAGGAGAGCAATTAACCTACACAGAAAACAAGTAAAGTATAGAGCATCTACTAATAATTCTACATAAAAAGTTGTTTTTACCGATGCAAATATGTTACCTAAGCATTGAGATTCAAATAGCAACTTGCATCTGATGCACACTTTTTAAATCAATGCATCGCATTATTAACTTTTATGCTGATGCAAGTCTGGGAATCTTATCATCCCTACAACCATGCTGTTGTAGTTTGTGGACCAGCATAGCAAGCTGGCAAAGAAGGTCATCAGGCATGGTCTTGGCCTGACTGAGGTCTTGCTCATTAAGTTGGTTATGTTGTTTGGTGAGGACCAGCATACTGGTGACCAGCCAGTGTGTTCAGCAGGACTGTGTGCATTTTTATATATGTAGTCATTGATAACAGAGAGGCAGTATGTGTAGAGATAAAGTAGATTTTCTAACACAATGGTGGTGTGTTTCTCCCATCCTCCTACAGGATCTTCAATCTCAATGTCTTATTACCCTTCCTACCCCTCCCTTTAACCCCAGTGCATATCATGGTGCCAGACACACAGTCCCTACTAACAAAAACCACATGTTTCCTCTCAACACAACAACATGTTGCCTCAGTTGATTCAAACAAGGCAAAAGAGAGAAAGAGTTAGAGATATAGTAATAGTCACCTTCCCCTAAACACCCTTCACACAAAAAGTAAGATACAGTAATTCATACATACACACAACTAATACTGAACTAACACCCCACACACTGTACAAGCAGAACAGCAGCCAATACTTTTAACATTAATATATTTTAAAACATTTATTCTAAGAGCTTTAATTTAATAATCTATTGATAATGTTTTTTCCCCCAACTATTTTGGCACAATTGGAGGCAATTGTCATATAACACACAAAGGTTACTAAATGTGTTTGATGCAAAGTAATGATAAAACACCCATATACTGTACAACTGTACAAGCTTATTGTAATGACTTATACATGTATGGAGGTGGGTGCTTCTTCAAAACTTTAAAATAAAAAACATTTTTAGCATACTTCTATGTTCCAGTAAAACTTTGATTTGTAAGAGAGGTTCTTAGTTATACTTCCATATACTGACATATAAGCATATGGATTGTTATAGATTATGTTTTTAACAACACATTTTTTAAGGGTGACATATAACATTGTCCAGGAACAACAGATGAAGAGGCTATAAAAAGGCTAATTCTGGTACATTCACTTATGTTATCTTAATTGATGTTCAATGTCCCTGTTAACTAATTAAATCAAATAAAAAATAAATAAATATGGTTATGATATCGCTTGATTTTATATCTGGCATCCTCATGGCCAATATTTTGTATCACAGACTCTATCATTCATAAGTCTCTACTTTCACAAACAATACATTTTTGCATGTGTCGATATTAGACCCTTCTTGCCAGGGGCACAAAACAAACCAAGCATTTACGATGGAATTAAATTCAAGAGCTGGTCTCTCTCTTATGTTGCCGCCAATATGCCACCACAAGCTTGGCTCTGGTGCGTCTAGAGGTCACTCAACCTTTGCGTGTATAAGCAATGAATTTTCAAAAGGTTGTCAGTCACTCACAAATTAGCTCTTGTTGTTCAAATTAAAAGTTTAAAAGTACAATATACTTTATTCAAATCTTAAAGTTTTGGTAAAGATCTTTTATTTATCCAACAAAAGGACACATATTTGAGAGAGTCTTATAGTTTTAGAAAATTTGTTGACCTTACAGCAAATGGGTGGACAAAAGCAGTAAATGTGACACACCTCCTTCTTAATGCAAACTGGACACGGCTGAACCCACAGCCCTTAATGCTTTCAAAGCCTAGAAACGCTTCTACCATCTTTTTCACAGGAAGGTTTTTAGTAAACAATGACTTAAATTTCTGGGTTTTTTTAAGAAAGAAAAAAAAGAAAAAAAACTCTTTAGAGTTAAGAATTAATACTGATAGCAGATTCTTTTTTACAGAATTACCTCTTTAAATGGATAGTCCACCCAAATCTGAAAAGTTAAGTGAGAGTACTAAGAGTCTCATAATTTAATCACCCTCAGGCCATCCCAGGTTTATATGACTTTAAACACAAACAAAAGTACTTGTAAAAAACATGTATCTCTTCCTGCAGGAAAACAATGGGTTTGTGTATGAAAAAATACTATTTCAAGCTTTCATATAAACATTGGTTCCAGATACTGGTCGTATGCACATTCACGAGAGAATATCACAAAGCTGGTGCACAAACTAGGCTTACAATATACAAAATATTTCTGTAATACATCTCTCTGCCTTTCTCCCTCTGCCCAATCCTGAGATTAAATGTTTTTCAAGAAATGTGTCAATTCTTGAGTGAGATTTACAATACAGCGCCTGGATAGAAGATAACTTCTGGTCTGTGTTTGTTAATCGATCTGGCAAGAGGCTAAAAATATAACTATTTATATATTTTTTTATTTATATTAATATTGATTCATAGTGTTATTTTATCATATAATAATTGTATTAAATAAACTATTTGTTGAATTTTGTTGTATGTCAATTTTATTAAACAAACCATTAGATGAATGGGTCATGTAACATTGTCGCATTTAAAGAATGTGAAACTTGTATATTATATTCATTCATTACACACAGACTGATATATTTCAAATGTTTATTTCTTTTAATTTTGATGATTATAACTGACAACTACTGAAAATCCCAAATTCAGTATCTCAGAAAATTAGAAAATTGTGAAATAATAATAATAATATGTTTAATTTATATTGCGCCTTTCCAGAGCTCAAGGACGCATTACAATAACAACAGCAGTAATACAGGAGAACAAATAGTAATAAGCGAGAACATAGAACACAACATCAATACTGTAGTGAAGGACAACAGAAAGCACCAAGTACAGCTTATGAGAAATAGCATTTTGAAAATAGGTGAGTTTTGAGTAATGCTTTGAATTCGGATAAGTCGTTTACACAACAGACTGATCTCGGAAGGGAGTTGCATAGTTTGGGAGCCATGATACTAAAAGATCTGCCCCCCCATAGAAGAAAGATGAAACCGAGGGACCGCAAGGAGTCGAGAGTCCGAAGACCGTAACGAACGAGATGGAATGTAAGGGAGGAGCAAGTCACTTAGATACCGAGGGGCCAAACCATGAAGACATTTTAAAGTGAGCAAGAGATTTTTAAATTTAATGCGATAAGCAACTGGTAGCCAGTGCAGGTCGAGTAGAATTGGTGTAATATGAGCAGAACGTTTGGTGTGGGTGAGTATTCGTGCAGCAGAGTTCTGAATATACTGCAATTTGGCAATGGAGGTGGCTGGTAGACCAATGAGAAGAGCATTACAATAATCAAGACGAGATGAAACAAAAGCATGTATAACCATTTCTGCATCTTTTGAACTAATGAGTGATCGAAGTTTGGCAATACGACGTAAATGCAAAAATGCAGATTTAGAGATGCTGTTGATATAAGACTGGAAGGAGAGGGAGGAATCAAAAATGACGCCAAGATTTTTGACAGTAACTGATGGAGTGAGCATAGAACCAGTGATGTTACAGGCCAAGTCAGAAGGAATTTTAGAGGTAGATGATGGGGTACCAATTATAATTATCTCTGTCTTGTCCATGTTAAGCTTAAGACAATTTGAATTAAGTCATGCTTTCATTTCATCAACACAATCAGAAATTTTGTCAATTTGGGGGTCGAAAGATGGTCTACAAGTTGTATAAATCTGAATATCATCAGCGTAGAAATGGTAGCTGAGGCCATGGTGGTGTAATATCTGACCCAGCGGTAATATATATGATAAATAACAGTGGTGCAAGCACAGATCCCTGGGGACACCTTGCTTCACGGGGGCAGTGGGAGATCTAGAATTCTGGATTGAGATGTAAAATTGTCTGTCATGGAGGTAAGAGGAGAACCAGGAGAGAGCCGAACCAGAAATACCCAAATCAGAAAGACGAGTGATGAGTAACTCATGGGCGATTGTGTGAAAGGCAGAGCTGAGATCAAGTAACAGAAGTATAGAGAGAGAACCTGTGTCAGAGGAGAGTAATAAGTAATTCACTACCTTTACTAGGGCAGTTTCAGTTTTGTGGAAGGGGCGGAACCCAGATTGGAAAGGTTCAAACATATCATTAGCTATTAGGAAAGACCGAAGCTGGGTAGCAACAGTGCTCTCCAGTAATTTAGCAATAAAGGGCAGATTTGAAATTGGGCAGTAGTTCGATAAGACAGTGGGATCAAGATTGGGTTTTTTAAGAACCAGAGTGATCACAGCCATTTTAAGTGGGTCTGGAAATGAAGCCATGGCAAGAGATGCATTAATGAGATGAGAAATGGGTGCAGAAATAACAGAATGACATATTTTCAGGAAAGAAGAAGGAGCATGATCTAATTGACAAGTAGAGGAGCTTGATCTTAATATGAGCTGGAGAGTGGAGAGTGAGGTAGTAGGAGAGAAACATGAGAGGGAGTGACCAGAGACAATCGGCTCAAATCTAAACTTCGCATTACTGAGAAATTCCTGGTGGACAGCAGTTGACTTATCCAAAATATATTTTAAGAAGGAGCTATAGCATTCATCAGAACTTACAGCATCATGAGATGAGGGTTTACTAAGAGTATTAATCAAGTTGAATAATGTCCTTGGCCTGTTACTAGATTTGTTAATTATATCCGAAATGTAATTAGAATGGGTTGAGTGCCAGGCTAATTTGTATTTGTTAAGATGTTCTTGAAAAGCTAGATAATGAACAGTAAGACCAGTTTTCCTATAAAGACGCTCAAGCCGTCGACCAGAAGCTTTGAGAATACGAAGTTCAGGAGTAAACCAGGGAGATGCACGAGTGGTTCAATAATGAAGACACCTGGTACCACACTCTAATCAGCTAATTAACTCAAAACACCTGCAAAGGCCTTTAAATGGTCTCTCAGTCTAGTTCTGTAGGCTACACAATCATGGGGAAGACTGCTGATTTAACAGTTGTTCAGAAGATGACCATTGACACCTTGCACAAGAAGGGCTAGACACAAAAGGTCATTGCAAAAGAGGCTGGCTGTTCACAGAGCTCTGTGTCCAAGCACATTAATAGAGAGGCGAAGGGAAGGAAAAGATGTAGTAGAAAAAAGTGTACAAGCAATAGGGATAACTGCACCCTGGAGAGGATTGTGAAACAAAACCTATTCAAAAATGGGGGGGAGATTCACAAAGAGTGGACTGCAGTAGGAAGTCAGTGCTTCAAGAACCACTATGCACAGACATATGCAAGACATGGGTTTCAGCTGTCGCATTCCTTGTGTCAAGCCACTCGTGAACAACAGACAGCGTCAGAAGAGTCTCGCCTGGGCTAAAGACAAAAAGGACTGGACTGCTGCTGAGTGGATTTTGCATTTCCTTTGGAAATCAGGGTCCCAGAGTTTGGAGGAAGAGAGGAGAGGCACAGAATCCAAAGCCTGGTGCACAAACTCTGTTACTGTTGGGAGACACTGCTCAGCTAACCTAGAGTTTCTCATGGTTAAATATAGACCGTTTTATCTGCCACGGGAGTTCACTTCCACCATTATAACTGCAGCTTACATTCCCCCGGATGCTGATGCCAAGCTTCTCATGAACGAACTTCATGCGGCCATCAGTAAACAACAGACTGCTCACCCGGAGGCTGCATTTATTGTTGTGGGAGATTTTAATCACTCAGACTTAAAGACAGTACTCCCCAAATTTCACCAGCATGTTTCCTGTCACACCAGAGGAAACAAAACTTTGGACCATGTCTATACAAACATGGCTGAAGCTTACACCGTGACCCCCCTCCCCCACCTGGGTCAATCTGATCACCTTTCTTTGTTCCTCACCCCCAAGTATTCACCCCTCATCAATCGTGTGAAGCCATCAGTGAGGACCATCAAAGTGTGGCCTGCGGGGGCAGACTCCACACTCCGGGACAGGTTTCAAGACACAGACTGGAATATGTTTGCTTCTCAGGCCAGCCGTGGCTTTCATACGGACATAGACAGCTACACCTCCTCTGTACTGGATTACATCAACATCACCATAGACAGTGTTACAACCCAGAAGCAGATCACTACATACCCAAATCAGAAGCCATGGATGAGCAAGGAAGTGCGCCTCCTGTTGAAGTCACGCAACACTGCCTTCAGCTCAGGTGACGCACAGGCCTACAGCACATCCAGGGCAAATCTGAAGAGGGGCATCAAAAAGGCCAAGCACTGTTACAAACTAAAGCTAGAGGAGCACTTTTCCAACTCTGATCCTCGACGCATGTGGCAGGGCATCCAGGCCATCAGCGACTACAAACCCAGCCATTCCACCCCCGTAGCCACAGATGCTGTCTTCCTGAATGAGTTTAATGACTTTTATGCTCGCTTTGAGAGAGATAATAAGGAAACTGCCACCAAGCTCACACCCGTAGATGACCACCCGACCGTCACACTCACCTCCTCAGTTGTCTACACGGCACTGAGCCGGATCAACGCACGAAAGGCTGCTGGACCAGACGGCATCCCCGGTCGTGTACTTAGGGCATGTGCAGAGCAACTCACTGGGGTCTTTACGGATATTTTCAACCTGTCCCTCGTCCAAGCTGCTGTTCCTGCATGCTTTAAATCCACCTCCATTGTGCCAGTGCCAAAACACTCTAGCCCAACGTGCCTGAATGACTACCACCCTGTAGCACTCACACCTATTGTTATGAAGTGCTTTGAGCGGCTGGTCCTGGCTCACCTAAAGGACTCCCTTCCGTCCACACTGAACCCATACCAGTTTGCCTACCGCAGCAATAGGAGCACAGAGGATGCTGTCTCCATAGCACTGCCCTCTGTACTTTCACACTTGGACAATAAAAACACTTATGCTCGATTGCTGTTTGTTGACTTCAGCTCTGCATTCAATACTGTCATCCCTTCCAAGTTAATCACCAAACTTGGGAAACTGGGCATTAACACCTCCATTTGCAACTGGATTATGGACTTTCTGACAAACAGACCTCAGCTTGTTAGGTCAGGCCACATCTGCTCCACCACCATCACACTTAACACTGGCGTACCACAGGGCTGTGTTCTGAGCCCCTTTCTCTACTCCCTCTTCACACTCGACTGCAGGCCGGTGAATGGATCTAATGCTATCATTAAGTTTGCAGATGATACTACAGTGATTGGTCTCATGAGCAACAACGATGAGACTGCCTACAGGGAGGAGGTTCAGCACCTGGCCACATGGTGCTCAGACAACAACCTGCTCCTTAACACCTCCAAGACAAAGGAGCTCATCGTGGACTTCAGGAAGGAGAGAGGAGGCACACATGACCCCATCCACATTAACGGGATGGCTGTTGAGCGTGTCTCCAGCTTTAAGTTCCTGGGGACCCATATTTCGGAGGACCTGTCCTGGACCACTAACACCTCCAGCCTGGTCAAGAAGGCTCACCAGCGCCTCTTCTTCCTGAGGACCCTGAAGAAGAACCAACTGTCTTCAGCTATCCTGGTGAACTTCTACCACTGCGCAGTAGAGAGCATCCTAACCAACTGTGTCACAGCCTGGTATGGGAGCTGCTCTGTTGCAGAGCGCAAGGCACTGCAGCGGGTGGTGAAACCGCCCAACGCATCACAGGGACTCCACTTCCATCCATGGAGGACATCCAGAGGAAACGCTGTCTGCGTCGAGCTCGCAGCATTCTTAAGGACTTCTTTCACCCCGCCCACAGACTGTTTTCTCTCTTGCCTTCCGGCAGGCGCCTCACATGCCTCCGGACAAGGACCAGCAGACTGAGAAACAGCTTTTTTCCCAGAGCTGTCTGCCTATTGAACTCTACCCCCGCTGATTCCACAACCCCCTCATATACCTCTAACTTATGCTGCTAAATTGTTTTGTTTATTGCACTACATGCCTGTCAAGCACACGACTGGACTGTCTACACATGTACTACATGTTTACTTGCTCTATTGGACTATTACACATACACCGCATCATTTGCACTCCAGTACTATGTACTAATGTTACTTGCACTACTGGACTATTACACATATACCTCATCATTGCACTCCAGTACTATGTACTGAATACTGCAATAACTCATCTACTGCACTGTTTACTTGAACTTAATAGCTGCTGTCCATAATTTATGCACACTTTATATTCATTTGCACTACTGTTCTGTATAGTCTAATTTATATTCTACATATCCATCAGTAAATTTCTGTTTTTAGTAAATAGCCATCTGTATATAATAGTACATAGTTCATAGTACATATTACTCATTACTAGGGTTGGGTACTGAAACCCGGTGCCAATATATCATCTGAGTGAAAGACAGTTTTGGTGCGCGCGCTCTCTCTCTCTGCATCTGTATATAATGTTCATTGTACATTCCCACTTGTAAATTCTTTATAATTTTTGCTTTATCCTGTATTTATGCACAACTATATATCCTGCACTTGCTTATTGCACTTCTGGTTAGACCTAAACTACATTTCGTTGCCTTGTACTTGTACATGTGTAATGACAATAAAGTTGAATCTAATCTAATCTAATCTATTGTATAGCAATTTGGAGCGTTAAAATATTAACATTAAACCACATTAGTCTGAAGATTTGTAAATGAAAGTAATTATAAAGCAAATTGATAAAATTGCAAATGATACAACTAACAGTTTCCAAATATATGTGATATTACCTGAGAGATAGGATAGAAAAGAGAGAACGTTTATATAAAGAAGCAGAGCAAGAGAAGTGCCAGAGCTCTTGTAAAGAAGCTTCCAGGTTGAAGAAAAAGAGAAAAGACCCAGAGCATACAGTATCTTACATTTCCTTATAATCCTTTCCATGACCATGTGTCTAAACCTAACATGATACATTCAAATTGACCAATCAGGACTACATTTAACCCCCACTGTACTGGACCCACAATAAACAAACATTATATTTAAATTTACATTTATGCATTTGGTAGACCCTTTTATCCAAAGTGACTTATATTGCATTATAGCTACTAAACATTTGTTTCTAAGTATGTGCAATCACTGGGATTGAACCCATGACCTTGGCATTGCTAGTGTGATGCCCCAATTGATGGTTTGTCACAATTGATGTAACTAATATTGTTTTGACATGGGTAAATGTATGAAGAGAATGGTAATTATGCTAGACCGACAGAGGGCGCTATCTGAGTGCAGTGTGTTGCGATGCGTCCGCTGGGCGTCAGAGAATAACCCAGCGAGACGAGAGCTGATCACACGCACATTGGTGGTATGTCTTTATTTCCCATTCTCCAGGTTAGTAAACTGTTTTATATATGTTAATCTTAACAGATGATGAAAGAGTATATGTTAGCGTATATCGAGCGTTGAAGATGGATTAGTTTTGACATATATTTGTATGTTTAATCACTAAATCAAGCTGCGGTGTTCATCCGCCATTGAAGTGTTGAAGTGCATGTTTGTTTTGCGTAAGTGATGACTGAAGGTGAACTTATTTGATTATGTTTGTATAACTGTTCATACAATGTTTAGTTACTACAAAAATGCATGCGTGCTATTTGAAAAGGGTTAAACATTCGGTAAATGTTATCTTTTGATATGTAATCTTTTGAGTCCGCTCATGCCACATGAGGCCAGAGAGCATGTGAATATGCAATTGAGTGACACAGCGATTGGCTGATGGACAGATCTATGTGAGAATGAAACAGTGGAAATGTATACAAAAGAGCAATTTTTTGTGACAGAATGTATGCTTTAACAAATGTTTGTGTTAATGTGAATATTTTGGAAAAAAGAGAAAATGACCCAGCGAGACGAGAGCTGATCACACGCACATTGGTGTTATGTCTTTATTTCCCATTCTCCAGTGATTACAGAGTGATTGCAGATGCAGATGCACTACAGTTCTTGGGGGCTCGTCCAGGATCAGCGCCACCTGCTGGAGGAGTCTGATTCCAAAAGAATCCAAAGACCGGTTTGTTGTGGATCCCTGCTTGGAACCTTGCTGTTGATCGAGTGTCCGGTTACAGAGGTTCGGAGGTTGTTACAATTGAAAACGAGAGAAGAAGTCTGGTAAGAGAGATCAGAAAAGCATTTTGTGAGCTGTGTGCTGATGATCTCCTTCTGATTGCTAAAAACGGTATGGCTGTGTTATTAGGTTTAAAGCGACAACGAGTAACTTCTGCTCACTGTTGCCCCACGTGGTTGATAAGCGGAACTGTCTGCTTTCAGTGTCGTTAAAACTGTCACAAAGATTTCCCGCTGGCAGCTCAATACACGTGAGTTTGTTTACAATGCTGACGGACCCGGCGGACCCAGATACGTCGTTCAAACTATGTCCACCGATCAGGTAAAGTAGCCTGTGTTACCATATGTTCTTCGTAAATCAGTTTACATTTGTCTGTGTCGTTTCACCATATTTAAAAACTATAATGTCAACAAAGAACGGTAAGTTAGCCTAGTTTTTTTGCTTGCATAGTTAGTCTCATGTATGTACCTCGCGTATGTAGCATTGTTTGCAAAGGGTATCATTTGTATAATATATTGAAATGTCCACAAAATCATCTATCATGCAACAATGTCCGTAGTAGCCTATACAGCGTACATTGTCATAAGTAAAATATGTAATATCTACACTCAACCCGCTATGAAAACAGCGAATAGCATGTAACGTTACATGTACATTATATATATATATATATATAAAATGATAACATTGGCCTACTCAACGACTGATCTGTTCAACAATTACGTGTTTTTACTGGTCTGAAAAAAAGGAATCTGCAACTTTTTACAACAACACGTTTATTGTGGTTTTATTGGTCTTCATTGACAAGCACTACACACATTCATGACGAGACACGACAACATGCTAGCTATCAACACCGGCAACAATATATTATCTCTCTGCTACTTTACGGTAATAAAGTGTGAACCGGTGGTGCGCCAATGACACAGACTACATTTACATTTATGCATTTGGCAGACGCTTTTATCCAAAGCGACTTAAATTATATTGTACTATACATTTGTACATTTTTTTTGTATAGTAAGCAAGTGGGGGTTAGGTGCCTTGCTCAAGGGCACCTCAGCCGTTACCCGCCAGACCTGAGAATCGAACCAGCAACCTTCTGATCATGAGTCCAACTCTCTAACCACTGGGCCACGACTGCCCTAATAACTAATAACAAATACATTCAAAAGTACAGGAGAGTAACCAAAAATGTACAAATAACACTTACGAATCCAGAAGCAGGACCGCTAGGTCTCCATCCGTTTTGCAACCTGTTGCCCCTTGCAGCTCGCGCCACCGAGTGTAAGCCCGTCCGATATTAATTCGTGACCGGCCTCGTGTCCGATCACTCTCTTGCTTTCTTTTCTTTGCTTCCTCCGACAAAACCCTCTTTGTTTTTTTGCTGGGTCAGCCATGGATACTTTTACTGTTTGCTCTGCTGTTCGCTAACTGAGTTCCCAGGCAACGAGTAAAACATGTGACGTGTGATGTATGCCTTAAAGCAGGGGTAGGCGGGGCTTGTACCGACCCGCACCCCAAAAGTTACATGTGTGATTTCATTCGATAGGAGGCTGCTTAGGTATCAGCAACAGGAAAATTCGTACAGTTACAAGTTGTCCAACCACTAAAATAATTTCAGAGACATTATTTTATGGTTGAAAAGTTACTCGTTGTCGCTTTAAAAGACACAATCACACAGATCACCCAATCTCAACACATAGCAGCTCACAAAGATAAAACACATGGGACAAGTTCAGTGCCAGTTCAGAAAATTCAGATTACCCAACACCTCACACAAATGCAAATCCCAGTCTTGCACACACAACTGATGCCCACACAGACACTGCAGACACTGAATATCAACAGATGCTAAATATGTATGAGGAGCTTGGCAAGAAGATTCAAGTCATGAATCCTTACAGCATGGCCCCACACTCCAGCTCTCTCCCCTCTCCGTTTCAGACTTACCATGCTCCTGGTAGTACAGATGAACAAATGTTGAGAAGAGAACTGCCATACATCTCACGAAGAGAGTCTAAAGTTCACAGAGATCAGATTGGTGATGCTTCCTCAGAGCTTAGTTTCAACAACTTATGCAGACAAATAGAAGAAGGGATGAACGAACATTTCAGCGAAAGTGAAATCACCAAAGGGGAACTGAAAATCACAAAACCCGGTCACTTCAAAGAAATGCTAATGGAAAAAGAAGATTTGACCGTCCAAGAGTTAAAAGGGCTGCTGCAGTCTCACTTAGGTGATAAAAGTAGCACTGAGCTGTTTCAAAACTTGATGTGTGCCCATCAAGGGGAGAATGAAAATGCACAACAATTTCTTTATCGTGTCATTGGCCTTAAACAAAAGATTCAGTTTGCTTCCAAACACAGCACTGCAGAGATAAGCTATGATGCCAAGACGATTCAAGAAGTATTTCTTCACACAGTTTGTCAGGGATTGGGGCCCAAACACAGTGAGCTTCGACGTGAGTTTAAACAACTTGTTGCTGCAGGAGATGTGACCGATGACATGCTTCTCAGATGGCTTGTAAGGGTTACAAGTGAGGAAGAAGAAAGACAGCATCGCCTGCAGTCACTGCCATGACCTAATGTCACTCACGCCCGTAGTGCGTGCTACCAGGGGTTCATGGCCGAGGGATCAAGACATGTGACAGCATTTGTGACTCCTTGGGGCCTATTCGAATGGGTAAGGATACACTTCTGCCTATTTATCGCACTGGCCACTTTTCAGCGGAGTATGGAAAAAATGTTGGATTCAATCCGCGACGAGTGTTGCCTACCTTACTTAGACGATGTGCTATGCTTCGCCAAAGCCTTCCAAGAACATGTCGAGAAGTTGCAGATAGTGTTCAGAGTTCTTCGACAATATGGAGTTAAGCTACGACCCGCCAAGTGTGAGTTATTTAAGCAAGAGGTCAGATATCTGGGTCGCCTTGTGTCGGCCGATGGAGTAAGAGTGGACCCAACAGATCTGGAGGCAGTGAGAATACTACGGGACAGAACACCCCAAAACGTTCTTCGCCTTGTAGGGTTCCTGAGCTACTACCAAAGTTACATCCAAGTAGTGTTGCTTTCGTCAACGAACATTATGACTAAATATCGTCGTCAACGAACCTTTATCACATGACGAAAATGAGATGCATGGTAAATGCTGGTCATGTGACGATGACTATAATTAAATGAATAATGCAATATTGTTGACAAATAAAAACGAGACAAAATGTGGTTTACAAAATAAAAACTTTTCTAAAATGTCTCTTCATTTTCGTTGACCAAAACAAGACGAAATTATACGTTATAAAGTTTTTTTGTCTCGTTTAGTTGCGTTATCTATTTTGAAATATTGCGCTATTATACTAATAGATCAGTGGCTGCATCAGGTCACGCTGCACAGAAGCAGGTGACGTCACTTCCTCAAGCACCACTCGCGGCATTATTTAGACGAGTTAAGAAAGTTAAGTCAGGGACCAATGGCCGGCCACCCAGGTTCGCCTTTGGGAGAAAAAGAAGAAACGACATTTGGAAAAACTTTCATTACATAGAAGTGGAAAAGAAAACGGAATGTGTTGTGGATAAAGATGGGGAGAAATGCGTCCACAAAATCGCAGGAAAAAACACCA
The DNA here is from genome assembly GCA_026939265.1 of Oreonectes daqikongensis. Classification (NCBI taxonomy): domain Eukaryota; kingdom Metazoa; phylum Chordata; class Actinopteri; order Cypriniformes; family Nemacheilidae; genus Oreonectes; species Oreonectes daqikongensis. The sequence goes on along the minus strand of JAOTQM010000446.1, from coordinate 564,567 downwards.
CGAACCTTAAGAGACATCTCAAGGCATTCCATAATGAAATTGAGGTAAATCAAGACATTAACGTAACGTTACTTTCTATTTTAGAAATCTCATGCCAAGTCATGAGGCTGTAGTTAATGTGTCTCATTTTAACATTAGATTTAGACGTTAGCCACTTAAGCTGAAAACAACTGAGACAAACGTGTGTGACTAGCCTGCGTGCGTGTGTGTTATTTGTTTGTGAGAGAGTGTAAAGTGTGAGTGTGTGCGTGCGTGCGTGCGAGTGTTAAGTGGGTTCTTAGTTCTAACCTGACTGACTGACTCCATGTGTACTAAGCATCTCTTGTTGGCCAAATACTGTAGCTAGTTTTGTCATTCACATAGCAATCACACTGAACTGAATTTGGCATCAACAACATGACTTTGAATACATTTAATCAAATAGTATTGTCATTAACATGCCTGCCGAGACTACTGCTTAGACTACTTCTGTTTTGATTATGTAGACTATTTTTCTTTTACGGACAGTCAAGTCACTCACTCAGAGGTTGATTAAATATGGTAAAAATCATAGCAAGGATTTATGCTACTTAATATTTACAACATTTAGATTTTCCAGAGGCTGCATCTGTCCTGACATTGTATCTATTCCTGTGCTAGATTCCAGAAATAAAACCAGTGAAGCAAGTCTCACCCAAGAAGATGGACAAGCCAACTAGTGCTCAGGATTTCTTTGCCACAAGGAGGTACAACGACAACTCCCCAGAGCAACAGTGTGCAGTGGATAGGCTGCACAGGACTCCCAGCACGAATTGTCGAAGATGAGGAGTTCATCACCATGATGGAAAAAAAGGACAAAAAGTTCAAATCAACAAAACAAACAAACCTGGCCACAGCACGCAGAATTACTACAGGGTTGGATATTTGAACTAAAAAGGGGCTTACATCATCCTCTCCTGAACCTGAAGGAGATGGTTCACCCTCACACCGCAGGAGTGAATGGAAGAATGGCGGATCCCCAGAGAGAAGGTCCTCACAACAATTACTGACAATGGTAGCAATATGGTGGCTTCGTTCCACACACGCAGAAGTTGACACAACTTCTGAAGAGGACTCCGATATGGAGCACGACAATGCCAATGGTGACTATGAGCATCAGGAAGGGGAGGATGGCAGGTAAAGTATGTATGTGTATAAAACTATGCTATTAATTCAGAATCAGCTTTATTAATATTTTTGCATAAACAAACAAGGAATTTGACTCACTATATAAAATATGTAACTGGTCATATAGTTTTATGAATTAAACAATAATTCCATAGAAAGTTAAACGAATAAAAATATGCTATTAATTCATTCAGCATTTATGAAACTGGTCATGATTTAATTTCATATACATAAAAGAACTCATAGGAACTTAACTACTGGAACTATTTTATTTGGTTCAATAATGTAAGGGCTAAAATGGTTAAATTTGTACATTTTTTATTATTATTTCCATGTAGATACAACTACGGAGCCATAGAGAGGACCCCATGTGTGGTTCACACCGTACAGCTTGTAGTGAATATGGTCCAGACGGAACCCCCAATCCGAAGGCTGTTGGAGAAAGTGAGGCACTTGGTGAACAAATTTAGGAAGTCATCTGTTGCCACAGAGCGGCTGCTGCAGAAATGTGCTCTGGTTCTGGTAAAAGACTGTCCCACCAGGTGGTCAAGTTGCTTTGCTATGATTTCACGCTGTCTTGAAGTCAAGGAGCACCTCACAGCTGTGGCTGAGTCCATGGGCTGGGACAGCCTGCAGCTCAGTGAAGATCGGGATGCTGAGAGACCTTCTTCTGCCATTTGCGGAGCACACTAAGTCGCTTGAAAGTGATATTCACTCACTTTCCCTTGTTGTGCCAGCACTCCTGGATCTCAAAAACCACCTGTCGGAGTTCTCGTTTGCACATGGGCGAACCTACAAAGATGCAGCTACTCTGGCTCAGAAGATGCTGTCCAGCATGGATAAGCGCTTTAGTGTGTTTCTTGACGTAACAGCTGACAACTTCTCACCACTTCCTGCAGCAGCATGCTTTGTGGACCCTTGTGTAGCTGAAACTCTTCTGGATGATGACAACGAAGTACAGAATCTTGTCAGAAAGGCAGAGGACTACATTGCTCATCTTGTGCCACAAAGAGTGCAAGTATGAGAAGAGCAGTTGACCGATGATGAGCAAGTCGCAAATGAGGGTACAGAGGCTCCAGAGTCAACCCCTGCAAAATGGCATAGATTTAAGTTCTTCAGTGCTAATCATCCATTGAGGCCTAAGACGGCCAAGACAACAAACATTAGGCAGGAGATAAGGACAAACAGAGCTGGAAAGAACATCTGCCAAAGGCGATCCATGCCTACAACTGTACCAAACACTAGTCGACAGGGTATTCTTCTTTCTACCTAATGTACGGTCTCCCCACGACTCCCAATCGACCTACTGTTTGGACTGGTGCAGGAGGAAAGATTCACCAACCCGCATGAGTACGCTGAACGTTGGGCAGACCGGATGGCTGAAGCCTACAGGATTGCCGCAGAGAGCAGTGAGCAGAGGAGTTTTCAAAATAAAGAATACTACGATCAGAAAGCCAAATGCATCATTTTGAGACCTGGAGACAGGGTCTTGGTAAGGAATTTGAGTCAGAGGTGGTCCAGGAAAGCTGCGTTCGTATTGGGAGCCCATCATCTACATAGTGAAAGAGCAGTTAGGTGACAACTTTGTGTTCCAGGTACACCCTGAAAAAGATGAACGCAATATTCGAACCTTACACCGAAATCATCTCCTACTGGTGAATGACTTACCAACACCAGAGAGTTTGAACCCAAAGAAACAGGAAGCACTAAAGAGCAAATAAGAGTATAAGAGTTGGAAGAAGAGGAGAGATCTAGCTCAGATGAAGAGGAAGGATATTATTGTAGAGGAACAAGCAATCCAGAACATTCAGGATTTGGAAGAGGAGATTCAGATAATGGACTGTGTCAGAGAGGACTGAGTGGATCCTGCAATATGGAGAGAGAGAGTGCACCCATAACTTACCCAGGAGAAACATTGGAACATACCTCATGGGCAGTTGTGGCCTAATGGTTAGAGAGTCGGACTCGTAACCAGAAGGTTGCTGGTTCGATTCTCAGTACCGGCAGGTAACAACTGACGTGCCCTTGAGCAAGGCACCTTACCATTTGCTCCCCGGGCGCTGCAGTGCTCACTGCCCACTGCTCCCGGTGTATGTGTGTTCACGATTGAAGTGTGTGTGTTCACTATTCACTGGTTGGGTTAAATGCAGAGGTCACATTTCGGGTATGGGTCGCCATATCTGACAAATAGGTCACAAAAAAAAATGATGCTTACCTGCCAGTGGATAATGTACATGCAGAGAGTCTGAAACCAGAACAAAGTATGGAGTCAGAAGGCGGAAGGCCACAGGAAGAGCAAGCCACTGAGGACCCAGAGAAAGAGCCACTGCAACGGGAACCCTGTGAACCAAGCAGACGGTCACTCTGTCAGGAAGGAGACCTACCCAAAGAATGACTTACCTATACCTTGGCCAACCTGTATTCCAAACACTACCTACAGCCACAGACCACTACCACTACCCTAGCCACTACACTAGTCACAGACACAATTCAATCACTTCCATTTATACCTACACCTGCACATACATGGGTAGGCTATATGAATAATTCATATCAGGTAGTGCCTGTTACAGTTATGATGCCAAGTTATTAAAATTGTTTATGTATAAATATGAATATACTAACAAATAGAGTTTCACCATCTGTGGTGGGAGAGTGTGATGCCCCAATTGATGGTTTGTCACAATTTATGTAACTAATAGGCCTATTGTTTTGACATGGGTAAATGTATGAAGAGAATGGTAATTATGCTAGACCGACAGAGGGCGCTATGTGAATGCAGTGTTTTGCGATGCGTCCGATGGGCATTAGAGAATAACCCAGCGAGACGAGAGCTGACATTGGTGTTATGTCTTTATTTCCCATTCTCCAGTGATTACATGAAGACTGCTGGGAACATTTAACTGTCAGCCGATGCAGAGGTCCTGTGCCCACTACAATAGTGCCATGCTCTACCCACTGAGCTGCAGGAAAGTCTATGTAGTAAGTCTGGGACGACACTTGGATGGCATGCATAAATTAATGGTGTGAGATTTTTTTATTTTCAGGTAAACTATTCCTTTATGACTGCATTACAGAAAAAGGTTTGGGGATGTCAGGACTCAGTTTAATCAGTTTTAAAAGATAAGTGTTATTAGTAGTGTTGGCATTCGAAAAATCAATTACATTTCTGGAATCTTAAAGGCGGGGTGACCGATCTCTAAAAATGGCTGTTGTTATTTGATATTAACAACAAAATGCACTACTATGCAACAAGAACACGCCTCTTCCTGCTCCGCTCTCAAACATGCTGTTCAATGCGAGCATTCCCTCACTTCCCTCTGTCAATAAGCGGACACGCCCCTTACTGCTGATTGGCTACAAGTTTGTTTGCTACACCCTGCCTTTAAGGTTAGAAAACGGATACTTGATATAAAATGTACATGTCAATTCTTCTTATCAATTCCTGTGTGCACATTTTCAGAAATCTGCATGTGTTAACTTGTGATCTGCTAATATCTCAATGTAAGCCCTTAAAAAAAGTATATCTGTGGGATAATTACCTGTTAATGTTCATTGTTGTCTTACCTGGATATTGCTCACTTGTTTACTCAACTGTCTTAATGCAGTGGATATCTGTTCAATAAACTGTGTTGTGCACCTTACCCTCAATCTGCCCGTGGTCTCAGTGTGACAGGGTTAGGTGAAAATTTTACTTTTGAAATGAGTAATGAGTAGTGTTGGGGTTTTATTCGATACCGGTGCTAAATCGATACTTTTAAAAAGGTAGCAGTGCCTAAATGGTGCCTAAATCGATACTTTTAAAAAGGATATTAGATAATATTAAAGAACAATATATTAAATTAAAAAACATTTAAATCATTTTAAAATAACACAATGTAAATGTGAAATGAGCATGCACACTAACATTGGCAGAAAGATGTTTGTGTTTACGGTTTACCTTTTTTTACAAACTAAATGCTCAACATATAGCCTAGTTGTATTAAATATAGGCAGAAAATGCATTGAATATTCCATATACAGAAAACCTTCAAGGGTAAATTAAATGAACATTATTTTAAAAACAGACAGCATGTAGGCTATAATGAATACGTATAAGCATAAACATGCAGTCAGTGTTAAAAGCTTGACAGACTGATGTCTAGAGATCAGACTAACAGGTGCTATAAGGTTTTAAGTAGCACTTTCACTCTGTCTCTCTCGTCTTTCTTGTCAAATGCGTTACTGTGTTATGAACGAGTTCCACGGCACGCCGCACGCACAACATGGATTTTAAAGACGCGCAACAGTTTTATTGTGATCGCTTGAATTACAGGCACATTATCTGCATGTCGAATTAATGTTAGTTTGAAGTTAAACACTGCGGCAGGTGATGAATGCCAAACTGGCCACGATGGAGGCAGAGAGAGAGAGCGCGCGCACCAAAACTCACTCAGATGATATATTGGCACCGGGTTTCAGTACCCAACCCTAGTAATGAGTAATATGTACTATGAACATTATATACAGATGGCTATTTACTAAAAACAGAAATTTATTGATGGATATGTAAAATATAAATTAGACTATGCAGAACAGTAGTGAAATGAATATAAAGTGTCCATAATTATGGACAGCAGCTATTAAGTTAAAGTAAACAGTGCAGTAGATGAGTTATTGCAGTATTCAGTACATAGTACTGGAGTGCAAATGATGAGGTATTGTTATGAATCCGTCTGTCTCCGATGCTCCTGCTCGCCAACTGAGAGAACGGTCCCCAGAATACTAGGGGACTACACTTCCCAGCACCCCTTGCGGTGCTGATTACCACACCTGACGCTCATCATCCGGGTTATAAATACACCACTCTGCCAGAACTTCAGTGCGAAGTCTTGTTACTGCCCCGGCGTACATCTCTGAACGATTGTGAATTATATTTGGATTGTTTTGGTGTTTGATCTTGGACTGCTCTTTGGATTTACGAACTTTGCTGCCTGCCTTGACCCCTGCCTGGATTTGGATTTACGAACTTTGCTGCCTGCTTTGACCCCTGCCTGGATTTGGATTTATGAACTTTGCTGCCTGCTTTGACCCCTGCCTGTATTTGGATTTACGAACATTGCTGACCGTCTCGAACTTTGCCTGGTATTGTTGTGCATGATATCTGCCTGCCCTGACCCCTGCCTGGATTTGGATTTATGAACATTGCTACCTGTCACGAACTTTCCCTGTTATTGTTGTGTGTAATATCTGCCTTTCCGTTGTTCCGGCTCGTTTTACATTACCCTGTGTGTGTGTGTGAACATTGTGCAATAAAGCCGCTAATGGATCCTCATGTGTCAGCCTCGGCATCTTCGTTACAGGTATATGTGTAATAGTCCAGTAGTGCAAATAACATTAGTACATAGTACTGGAGTGCAAATGATGAGTATAATATAAATAGTCCGGTAGAGCAAGTAAACATGTAGTACATGTGTAGACAGTCCAGTCGTGTGCTTGACAGGCCTGTAGAGGATTTGTATTATAGAAGTGGTGTACGCGTGTCATATCCTGCCCAGTGCTTAATTTGTAAATTCCGAGGTGCCGGAACAAGGGGGCGTGGCAGATCCGGCAAGGTAGTGGGTGGGGAAAAGTAATGTAATGTGCAATCTTTGTGCGGTTTTCTATTCTACTATTTAGATGTTTTGAAAATGCGCATAAGAAATGGATACGGACATGCAAAAATCTCAGAACTATCAAAAAAGTTTAACTTGCTAGACGCAAATTCGCACGTTAAGGTGATGGAAATTGTTTATTGTCATAACGACGATGTTGTGAATATTTGTGCATGTAAAATGCCAAAAACACAACTCTCAACATTTGTGTAGAATTCAGAAGTTTAACGTTAAACTCCATACTCATTAGTCATTTTGTGTGCGAAATTATATTATCATATTAAGCATCGTTAATCATCCGTTTATTGTATTTCATCTTATGCGAATTCGCAGCATTTGTCCAACAACACAAATATGTCTCTCTGAAGTTTCCATCACGACAAGTTTCTTTCAATTATATAATGCGAAGCATGATGTCAGGAAACTAGAACTATATATGAATTCATTTTCAAACCATGGGTCGCGAGACTTCAAGACTTGGGTCGATGTTTTAAAGGGATAGTTCACTCAAAAATAAAAATTCTGTCATCATTTAGTCACCTTTGAGTTGCCCCAAATCTGTTTACATTTCATTGTTCTGATGAACACAGAGAAAGATATTTAAAAAATGCTTGTGACCAAACAGTAGGTGGACCCAATTGACTACCATAGTAGGAAAAAATACTTTGAAATTTATTTTGTTCTGTTGAACACAAAATGAGATATTTTGAAGAATGTAAGACAGCAAAATGTTCGGGGGCTCCTTTGTCTACTATTGTTATTTTGCTATGGTAGTCAATGGGGTCCACCAACTGTTTTGTCACAAGCATTCATCCAGATATCTTTCTCTGTGTTTAACCAAACAAAGACATTTATACAGATTTGGAACAACTCGAGAGTGAGTAATTCATGACAGAATTAAAATTTTTGGGTGAACTATCACTTTAAGGAAAATAGACGCAATTTTCCCCATAAAATCATAGTCTAAAATGAATAAATACGTGGACTTTTTGACAATTAACAGATTAACAAAACGAAAGGAAAAAGCTGTGCCAATATGCTGCAGAATTTGGTTCAGTTTGTGAGGCGCAGCGCTCCACAAATAAGTTCAAGGAAAGGAGATGACAGAGCGCTTGCAAAAGCGCAATGTTCTGATAAAAAACCTCCAAAACCTGGCATGGATAACAAGTATTTAATTTATTACTTACCATTTTATACTTAAATGGGATACAGAATTTTGACCCCCCCCGCCGGATTACGACTCCCCTCATTGAAATTGCTGGGGATTGGCTAATCCTAACCCCTCCCTCCCTAACCCTAATGTTAGTGGGGAATGGGGGAGTCATAATTTGGCAGGAGTCATTTTTCGGCACAACAACGGCTTGTTCCGGCACAAATTGAGCCCTGGTCCTGCCCTTCTTACCTAGTAAATTCCTAGAGTCCTGTGGGCATGGATCATGACAGTGCCGAGTCTGTGTTTATGTTTTGTGTGGAAGCGCGTGGCCAAGGGGGTATTCCAGAAAGCTGGTTATGTGACATACCTGGGTATGTTTGAGGATAAGCGACCGGATAACCTCAGCTTTCGGTTCCAAAATAGAAGGTAACTTTCAGGGTATGTAAGTAACCATAGCAACTCACTCTCTGAAGATAACCTGCTCCGGGGCAGGTTATGTTCCAGGGTTAGTTCATTTTAAGGAAACGTTACTAAGCTTCAGAGGTTGTCTGCGCATATGTGCTCTTTTGATGAGCGTCAAGTGGGCGTGGAAGCACAGATTACGTATAATATTATATAATTTAACAGTATTACCATGATTACATTTCCAGTCACACCCATTGCAACAACAATTTATTCTAATTTTATGATTTGTAACCTTTTAAAATAAAATAATCTTTAAATAAAATAATGTGAGCTGTTCCTAATAAATTTAAGGCTTCATGAGTTTACACAGAATTACTTTTAATTATGTTTATTATTAAATCTCTAAATATAATTGATTCAAGATTTAAAGATTTTTATTCGTCACATACACAGCTAGATAGAGAATATACAACCAGTAGTGAAATGTAAATCAGATCAGCTCCAAAGATTATTATAAAATACAAAACAAAAAGAAAATATAAATAATATAGAGATAAAGGTAAAATATAGTCTATGCATAAATAGTATGCCCACCTTTTGTAAGTTCAGAACAATTTAAGCGTCTGCATCTCATTACACTTCCCCACTAACTAGGTGCACTGTAAGCCCATACACGTTGATTCAACCTAAAAAAGTTATGGAAACTCGTTCCCCTAAAAAAGTTAATTTTGTCTTGTTGAACAAACAAGAGATTTTACGTTCAATGTACTTAACCTTTACATGTAATTATATTGGAAAGTTTTAGTTATTTGAACGGTCATAATCTTTTACAATAACTAAAATGTATTAGTGCAAGTAACTCAAAATACTAAATTGCACAAACTTGCTTTAGTAGTCAAAATTAATTGTTATCTTTTTGTCAAATTTACTCAATGCACAATAAGCCACAACAAAAACACATCTTACAAAGATTTATTTGAATTTACAAATTCAACATTTCCAAAAAAAGTAAGACATGAAATACCATGTTTCCTACTTTGCATTATTATGCATCTTTGCTAAACTCAGGAACAATCCTTTACTGTATTTAAACATGTGCAAAAGGGAAGAATATGCATTATTGCTTTAATACAAGGCATAAACATTTGCCAAAATCTGAAAAAGCACAGTTTGTACACTGAATTACTATGCCACACAAACATTTGGCAAACTTTTACATATTGTAACATTAAGATATTGCATAAACATTTGCCTCTGAATAGTCACAACATGTACTCTTACATTGTTTAACATAACAGGTAAACAGTAGACAAACTGTGAAGAGGCAAAAATATGTAGTCTTGTGTTATTTTAACATCATAAAAATTTGACAAACTCTAAATATGCACATGTACTCTTATTTTGTATTACTATGCCAGAAAAAACATTGACAAACTCTGAACAGGCATAGTTTACATAAGACGTGAACTTTCTTCTCTTACAAGGCATGGGCAGTTGTGGCCTAATGGTTAGAGAGTCGGACTCGTAACCAGAAGGTTGCCGGTTCGATTCTCAGTACCGGCAGGTAACAACTGACGTGCCCTTGAGCAAGTGTGTGTTCACTATTCACTGGTTGGGTTAAATGCAGAGGTCACATTTCGGGTATGGGTCACCATATCTGACAAAAAAAAAAAAATAGGTCACATTAAGGCAAGCTGATTTGATAGTGCTAAAACCTTGCCTTTCAGCTCCTTCTTACCCAAACATAACATCACCTGCTGAATGAAATGAAATGTCTTGGTCATGCACTTGGGATAGTCAAGATGCAGGGCATAGGTCAATCCAAAAAGTAGACATGGCCTGAGGCAGGTTCTCCAAATTGTCCATCACAACATTCCCCTCCAAGATAATTCCCACAGAGGATGGATGTAGGCGGAAGGATGCCACAGCTTCAGTTTCAGTTTCTTTGGTTAGGATTCCAAGTGGCACATGCTGAAATGATTCCTTGTCAGCAGAAGACTGGATATGAAAGTGGAAATTATGAAAACAAATTTTAGCTCGTCTAATATTTTTTGAGATATCAATGAACTTTTAACAAACACGTTTCTAGTTATCTGCATGTACTGTATGATTGATTTGTGATGCTTATGTCAATTATGTGCATAAAAATGTGTAAATTAAATGTTGAAATGATATGTTTGTCTGCCTTTTAATATTACTTGTGTTCTATTATCAAAATAGTATCAGTTAATTTAAATGATACCTGTATACACACTGAAAATGAGATCATAATGATTTAATAAGATCATTCTAGAGTACATTTAAGTTTTAAATACAAGAAAAAATAATACTTACAAAGCATGATGTGAAGAACTCAGTTGGGTCATCACCAAGAATTACTGGAAGCCCTCTTATAGCAGCACATCTCATGTCAGCAAGGTCTGAGGTCTGAGGTACAGTGGAGGCAGAGAGAAAATTGCTTCAGAAAAATTATATTAATCATTGTTCTCTTTGTTTTGCTTAACAGTCTTGAAAAAATCGTAACAGGCTGACTATAAAATCATGCGGTCATAAACTTAAATTTACAAACCTTGATTTGTTGAAGAAGATCACTCAAAATCTGGCCTGTGAGACCTCTCTTTGACCTGAAGATCTGAATCAATTGTGGACAGTGACGATCAAGAGAGCTATAGAACTCCTGTTTAAGGTTCTTCCCAAACCACACGGCTAAATTCTTGGTACACCTAAAATGGCATCCAAAAACATTTAACAAGAAATTCTGATTGGTTGCACTCCTTTTGTTACACAAGATATAAAAATAGTTATTTCACATTACCTGACTTTCTAAAACTAGTGCTGGCCAATGCTGAAGCAACTGGCTTACAGGAGGTTTGTCGATTACAACTTCTTTTCTTCTAAAAGATAGTGTCAGGTCCATCCTCTGACTGATGAAGACTGCACTCGGCTTTTTTTTATTAATTTCATCCACCAATTCCTGTCTGCATGTTTCAAGGCTGGAGGCATCCTGTCCATCTGGACAATCAGGTAGGTAGTTGACTTCTCCTTTCCTGGGTTTCTTAATGTTCTTGTTAGGTGGATCATGACTGGCAGAATATTTTCCTCTTTTCCCAGCATTAACTGTAACGTCTGTGTGCCCAAGGCTCCTCATTTTTGACCTGTAATTTCCCATTTTGTCTTTCAAACTCTGTGTCCACCCACAGTATCCAGAAGGTGATCCTGGTTCTCGAAGGCATGGGTGAGCCGCCACTAATGCCTTAGCAACATCACGTATATCAGAAGAAGATGGGTAAGCTTTGAAGGAGTATATGTTCTCTGCTAGCTTCTGAAGAATGTTGTGTTTCAACTCCTTAGTCAATTTTAAAAAAGCTCCATCCCTCAAGTAAATCAAATTTGCTTGACGCAGCCGGTACTCCACGTCAACAGAAACTTTTGGTATCAAAAAGACTTCAGGCCATGTCATTTTCTGTGCCTGGGGTGGTGTGGAGATCAGTGTGGTATCTGCAGAACTTGCGGTATCACTCGTAGCTTCATTTGATGCCTGTGTGTCACTTGACAACAGTGGCATCAGTTCAATCAAGGGAATGATTTTTACCATTGGTTTGTGAGGGAGCTCTGACAAATCAGTTAGATTACAAAGTTCATTATCAAAATCTGGATCTTGAAATTGCAGAGTAAAGTTATACTCTAGTGCAAGAGTATTTTTGAGGCAACTAATCAAATCTTCAACTGAGCATGGCTTTGTAGTCAGTTTGATTTTCCTGATATCTGCTTCTGTCAGAATCACTCTCAAAATCATAAAGAATCCATCTTAAGAGGAAAGAACAAAAGAGAGTTAGCAAAGAATAAAATGCTTCAATGTCACCATCAGTTTACCTTGTACACTATAGGCTGATAGTGGAAGAATGTCATTCAGGTCTTCAAGTTGAAGCACACAGAAAGATGGTGTATCTGGGCAGCAAAGCTCATATGACCGAAGGTGTTCAGAATACCATGATGTCATGACTTTGCACACAAACTGTACTTTTGTGTTCACCGCAACAATGTGAGTGATCTGCTTAAAGTCAGTTAACCCTGAACACAAGCCAGCTGAAAGTATCATGTCTGTCTTGTAATAAATTCCATTAATGCAGACAGATGATGCAACAAGAAGTGCTTCTGTTTGAGGAATTTTCTGACTAATTGCTTCCTGAATGCTCTCTGGGAATGTGGCAACTAACACTGATGTGACATTAGTCATTTCCACAGCAAGTTTAAAAAAATAACTGCACTCTAGCTGATGGCTAAGAGCCTTCTGATGTTTTACTGCAAGTGTCTTGGCCACATTCTTGAAGTTCTGGGCATCACGTATAACCTTCTTGAAGAATTTATGTTTTCCTTCAAAACGCATTGTCCAGACTTCAGTAAGTGGACCATGAACCCTTATCAACTGAGAGTAATGTTCAATGTAGTGGTGTTTCAGGCGTAACTTAAAGTCAGGAACACTGACTGCAGAAGTTCCCTATGCTCTGCCACCTTGTAGTCAAGAATGTATAATGACTCAGCAGTAAAATGAGGTGCAACAACTAATGCAACAATGTCCTTGAGGAGCATAAGTATTTCCCATGTGTTGTCACCACTTGGAATGTAATGGCCAATAAGCAGAGGCAGAAGCCTAATTAGGCACCAGTTCTCATGGCCATTTCCCCCAAGTGTGTCCCTGGAGGAGAAGCTCTTTGAAATCACCTGAGGCTTATCAGTTTTGTCGGAGAATGTGTAAGAAAAAGATTTGATAGCTTGATTTAGCACATCTAAAGTGATGTATTTTTTTGCCACCAGGTCCTTGATGCAAAGAGACAACTCCACTGGCACAATTCCCTCAAAAACATCATGCAATATGTCAGGGGGATAACCTCCAATGACATGGAAGTGCTCCAGATTTAATGTGAGAGGGCACTGTCGTCTCACACCCGTGTTTCTACTTGCATTTGGATCCTGCAATGATTCTTGTACCTGCCTGTTGTGTGCACCTTTTTCTCTGAGTTGAAATTCACCAGTTTGTACCTCTTGAAGCTGTGCGTCAGTCCTGGATGCTATGCAAAAATCTGCAGAATTTATCCACTCTGAAGCTCTCAAAAAATCCTGCAAGAGAGTGGGCACCAAGGTTATCTGCTGCCACAAAGAGCACGCATCCTTTGACACTTTTACCAAGTCGTTCAATGTAGACCCCATGCTGTTCAAGAGAGGCTAAATCACAAAGAAGTGGGTACAGTACTTTGTCATAACCACACTCTTTAACAATTTCAGTGTTGCATAGCACAGCAAGCTGAATAGTGTTTAGTGCTGATCTGTACTTTCCAGGCAAGTTTGCAATAACCCAATAAACTGCACACATCTTATGTTTTATTTTAGATGTGCCTAAAGGGTTAGCTACCTCAAAATTATCAATGTATAGGCCCAGTGCGATTGTGAATTCATCACAATTAAGAAGAGCATTTTCTCTAAAGCCTGAGCCATCTTGACATGTCCTATATTCATGTGGATTATGTTCTTGCTGTGACATGACCTTATCCAAAATATCTTTCTTGTTCAACAGTTTCTGTAGCATCTGTAAGAGTGGGACATATGCTACTGTTTTCATTCCTTTCTCAACTACATATTCTATAGGCATTACCAGAGGAAAGTTGCACATGACATATGATGCTCTCTTTTTACTGGTTGCAAGACATCCATTTTTTCCACAAGACTTGGACAATATGTTGTTTTCTGCCACAGTCTCAACCACCTCTTTCACAACTGATTCAGCTATATGTCCGAAGTGTTTCTGGAGAACAGCCTTAACATTCTTGTGCAAAAGTGGCTGGGACAACTGAACTATTTGGCAAAGCTGTAGAATTACTTCTTGAACTGAAGTCTCTGGTATGTGAAGGATGGTTTGCATTTTTTTAAAAAGAGCTGCTAAGTTATGCTCCAACTGTTGTGCTAGATCTTGACTTTCCGTCTCACTGGCTTCTGCACCGACATCATCAGTGACATTATCCTGGTCTAGCTCATCTGATATCATCTGCTGGGAACATTCCTGAGCATCTATAATGCTTTCCTCATTTTCATTACTCCCTATTCTTTCTATCAACTCTGGTTTAAACATGGTCTCATTGTGATCTCTGTGATGCTTAGATTTGTGAGAACTGAAAGTAGAATATACACTACTTTCAAAGCTACAGCCATGAAATGGACACTGAACTTTTTGGTGGTCTTTGAGGTGTCTATGCCGAAGGTGGGCAAAATATTCAGTATCCTGACATGGTTCAAGAAAATCACAAAGCTGACAGCGAAGCTTAACTTGAAACTGTCTTACAGATTGTCTTACTGTATGAAAACGAGATAAGTGTGTTTTAAGGCTATTAAAAGACTTGAAAGTACATAAACACTCCTGGTGCAGGCATAGAAAAGGTTGGCTTCTTGCATAGCTCCCATGTTTAAGTCTGTAATGTTTTAACAAGTGTCCCCTTTTGTCACAAGCAAATACACAGTACTTACATTTCCACATTTTGCTTAATTTTGCTTGGATTTTCTTGGAACCTGCAAAGTAAAAAAAAAACATTAGATTGATTATATCAGGTTAAACACAAGGCAAACTGTATTTAAAACGTATGATCTGTTATGTTTTTTATAAACATCTTGTAAAGTTATCCAGCATGACATAGCAGAGCAGACTTAATGTTAAAATAAATTAAGTAACAAACTAACTAGCTAGCTTGGCTAACACCACGTTGATGAGCATGAGGTTGCATTTTTATCAATATCTAACTTGGAATATTATCCATCACGTGCACGAAGATCGATTTGTAAACATCTGCAAAAGTAATGTAAAACGTTGATTAAGTTGCGCTGCATTTACAAAAAAAGGCCTTAATCAACGACACCGATCTGGTGTGGTCAAAATAACATCTTGTAAAGTTATCAAGCATGACATGGCAGAGCAGACTTAATTAAAAATAAAGTAATTAACTAATGTTAGCTTGGCTAACGCCACGTTGATGACCACGAGGTTGCACTTTTTTGATTTCTAACTTGGAATATTATCCATCATGTGCATGAAAAAGATCGATTTGTAAACGTAAGTAAGTTTGTGAAATACTTAACATGTAAAAGTAATGTGAATTTAGATGAAACTGTGCTGCACTTATAATATGAAAATATTGTTTCTGTGGTCACTCACAAATGTTTATCACGAACACCATCGAACGTTTTATTTTTTTATGTCCGTGTGCTTATTAACCCAAAAAATAACCTTATTTGTTAAAAAATTAATTCACCACGAGTTACTAAAAAGTCCAAGTCAATGTTACCGTCGATTTCTAAAAGTCTGTTTCCTCTCATTAGCAGATAAACGCACCAAAGTCAACCGTGTTGTATTCCAGTGTTCTGACGGATCCCTCGTGTTCCGGTTCTGCCTCGTGGTCAGCCCATTGCCATGACAACGGACTAAAATAAGCTTACTTACGTTAATTAAACTTAAAACAATCGGTAGACTTACAAGAAGTAGGCAAATAGTGCACTTAACTCAAAAAAGTGAATAATACAGCAAAAGTGTTAGGGTTTATGTTTATTGTACTAAATCATTTTGGGTTGAAACAACTTCAGGGATAACAGTGTGATATTTGCTTCATTTTAGGGCAGTTGTAGTGTAATGGTTAAAGAGCTATACTTATAACCCAAAGGTTGCAGGTTTAATTCCAAGTGTGGCAGGCCTGATTCCCAGGATAAGTTTTATTAGGTTCTCACCCATGGCATAGCGTTCACAGATTTAATTTCCCTTTATCACTTTAATTAAGGTTCATAATAAATTACATCAAAAGACTTCAAGCTATTTTTATTTCTTAATAATGTTTTTCTGATCCTCAGCCTCCTCTACAGTATTAAAAGGCCTTTCTCCTAATTACAATTTGTCTTTGGTCTCTTTACACCTTATTTAACATTTGGAAAGCCATGGCCTTTTAGCAAACAACATCAAAACATAAAAAAATAAACTGTATGTGTATTTGAAAGGGATATACTGTATATTACATGACATATTAGACATGTGACCATGGGCCTAACATTTTATATCTCAGCAGACCTTCATGCTTTAGGTATGGTAATTTATTTGCATTAGTGTAGTGTAGCCTACTGAAAAGCATTACACAAGTTTTTCCAATATTTTGACAACTGTTGCAGTTTCTACAATTAAAAGAGTCTCCATTAATATGACTACATCAGCAACTGTTGAAATTAAAGCTGATACAATACAAGTCAGTTTTCAGAAAACCAAATAAAGGTAGAAGGAGGAACAAAATAGGGATTTAATATAGCTTACACAATTAGCAATGTAATCAACACAACACAACACAATGTTGGTAAAATACACTGGTAGACACATTAAACAGCTCAACAAATCTAGACTTTATATCACAAATATAGCCATGATGAGTATATATTTAAATATTTCAGTATAAAAATAGGCTATTACATATATTTGAACTATTTTATATTTAATTAAATATTTTATTTACTGTAAGAAATTGCTTTAATTTTTACAGTAAATATTTACAATAGACAACTGTAATCTGAAAATTACAGTGCTACTGTATTTTTCTATGAATTGTGTGAGCATGCTAAAAGACTGATGTAAATTTTACAGTTAAACAAGCCAATATTGTATAATTTACAGTAAAAAACTGTAAATTTATATTCCCAGAATTCCCTGTATGACACTTCACATTTACTTTTCTTTAAAAATGAAATAACTTCCTAGTCTTTGTTACTTTTTAATCAGCTATGTACATTAGGATTTTATGTTACATTTAATGCTGTTAAATGAATGTTTATTATAATTTTTTTAATGTTGTGTGTTACCATGATGGTGTTTAGTCAGTGTCGGTGCCACGAGCGGGCCCTAGGGGGCTGGCCCCCTCACTTCAGTCACTGTGGCCCCTCACTTTTTGAAATGATAATAAACAAAATGATTTTTAAAAACGTTTGGAAAATGGGCCCTAGTATGACGTCTGTTTATTTATTTGTCAACAGACTTGACAAACAATAATGTCTTGCGCAGTACTTAGCTACAGTAGCCTACATGTGCTGTTCAAAAACATAAGCTGGAAAAAAATGATACTTTAAACTAACTGAATTAAATTATGGACAGTGGTTCCACATAACAGAAATATGTTATCTCTACTCAAATACTTAATGTATGATGAACTGAACTGAATTGAGTAAACCTAAACAACCCTCGTCAAAATAACGTCAAAATAACTTGAATCAATTAAGTTCATCCTACTAAAAGTATTTAAGTAGAGACAACATGTTTCCATTACACTTTCTGCTGCCAACTTTGAATAACGTTCTCTGAAATGCCATTTCACCAAAAACATGACAGCCTGTATCTCCACTGTATCAATATTCGCAGAAAGATTTCACAGTCCGCGTAATGTTAACAGTATATGCCCGTTTCTTAAAGCAATGCATACAGAAACGTTGCCAGTGGACGCGAGCTCTCTCTTTAGTGTTGGTATAATGATGCGATGGTTTTCCTAGACATAAAGGTCTACTGGGGAACAGTTTTCTGTCACTTTTTCTTCAAAGCCTGCTTTTGACACATATCCATCTAAATTAATAATCTTTATTTATTAACTTCCACTGAATGTTATGTAGGCTACGATCTGTGTATTTGTTCTAAAACGTTATAACATTTGCTAGCCTATAATAAGCATTTTAATTAGCCTTTCACTATCTTTCATACAGTATGCTTTAGTTCAGTTCAATTTATAAGTTTTAAAATGCTATGCAAAATATGCAATGCTGTCCTCAAAATTGACATTTAGAATTGTTAAATTTAAGACTTTAAATGCATGTGCACACCGGATAAAAATGGATACGCGTTGCGTCTACAACTCGCAGGTAATTGAGCACCGGACATGTATATGATGCAGGCATGAGCTCACACGTTCAAAGCCGTAATAGACGATGGGTTAAATATGATTTTTATTCTGTTTTATTTAAAAATGTGTGGTTCTTAAACATTAATCAGCGAAAAGGCAGTGCTGACGCGCACATGGCGGTTTTCTTTGCACACTCCGTCAATGTGCGACATGTGCCGCTTTCACAAGCATGATTTGGTTACATTGCATATAGAGCCGTTTTCCCACCATTATTAATGTAAATTAATACACTGTTAAAACTTAAACTTTAAAATATTACTGGGTTATAATACCACTTAATAACACCAAAAGAGCAGCACACCGACACAGAGAAGAGCGACACTGCCAAAATATGCCGTGCGTCAGCCTCGGACGGCACCGGCCCATTTTAAACCCTGGCCCCCCAACTGAACATAGCGGCCCCCTCACTTTGTGTGCCCTGGTGCCGACTCTGTGTTTAGTGTTTGTGTGAATGACAATGTGCACCTTCAATATATTAGCATTATCCTTCTCAACTAATGGAAAAGCTGATTGTGATGAACTTTGATTATAAGATAATAGTTCTTTAATAGATTGGTAAACTAACATTATGTCAGTTAATGAAATACAGTATTTTACTGTAAATTCACAGTTTTACAGTTGCTCATACAATTTTACAGTGACAGCTGTAAAACAAAAATGTAATTGCTCCATGTATATTTACAGAAATATGCTGTATTTTTTACAGTAAAACTGTAATTAATGATCTACAGTACTCTTGTAAAAATTTACAGTTTTACTGGCAACCAAAATTGCCAGTAAGTTGCTGTAAAATTTACAGTAAATTTTTTACAGTGTAGTGTTAATGTAGTTTTATAAACATATACATTAAAATAATATGGATATTTTTAATCCTGCACTTTATACACCGATGCAGATTTAAGTCTTCGGTGAAAAAAACTCTGATTTATAACGTTGTTTTATGGTCTAAAGCTTTAAGCTTCCTGCCCGTTTCCATGGTGACTCGTGAAATCTGCGATCCATTGATAATGTCTTCATGTTGTTCCTGTGAGCACGCGTTAACTCTGGGTAACTTTCGGAAGGTTGTCTTCAAACGCATTCTGGAACCCACATACTTCGTGTAAGCAAGGTTTTGGTTAACCAGCCCAGAGTTCAGGGTTTAGCTGATGGTAAATTAATCCTGCTTTTTGGAATACACCCCAGGTCGTGGTTCGCCTGCGCCACGCGCTCTCCATTCTTGTGTCTTGACCACGCCCTCCGAATGCTGTCGCGATCCTGTCCCTTCTGTTAATGTTCTAAGGTCTTGGCCAAGTGGACAGGACTGTGACAGTATCATGGGTCTGTTCTTCGTACGTCGTTTACTACATCCAAGATCAAATGACACATCCAAGATGACCTAATCATGCTAACTATGATCTGGCTAATTTGGTTCTTCATACGCACCTGTTGTGTAGGATAAAAATATCTGGATTAAATTATCTGAGATCATTGAGCGCTCACGGGATGTTTAGAAAGGCAGCATATATCGATAGAAGATCCATTGATCAGCAACGCTGCTATTGGCTGATTGTTACGTTAAAAGACGTAGTTACCACCATATTTTGCTTGAAGATATGACAAATTGACAAATGTAAAACCTTATTAAAATGTCAGGAACACTTCAAACGATGTATTGAGATCACTTGTTTAATAAAAAGTTTAAGATGTCTGGATATTTGTTACATTTCAAAGCATAACTGTATAACTTATAAATTAACTTTTAATTATATTTTTTATAAATTCTTATTTTTTGGGACTTAATTGCAATGATATGGTGTTTTTACAAGATAAAGTGTTTTAGTACCCATTGGGTAAGACCTACTCATTCATTGCATATAGGAAACTAAAGAAAGTGTCTCATATGACTGTCCATTAAGCTAAGTTTTTAAATAACATTTCTTTAATTGCAGTTGCACTCATTAGCTCATTAGCAGTTACAGGAGTCCACAAAGGCTTATATCTGCTGAGTCTGCCCAGAAAAGTGGTACAGAGATGAGGAAAATATTATTTTATTGTGCTATTTTATTTTTACTGCCTTTAATGTATTGTGAATTATTAATTTCTCTCCACACAAGGCACACCCATGTAGACTATAACCTTTCTAAGTCTTTAAAGGTTGAATGTATGCAAATTAAAAAGCAAACTTCAATACATTGAATATTGACAACACAAAGAAGAGACCAAACTAAAACTGGAGATAGAGTTGTTTTAAAAGGAACTTTAGAGTAAGTTCTCCATCACTATTTCTAAAAATGTTTACTGACCTAACATATCTTATTGCAGGTAAATGATGATTTTACCTGCCTCCATGGTGATTAAAATGCACGTGGGCCTATGTGAGCATGTTTGAGTTGCAAGAATAATAAAAAATGGTATTCCAAGTCACACACCATCTAATCATGATATTAGTCAGATTCATTTTACATATTGATTCAATTCCTTTAAGCTTAATATACAATTAATCATCCAAACTATTAATAGATCTGAAATATTACAATTAATATTAGTTTACCTGCAAATATAATAATTTATTTTCTGAAAATAACCCGAGGCTTCATGGACATCAATCAAGACACATACAATATTGACATGATCATCAGTTACATTTATAATATTTATTTGTAGACAAAAACTAGATTATAAGCTGGGTTCTCAAATTACCAAGAAATGTTTTAGTTCTACAGTAGGCCTAAGTATAGTTTGCAAATGGCAGGACTAACTGCACTTTCTTAATTAAATTCCCTGCATATCTAGTTTTGCACTGTTTGTGCTGCTGTAACAACCTCACAATTGACTTATATGATAAGTATAACAAACCAATATGAATATCTCCCACACAAGGAAAGCAATGTTGTTCTAAAAGCAAAACATTGAGTAAATTACCTGTTACATTCGCAAAGCTCTTTCTATTAACCATGCACATTGCGCAATAAATTGCTTTTGTAAGAATGAAGCGGACATACTGTAACTGCGCCATGGTCGTGATCTAATCCGGTTAACATGAAGTAAGCCTGCTCCCGAGCAGGTTTAATTACCGGACTTGTTGCTATGACAACAATGTTATGTAAGCTACGATCTGTGTATTTGTATAACATTTGCTAGCCTATAATAAGCATTTTAATTAGCCTTTCACTATCTTTCATACAGTATGCTTTAGTTCAGTTCAATTTATAAGTTTTAAAATGCTATGCAAAATGTGCAATGCTGTCCTCAAAATTGACATTTAGAATTGTTAAATTTAAGACTTTAAATGCATGTGCACACCGGATAAAAATGGACGCGCGTTGCGTCTACAACTCGCAGGTAATTGAGCACCGGACACGTATATGATGCAGGCATGAGCTCACACGTTCAAAGCCGTAATAGACGATGGGTTAAATATGATTTTTATTCTGTTTTATTAAAAAATGTGTGGTTCTTAAACATTAATCAGCGAAAAGGCAGTGCTTGCCCCTTGTAATTAGGCTATCCCTTGTTAGTGTCCCCTATGTAAAGCCCTTATCAGAGCTCTCAAGTTTCATCAAAAGTTTGACCTGAGATTACATGTGTTAGGGGAGGAGCCACTCAAATTAGGCCCCGCCCACTTTTGCTATTTCATCTATTGTTTATATTTGCCCAGCACAAATAAAAATGATAAATGACAAAAACAAAGTTTAAGGATGATTTAAGCAAAAAAACATTGTTAATATTGCTTTTGATATTGTAATCATGATTATAAATACCAAATAAAACATTAAAATCGTTTTTGCATATCATATTCTTTTAGACTTTGCAGACCAACTATTTGAGGGTGATTATTGCGTTTTCTGCATTAGTACATTTCACATTGCTTGTTTTTGCATGCATGAAATATTTATTTAAACCAGGATTAAACAGAAAGCGAGCGAAAAACGTCACTGAAACAGTGACTTCTGTTATAATTTAGCGTTATAATGAATGAAACTGACTGCATGAAACTCACGTTATAATAAATGAGTCTGACTGCCCGTATCTGCACTCGGTTGTTTCTGTTAGCGAGCAAAGCTACCTGAAGCACCGTGATTGGACTTTAATGCTGTAACTGACACTTACATCTTTCATTTTCACATTTTATTTGCCCTTCATTTACCAATACAAGGTGTGGCGTGAGAGCGTGTGAACAGGCTGAAATGCGTGTGTCTCACGGTGAATGCGTGACACTTGAGAGCCCTGCCTTATGTTCATTGTCTTGTGCTGGTACGTTTTGCTGAGTCCGTCTACGTCTTGTCTTCTAAGTATTGTTCTCGTATAGTCCTAGATCCCGTGTTTCGTCTGTGTAGTTTTTGGTTTTCTGTTTTGCCCCCTCGTGGGATGTCTTTGTTTTTATAGTCTTGTTTTGTGTTTATTTATTCCGCTTTACCCCATAGAATACACTTTTCAAGTCTATGTAAACGTATGCTGTGTCAATGGTGTCGAATGCGGCACTAAGATCTATAGCACAAGTAACGAAATGCAGCCACAGTCCGACGCCAAAAGCAAATTATTTGTAACGCTAATCAGAGCAGTATCTGTGCTGTGATGTGCCCTAAATCCTGACTGGAATTGTTCATAGGTGGCGTTCCTTTGGAAGAAGAGGCATAGCTTTTCAAGAACTTTAGAGAAGAAGGGTAAATTCGAAATAGGTCTAAAATTAACTAATTCCCTAGGATCAAGTTTAGTTTTTTTATAAGGCATGCCCTAAAGACAGAGATTAGTTAATAATAGGCTACTTAGCAAAGGATTTATAATTTCAGGGAGCATCTCTTTCAGTAAACTAGCAGGTATAGGATCTAGTATGCATGATGATTTAAAAGATATAATAACTTTAGACAGTTCATCCTTACCTACAGTAGCGTTTTTTGGCACGGGCGAACCTTTTTCGGGACGGCATTTTTTCATAATACATAGGGGGTGGCACGAGCAGTTAAAAAAAAAAAAAAATCCTCTGCGCCTATATCATTTCACTGTGTGGGGAATTGGCGCCCCTGCTTGCTGAGAAGGTGCCGTGCACAGAAGCTGTGTGAAATAGCTAATAAAAATAGGTAATACAAAACGAGTATGTGGTCACCATTCGGGGCCGATCAGACCGAATGCGCTCTTCATGATCGAAAACGCGAGGCGCGCCGCGCTGCTTTTTTGGTTCACTCTTTGTAAAGAGCAGGGCGGAGCGGTTTTTTTCTTATGTTGCTAGGTAACCACCGAAACAGATGTCCTGTCAGTCAAATTCCGTCACCACTGACCACATCGGAAAGCCCGCCTCTCCTTTCATTTGATTGGACAATGGGAAAAAAGGCGCATGACGTCAAGCGCTTTTCTGCTCCGAGTTGACTTTTTTCAACTTCAGGCACTCAGAGCGTTCCGCCAAAAAACACGAGGCGCCCGCCGAGCATAAGCAGCGCGCAAAACGCTCCCTGCCAACTGAAATCAATTCAAAAGTGCGCGTCCAACGGCATAAAACGCGTTCTGTTTGATCGGCCCCTAGTGTTTTCACGACGCGTCATCAATCAGTACTGACTCGTGAGTAAAGTTCAAAGTAGAAAATAATTAATTACTGTTAGAGCACATTGCTATAGCGATTCTGGGGTGTGATCGACTTGCATTAAAGAGCTTTATTTTCACAGTTATTTCTAAAGAAGAATCTTTTTTTCTCCAGCAAAATCTGCGATTTACATTAGGTTCGATCGCAGTGCTTACTTTCAATGCCTCCACCATGGCTGACTTCCGGATTGATCTTGAGTCGTGAAAACTCTATTGGTTTAGTCTTGACTTCTGGTCGTGTTGGGGGGGATGGGAAATCTGTTAATTGTCGAGTGCCAAATAAACACAGAGATGGACAGGAAAAGGTTAAAGCCATCAGATGCCCTATTTAGGAAAAAAAGAAGAAGAGGAGAAATATAATTTTCACTTATGTTGTTATAATAAAATGTACACTGTAAAAAATTTAATTTAACGGTTAACTACTGGCAGCAGGGTTTCCAGCTGCATACTGTAATTTTACGGTTTCACTAAATTACGGTTGTCTGTAAATTAACGGTTTGTATTATTATTTTAAGGTTTCACTAAATTACGGATTTTCTGTAAAATAACGGTTAACTACTGGCAGCAGGGTTTCCAGCTGCGTACTGTAATTTTACGGTTTCAATAAATTACAGATTTTCTGTAAATTAACGGTAAAATACTGGCTGCAGAGTTTCTGAATTAATGCTTTTAATTTAATTAAACAATATTAGAATAACCAACAGACCAGCAAAGATGAGAAAATGAACCATAAAATTACCAAACTGATATTGTTCAAAAAGAACCAAAGTCTGTAGACATATTTAAACAGAATAAGTTTATTATTATTTATCCACAAAACAAGCTTTCATTAAAAATTTGAATGAAAACAATGAAAAAGTTTTAAAGTCTTTTTTTTTTTTTCAAATATACCTTGAAACCTTGCCATTAAGAACATGTCAAAAACATTCCACAATCGCAGCTGTGACCAACTTCATGTACAGATGTAGTCTGAAAAATAAACATTGAAAAAACCTGTAAGCAGACTTTTAATAGTAGCATAAAATACCACTAAAAGTGTCACAATATAGTGGTATTGACAGTAATCATAATACTAACAACAGTAATATTGTGTTAAAAGTAATTAAAGATGCAACATTTCTGTGCATGTAAGGTCTTGGGAAACAATATGTTTGACTGTTAAAAATGTGGCACTACTGTAAAGTCATGGGAAACAATTTATGCGGAATTTCTGTGAGAAAACCATTTTGCAAGTTGCCAAAAATTTTGCGGACTTCTATTTTGCTTTAAATTCTAAAATTGCAGAATTGCTAAATCCTGCAGGGACTGGACAATTATTAAACTAAAAACAGGTACAGAAATGCGCGCGCGTGTGTGTGTGTGTGCGCACGCAAGTTTACTTACCTAAATGAAATCCCATTCGAAATCCATGAGATTCTTCAGTAGAGAGGCAACCTTTGGATTAACCGTTGCATATTTTTTATTCACCACCTTGCCGGTCTTCTTGGAGACTACCTTGCCTCTGCAGGTCTTGGAGCCTCGTTCAGGATTAATTCCAATGAAGCGTCTAAGGACGTTTAACAGATTTCCACAGAATACAATAATCATTTGTTAATCATTCTGATTGAGGAATTTAGATACACTAAAAATTAAAAGGACTGAAAACTCTTAAAGGTCATACCTTTGAAGAAATTCTAATGTACAACAAGCTTCCTCCTGATACTGCAGATTGAAGATGTAGTAAACAGCAAACATTGTTGAAACTGACTCACAAATAATATGGCCCTCTACACTTATCATCCATCGTACAGCATTTGCCTGCCCTCCATTGTCTAAAACGAAAATAAAAATTAACGTTTTTAACATTATAATTTCAAAAAATTACCTTTGAGATTGCTTCATTTTAACAACTGGTTACCAAAGAAATGCATCTACAGTTTCATTGCATCTCACCAATTTGTTTTTTCTACTTTATCACATCGTAACAACACACTAACCGAGCAAAATCAGACGAGGACTGGCAGGTAGATTGAGTGTCTTCTCAACATCAGATGAAGATGCAGCAACCTGTAGGGAAAACAGAATACAAGAAAAACAAAAAATTACTTCAATACATCAACTTACATAAATTACTAGAGTGGAAAGAAAATTTAATACTCACGTCTGCATGCAGCACAAGTCCATCTTCATGTTCCTGAAAATGGGACATCAGAAGTTTGAGAAGCAGGTGGCCTATCTCGATGTTATCAGCCTGGGACAAAACGGTCTTCATCTTTTCATTTTTTGATCCATTCCTAAAATAATCAATGATGGCCTTTCCACATTCTTTAATGGACGTTTCAAATGCATTCACAGCATCAATGTCAGTGAGCAACTTAAAGTGGTGACAGATAGACATCTGGTGAAAGAGGTAAGGCCACAGGCTCCTAATATCTTCAACTGAAGGTGCTGGTGTGGAATTTAATTGTTGACGCAAAAGACAGAATGAAGTCTCCATTAGTTTCCTTACTTCTTCTTTCTCTACACCAGCCTTCCCTTCACGGCTATAAATGTCCATTAGTCGCTGACGTTTAGTCTCTATTGTGTCCACTGTCTCTTCAGATGGAAACTGTGGTTCAAATGTCACACAGCCATACATGTCAGCTGGCCCTCTCTTGCATCCAGTGTTTGGCTTTGCTCTATGGCATACAAAGCTACTCTCACGGTTCACATTTTCAACTCGTGCCTTCACTTGTAGGAGAAGGGATGTATATCCCCCCCCTATTAACAAGCCACTTGGAAATTTGTCTCCAAAACTGTTGGAATACTCTCTTACAATCTTTTGGCAGACTGTAAGACATTGAGCTCTTGTAGGGCAAAGTTCAAACTTGCGCATCTCATCAACCAGAATTCGTACCATTTGCCGCCTTTCAGCAGGTTTAGGTCTTTTACCTGTATAGATTGCTGAACGAATTTCATGAGGCATCTTGTCCCAAGGGACTTGAAATGTTTCAGGCCACATCTTGGAAATGCCAGACATATGTGTAGAGTTCAGGTTTGGCCTGGCTGTCTCTGATAGGCCACAGGTTGTGCTTGAAAGAGAAGATGACGAGGAACATGCTGATGGACCAGGCACCGCTTCTAAATCCAGAGTAACTGATGAGGAACATGCTGATGGATCAGGCACCACTTCTAAATCCAGAATAGCCATCTCCGTTTCTGAAATGATACAAAGTATCAAAGCACACATTGAAATATAGTTATATTTCCCACTTACCCCATTACAAATCACAATTTTGTCATAAAATATTCTGGCAGTATTACAAAAAAAAGCACACATAAAGAACAAATTCCATTAAAACACTAGAGACTTAAACTATGGACAAAGGATTTATGAATTTCTTTCATTAGAAGTATATGTTGTACATAACTAAGCTACATACATATTAATATAAGACAAGGATTAAAATGTCTTTGTTTCATACCTGATTTAAACATTTGAAGAAGTTTTCTGACTTGAATTACAGGTAACATATTGTTAAGGTCTTCTTGCTGAACAAATTTGAGATCATCTTTGCATTGTAGTCCACAGCTTTGAAGGATGGAAATTATCTGTTCCAGTATGTCTGATGACATAGTGGGCAATGCTCTAAGAATGATATCTTTAACTTCTTCAAGCCAGGTATTCATTGCTCTACAGAAAATAGAAAAGAGTGGTGAAGAATTAGTGCAGGGACGCCACACACACTGTACTCAGGCAATGGGTAGTAATCCAACATATTCCTAAGATCCACACAAGACATTCTCTCCGCTGGTGTAATACTGTAAACTCCCATGTTCGGAAGAAAAACAGCTTGATGCTCCTGAGTTAAAAAGTGTATAGAGACACTCCGATGAATGAGAATTAGCTTGATCTTTCCAACAACAAGCTCATCATCAGAATCCCTTATCAATACAAACATGTTTTTTTTGTATTTTGTGCCTCTCACTGTAACATCATTGGCTACCTCAGTGTTCGTAGGCTCAAAGTTCATAATTGAAACTGAGCGTCTGATGTCTTCACTGTAATCACCAGGATAAAACTCTGTGCTTTTCTCTACTTCAATTTCTTGTGGGAAGTAACTTCCAGCATAAAGATATGCCTGAAGAAGCTGATGTTTCTCAGCGAGTGTTCCACATAGGTTCTTAAAATTATGCGATTTTCGAGCACACTGTTTGAAATATGTATGTTTGCTCTCAAAGCGCAGTGTCCACAAACGAATTAAAGGGCCAAAGTGAAAAATCAAGTCAGGATAGTGACTGATAAAATGGTGTTTTGGTTTAATTGGGTGATTGGGAAAAGATGTCCATCGAGTATGCAAATACTCATCAATTAGAACTTGTAGGTAAGCTATCTGACCAGCTGAAACAGCAGGGGCACATATTAGTTCCACCATTTCTCGTAGCTGCAAAACCAGCTGCCATGTCTCATTTTCAGATGGGTTTTCAATTTTGTCTCCAATCAAACCTGGCAACATCTTAAGAAAACACCAGTTTTGTACTGCATGACCAGAAAGTTTGTCACTTCCTGGAACAACATCACTGGGTTTGTTGTTAACATCATTACCCAAATATGAAAAGTGATTTATTCTGCGATTTAAATCCTGGTAAGTAAACAGCTTCTCCACTGTGACAAAATGATTAATATACAAAGCTAAATCATATGATGCAACACCTTCAAAAATATCATGGCCAAGACAAGGGGGTAGCCCAGGCTGACATACATGAAAATAACGGAGGCAATTGAACACAGAGTCAAATTTAACACCTCCAGTTGCACTAGATGTAACATTGGTTATCTGACTTTGAACAAGATCCCTATATGACTGTACAGTGCGTTTACTTCCTTTGGATAAAGGATCTTTTTTAAATGTCTCCCTATCAATATTGCAGTACCTGCAAAAATTGTGACTTTTTGAGAAATTTTCCACAAATCCACCAATGTTATGGGAACCTAGATTATCCCCACAAATTGCTGATAAAGTTCCCCGGCATACTGTTCCATCAGGCAAAGTAATGCCACTTACCTCAATGTCTTTAAGATCTTTGATGAGATGGCTAAAGACTTTCTCTTGACCAAAAAACCTGTAGTCCTGCTCCCTGCAAAGCAAAACAAGTTGCATCTGGTCAATACGTGATCTATGATGTGGAGGAATGTCTGCAAGAGTTGCATATACACAAAGTAATTTATGCTTTTTCCTTCCAGATCCTAGAGGGTTGGCTACTTCCAAAGCATCCTGATAAAGGATTAAGCTAAAGGATGATGCATCTGTTTTGAGCAACTTATTATCTGTTAAATTGCTGCCATCCCATACATCTTTAAGAACTTCTAGTGAATGGACACCAGAACACACATGTTTGCGATGTTCTCTAACTGCGTCTATCTGTAATAGCGAGCCAATTGTTTCTTTAATCGGAACATATTGAGCAAAACACTCTTTGCCTGCATCATTTGTCCCAAGACGAAGTGGAACTGGTGCTACGAAGTTGAAGGTGTTTTTGAAAAATGTCTTTCTTCTCTGATCAGTTTTAAACATTTGTGAATTGCATGTCTGAAAAAGATTTTCACTTTGCAAAATGTCTAAAATACTATTTATGTCTGCTTCTGCATGCTTCAATGCAGTCAACTTTTCTCTCAATTTAAAAAGAAGGTGTGACTGACTCATTTCATGAATTTCCTGAAAGTGATCAACAATTATCTGAACTGTAGAGGATGGAAGCAGACATTTTGATTGCAATTTGAGATCAAATAGAGCAAGATGTCTTAAAAACAGATTTTCATCCACACTTTCAGCAAATGAGTCTTGTTCCACATCATCAGGAGCACTACAAACAGAGCTCTCAGGCATTTCACAGAGCTGTTCAGGGCACCCGTGCATGCCACGTGGAAATACAACTGAATCAACCAGGTTTAACTCTGAACAATCACGGTGTTTCCTAGACAAATGTGCTGTAAAAGTGGTCACAACTGAAAATGTTTTGCCACATTGCTTAAATGGACAAGAAATGTTCCTCCCCTCTCTAATGTGCGTTTTAAGATGCCTATAAAAGTCCTTCAGAGTTTCACACCTGACTTGACACAAATCAACATTACATGTTAATTCAAATAAGGTCACTGACACTGATCCCAGTTTAGATTTTCCCTCTTTGTGGCGATAACAGTGAGTTTTAAAAGCTGAAAACTTTTTAAAACTCTTATTGCAAGCAGGCAAAGCACAACTAAACCGGACATTGGAAACATGCATGTGATTTCGCATATGTCTCACAAATGCAGGTATAGTACTGCATATGTGTCCACAAAGCTTGCAAGAAAACATTTCCTGGCTTTAAAACCACGATAGAAATGTACAATGCTGAAAGTGAATGCTCACATTATATTTCATTAATAACTTACCTCAGGTAAGTTAGTCTCTGGCCATTGGCGCCAATTTACTAAGTGCGAACTCGCAAAAACATATCACGTATGTAATATGTCTAAGTTACCGTTTTCGCCCACACACAGAAAACTGTATTTTTATCATACATTTCTTCAGACGAGATTTGAGATTAAATATGTGCAGCTACGAGGTGCGTCACTTCGTCTCTAACTGACAAGAATTAATTTAGCAGGTCATCCCCTCCCCCACCGACCGTGCTCTTAAACGAGCAAGAACACAAGCGGTGGGGGAGGGGATTATCAATCTACCGTCACCACAAGACCTAAATTAAACACTCTATAAAAATAATTTAGCGAACAACACACAGTTCACATTTTCCTTGATATTTGCTTACTATTATGAAAGAACAAATGAAGCAGTCAAATGAAATAATTAACTTACTCTCATATTTTGGTACTGCGCATAGGTTAAAATTAACAAAATAAAACTATTAAGCAAGTAGACTTAGTTTCCCATTAACTCCTACCTGTAAATAGATTCAAACTGAAATTTAATCCGTATTGCTACAACTTCCAGTCGAGACCGGCGGCCTGCCGACGTGTGTCACCGATTGGAATTATCTATCAATTTTCCCCTTCCGCACCGCTTCTACTCATGCATGCTTGATGCTCGTCAGTGGTGGAACTGTTGAGTCTGTCAGTCGGAAACAGGTAATTCGCGACATGCAGCTCAGTCAAAATATATCATTAGAAAATCGTTTTTCGAAGCACAACATAATAAAATACTAACAAATAAATACACTTACCTTGAATAGTGTCTTGGAAGATACGGCCGTTTGCTGTAACGTAACTCGTGTTCTCGTTGACTTGTGAAACGTCATCACGTCATCCGTAAGTTAACGTAAAGTTGCGCAAATACGTGTCGTCGAGCCAAGAGCTTCAAAATATTACTGTTATTGTGTCACAAAATGTAATTGTAAGAGTTGTTTAGTCGAGAATGTATGTGTATAAAGTTTAAATCTGCGGTCGGTTAATAAAGATATTATCTATTAAAAAATGTGCTCCAACATTTTCGGACACGTAACCTCCGGGGAATCACCCGGCGCTCTGTGCTCATGCATCCCGCCCAACATAGCCTCACTTCGGCAAGTCCTTCTGAAAATCACCGCTGGCTGTGATGTATATTTCTTATTGTGTAAACTTCTTTTACTTTGTAATAAAGGTTTGTGTAAATTATCACAGTATTATTTTTAATTACTACGTTTAAATGTAAATCCACATTAAATAAAGATTAAAATTAACTGTGATTGCCCTTGTTTGCTATAGAGCTGTTTATGGTTTAATGCCGTAAACGGATTTACGGTTGAATGCTGTAATTTCACAGGCGAGTAATTAATTTACGGATTAATGGCTGTAAATTTACATTATCAAACCGTTTTTTTAAATAACAGTATTTTGCCGTTGAAATTGGCCGTATTTTTACGGACATTTTTTACAGTGTAACTGTTTGTGCATAATTTTGCTCGAAGGGGGTCTCACTCATGGTGTAATTCAATGTAGAACTGCCACTGCTTACCTACAGTCCAAAATACTTGCATTTGCTCATTAGGGGAGCTGTAATTTGTTGTCTGATCGACTTGCACAACCTCCGGTTGCATTGTTGTTATTTTCTCCCTAATATTATCGATTTTATTTGTAAAGAAATTCATCACTGCTATGTTCATGTCCAATATCTGAAAATGTTGAGGATTAATTTTTTGTTAAATTGGCCATTGTGTTAAATAAAAACCTAGGGTTGTGCTGGTTGTGTTCTATTAGCAATGAAAAGAAGGCAGATCTAGAAGCTTTTATGGCTTTCCTGTATGTTAAAACACTATCCTTCCAAGCGAAATACCTCTAATTTTGTTTTCTTAAAGCTGCGCTCCATTTTCTGGGCAGCTCTCTTTAGAACATGCGTGTGCTCATTACACCACAGCGTTGGACTGCTATCTTTTATCTTTTTTAGGCGTAGATAAGCAACTGTGTTTAGTGTTTCTGAGAAGACAGAGTTAATATTCTCGGTGAGGATATCAAGATGATCTAAGTTATTAGATACACTAGGAAATGGAGAAAATTCAGACAGTACAAGTTGTTGTTCTACCATATTTGTAACATGGAGTTTTATTTGCAGCTATAGGCAGGTGGAGCATACACAATACAGGATAATGATCTGAGATGTCTTTGCTCTGCTGAAATAATTTTAACGTTGTCCACATTTATACCGTATGACAGTATTAAATCTAAAGTATGATTACGAAGGTGTGTGGGTCCTGTCACATGTTGTCTAATGTTTATGGAATTAAGAATGTCATTAAAAGCCAGTCCCAGAACATCTGTATCATTATCTACATAGATGTTAAAATCACCAACGACAAGGACTCTGTCTGCGGCCAGTACTAATTCTGATAAAAAGTTCCCAAATTCTTTGATAAAGTCTGTTTGGTGCCCTGGAGGCCTATATACAGTAGCCAAAATAAATTTCACAAATGTTTTATCATTAACATTAGGTGATGTTATATGAAGTACCATCACTTCAAAAGAATCTAATTTAAAATTAAACTTTTGAGTAACGCTAAAAGTATTATTTTAAAGTTCAGCAACACGTACTCCCCTGCCTTTTAGATGAGGATCATGTTTATAATTGGGAATAGACTCATTTAAAGTAATATAATCATCTCGTTTCTGTCAGACAGAGCACATCTATTTTATGATCTGTGATCATGTCATTAACAAAAAGTGCTTTATTATCTAATATTTAGCAAACCAAGTCGTATACATTTTTTAATTGGATTGTGTTTTATTTGTTTAACATGTATTAATTTATTCCTGAAAGAATGGCACAGTTTTCTGTATTTGCTGGTCCGGGGAACAGACACAGTCTCTATGTTATGTTTTGGAGATGAGAGTACTATATGTTGCATATTTTGTGTTTTCGTTGACATGAGACGGCTAGCAGACAGTTGGTTAAGGCAAGATATTCTGTTTCAGTTAAAATAAACTTACTTAACATAAAAATTATAGACCCTTCAGTAAGTGGGCAAACCTACAAAATCAGCAAGGGATCAAATAATTAATTTCCCAACTGTATATATAGAGTCACGGTCAAAAATATTGGTACCCTTGCTAAAAATAAGCAAAGAAGACTGTAAAAATAAATCTGCATTGTTTCTTGTTTTTATGTTTTATTTAAAAAATCTACAAAATTCCAACATTTCATCATGCAAAACAATTGAAAGTGGGGGGAATATAACATTTTTTCAGAAAAGCACCAGGCCCAGACAATGTCTCACCCTCCTGCCTGAAAGTTTGTGCGGAGCAGCTGTCACCCATCTTTATGCAGATCTTTAACAGATCTTTGGAGTAGTGTGTTGTCCCTTCATGCTTCAACATCATCCCTGTCCTGAAGAAACCCAAAATCTCTGGATTTAATGACTACAGGCCTGTTGCTCTAACATCTGTGGTCATGAAGTCATTTGAGACACTTGCATTGGCCCATCTGAAGGACATCACCAGACCCTTGCTTGATCCCCTCCAGTTTGCTTACCGAGCAAACAGGTCTGTGGATGATGCCGTCAACATGGGACTGCATCATATCCTACAACACCTAGACAGACCAGGGACTTATGCCAGGATCCTGTTTGTGGACTTCAGCTCGACCTTTAACACCATCATCCCGGACCTCCTTCTGCCCAGGCTTAATCAGCTACTGGTCACCAACCGCCACCTGTCAGTAAATTATTAACTTCCTGTTAGACAGGTAGCAGCTAGTGAGGTTGGGAAAGTCTTCATTCAGCACATGTACCATCACCACCGGTGCTCCTCAAGTATGTCTTCTCTCCCCACTGCTCTTCTCACTCTACACAAATGAATGCACCTCTACAGACCCTTCTGTCAAACTCCTGAAGTTTGCAGATGACACCACACAGTCATTGGTCTTATCCAAGACGATGATGAATCTGCTTACAGAAGAGAGGTTGCTCAGCTGGCTGCCTGGTGCAGTCAAAACAACCTAGAGTTGAATGCATCCAAGACAGTGGAGACAGTGGAGATGATTGTGGACTTCAGAGGAACCTTCTTCATCCCCTCCCCTCACTATTCTGGACAGCACGGTGGCTACTGTGGAGTCATTCAGTTTCCTGAGTTCCACAACCTCTCAGGACCTGAAGTGGGAGTCCCACATAGACTTCATTGTAAAGAAGGCAAGGCAAGTATATTTATATAGCACATTTTATACACAAGGTAATTCAAAGTGCTTTACATAACAATGCTTGAAGGCAAAATTGAACAAAATGCATAGGACATCAAGCTAATTATTTAAATCACAAATAAAAAGACTGAATTTAAAAGACAAAAAACATAAATAAAATTGATTAAAAATGTTTGCACATATAAAAAGAATAAAAACAAGAAAAGAGAAATAAAAATGCAGCACAGTGCTCGGGTTGTAAATGCACAGCTAAACAAGTGTGTTTTTAATCTGGATTTCAAAATTGCTACTGTTGGTGAACATCTAATGTCTTCTGGAAGCAGATTCCAGTTACGAGTGGCGTAATGGCTAAACGCTGACTCGCCTCGTTTTGAGTGAACCCTTGTTACCTCTAACTGACTTGATCCTAATGATCTGAGAAGTCTGTTTATATTTAATAAGTATATCTGATAAGGTCCTAGGCCATTGAGTGATTTGTAGACAGCTAATAATACTTTAAAATCAATTCTAAAAGTAACTGGTAGCCAGTGTAGAGATCTGAGAATTGGAGTGATATGCTCAGATTTTTTGGTTCTGGTCAGAATCCTGGCGGCAGCGTTCTATATGAGCTGCAGCTGTCTGATGGTCTTTTTGGGAAGGCCTGTAAGGAGTCCATTACAATAATCCACCCTACTGGTGATGAAAGCATGAACAAGTTTCTCTAAATCTTGGCTTGAGACAAAACATCTGATTCTGGCTATATTTCTGAGATGGTAGTATGCTGATTTGCTTATTGCTTTGACGTGACTGCTGAAACTAAGGTCAGACTCTAAAATGACACCTAGATTTTTAACTTTACTTTGAGTCTTTAGACTCATTTTTGTTACCAAATACAATGACTTCAGTTTTGTCTTTATTTAACTGAAGGACGTTTTGGCACATCCAGCTGTTAATTTCATCAATGCACTGGCAAAGGCCTGTAGTCATTGTGTGAGAGGGCTAAGTATATCTGAGTGTCATCTGCATAGCTGTGGTAAGCAATTTTGTTCTTTTTCATTATTTGACCAAGTGGGAGCATGTACAAATTGAACAAGAATTGAGCACCGCTCCTGTTGGCCCAGAAGAAGAAGGCCCAGCAAAGGTTGTACTTCCTTCATCAACTGAGGAAGTTCAACCTACCACAGGACCTACTGATCAAGTTTTACTCAGCAGTTATCTAATCTTTTCTGTGCACTTCAATAACTGTTTGGTTTGGCTCAACCACCAAATCAGACCTATGAAGACTACAACGGACAGTTCGTAGTGCTGAGAAGATTATTGGTGCTCCCTTGCCCACACTTCAGGACCTGTACGATTCCAGAATGAAGAACAGGTCAAGACAAATCATCACAGACTCTACTCACCCTGGACACACTTTTTAAACTGTTGACCTCTGGCTGGCGCTTCGGAGCCCTAAACACCAGGACTTACAGACAGATGCAGTTTTTCCCCCAGGCCATCTCTCTCCTAAACAGTTAACTGCTCCTAAAGAACAACATCCCACTCATTTTTTACACTACTCACTACTCAACACTACTCATAGAGCATATATAATAAATGCCTTCTAACATGTTAATTTATTTCTACATGCACATAACACTACTTCAGCTCACAACATTATCTTTTTTCACAAGTGTACATATTATCTGTAAATATGTAAATTCAACAATATACTACCGTGTACAATGTCTCTTATATGTTCTACTCCCATTTTCTGTACAATAGTCCTTTTTATATATATGCATATTTTCTTTTTTATATCTTTTACACTGTAAATCTTTATTATAATTTGTCTTGTCATTGTGTTGAATGTGTGTACTAGTAGCTTTCAACACCAAAAAAAATCCTTATGTGTGCACACTTGGCAATAAAGCTCTTCTGATTCAGATTTTTTCTCCCATACATGTTGGCCACAATTATTAGCACCCTTGTATTTAATACATTCCACAACCTCAGTTTGTAATAAAAACAGCTCTGAGTATTTTCTTTTCAGTCTGGTGACGTTTGAGAGTACATTAAAAGTGATCCGAGTCCATTCCTCCATAAAGAATTTCTCCAGATCCTTCAAATGTTGGTGCTCCCTCTTCTTCAGTTCATCCCATTCATTTTCTCTAGTGTTCAGATCAGGGAACTGGATCTTGATGTTGTGTTCAGACCCTAGTCCTGTTTGAAGTTCCAGTATGGCATATTAATTTTGTTTTTGCATGAGAGCAGAAAATTTGTTTCTTGAACAGTGTCCCAAACAACTTGTGGTGATGAGAGTGTAGTTTTCCTTTATTCTCCATCTGTAGTCTTTAAAAAGTCTTTGGCCACTCAAATTATTATCTTTGTTGTGCATTAAGATAATATAGACACACATTCTCTTTCAGGCAGATTTGCATACCCAGTTCATTAAAACTTCTTGATTATTGCCTGAAAATAGGAATTTTTATTGTTTCAACCATTTATATTCACTCAATATATATTCACCTTTGTCCTGTGTCTCACTGTCTTGCCTAGTTGTCGTTTACCCACTCACTATCACTGACCCCGTTGTTTTTGTATCTTGTATCTTTTGTATGCTTTTGGAATTTATCTGCCTGTCTGTTTTTTACATGCTACATGTTTTTGTGGAATTACCTACCTGCCAGGTTTTGATTACTTACCCACTGTTTTAAAATTCACCTTCCTGCTTGTTTTTGCCTGCTTACCTGTTGCTGTGTTACCTGTGTTTTATCTCCCCTATTAAACTCTTGCACTGGACTTCTGTGGTGTGCCTCTCCATCTGACCCATAGCGTGACAAAATGACCACACCACAGCCAACCACCACCACCTCACCTCCAGCCACCTCAGACCCTTTCGCCGACTTGATCAGCCTCCTCCGTCAGCAACTCACTCCGGCTTCACTTCCTTCGTCGGCCTCCAGTCCCATGGCCATACCCAGCCTGTTCATGGGATCAGTGCAGCGGGTTCTGTCTCCAGTGTGAGTTATATTTAGAAATGCACCCCCTGCAGTTCACCACAGAAAAAGCCAAGATGGTCTGTGTAATCTCTCTGCTAGAGGTAATGTGCTGAGCTGGGCTCAGAGTATCTGGGAAGCTGGGGGGCCTCTAACCACAACTCTCAAATGATTTCTGAAGCACTTCCAAGAGGTGTTCAGCCGGGAAGCCAACTTTTTCTCGGTCCAAGACTGGTTACTTCGCCTGCGACAAGGCAGATCATCAGTCGCGGAGTATGCACTGCAGTTTCACACCACTAGCGATTGAAACGAATCCGCTCTCATCTTCGTCTTCCGTCAGGGACTGGATTATGGAATAAGATAATTTATGATGACACTGTGGGTTTAGAGGCCCTCATCCAACGCTCCGTCCGCCTATATCTCAATGCCTCTCTGCTTGCAGCCCTCGGCAACCCGTTTCTACTCCTCCACCTGCCCAGGCATCCTCTCTGGCTCTGCCTCCAGAACCCAAACCTATGCAAGTGGACCGATACCATCTCTTCCCTGAAGAACGTGCCTGACTGCGCTCCTTGAACCAACGTCTGTACTGTGGAGGAGCCGGTCACATCATTGCCACCTGTCCCGTATGTCAGGCCCGATTTGCGGTGAGTACTATTCAATCCCCCACTTCTGTGCCATGCCTTGCTCACACCGATGTAGTGGTATCTACCCGCACCTCATCTGTTACAGCCAAAGCACTGATCGATTCCTGAGCCATTTAATTGTACCTTCTCTTCGTCCCCTGGGGTTGAACCCTAAGAGGAACGAATGTACTATGCGGATCCAGAATATCCTCGGAAAGCTGCTGAGTCAAGGCCGGATGAGCCCCGAAGCCCTTCAAGCCTTCCAGTGGCTAAAGGAAGCCTTTATGCCGCACCCACACTCTGTCTCCCAGATCCTGACTTACCGTTCTTCATCGAGGTGGACGTGTCCTCAACTGAAGTGGGTGCGGTACTCTCCCAGCGGCAGGGGAACCCTCCTTGACTACACCCTTGTGCCTACTTTTCCCGCAAGCTGTCACCCAGGTGCCCAGTAGCAGGTTACGTTCAGGTCACTCGTATTCAGGGTATTCACCACCTGCTGACTCCAAGGGGAGGTGGTGGGCGAGTTGCTACATCTGTGCAAGCGTGCACCACCCTGGTGATAAGTGTACACCACTGCAGTGGTGCTATTCGACTGGACCAGCACCACTGCTTGTCCTGGATGAGAGGCAAACCTTCTCGACCCAATAGGATGGTAGTAACTGCAGGCAGTTGAAATGCCATAGCAGGCAGGGGCCCGTCCAGCGACCCGCTCTGCATGCCCCTAGCGCACAGCGTCCTGACCGTGCAGGGGGGCATTGCGTGCCTTAAACCTGCCCAAGTGGAATCCCACCTCGGAAAAAGGGTCAGATCTGACCAGGGGATTAGGGTGTGCCACACTCCCCAAGGAACGCGACTCTGAAGCCAGAGCTGAAGCAGTCTCATGTGCATCGACCCGAGCACAGAAATCCCCCCCGCGCCAAGTTCATTGCATTTACATTTATGCATTTGGCAGATGCTTTTATCCAAAGCAACTTACATTACATTACACATTATACATTTGTTTCTGAGTATGTGTAAACCCCTGGGATCGAACCCATAACCTTGGTGTTGCTAGCGCCATGCTTTAACCACTGAGCTACAGGAAAGCGTTTTGAAATTCCTTTTGGAGATGATAGGTTTTCAAGTTCAAACCTCAGTCTGTCTTTCAACACAACTTTGAGAGACAGACAGAACGCAAACTCCCAGAAGCTTCTAGAAGTGGCAGCTCACCACAGACAAGAGTTTGATCTAGAGACAGAGTGAATCAACACAAAATGTGTAAAATAAAAAGACACATAGGGACAGATTTATTAAACAAGGCAAAAAAAGTGTGAGCACGCAATTTTTAAAAAGTGGCAACGGGAGTCAAAATTTTGGCTGGTGATTTACTAATAAGACGCACATTAAAAAACACACACGCATATGCACATGCATATGCAATAAGGTCTGTCACAAAAACAGCTATGTCCACGCCTTTTCAGCACTAATTCTCACTGCGTGTCTATAGTAAATACCAAAAGTAGGGAGGGTTTTTTGCCAAAAGAGCTGTTTGCATTGCTGCAAGCTGTTAGTAAATCTGTCTCATAATGTGTTCAAATTCTGTAACACGTTTTTTTTGTATTAATTATTAACATATCCTTTTGAGAGTGTAATATGTACAGTTATTCAATAGCAAGTGTAGAAGATTTTATTAATGCATTAATGCATTCATGCAATCTAAGCCACCATTATAATTCTATATATTTGACTGTTCCAGCATATCTACATAGCAAGGTCTTTTGTCACATCTACATAGTAAGGTCTTTGTTGCCCACAAGTGAGACCAAGATAAAGAAGAACATCTGTTTCCTGCTTCTAACTGTATTGGCAACGCCTATGACCCTGTATTGGTAATGCCTAGGACCCCTGCGGGAGTAGAGCCCTATAAAAAGCTATCCTCAACACACAGAGACGGTTCTCTCCTATGCGGGTCCCT
The DNA here is from genome assembly GCA_026939265.1 of Oreonectes daqikongensis. Lineage (NCBI taxonomy): Eukaryota > Metazoa > Chordata > Actinopteri > Cypriniformes > Nemacheilidae > Oreonectes > Oreonectes daqikongensis. The sequence continues at coordinate 524,565 of JAOTQM010000446.1, read as the reverse complement.
GTCCTCTGCAGTTCTCTGTGGGAGGGCCCGGCCCTGCATATGGGGGGCTCGGCTCTTTATTGGTTTAGTCAATAAAAGTCTATCTGATGGAATCAAAACCCGACTCGAGTGGTTAATGAAGAATGGCAGAAGAAACCACAACACAAGATGTTTTGCTTTTAGACACTGCTCTTTTGTGGGAACTAGTATGTGTTTAAGTGTTAAGTGTTACGTGTTAAGTGTTCGGTGTATATTATATGTTTCTGTTGTATGACCCTTAGTGAAATGTTTGCTAAGTAGTGAGTAGAATTTTCCTTATAATTATATGGTGCTTTAGAGTGTTGTTTACTGCTAGTTGAATTTAGATTACAGGAAAGTTTTTCACCTTTGGATAAATTAGCAATTAAGTCCGGAAGAGTGCAGCATTCGTTTCAATTTGCGTGTTAGCCATTTATTTAGCCATTGCGTGTTAATTTAGGCTTTGTCTTGCTAATTTGAAACGCACAGGCAGCTGTTTCCACTCATTACGTGATTAGCACGTGGTTAGCAACCTATTTTTATTCATATAGAGGCGCGGAAGCGTCAGCGGAAGCGTTCAGCCCTCCTCGCATGAAGTCAGACGAGGTAAAGACCATTCGACTCTTCCTGCGCGACTCTACTGAGCACAACACCGGCAACGCACAGTAGTATCTTTACTAAAAATCTTTACTATTTTTCTCTCCATTCTTTTTGCCTTTTCTATCCTTACTTGCACAGCATGTGTTTCCAAACCATTCCCGTGGTTTCTCGCCCATGAAACTCTTTCATGAGAAGGCAGAGCAATCCTGCCAACCTCCGCACTATCTGCACCTCTTCCACTCTTCCCCTCTCTCTTTCCATTGGTTTCTGGAATTGTCAATCTGCTGTTATTAAATCTTATTTCATCCCTGCATTTGCATCCCACTTTGCTCTTAGTATTATAGGATTAACTGAAACCTGGATAACTCCTGAGGACACAGCAACCCTTGATGCTCTCACTAATAACTTCTCTTTCTCTCACACCCCCTGCCAGCATGGGAGAGGTGGTGGCACTGGTATTCTCATCTCCAAGGACTGGAATTTCTCCACCTACCCCTCTATAGTCATCACCAATTCTTTTGAATTCCATGCCGTAACGATTATGAACTTATGCCATACTTTATGGAACATTGGACTGCTCACCACCTCTTCAGTATTGGTCTGAGCCTCCTCAACTACCTCTTAAAGTCAGTTAAACAAGCCTGCTCTTTTTGACACTTTAATCAGTCTGATAAGCTTTTTGGCACTACATTACATCTGCACTGTTGACAATAAAACTGACTTTGACTTTGACTTAGTTCTCCACTAAAACTCCACATTGTAGTTATTTATGACTCTCCAGGTTAACTGGGTGATTTTCTAGAAGAACTGGACATGCTGCTATTGTCTTTCCCAGAAGACGACTTGTGCTTCTTGTCTTTGGGAATTTCAACATCCACCTGGAGAAGCCTTATGCCTCTAACTTCCACTCTCTGCTAACCTCCTTCAATCTCCAACTAGTCCCAACCACAGGTACCCACAAGTCAGGTAACCAACTCGATCTCATCTACACACGCAGCTGTGATAGAGAGAACACCTTGGCTACACCTCTGCATGTCTCTGATCACTTTTTCATCACTTTTAATTTAATACTGCTTTCCCTCAACTTACCAACGCCTCTTCCAGTCTCATTTAGGCGGAACCTACACTCCCTTTCTCCGGCCCATATTTCCTCTGTCATAGAAACCTCCTTTACATCGTCCACACACTTTGCATCACTAGATGTTAATTCTGCCACAGACACACTTCTCACAACACTAACCTCGTGCCTAGACACTATCTGTCCTCTTTCCTACAGGCCAGCATGTGCTACAGTACTCTCCGTGAACATTAGGCTTAACTTCCAGCGACTTAAAGGAAATCACACCACACATACACGCAGCAGACCATCTTCTTTCCTCTTTCTCCTCTTTTAAAGAGGATGATGTCTCCAAACTTCTTCTCTCTACTCACCCAACCACCTGCCCATTAGACCCCATCCCCTCACATCTATTCCAAGCCATCTCAACCACACTCCTACCATCACTCACTCATGTCATCAACACATCTCTCAATACAAGAATCTTCCCCACTGCATTCAAGCAGGCCCGGGTAAACCCGCTGCTTAAGAAACCCACACATGACACTTCCCTACTAGAGAACTATAGACCCATTTCTCTCCTTCCATTCATAGAAAATGAACGGGTTGTTTTCAATCAGGTGTCTACCTTCCTCACTTAAAACAACAGGTTGGACATTAACCAGTCAGGCTTTAAGAGCGGTCACTCAACCGAAACTGCCTTACTAACAGTTACGGAAGCCCTAAGGCAGGCAAGAGCTGAGTCCAAACCATCTGTTCTCATTCTCTTAGACCTCTCTGCAGCCTTCGACACGGTTAACCATCACATTCTTCTGTCCACCCTTTCTTCATTGGGCATCACTGGAACGTCACTCTCCTGGTTTAAATCCTATCTCACAGATAGATCCTTCAAGGTAGCCTGGGGAGGTGAAGTGTCCAAATCACACTAACTAGTCACCGAGGTCCCACAAGGATTGGTTCTTGGGCCTCTGCTCTTCTCCATATACACCACATCACTGGGTTCCATCATACAAGCACATGGTTTCTCCTAACATTGCTATGCTGATGACACTCAACTTCACCTCTTGTTTCATCCAGATGATTCCATGGTAGCCACACAAGTCTCAAACTGCCTGGCTGACATATCTTTTGGATGAAAGATCATCACTTACAACTCAACCTGGCCAAGACTGAGCTTCTCGTCCTTCCTGCCACTCCGTCAGAACAGCACCAGCTTACCATCCGGCTTGGTCCATCAAAGATAACCCCATCGTACTCACAAGTCAGGAATCTTGGGATAATCATGGATGATCAGCTGACATTTAAGGATCACGTTACTAAAACTACACGGTCATGCAGGTTTGCATTGTACAACATTAGGAAGATCAGACCATTCTTAACAGAACATGCAACACAGCTTCTTGTCCAGGCTCTTGTCATTTCTAGACTGGATTACTGTAATGCTCTTCTGGCCGGTCTCCCAGCCTGTGCTTTCAAACCTCTGCAAATGATCCAGAATGCTGCTGCATGCCTGGTCTTCCATGAGATCCATCTCAAGGACATTTTTTTTCACAGTTGCCTGCTGGTTGAACGATCTTCCTGTTTCCATCAAGATAGTTGAATCAATTTCACAATTTAAAAAACAGCTGACGACCCACCTCTTCCGTGAGCACTTAACTGTCTCATAATAAAAAAAATTAAAAATATCTTTCTACCTTTCTTTTCCCTTTCTAATGTTCTCTGTATACTTGCTTATACTATCTTGACATTGTATCTGAAACTTTGTATTACTAGCACTTCTCGTGAATATTGCTTACTTGGACAAATCGCTTGCTGTTTTCCTCAATTGTAAGTCGCTTTTAAAGCGTCTGCCAAATTAATAAATGTAAATGTGTTTCTTAGAGCTTTCTGAGAGCAGTTGGAGCAGGAGGTCAATAGGAGCAATACATATGAGGCTCTAAAAACCCTACTGCCCAGAAATGCACCCCACAGTGACCAATTGACCACTAGTAGCAGTGTGTCACAAAACACATTTCACGAGTTCACCTATGCTTATAATAAGTTGTAGTGGGATGAAGGAGCAGGGATGAAAGCTTATGCGTATTTGGCGTGTTGTCCAAAGGGCGGGCCCCAAGCTCACCCGGTTCCCATCGGGCGGGCCCCTGCAGGTGATTGAAGCCTTGGTGTTGGAGAAGTGTGCTCCTGCCGGGAAGGTACTTGCTGAAATTTAAGGATGTGGAGATGCTGATTCCTGCTGGATTGGGTGGAACTTGGTGCATACCTCTGTGAGGGTGATTGCTGCGGTAATCCTGATTTACGAATACTGCTGCGGCAGGGTTTGAGGTAGAAATGCGGGCCTCAGCGGAGGCGATGCTATCTTTAAATCCGCTGCGATAGAGGTGAATGTGCTGGCCTTTCCTGCTTATCAGCTATCTGATTTTTAGAACCGGGCACATGTTTAGCCGTTAATATTAATTGGTCGCATGCGGATATCCATATAAGGCATTTGAGGAACGGCATTAGTGCGGGGGAATGAGAGCGACCTCTGTTAATGCAATGCACGGTAGCCTTGTTGTCGCAGTGGACGATTATGCTAGAAGCGGACCATTCTTTGCCTTATAGGGAGTACGCTACGACAAATGGGTATAGTTCGAACAGGGCTGAGGATGCGAGAGATTGAGGTAGTTCTGAGAGCTTAGGGGGCCATGTAGACGCGAACCAGCGACCTTGGTAAAAACCTCCAAAACCCATAAAGGGTGTGGTGTCGGTGAAAAGCCGAATGTCAACGGGAGATGTGATAATGTCGCTGTAGAAGAAAGACCGTCCATTCCATTGCCTGAGGAATTTAATTTATAGGCTGAGCTCTTCGCCACAGAAATTGCAGACGTGTATGTATCTGCATCGTTGTCTGGCGCATCTGCCTTGATTGAAGTTAATGCAAACATCAGGTGCGCGGTGGTTTGCTGTGTTGGGTTGAAGAGGACTTGCTGAGCGTTTTGGCAGGCGCGGAACAAAAGAAGTGGAACTATGTAGTGGAGGTGTACATGTGGGGAGAAATGGAGTGACCAATGGGCAGGCTATAGTATTGTGGGCCACTGATGGGCAGGCTATAGTATTGTGGGCCACTGATCGGCAGACCGTGCATGAAATATTGCGAACCCCTAGATAAACCCTTTTGTGAAGCTGCATCCTTACGCTGATGGAGACGGGAGGCGGTTCCAAGGCTGGAGCATTGGTTGGCACCGGCATTGCTGTGGGGGAGGCCAATGAGAAGATTAGCGGGGCCTGAGGTAGAGAGAGGAGGGAGGGGATAGCAGCCGCTGGAGCTGCTAGTTGAGGCAGCCTCGCGCTAGATGCAGCTTCCAGCTTGGGGGCCAAATAGGTGTGAGATGGACCTGGGGCTGAGGCCTGAATCATTAGCGGAGGCAGCCTCACGCTAGTGATTGACGACGGCGCTGCGGGCCAGGAGTAGGGGGCGGGATTTGCAAACTGGAGGAGCTGTTGATGAGCCGGGCGGCTGTTGATATCGTCCCCATGCTACTGGGGCGGCTAACAGTGTTAGCTGCGTGACCCAACTGCTGCAACTCCGGCGGGATCTGCGAGCTGAGAACCAAACTTTGTAAAATGAAACATCATGTGTAGTGGCTGAAAGACCAATAAAACAGGGCCAGTGTATGCAAAGCAAGAATGTCACGCACGCAGGCAAGCAAAACTCACAACTCACTAGTACAGGGGTCGGCAACCTTTGTGACCAAAAGAGCCATTTTGGCCCCTCTCCCATCAAACATTTTTTGCCTGGAGCCGCAGGTAACCTTTAAATTAATAACATAACCAGTGGCGGTTCTACATTGAATTACACCCTGGGCGAGACCTCCTTCGAGCAAAATTCTGCATAAACAGTTATATTTTATTATAACAACATAAGTGAAATTATATTTCTCCTCTTATTATTTTTTTCCTAAATTGGGCACCTGATGGCTTTAACCTTTTCCTGTCCATCTCTGTGTTTATTTGGCACCCGACAATTAACAGATTTCCCATCCCCCCAACACGACCAGAAGTCCAGACTAAACCAATAGAGCGTTTTCATGACTCATCATCAATCCGGAAGTCGGCCATGTTGGAGGCATTGAAAGTAAGCACTGCTATAGAACCGAATGTAAATCACAGATTTTGCTGGAGAAAAAAATTAGAAATAACTGTGAAAATAAAGCTCTTTAATGCAAGTCGATCACACCCCAGAATCGCTATAGCAATGTGCTGTAACAGTATAATTAATTATTTTCTACTTTGAACTTCACTCACGTGTCAGCAGTATTGATTGATGACGCGTTGTGAAAACACTAGGGGCCGATCAGACAGAACGCGTTTTATGCCGTTGGACGCACACTTTTGAATTGATTTCGGTTGGCAGGGAGCGTTGGATTTATTATTTTTTTTAACTACTTGTGCCGCCTCCTATGTATCATGAAAGAATACCGCCCCGGGCGGCTGCCCGGTGCGCCCGTGCCAAAAACCACTACTGAACTTAACATTAATAATTAGTTACCCCGTTGCACCATGGATGTAGTTCCACCAGTTCCGGCTACGCAGACCATCCCTGCTCCGTGGACTATCCATGCGCTGCCACGCTCGCCTGTCCCGAGCGGTGGTCCCTGGTCTGTCCCGCTCTGGTTCGACTCAGAGAGACAAAAATGAGTTGTCTGTCGCAGCATCGAACAGCTACCTTCTGGCATCAGATGTGGAGGATCCTTTAGAGCTCCTGCCCGCGGGCGGTCGAGCACTGCAGGAAGCCGATGCAGCGATGTCGACCATGCTTGCCCGGGCGGCCGCGGGTATCAGGTTGGTGTGCCCCGCGCCACCATCTCCGCATCACTCGTGGCTGGACTCGCTGGACATTTTTCCCGGAGGTGCATGAGGAGCTCACCAAGACCTGGCACGCCCCTTTTTCGGCACGTGCCTGTCCAGTGGGCTCTGTAGCTGTCTCTTCCCTCAACGATGGGGCGACTAGGGGCTACGTCGACCCTCCCCAGGTGGAACGTGCAGTCACGGTGCATTTGTGCCCGCAGACTGCTGCCACCTGGCACGGTCGACCAAGGCTCCCCTCCAAAGCGTGTAAGCTCTCTTCGACACTCGTGTCGAAAGCTTACACTGCTGCGGGTCAAGCTGCCTTAGCCCTTCATGCCATGGCCATCCTCCAGGTCCATCAGGCTAAGGTGTTGAAGGACCTCGACAGGGGTAAGACCGACCCAGCGTGCATGCAAGAGCGGCGAGGTCCCTGGGTCGAGCGATGTCCACCATGGCGCAGGTGCCGGAGGCGCCACTGCAGAGGGGCGGGGCTGCTGGGGTGCAGACTTCGCTCGGGACTTCGACCGTTTGAAGGCGGCCGAGTCGCAGCGAGGCAGGATGAGTTTGAAGGCGGCCGAGTCGCAGCGAGGCAGGATGTGCTTGATGGTCTCCGTCTGCTTCTTCACCGCGGAGAACTGTTGGGAGGAGTCCTCTCAACGGTGTCACCAAACAGCCCGGCTTGCGAGATGGGCGCATTAAGAAAGCAAACTTTCTCGGTGTCACTCATCTGCGCAAGCGTGAGCCACAGATGACGCTACTGGACCACCATGGTGGACATCGCTCGACCCAGGGACCTCGAGTGTCGAAGAGAGCTTACACGCTTTGGAGGGGAGCCTTGGTCGAACGTGCCAGGTGGCAGCAGTCTGCGGGCACAAATGCACCGTGACCGCACGTTCCACCTGGGGAGGGTCGACGTAGCCCCTAGTCGCCCCATCGTTGAGGGAAGAGACAGGTAAAAAAAGAGGCAGCACGATCTGCACGCACCCACAGATGACTTGCAAATGAATGTGTACACCATTTCGAAACATTTGCCACTTACTGAATGTTTGGGCATTTAAATAAGTCACCATAATAATAATAATTGTTATTTATAGCGTCTTACCAACACCCAAGGTCATGTTACAAAATCAAATCATATCAACATCAAAGTAAAAAAAAGAAGAATGAACACTTTGTCTGCACATAGTTCGTTACTTAGACTGAACTTTGCTCTGCAAGTAATATAACCAAAATAACCGCATATAGCAAGATTACGGCAGATTTTCATTCTCTACATTGAAAGCCAACATGTGCGTCAGGAGGACAGAGAAACAGGAAAACAAGGTGAAACAGACTTTTTCCTGTTTAAATGGTAAGAAGCTTTATTGCATTCCTTCTTTACATGCGGTAAATAAAGTCACTTTATTGGTAGTTAATTGGTAATGGATGTGCTGTATTCCTGTTTGTAAATAATAATTATTTATTATCTAGTAGTTTTAAATATAGTTTTGAGGCGAGACATGGAGTAAGTGGCACAGCATTGTTCCCCTGCATTTCCAACATTTTACCGAAACACATTTATTTTGCGCATTATACGACTTGATTCTGGCTTATTTCGTTTATTATTTTTATTATTATAAATGTATATTCTGTTCTAAAGTAATTCTGTAAATTTATGTAAGAATGTTTATTCAGTGCATCAATGTAGCGCTGTTAACTTCCATGGTGTCGTTCTCACATGCACGCACGCACACACACACGTGTGATTAGTCGAGAATAGGAAAGACGTGACAATTCTGATTTGACTATGTAAATCCTTAGTCAGGGACACCCCTAGTGTGTATGCGTGTGAATTGTGGAAGAATTTGATTAATAGATATGGATATGGACGGTGTGTGCTTGCATATGCCAGTGAGTTACACTACGCATGCAGGGAAATGTCTTGATATCAGTGCCCAACAAGACATTGTGCCCAGGGGCCCCTGAATCCTTAATCTGGGCCTGCCTATCGGTCCCAAGATCTGCCGTGCCCGCTCACAGTGAGAGCTGACTCCACCCGGGGTGTAGCCTCCTCGTGGGCGCTGGCTCAGGGCGCCTCTCTGGCAGACATCTGCAGAGCCGCGGGTTGGGCTACGCCCAGCACCTTCGCGAGGTTCTACAACCTCCGCGTGGACCCAGTATAAGCTCGTGTCAGCGGCTGGATGGGCGTACGCCTGCATAGTGCCCCCTCCCTTACGCAGGTGAGTGAGTGCGCTTAGCCTTTACGACTACCCCTGCGGGCGATGCCTAGGCACCCCTTCCATCACTAAGCACCTTTGCGGTGACAGGCCACAACGCTTGGCCGATCCACTGCAGCGGTCGGGGGTAGCCTCTCGATTCCTCAGTACAAAAGATGAATGAATGACATTCGCCAATCTCATTGGCCTTTTGAAAATTCCTCGCAAGGGATAGGTTCTCAAGATCAAACCCCATCTGTCGACACGTTTGTTAATCAAACCCTTACATGTATAATTCACGCTTTAAACAGAATGCGTACAGCGCAACGTGGAAAAAGACGATGACATGATGTGAGGTCAATTTTGCGGGCGGAGGCCAGTCTCTTAACTTCTTAATGTGTTGTCATATAGCCAAAATCACCACACCGCCGCTGTCTTTAATAAACGTGCATGGTGATTTTGTCAGACATTCAGCGACAGTAGGCTTATTCCGTAAGCGAAACTGAAAGACAAAATATCCAAATATATTATGTTCAAGTAAATTACAGTATATTTACGACTTCACTAGGGCTGTAACGGTGGCAGTTTTCGGTGGTTGGGCTATTATTTATATAGGCCTAAATAATATATAAATAACATAAAAATATTTAAATTATTATTTTTGCAAGTACCAACCACAAAATGAATTTAAATGATGTTTGATTAACAAGGTTTGGGAGGAGTCGAAGAATATAATTAGGCAGCTGTCCCGAATCAGCAATCAACACTTCATCCTATCAGCTTAAGCGAGCTCTTTTATAAAAAGTAAGATCGCTTAACCTGCCTCATCTCTTTTTCCACATTGACGCTCTTGCAGTCATGTCAGAGACCCCTGCTAACGTAAGTGCTTCCGTCCAGACGGACAAGCAAAACGATGGCAACACCCACCAGCTCCGGCTCGGACTCTTCAACCGAATCGCAGGATTCAATCCGAGGCCGCCAGCTACGACGCTCATCGACCCGCGCTTCGAGTAAACGCGGCACCCACTCTTCTGATCCCAGCTCCTGGCCTCCGCCTTCGCAGTCTAGCGGGAGGTTGCATACCCAAGACCGGCAAGCTCCGGTCGCGGGGTCCTCCCTGAACCCTTCGGCTTCAGCAATGGACGCCGGAGATGGCGTGAGGATGCTCCCATCAGCGGCTCCGTTGGTTGATTTCACCTCCCTCCACTCTCTCTCCCAGGCGAAGCATGGCTTCTCACTGGCCACAACCATAGCATTTCCAGTCCCGGAAAACGCCCCAGCAATGGAACCACCACCCATATCCAACACTCAGCGCCCTTACATTTACATTTACATTTACGCATTTGGCAGACGCTTTTATCCAAAGCGACTTACAGTACATTATACTATACTATACTATACATTTGTACATTTTGTATAGTAAGCAAGTGGGGGTTAGGTGCCTTGCTCAAGGGCACCTCAGCCGTTACCCGCCAAACCTGAGAATCGAACCAGCAACCTTCTGGTTATGAGTCCAACACTCTAACCACTGGGCCATGACTGCCCACCACATCAAGCCATCACTTTCTAGACCAGCATCCCTACCAAGCACAAGTTTTTCATCTCTTCAACACCCATTCCCCTATCAGCAACCACCAAGGGTGCCAGCGGCAGGATCCAACACTTACTACAGGATCTGCCTCAAGCTGCCGTCAAGCCCGCACGTCTTTGCAGTGACCGCCTCCGCAGAGGCCCAAGTTTACACCATCACGTTTACTCATTGGTAGTATTCGCTCCAGGAGCCAGGGTCATCACATTGGCGACCACCTCTGCAGAGGCCCGCGCTTCAATCACATCTACTCATTGGCAGTATCCACTCCAGGAGCCAGGTACGTCGCATTGGCGACCGCCTCCACAGAGGCCTGCACTTCCATCGCACATACTCATTGGTAGTACTCGCTTCAGGAGCCAGGTTCATCACATTGGTGACCGCCTCCGCAGAGGGCTGCACTTCATCATATCTACTCATTGGTAGTATTCGCCCAAGGAGCCAGGTACGTCGCATTGGCAACCGCCTCCGCAGGGCTTGCGCTTCCATCGCTTCTACTCATTGGTCGTACTCGCTCCATGAGCCAGGTACATTGCATTGGCGACCGCCTCCGCAGAGGCCTGCGCTTCCATCACGTCTACTCATTGGTGGTATTCACTTCAGGAGCCAGGTACATCGCATTGGCGACCACCTCCGCAGAGGCCTGCGCTTCTGCAGAGGCCTGCGCTTCCATCACGTTCACTCATTGGTAGAAGTCGCTTCGGGAGCTGGGCACGTCGCATTGGCGACCGCCTCCGCGAAGGCCGGGGTTTCCACCATTTGCTCCAGGAACCAGGACGTCACCGCAGTGACCGCCTCCGCAGAGGCCCGCGCTTAAATCACGTTTACTCATTGGTAGTATGTGCTCCAGGAGCCAGTTGGGTTGCATTGGCGATCGCTCCGCAGGGCCTGCACTCCAACCAGCTTGCTACCGCAGTTGCATTTGCCACGGGAGCCATTTCATTGCCACAGCTACTGCCTTCGCATAGGATTCATGCTTCCATCACGTTGTGCTTCCATCACGCATACCACCGCGTTATACACGCCAAAGAACCCGGCACGTCGGGCAGCGACCGCCTACACAGGGCCTGCGCTTACCAAACATGCTACCGCAGGTGCTACAGGAGCCGGTAGGACGCCAGCGCCACCCAGAGGCCCGTGCCCCCACACGGCACTTTGCCACAAGGAACTTCTCCTCAATAGCAAACACGCCTCAGAGGAGCCCGCACTTCCATCTCCCAAGTCACCAAGTACTTCCGACGAACACAGCCGACCCAGTGAGAGTCATCCCCTTACCCCCCCCATCCCGGAAGTTCCCCGCAGTCCACCCATTCCTCCTTTCCCCTGACGCTGGTCACCTCCTCCGCTCATTTAAGCATCGTATGTTGGGGGAAAATATGCGTCTCCGGCGGCTGTCCCGCGCATTCTTGCATTATGGGGGGTAAGCTCCCTTTCGGCCAGCTCAAGAACCGGAGCTCTCTTCTGGACCAAAGAGAATAGAGCTCCGGGTAATCAGGGGCCGGACGGGCACGGAGCTCGCTCCCCGGACAGTACGCCAAACATGCATATTACCTTATTCTCAACTTGCTTGAATCCGCATCATGACTGTTTATCTGTGCAGACGAACTCGTGAAATGATGTTTGATTAACAAGGTTCGGGAGGAGTCGAAGAAGATAATCAGGCAGCTGTCCCGCATCAGCAATCAACACTTCATCCTATCAGCTCAAGCGAGCTCTTTTATAAAAAGTAAGATCGCCTAACCTGCCTCATCTCTTTTTCCACATCCCTCCACCACCCCGGCTCCTCTCCACGGACCTACCTGTCTAGCAATCTCCTGGGGGGGAAGGTCCCTTTCGGCCGGCTCAAAAACCGGAGCTCTCTTCTGGACCAAGGGGAAGAGAGCTCCGGGTAATCAGGGGCTGGCGGGCTCGGAGCTCGCTCGGACAGTACGCCAAACACGCATATCACCTTATTCTCAACTTGCTTGATTCCGCATCATGACTGTTTATCTGGGCAGACGAACTCGTGAAATACATTTTGAAATATGATATCTGAAATAAATGAGGATGAAACATCCGTCCATGTTTAATGCGCAAATTCATCAGTGAAACAGCACACTACAACATATAAAACATTCCAATAAACATCAGTAAATAATTAAAACTTAAATAATACCAGAAGTTAAATATTAAATAAAAAAGCATTTGTTACAGTGATTTCTGTGTTTCACGTTAACCCGTAATATACATCCCTTATCAATTCTATTTGAAACAGTTTAAACCTACATCGGCTTTCCTACTCAGATTGCCATTCAAAAGTTAGTTTTTCCTACTCTTTGATGGAAAACGAACATGTTGACATTGTCCAGATTAAGATGTACAGCTGCATTAAATGCACGTTCAGACGATTAATGTTTCTCCGCAACCTGCACGCGCTCCGACACCAAGCAAGCGGGTGATAGCCGGATTTTATGTAACTGTTAATTTCACAACAAGATCCATTTCTTCTTGAAGCAGCGCATCACTGTACTGATTGCGGTACAGCGCCACCATAGTGGCGTAAGACACAAATACAGTTAAAAATGCCTATTGAGTGCAACGCTTGTCCATGGCATGAAGGCAGCGTTTTCTCCGACATAGTTTTTGTCGACAGGCGGCGGAGGCGGCCGCCTCCAAATTCTCTATGCAGGAAAAACTCTGCTATAGTGTGATTTTGATTGTATGCTAGCAATTTTTTGTCCCTGGCAAAAAGTTGGAGTGTTGCCTGGCAATGGGAGTGGTGTCGCGGTGTTGCACTTAAACTCTTGTTTTGGCATTTCTTTGATTTTAAATGAATGAATACTATGTAGTTTTGTGTCAACATTACATCTTGGTTCGTGTTTACACACAAGAGACTGCCTACTCTCTGCATACGGATAATGTGTAAACATTGTGAGAAGCGCGCTAGCCAGACCAAAGACTGAAGATCTAAAAGTTTAGTTTAAAGATGAAAAACGTATCAAGCAAAATGTTTTCTTACCATTCCAAATTTCTAACACAGACTCGGCACAGTGTTCAGCGCGGTTTTGCAGCAGTCAGAGCAGAAATAAAAAACACTGCTCTCTATGTGTTTTTCTGCAGTCTCTAGTCGCGTTCATTTGTACACTGCATGCGTTTATTTAGTCAATTCGATCGAAACATTTGAAAAAGCAAGCAGGTGTAATGTGTTTCTTTCGTCCACTTGTGATCTGGTCGACCAAAACGCGTCTTAAAAACAGATATAAACAGGCCGTTATAAAGGCTGCAGGGAGCCACAGCAGGGCTCGAGAGCCACGGGTTGCCGACCCCTGCACTAGTATCAGAGAGTTGTTGGACTATATTTGCGCATTTTGATCTACACCATAGCCAATAACAACAAAACAAAGAGATCACTGTGTCTCCATATGCTCTGAAAAAGAACTCTGCCTCAAGTCTACCACTTTTCATCTTTGAGCATTAGGCAAAATCACACACGCAAGCACGCACGCACGCACACACACGCTAAATACAAAAAAACCCCATATGACAGTATTTTAGCTTAATTGTACCTTATAGGTCCCCTTAAACTGTTACTCAAATTACAGTTATACTTTCTTGCCCTTCTTTATAACACGTTTGGTACGTTTTTACTTACTTTAACTGTTTAACTATTATTTAATCACACAAAATCTTCTTAAATTATGATTTAATTGCTGAAAAAGAATAGCTTAATTACAACTTGAGGGAATAAATTAAAACGGAAAATGAATTATATATAAATTACCATGATGTGTGTGAAGATGTTTCCCAATCATTAATTACACTTTTTTTGCAGTCTGAAGAAAAGCTTTAAGGTGCATTGGGATTATTTTGATAATTGTGGTAGTTTATGATGTGTGCAAACAAGCTATAAACTACTTATAAAAGATCCCTTGTGATGTTCTGGATCCAAGGTTGGATTCCAATTACTAATAGCCCTCTAAGTAAAAGAATGCACTGAAAACGAAACATTATAACCTTTACAATTTTTTACTTTGTATTGTTATTTAAGGCATATTTGAAATCCCTAAATGTTAAGGGGTCTTGTACGTTTTTTCTCTTATAAAATATGGAGGATAATGCACAATCATATGACTGACATAACTACTTATTGCCATGTGTACTGGACTGAAATGCAGGAAAGGTATTTCTCAGCAAATGGAGCAGAGGAGTGTCCTGTCAGAGTCTCTTTAAAGCAGTCCTTTGATTACCATAGCTCCGCCCAGTGCTTATCCGGTTACTGGCCTCTCTTCAGCTATTGGATAAGTCTCTAATCATGCAAGGTAGTGAATCCCTGGGGGGAGGGGGTGGGTTTTTGGTCTGAAAGAACTCCATTGGCAAGCAGAATAGAGGTTTTATTGAGGATATTTCTAAGCTAACCATCAGGGACCAAGTTACTGGATTGTTAAAAAAAAATAGAGTCGAATCACTCTACTTCATTCTCTCTCATACTCTGTTCATATCGGCATGGAGCACAGCAGCTCTTGAGCACCCAGCAGCACACAGAATGCAAGGAATCTTTCTCCATGTCTTAAACCAACAGCCAATGTACCACGGGTAAAAAAGGATCTAAAAGGGAACAAACAGTGGAAGTAGAAAGAGAAGGAAGAAAGATACAGAAAAAGAAAGAAGAAAGACAAGGAGAGAATCTCCAAACATTTGGCAGGGGGACTTGTTGTTTTATCTGACTGTTGTCTTACTGCCTGGTCTGAGTGTCTGGTATTCCTCTATCCCTGTGCAGTTAAGGTCATGGGGTGGCTGAGACAACCAGTGCTTTCCCTATGCATGCTTCTCTGTTTACTTGGTGCTGTGGAGCCAACTGTCCCTCTGGAGGAATTCTACCCATTCGGCCAGGATGAAGGTGACTCCCAAACTGTCGAACAGGATGATGGAGGCTCAGGACTGGTGCCAATATCTGTCGCATTCCCTTTCTTTGGAGAACGGCACACTGGACTCTATGTGAGTAAAGATTGTATGTTTGTACGTGTGTAAGAGTTTTTCAGGAGAATCAGTTCATTCATTTATTAGCAATTGGTTTGTGTGTGTGTGTATGTACGCGTGCGTGTGTGTGCTTTTAAAAACAACCATATGGCCACACACACCGTGATTGAACTACTGGACTTTTTTTAGTGAAGAGATGACAGCTTATATTATACAAGTGACACAGCAGACATGCCCCTCAACAATCTCCTACCTAGCCACCAGATGTCATTTATACATTATATCTCACAAATGTAAGGAGTAATATTCTATTTCCTTTCCAACCTATTGTAAAGTCATAAACTCACTATAAAAATAGCACAGGGCTAAGGCTGTACAGTATATATCAGTTAACTTGTGATAAACTTACAAGTGTGATGTAAATATTAATGTGAAATTGAGGCAAGATAAGACCTACTGCAGTGGTATAGATCTAGGGCACAGGTGTCAAACTCAGTTCCTGAAGGCCCACAGCTCTACACACTTTAGCTCCATCCAGCTGCAGCCCACACCTGTTTGAAAGTTGCTAGTAATCCTGAAGACCTTGATTAGCTGAATCAGGTGTCAGTGTTTCCCACATAATTTTGTGAGAATATGGGGGCTCAACGTACTTTCCTCTAGGAAAATGTTGCATATTTTAAAGGTAAATGCTGCACTCTGGTGCATTGTAAGAGCAAAATTAAGTGACTCAATCTATAAAGAATATAATAGCTATTGTAGTAATTTAATCATTGGCTCCACAGATATAAATGGTTATAACAGGGCACAACACACAGTATCAAATCAAATCAAAATCAAATCAAATCACCTTTATTGTCACATCACCACGAGTGGTGAGTGAATGTCTTGGGTGCATGCTCAGTACAAAGCATAATGCAGTTGAACAGACAAACAACTGTATGACAAACAACTGTATGACAAAACCTTGTAAAGTAAGTAGACAGTATGTAGTGCAGGCAAGCAGTGCAAATTATAACAGATGGGCTGTACAAAAAAGACAATATACATTTACACATATGCACATTATATACACAGGATATACACATTGGACGGTGTCTATAAACATTAAATATAAAAAAAATAACAGAATATACAGATATGCACACGGAGTGTATGTGTGATGGTTCAGCACATAGTGCAGATTGTTAATGGATGGTTATTGTATTAGTCCATGATACTGTGGTGTATAGTATGGCGAAGAGTGAGTGTGTGGAGTGTGTCAGTTTAAGTGTTGAGTTTTAAGTGTTGAGCAGTCTAATAGTCTGAGGGTAAAAGCTGTTCTTCAATCGGCTTGTGCGGAACTGGATGCTCCGGTATTATCTGCCCGAGGGCAGCAAGGAGAGCAGCCCGTGACTCGGGTGGTAAAATTGTAAAAAACAGTAAAATTGAAGTTCACAGTCAAAACATGTAGAGCATGAGCCAGCAACAAATGAAGCAAAAAATGTGTTTAACAGTTGAACTAATTTATTAGGGCTCTAGACTAACATTTCAGAGAAGTGGCACTGGTGCCACCAAGTTATACAGTTGGTAGCACCAACAGCCCTACATTTGAGTCGACATAGTCGTGGGGTGAGGCAAGAAATAAACATGTACGGTGTGAAATGTCTGTTAATGAATACCCAGGATTAACTCTTAAGCCGTGTGAAACGTGAAACAGATAACCCAGGGTTAACGATGTTAAGTGTGAAAAGCCCTAAGGATAATTTATTCTGGGAGAGCATTTCAAGCCTTTGGGCAGAAAAGCTCCTGAACCAAACAATTTGAGGTGGTTTAGAGAGTTGGTTCAAGGTATTGCTTTAAGAGCATCCTCAAAATAAAAATGTATCGGTGCTCCCTGGTCTTTTACATGTCTCACCTTCTGACCCCACCCCTTATTATTTATTTTCTGGTAACACTTTCTATGAAGACCATGCTTATAATTAAGCTCCATTTATAATTATATATAAGTAAGTATTACTATTCTATAAATATTCTATAAAAGGGGTGTGACAAAATAAAGAGAAGGCGAGGCAGCAAATCCAAATGCAGCACGTTTTAATATAAACAAGACAACAAAACAAAACATGAAAACAGTGCAAACAGGGATAATCCAAAACAGGGAGCCGGGAACAAGGAAACATTGACTGACAAAAGAATACTAGAAACACAGGGCTTAAATACATGAACACTAACAAGGTAACAAGACACACTTGGGTTAACAATCACGGGGAACCAATGAACAAAGGGACTACAAAGGACTACAAACGGAAACAGAAACACGAAATGAATGTTAGTCCCATTTAAACTCATTTATAAGTAAGTATTACTATTCTATAAATACAGGTGCATCTCAATAAATTAGAATGTCGTGAAAAAGGTCAATATTTTTTGTCACTCATTTCAGAAAGTGAAACCCATATATATATATATATATATATATATATATATATATATATATAGAGAGAGAGAGAGAGAGAGAGGGAGAGAGAGAGAGAGAGAGAGAGAGAGAGATTCATTACACATAGAGTGAAATATTTCAAGCCTTTATTTCTTGGAAATTTTGATGATTACGGCTTACAGATAATGAAAACCCCAAATTCAGTGTCTCAGAATATTTGAATATTACATAAGATCAATAAATAAAGGATATTTCAAATAGAAATGTCAGGCTTCTGACAAGTATGTTCATTTCTATGCACTCAATACTTTGTTAGGCCTCCTTTTGCATGAATTACTGCATCAATGCGGCGTGGCATGGAGGCAATCAGCCTGTGGCACTGCTCAGGTGTAATGGAAGCCCAGGTTGCTTTGATAGCGGCCTTTAGGTCATCTGCATTGTTGGGTCTGGTGTCTCTAATCTTCCTCTTGACAATAGCCCATAGATTCTCTATGGGGTACAGGTCTGGTGAGTTTTCTGGCCAATCAAGCACAGTAACACCATGGTCATTGAACCAGCTTTTGGTTCCTTTGGCAGTGTGCTCAGGTGCCAAGTCCTGCTCGAAAATGAAATCAGCATCACCATAAAACTTCTCAGCAGAAGGAAGCATGAAGTGTTCTAAACTTCCCTGGTAGATGGCTGTGTTGACTGTGGACTTCAGAAAACACAGTGGACCAACACCAGCAGATGACATGGCAGCCCAAATCATCACACTGGACTTCAAGCAACTTGGTTTCTGTGCCTTTCCACTCTTCCTCCAGACTCTGGGACCTTTCATCTGAAAAGAGGACTTTGGACCACTGAGCAACAGTCCAGTTCTTTTTCTCCACAGCCCAGGTAAGACGCTTCTGAAGTTTGTAGCCCATGTCTAGGATTTGTCTGTGTGTAGTGGCTCTTGATGCACTGACTCCAGCCTCAGTCCACTCCTTGTGAAGCTCCACCAAATTCTTGAATGGATTTTTCCTGACAATCCTCTCAAGGCTGTGGTTATCCCTTTTGCTGGTGCACCTTTTCCTACTACACCTTTTCCTTCCACTCAACTTTCTATGAATATGCTTGGATACAGCACTCTGTGAACAACCAGCTTCTTTAGCAATTAACTTTTGTGGCTTACCCTTTTTGTGGAGGGTGTCAATGACTGTCTTCTGGACATCTGTCAAGTCAGCAGTCTTCCCCATGATTGTGTAGCCTACTAACCCAGACTGAGAGACCATTTAAAAGCTTAGGAAACCTTTACAGGTGTTTTGAGTTGATTAGCTGATTATGGTGTGACACCATGACTTTTTAATATTGAACTTTTTCACAATATTCAAATTTTTTGAGACACTGAATTTTGGGTTTTCATTATCTGTAAGCCATAATCATAAAAATGACAAGAAATAAGGCTTGAAATATTTCACTCTATGTGTAATAAATCTATCAAATATATGGGTTTCACTTTCTGAAATGAGTGACAAAAATATTGACCTTTTTCACGACATTCTAATTTATTGAGATGCACATGTATATTTATAAAGACTCATTAAGATCTATAATGCATTATAAGAACAGTTATAGTTATAGTTATATTTATATTATTTTTACAATTACTTATAAGTCATGCATTTGCTTTTTCGATGTGCATGCTCATAATCCATTATACACTGATTTATAAGTATTAATAAGTCAGTTGTATGGTTCCATGGGTGTATTTATAAAGACGCAGCTTGCATTGCTATAATTTCTGTCAAATAAGTGAATATATTGTTATTAATAGCCTTGCGGTGTTCTTATAAATACTTATTGTGAGTAATAATACAATTACTAACCTCTATAAATGCATCATTGATGACTTTAAATAAAGTGAAAACATAGGATGCAATTTTCCTAAAGCAAATGTTAAGAAATCACGAAGAAGCTCATTACACATTTTAAATTATTATAATTCCTGGGAAAAAATATGAACAGTTGAATTTTTTATGTTATACTTGCGAAACACTGCAACATTGTTTTTAAGTATAATAACAAAACACAAAGCACCTTTCTCCTATGTGCTAATTATGCATTTTAAATTGTCTGTTTGTAATTGCAACTACTGAACAATAATATATTAGTATTTTATTTAATTAAAAATATTTAGTAATATTTAGTAAAATATTATAAGTAATGTAAAGTAATACAAAATAATAATGAAAACAGAAATCCTATTAAAACAAAGTTTTTTTAAATGTTACATTCCACCAAAACACCCCAACATTATTGTCAAACCGCAAGAAATACATCTGAATTACTAATAAGTCATTGTAATTATAATATAATAACCTTATAGGGTAACACTTTACAATAAGGTGCTATTTGTTAACAATTAGTTAATTAGTATAGTATTGTTAATTAGTATTAACTAATTAGTTGTTAGTAGCTAACATGAACTAACAATGAACAATACTTCTCATTTTTAATCTTAGTTCATGTTCATTTCAGCATTTACTAAAAAAAATTATTTTTTTAATTAAACAGTATGTCTGTTAACATTAGTTAAAGCAGCATGAACTAACATGAATAATAAATGCAAAAAAACGTCATTCTTCATTGTTAGCTAATGTTAGTAATGCATTTACTACCGTAACAAATAGCACCTTATTATAAAGTGTTACCCATTAAAGCAATGCAGGCTGCGTCTTTATAAATACACCATACCACTTATTTATTAATACTTATAAATCAGTGTATAATGGATTATGAGCATGCACATCGAAAAAGCAAATGCATGACTTATAAGTAATTATAAAAATAATGCATTGTAGGTGTAACAGTACGTTGCTGGAGCGGACACACGACAGGAAGAGTGTTTCCAAAAACTGGATATTTTAATGACAAATTAAACAAGAGTACAACCATACATGAAACATTACATTCAAGACTGGACAAAGTACACAAGGAAACACAGGGTATAAATAGTTTCCGGGTGATGAGGATGATTGCTGACAGGTGCGGGGATTGCAGACACAAAACAGGTGCAGGGACGTAGAGGAGTTTGGGAAACGTAGTCCAGGCGGAATATACGGGGAGACAGGCAGGTGGACACACAGAACCATGACAGTACTCCCCCCATCGGGGGGACAGATGTGTGGAGCGGAGTCCGGGGAAGGCCCAGGCGGCGACGCAGAATCTGGGGAACTCTCTGGAGGCGGCACGGAGGCCGGGGACGGACGCCGGGCAACTCTCTCGAGGCGGCGCGGGGTTTGAGGATCTATCTCGAGGTGGCGCGGGGTTCAAGGATCTCTCTCGAGGTGGCGCAGTGTTCGAGGATCTCTCTCGAGGTGGCGCGGGGTTCAAGGATCTCTCTCGAGGTGTGGAGGTTGGAGACTGTACCCCTGTGTACAAGCCATTGATGTGGAGTGATGAGTTTTGGGCTAAAAGACTGCATTTAAAGTCACACCAAATGTGTTCAGCTGGGTTCAGGACTTGTTTTCATGCAGACCAATCAAGTTCTTCCACACTGAATGAATAATATTTTTCTTTCTGAAACTTGCCTCATAGACAGGGGCATTGTCATGCTGGAATAGAAAATAACTCTTTCCAAACTGTTGCTATTAAATTAGAAGCACACAGTTCTATAGAATATCATGATATGCTGCAGCATTAAGATTTGTTCTCATGGAAATTACTATAGTCATCAAACCTGTTTATTAGATAGGGTGGCCCAATACTTTTGGCAATATAGTATGCCTTGAAGCCAAGGTTTTCTCTCCTGCGCTAAACCTTTTTGCAGATGTTTGTTGCTGTTACTGTGTGGTAGACTTAGAAGAGGGTTGATCTGTTGCAATCTCTGGGTGCATAGGGTTGAGTCCTCGGATGTGTTGCTGTTTCAATCTTTGGGAGACTCAGAACTTTGCTGATCTGTTACAGTCCTGGGAGGAGACTCAAAACGTTGGTGTGTTGCTCTGTTGTTGCCTCTCTTGAGAGGAGACTCAAAACTTTTGTCAATCTGTTATGCCACTCTGGAGGGGAGACTCAAACGAAGTTCGGCTGAAAGGGTACTTTTATTCTTTTTCAGATAAGGAGATTGCATTTTCTGCTTTTTCATTACAATGCTGTGTTTGGCTGCTGTTGTCAGAAGGTGATCACTCACCATTCCTTTTGATTTCCTCACTTATTTGCATAGGACTCATTTGCACACAGTATTAAACTGTGATTTTAAAGTTTACCCTTTCACTTCCCAAACCACCTCCAACATACATTTGGCATTACCCTGAACATATAAACTATAAACATGACATCAAAATGGTAAAACATAAAGCATGCATTCAAACATATGTTAATTACTGACATTGTGTGAGCAGTTAGATAAAACATAGCTGTAATGATGTGAAAGCCAATATGTGATAGTTTTGTGACCATTGTGTGTAGAAAAGAATACAAAGATTTGTCCTCTGCTTTAGCCAAAGCTTCCGCATGGCCAGTACCACATCTGAAGGTTTATGGCTGCCCTAGCCTGAGGCAAAATCCTGTAGAAAACATCTCCTGATGGAAGGAACAAGATGTTGTGTCGACAGAATGAGGTTTGAACTAGAAAATCTATCCTCTCCGAGAGAAATTTTAAAAGACCAATAAACTTGAATGGCGAATGCATGCCAGTCTCCACCCCGTACATACGGGTAAAAAGGAAGATGCTGATGCCCATTCATTTAGGTTTTGTGCTGAGGAACCTGGGAGGAGTCTCCCGATCGCTGCAGTGGATGGCAATGTTGTGGCATGAGGGACACAATGTCTTGCTCTCTCCATCAGGGAACAGACGTTACAGTTGTTACTGAGACGTTCCCTTTCTGTCAATACATGTGGAGCACTAGCCCAAGTATGGGGGTCCACCAGGTCAGGGACGACTCAACCTATACCCAGCTTGGTAAACAGGCCTCTCCGCCTGGTCTGTTACCAGAAAAGTGCTTAGTGAGGGATGGAGTGCCTAAACTTCACAAATGGGGGGGGGGAAGTAGGGTATGCTAGATATTGCATTGACTCACCTAAGCAGGGGAAAAGGTGCTTAAGCAGGCGTAGGCCCAGCCAGCCGCCATTCTTAACTGTTTGTACCATGCAAGACACGAGCTGACACTGGCTCCACATGAAGATTGTAGAATCTCTACAATGGCGGCTACATACACTTTAGGGGTAGAAGGGAAGAGGTTATTCTCCAGTCTCTGCTGTAAGAAGCAGTGGCGGAGCTAGAGTTTTATATATGGGGTGGTCAAGGGGTGGCCAAGGCTACTTAAGGGGGTCCACAGACCATGACAGAAAATTAGAGTGTAACCCTGACCTGGCACCTAGGATTGCTGATTACAGGTACAAGTGATAATTTACTTCCCAGAGTTCCTCGATCTGTGTCAATTGGACAACGCAATGAGATTAATGTAATTCTAAATGTAAGTAGATTAAATAAATTATAAAATATAAATGATGAAAATGTTGAAAACATAGTTATATCATGATAACTCAGAGCAGCACCAGAAGTGTCTTTAAACTGATGTAGATCAGAGCAGCATGTTAGATGTTATAAATATAAAACATATAGGGTCTACTCATTCCATAGGACTGCAGGATTAAAACAAAATCATTGATGCAGATTATTGCCCATGATATTGTAATCTTGATTATTACTTTCAGATATTAGAATACATGAAAACGTTTTACACATTACAAAACAATCTGAGAAGCGTTTATAAATTATTTTATTGCTGTTTTTGCGCTTTATCAAAATGCACAATGATTATGTAAGGAATGTGAAAATTTAAATGGTTATTCAAATGGGAAATACACTGTTCAAAAAAAGGGACCACTTAGTCATCACAGCATAACACCAAGTTAGTTAACTTACAGGAATATCAATCAACCCGGTAAGGAAGCATAAGTGATTGTGAACCATTTTTACTTGTTTTGGTGTAAATAAAATGACAACAGGTACACTGGAGAGGAAACAGCAAGGGTGGTCTGAGAAGCACCATCCAAAGAAGGTTGCACAGACCTCCACATGCTATGAAGTATTCAGATGAAATCCTCAGATATTTTGTTAGATCTTATGCTGGAGCAGTGCAGAGTCCTCCTGGTGCATGATAATTCCCGACCTCATGTGAACAGAGTCTGTAGGCAGTTTCTGGATGATAAAGCCATTAATGCCATTGACTGGCCCTCACGTTCCCCAGACCTAAATCCAGTTGAGAACCTCTGAGATCTCATGTATTCGAAGCCGTCAAGTAGCACCATATATTGTCCAGGAGTTCACTTATGCTCTGAACCGAGTCTGGGAGGAGATTCCGCAAGACACCATGTGCCATCTCATCAGGAGTATGCCCAGACATTGTTGGAAGTTCATACATGCACGTGGAGCCATGCCCATTACTGACTAACAATATGAGTTACTGTGTGGAAATTGAAGTATTTTCAATTTTTTACTGTGATTTTACTGTAATTCTTGCTCTGAATGTGTGGATAATTTTGGCTTTTTTTTGACCACTGTCACCTTATTTTGTTCTCAAACATTATGCAAAGTATTTAAGTAAACAGTTTTAGCATGGAGATTTCATTCATTGAGATCTAATACAGTGCGATTCAAGTGTTCCCTTAATTTTTTTGAGCAGTGTATATAGAAAACAATCAAAGAACATTCAACATCACTAAAACACTCAATGGCTTCAGTTTACTATATACATGAAAGAGTCTGACTGTTTCTTACATCATATCTATATGCAGTTGTTCAACTTTGTGAGCTTGGCACACTTCAATACAACTTTTCTTCACCGGTGAATCATCTAAACGCCTCTGATTGGCCAGTATATTCATACGATGAACTGTGATTTGCTGTATTGCTCAAAGCTGTAGCAGATTAAAATCTAATGCTGTCATCGACATTCAGTCATTTTCACCTAATCTGATTAAGATTACGTCTGTCGTAGTTTATACGACAGACCTACATCCCCTCCAGAAGTCTGCGGTCTGAAAACGAGCGGCGCCTCATTGTTCCTTCACAGAGAGGCATGAGATCCATCTCAAGGACATTTTCTTTCTCCGTTCCCGGCTGGTGGAATGATCTTCCTGTTTCCATCAGGACTGCTGGATCAATTTCACAATTCAAAAAACAGCTGAAGACCCACCTCTTCCATGAGCACTTAACTGTCTCATAAAAAAAAAAAAAAAAAAATATTTCATTTTACCCCTATTTTTCCTTTTCTAATGTTCTCTATATACTTGCTTATACTATCTTGACGTTGTATTTGAAACCTTGTATTACTAGCACCTCTCGTGAATATTGCTTAATTAGACGAATCGCTTGCTGTTTTCCTCAATTGTAAGTCGCTTTGGATAAAAGCGTATGCCAAATGAATAAATGTAAATGTAAATGTAAATATTATGCAGGAGCTGTTTTTCCCTTTTATCTTGAATTTTTTTAAAAAGCCTAATTTCCGACCCTGATATAAACAATGTATGTTGGGTACCGATCTCTCACCCGGTACCGCCCTCTGGCTCTGCCACTGGTAGGAAGAACAGCACCAACCCGATCGGGCAACTTCGTGGGTCCTCCCTTCGGGAAGAACACCAGGACGAGAAGAGGCGCCACTTGAAGGTGTACAGTCGCCATAGCCTGGGAGATGACTGCAGGAGGCAGGGCACTCAGGATCTCCTGGTCCCGTCCATGACCCTGATGTGGAGGTTACACAGGTCTGATCTCGGTTGCCACACCATACCCTTCCCCTAAGAAAGACAGTACATTTACATTTAGCAGTTGTTTTTATTCAAAATGACTTACAGAGAGTTTTAAGAAGCAATAAAACTATGTCGTCATTCTCCGCGAAGTGAAACCTGATGAGAAAACACGTTGGCTGTCTGGGTCAGGTCATCTGGGATGTAAGTAGCTCCAGAGAGAAGGTGATGGTTGAGTAGCGACATCTGTCCGACTGGACCAGCACTTGCTTGTCTTGGATGATGGGCTGGAACCTCCTCAAAGTCAGCAGTATGGCCAGAAACTCCATCGGCCCGACATTGCATGCCCATTGCACACAGCACCCCAAATGTGCAGGGAAATGTTCCTTGTCACCAAGGCGCACCTTGTAATTTGCCCTAGCGGGAACCCAACTCAGGGAAGGGTCACATCTGACCAAGGGATTTCAGACATTAAGTTAGGATTTTTCACAAATTGCCATTACAGAAGCAAATCTTAAATTGATTTAGGATTCTTATCTTATCTCTAGCTAGTAAATCTTAAATTGCTCCACAGAGTTTGATAATCTACTCTCAGGTAGCTTTTGTCCTAAATTACGTCCTAACTGAAATTACCATGGTAACAAACATAAGATTTTCGGTAACATTTTATAATAACTTTCATTAGTAAAACAAACATTATTTAATGCTTAACTAAACATTAGTTACTATATATTCACAAAGCTAGAAATATGGGAAAATGTTCTGGTTCATGTTTACTAATGGTTTAATTGAACTCTACTTAATGACTAGCAGATCTTTAGTTAATGTATATTAAAATGCTTACAAATGTTACTACCTTTTCAATTCACATAATGCAATTTAAAGAACTACAAATGACGGTAATGTATGGTATCCAACAATTAACAGCTTGTTTGTTAATGTATGTATGTCAGTAAACTTTCATTCATATATTATCTAAGGCACATGTTTACATTTACAAATGTTGTTAAAATATTACTGGTGATTGCAGTTACTTTACGCATTATTTATTAGCTATTCATAAACTCACAACCAAACTGTTCAGGTTAAACATTTGATCTTTTTTTATTGTGGTGTGTAAACATACTTCTACTATTTAGACAAATCATTACAAATCATATATTATTATTAGTTAATGTTTTTACAGTACCCAATTTAAAGTTGAAACTATTCTTCGTTTGTAAATGTTTATAAATGCTTACGATTGATCTATAAAACTTATATGCTTGCTGTACAGACATTATCAACACATTATAACAAAAAGAAAAGAAAAGCATATGGGAAAACCTGGTATCACGCCAAAGCGTGTAATAGACACGCCGGTCCATTTGAAAATGCGTGCCAGTGTCACGCTTTGCCTTCTTTAGGCATGAACATGACATGCTCAGTTTTTTGCACTTGTACTGAAAGTTTTTATATATACATATATATTCAGTATATTTAACACAATTTACTTTTCTCTATACCGCTGTTTTCACTGTCATACAAACGGGCTGATGTCTTCCTTGTTCTATGAAGTCCCTGCTTCAGAAATATGTAACCAGTTCTGATTGTGTAGCAGGTCCAGTGTGTTGTGATTCGACAGTAGCTCAGCGCACGTTGACCGGAATGGTCAAGCCCCTTTTTTTGGCGTATTCCTGTTGGAGGAGGTTATTTAAAAACTCGGAATACTGACATCATGTACCCGGGAAGTAGAGGGCTGTAGTCCAACACCATTTGTTTTCTGTAAACTTTTAGCTTTTTTAATTTTAATTACACACTAACTAAAATTTGAAAAGCTGGATCACAGAGAATGGCACCTTTAAATTATTAATCTTAAAATGGTGACAATTTTTGTATATTTTTATAAGATATGACTGACTGAGTCACAAGAAAGGAAAGTCAAATCAACCATAAAGACACATTTCTCACTTCAAGCTTTAAATTACTAGAATTCTAGGATGGCAAGTAAATGTTCCCCAGTGTCAAGATCCAATGGTCTTTTAATGACGTGTTTGCACTAAAATGTAATTGTACCATTCGGAAATATAAAACTAAGAATAAAGATACATAGTATACAGTACACTCTAAAAAGTGATTAATGTTAATTAGCTTTTACTTAAAAATATGCACATTTGTAACATTTTGAGCTTAAAGGAGAAATCTTACATGGCTAAAACGAACATTATTGTGTGTATTTGGTGTAATACGGTATGTTTATGCAGTTTACGGTTAAAAAAACACATTCGTTTTCACATACCGCACATTACTGTTGCTCCTCTATGCTCCGCCTTCTGAAACGCGCTGTGTTCACAAACATCATCGCTGTGAAGAGCACTGTGTGCTCTGATTGGCCAGCTACCAATAGCGTTGTGATTGGTGAATGTCTCACGCACACTGGCGGGAATGTACCCATATTTGGAACATTCGCTTCTAAAGCATATTGACAGTTTATAATGTCACCGGTATCATGTGAGACCAGCGTGACTTCAGCAGACAGACAGCGTAACAGACGGTAAGGTTTTATTTAGATAAACTATTAGGCTTGAGCTAACTATTTTTTAATGCAATAACAAATATAATTTTAAAACTGCAAGCAGTGATGATCGGGCCCTCGCAGCAGTTCCACCACCACCCGATCGCTTTAGGAAAACAGTGAATGGTAGGCAATGAAGATTAATGCAGGTGAATTATAGAAGGACTTTGTCATTTATTTATAGGTACCACATTTCCTGTTGCCAGCTGTTGGCACTATGACTATAAGTGAATACTGACATGGATACATGTTCAGATCAAGACATGTGAAGTTTGGGGCCTGTTGGACATTGTATGCCTGAGTTACAATAGCTTCCTGTATCGTGGCAAAACATCGGACACACTCTTTAATGAAAAAGTCAAGATCTTTGCAATGTATCATCACAAAGATCTAAAGTTTATACTGTCCAAATGTGATGTTGATCTGTTTAAATCTCTTTGAGAAGTTAATAAAAAGTGTAAAACATGCCACTTCCTGTTGCCTGCAGTTAGCGCTTTAACTGTAACTGAATTTTACCATGTAGATGTTTTCAGGCCAGGACTCTTATCAAACGTGTTAAGTTTGGGGCAGATTGGACATTGCATGTTTGAGTTAGAACAACTTCCTGTTTCATGGTATTATTTACATATTAACACTTAGCTAAGTGTTGCTAACAAGTTAAACTTGTTTCCAGTGTGTTGCTAACACATTTAACACATTTTTGCTGGTAAATTTTTGTATGTTGCTAGGAGTGCATAACAGTGTAAAACATCACACTTCCTGTTACCAGTAGGTGGCGCTATGACTATAAGTGAATAATGTCATGTAGATG
Organism: Oreonectes daqikongensis; assembly: GCA_026939265.1. Taxonomy (NCBI): domain Eukaryota; kingdom Metazoa; phylum Chordata; class Actinopteri; order Cypriniformes; family Nemacheilidae; genus Oreonectes; species Oreonectes daqikongensis. The sequence continues at coordinate 495,857 of JAOTQM010000446.1, read as the reverse complement.
TCTTGAGGTCTGGACACACATCAAACCTGTGAAGTTTGGGGCAGACTGGACATTGCATGTTTGAGTTTGGCCAACTTCAGGTTTCATGGCATTAATAACATACATTAGCACTTAGCTAAGTGTTGCTAACATGTTTTAACATGTTTATAATGTGTTGCTAACATATTTGACACTTGCTGGCAAACTTTAGTATGTTGCTAGGAGTGCATAACTGTGAAAAACATGTCACTTTCTGTTGCCAGCTGGTGGCGCTATGACTGTAAAAGAAATATTGGCATGTAGGTGTATTCAGGCCAGGATTCTTATCAAACGTGTGAAGTTTGGGGGAGGTCGGACTATGTATGTTTGAGTTAGAACAACTTCCTGTTTCATGGTATTATTAACATATTAACACTTAGCTAAGTGTTGCTAACAAGTTAAACTTGTTTCCAGTGTGTTGCTAACACGTTTAACACTTGCTGGTAAATTTTTGTATGTTGCTAGGAGTGCATAACAGTGTAAAACATCACACTTCCTGTTACCAGTAGGTGGCGCTACGACTATAAGTGAATAATGTCATGTAGATGTCTTGAGGTCTGGACTCACATCAAACCTGTAAAGTTTGGGGCAGACTGGACATTGCATGTTTGAGTTAGACCAACTTCCGGTTTCATGGCATTAATAACATACATTATCACTTAGCTAGGAGTGCATAACAGTGAAAAACATGTCACTTCCTGTTGCCAGCTGGTGGCGCAATGACTGTAAAAGGAATATTGGCATGTAGGTGTATTCAGGTCAAGACTCTTATCAAACGTGTGAAGTTTGGGGGAGGTCGGACATTGTATGCCTAAATTCCAATAACTTTCAAGTTTAAACCCTGAATTTGGCAGGATGCCACGGACACACCTATCGACGAAAACTCAAAATCTTCGCAATTAAGCATCGCAAAGGGCTTTAGATGAGACTGACCAAATATGATGTTGATCTGATTAAAACTGTAGGAGGAGTTTGTTAAAGTATGACACCTTAAAAATGGCAAATTTTGCTAAACAAATTCAAAATGGCTGACTTCCTGTTGGGTTTAGAACATCGCTCCAAGAGACTGTTCCAAATAATGTGGAGAATTAAAATATATTAATTAAATATATATTAGGGACCGGCATAATAAAGCCTGTTTATGAAAACTAGAAAGAAGTAAAAGTAATTTAGAGATGTCATTATTGCAGCACAACAACAAATTCAAACCTCCAACTGAACTAAAAATATGATTTGGGATAATATTCCAAAAAGATCTGGGGTTGTTCAAAAAATATTTTATCCATTTAATCTTAAAAGAGTTATTAAGCGTGGACAAATCCACTAAATCAAAACTACCCATTGTCCAATCAGCTAACAAAACACTCTTTTTAATTAAGTGACTTTTAGATTTCCAAACAAAGTCTACTATAATTGTATCCAGTGTTCTACATATCTCCACAGAAACATCCAAAGCCATTGCAGGATAAATGACCCGAGATAACCCAAGCAACACTCTACCTGTAATAGATAAATCAAGCTGCAACCAATAATTTAATTTGCGTTGAATGGAAACAATAAGAGATTTAAAGTTAAGGTTAGATCTTCTTTTCTGATCTTTACATATAAGTATACCTAAGTATTTAACTTCAGACTTGACAGGAATATCACAAACTTTAACATCGGTGGAGTGTTTAACAGATAAAAGTTCACATTTGTGAATATTAAGAACTAATCCAGAAGCAGATAAAAAGAAATCAATTATATTTAACACAACAGAAACTTGATATTTATTTTTTTTAAAACAAAGTCATATCAGCCAATTGGCTTATTAATAAAGATCGGTTAGCAACATAAATACCTTTTAAATTACTATTTTGAATGTAGATGGCCAACAATTGCATAGGAAGCAGAAAAAGATACAGCAAAATTGGGCAGCCTTGACGGATGCCTCTATCAATATTAAATCTACAAGTAGTACCATGCTGTAATTTAATTGAAGCATTAGCATTATTATACAAAGTTTGAATTGCATTGATAAAATTAGGACCAAAACCAAAAAGTATTCAAAGATTTGGAAAATCAATAGAATCAAAAGCTTTATAGAAATCAAGAAAGAGCAAGAAACTGTCATCAGGGATCAGAACAGAGTAGTCTAAAATATCAAGAAGCCTAACATTATTTGAAATAAGTGTGTCTTTCACTAACCCTGACAGAAAAATAATTAATTCTATTTTCTAGAACACATTTAATTATTTTCGCAAAAATCATGGCTAGTATTTTGTAATCATTATTTACCAGGCTTATAGGATGCCAATTTTCAATATGAGCAGGGTCTTTTTGAGGTTTAAGGATCACATTTATGACACCCTGAGTCATAGAAAGAGGGAGAATTCCTTTATGGAGACTTTCTAAATGCACTTAGAGAAGAAATGGAGAAAGAATATATTAAAATGTCTTATAGAACTCTGTAGTCAGACCATCATTCCGCGGAGATTTATTTAATTTCAACTTATTGATCGCCTCAGAAATATCTTTAGTTTGAATAGGAGATTCACACAGAGCTTTGCCAATATCATCAATTTTAGAAATACGGTCTGAGTCAAGAGAATTAAAAAAGAAATCCACATTTTGTTGATCGTGTCTAGAACTATAAAGATTTTTATAAAATTCTTCACAATAGTTCTAAATTTCTTTATGAAAACTAGAAAGAAGTACAAGTAATTTAAAGATGTCATTATTGCAGCACAACAAAAAATTCAAACCTCTGACTGAACTCCAACTCCTATTTAAAACCACTCCATTTTTATTAGAACTATTTAATTTTGTTCTCCCTCTTCCGTCCACCTCCTTTTTAAACGAACAAAAGCAGTATTTGCCTTACATATATATATATAAGTTATATAATGAGTTCTAAAGTTCATAAGTTGGAATACCAGAGAGGTCCGTGTGGTGTACTGTAAGCCAACATCTGTTCAGGCCAACATCTGATCTCTTGGACAAATCCATCCAGTCACAAACTGTCACAAGAGTATTCACACAACTGAAACAACACAACAATTCTCTGTGACAACCACATGAACAAAAATATTTTCAGTTTGTACAGAACCAAACTGAACAACTAGTTGTTGATAACATCACCATACACACATGGAACATTTGATGACATACAAAAGCTTCCAATAGTCGCATATTTTTTAATGGCCATGTTGAAAGATCAGAGCATTTACACAGCACATGTGAGCAGCGCATGTTCGTATCACAGGTGCAGTGCTGACGAAGGTGGCAGCAATAGTTTTGGTGCTGAGTCTACACGTGTGTGTCTGCCACTGCTCTCCGGTACATGTTCGTTTGTATTTGTGTGTTTCTCCGTTGGATTCTATCTGCACTGACTACGTGTATGTTGTTTGGTTATATCAGTTCGCTGGCTGTTTTATACTGCCTGCCGTGTTCTTCCGAGCCTTCTGTGGGTTCACCGCTGCAAGATTACACGGATGCTGTTTGGACTACGCGCTTTTGTTGCCGTGCCACTGCTAAGCAGTCAAGTCTGTCAAGTTTTCTGTACTTACCTTTTATTGATGGTAGTATAACGAGATAAATGTGCAAACCAAAAACAAAAATGTGAAATGAACAACAAACCAGTGAAATGAACAACAGTGCAGATAAGATAAACACAGTGCAAATGAGATAAACACGGTGCAGATGAGATAAACTAGGTGCTGATGAGATAAACAACAGTGCAGATGAGATAAACAACAGTGCAGATGAGATAAACACCGTGCAGATGAGATAAACACAGTGCAGGTGAGATCCAAGCCTCTCGACTTGGACTTTTCGTTGATCAGAGCCGCAGGATTTACCAGTAAGCTAGCGTGCATATTCTCTCTGGCTGGGTCTCTCCGGTGTCCGCCTCTTGTGCGGCATTTTGGTCACGCGGTGTGATCCAGGCTGTGTAGATGGGTTGGTGCTGGTTATTTTCCCTTTTTATTGTTTTAATGAAACTGCCTTTTATCAGGGAAACCTCTTTTGACTCGCCTACCTGGCTGTGCATCGGCATAAGAATGTATATGGCATCGGAGCCTGAACCCAGCCCCTCGTCTGTCTGCAGAAACGTATATGACCTGTACTTCTCTGGGAATTGCACACTACGTGAAGTCGCACACCAGCCAAGTGTTGAATAATCCTATTCCATCACTATGGTCATCTATTCGTTGCCAGGCAAATATCACAGTCTATAAGTCTAGATTGAAGTCCCATCTACTCTCTTTAGCACTTTTATAGTGTCGCTTGAGAATATTGTGGTCATATAATTGTTATGATTCATCGTGTAGATTTTTATTCGTTTTTTATGTGTTGATATTTTATCTTCCTGTTGTTTTAATAATTATGTCTATACATTGTACAGCACTTTGTTACAACGCTGGTTGTTTTAAATGTGCTTTATAAATAAACGTGAACATGAACATGGATGGTACAACTAACAGCATTTAAAACTACCCTCCATTAGAAATTACCCTCCATTAAAGTCCAATATTTTCCCCTGGAATTCATTTACCAACTTGCCAAAATAAAGACCAGGGGTCTCATTTATAAAACTGTCTGTAGGATCCTTACTAAAATTGTATGTGCGCCCGAAAGCCGAAAATAGCGTACGCCAAAAATAGAGTTATAAAACCGTGCGTACGCACACCTGTAAGCAGTATTTGCTTAATAAAACACATGCAAGTGTGCATACGTTATTCAGCCTCATGCCCCGTCCTGTACATGCCCATTTTTAACCCTAAACTTGTTATGCCAGACGTCACGCACCATAATAAACATATACCATTTCCGGGTCCATACGCTGTCAGATGCCATAGGAAAATAACAAAAAATTATGTGAAACTGCTGAAAACTCCCGATTCCATCCTTTATCTCTGTAACGAATACACAAATGGCTATGCATGCAATTCACTACAATTTACAAATTAATAATTGTTATAGTTATTAATAATTATTAGAATTATATTGAACCAAAAAGGTGTCTGCAGAATTTGTGTTTACAGCATTTAACACCTTGCCAAAATCACATCATTAGTTGTCATGGATGCACAGAAAACCCAGATGCAGGCAGCGGTAGGGATAACAAAATGACTTTTATTTTACAAAAAACAGAAACAAAAGACCCATGGTGAGGCAAACAGAATGAATAACTAGAACTGAAAAGACACTAAAACACCTGCAAACAAAAGACTACCCACAAGAGGCAACACTATGACAGCAAAGGCAATAACATGACACACGAAGTACTAACGAAAATCACAAAACGAACCAGCACAGGACAATGAACACGAGGGCTTTAAATAGAGACACTAACAAGGGATAATTACACAGGGTGCAGGTGTGAGTCATGAAACACAGATGGATTGGTTACGGGAGAACAAGGGGGCGGAGCTAAGACGCGCGACATGAAAACACGCGGCAAAAGGCGGAAGCGCCCGAGCCGCGTGTCTCCCCACAGAACGTAAACATAAAGACAAGAGGTGACGCAGACACTAAGCGCAAACCCACGTGCTCGACACAACAACAACACAGACACACAGGCATGACGGGGGACTGAGAGACCAGGGTCATGACAGCTTGACTACAGCTGATGGCGGCATCAAAGTCAAAGTCAGCTTTATTGTCAATTCTGCCACATGTACAGTACATACAAGTGGAGGATTGAAATTGCGTTACTCTCAGACCCTATAGGTGCATACAGATAACATAGAATAACATATATCAAAAAAAATATATCAAATTACAGATAAATACAAAATCTATATATGTACACAAAACAACTTTACAAGCAAGGGATATGTAACCGAAATAATTGTGCAGACCAAAGAAATAATCAACAGTGCAGATGAGATAAACAGCAGTGCAGATTAAATAAACAGCAGCGTAGATGAAATAAACAACAGTGCAGATGAAATAAACAGTAGTGCAGATGAAATAATCAAATCAAATGGTGCAGATGAAATAAACAACAGTGTAGATGAAAATATCAACAGTGCAAATGTAATGTAGTGCAAGCAAGCAAGTGTAATGTCGGCATCTTGGAAGTTTGTGATAAACTCTTTGCATCTCTTTTGGCATACAAAAGAACTAGCAGTAACATATGACGGTGTAGTAGAGGTGTTTTATTTCTTAGTAAAATGTTTTTTGTTTCAAAGGGCAAGAGGAAGGGGTAGGCAAAGGGATACAAAATAGAATTGGGTCTTCCTTAAATTTTACTCTCACCTACACTGGTACACAGACAGTACAGTGTGCACAGCAAACGCTACCAGTGCAAGGACAATGGGTTTCCAACGGCTCTCCCTATACAATGGTCATGTGATGGTTACACTCTGCTCATGCATCCAATGTGAAGTCGGTGTTACCAGTCAGTGAGGTGGCTCTGGTGAGGAATTCCTCGCTAAAAACAAGACATCAATAAAATGGTGTATACATAGAAAATAAACAGAAAACAACTTAAACTGCTAAATTTCAAATACATTCTAAACAATAGATGAAGTATAAGTTATATAAGTATAAATTTAAACTGTAAATGCAGCCTAATATACAGTACCTGCTGCTATGAAATAAATGTTAGACAAAGCGAAAACCACTCACTGCTTTTGACAGGAACTTTATGTACAGTATACAGAGAGATAGAGAAACACAATGTCAGTATTGGACTGCAGTTGGTCAGTGCTGCATTTGATTTACTCAAAGTATAAATACATCAATATAAAGCATAAACAGAGTTGCTCACCTTTTGTGTTGTGGGATGCTGTTGGTCAGGGTTCGAGCTCTGACTGGGTCTCTGCTTCTGTGCACTGGACATGGCTTCTCTGTGCCAGTACACTCTGATAAAACGGTTGTTTAGAACGGCTTCGGTACTGGAGATTCGTTACCTCCATTGTTGGCCGTGTACTGGATCAACATTGCCTCTGGAACAATTAGAACAACAATTAGAACAATCACAGTTCTAACATTCGAGTCAGAAAGCATACGAGTTGAACAACATTCTGCGAGAGGCAAATGCATTAAGAACAACAGCAGCCTGCACATTTAATTGCATTTTGTATATTAAGTGAATATACAGTTAGGCTTTGTAATAAGATTCAATCGTTGTGAAGGAAGGAGACAGGGTCGGCGAGGTAATGAAACCAAGCATATTTATTTGTAAGTAATAAAACACAAAGTAAAAGTAAACAATATTTAAAGAGAGCCTTGTGGTAGCCTTCCGCTATATAGCTCTCGTGCACACACGCCCCTGCATGTGGTCCAGTGGTTATTTCCTTTTTCGTTGTCTGCGGCGCCTTCATCCTCCTCTCGCCAATCACTGAAACGAGAGACAGTTGTTTACAACCCGCACTTGACCTACTTACCCTCCGAGTGCCGGACTGAAGCGCCTCCCTCCCAGACGGAGCGTGGTCACGCCCCCCTTGCCACGGGCTTCTTCAATGTTTTATTTTACTAGTTTCAGTCAAAGTCAAAGTCAGCTTTATTGTCAATTCTGCCACAAGTACAGTACATACAAATGGATGATTGAAATTGCGTTACTCTCAGACCCCAGGTGCTTACAGATAACATAGAATAAACATATATCAAAAATACAGATAAATACAGTTCTAAACAGTGTGTTTACTTAAATAATTACTTAAATAGATCTTTAAACCTACATAAAACACACTGTTTACATAATTTGTATCATAATTACAATGATACAATGATGAACAACTAAAAGCACAACCATAACCTGTGTGAGGCAGTCGTGTCCCAGTGGTTAGAGAGTCGGACTCATGACCAGAAGGTCTCCGGTTCGATTCTCAGGGCCGGCAGGTAACGGCTGAGGCCCTTGCTGTTGATACTTGTCTAATGCATGCATGGGCAACTTTTGACACACCAGGAAACGCAGGAAAACACGACATGGTACACTTTTTCTCCTTTAATTTAAAATGCATTGCTCATGCAACACAAAAACATTTAGATTTTTCATGCTTTTTTAAATAATGAGAACTTTTGGAGCATTAATATAGCTGTTAATAAGATGTATAAAGGGATTTAAGATCTGTTTAGTATTAGTGATGTTGTTTTGTTGTAAATAATCGTTTTCTGTAAAGTTATCATTCAGATGATTCGTGTTTGCTTTGGTAAACGTACCCTGTTCAACCCATTATATTTCTTACACATTAAATGCAGTAAGTTTATTTAATGACTGACAAAGAGTCAGTCATCAATTCTTTCTATTCTCTTTGTAATAATAATATACTTCGCTATACTATATGAACATTAAGTTAGATTTATTTAACAAATTCAATACAGACTTTTTTTAAAACATTTTAAACGCGACATGTGAACGGCTTCTTGCTTCATGACACAATTATAATTAATCATCTTAGCACATTAATTATGCATGTGTAATGAAGACCAGCTAGTGTGATCTCTGAAGGTAAACCTCACTGGACGACTTCTAGACATGCCCTTGCGGCTCACCTTAGCGTCTGTGGCCTGCTTCCCATGCCAGATGCATTGCCGGTTCTAAGTTTGATTCCTGCTTGGAGTAGCTTGCTTATTTAGAACCATTTACTGGTAAAACTGACACTGTGTGCTGTCTTTGACTGCTTTCAACTAAGTGAACTACAAAGTGTGGTTAGTCCGTGTCATTTATTTAAGAAAATCCAAAACAATACAATAAAGTTTTATTTGTGTCCCTACAGCATTTGCGCAGAGATTAACAAAAGATTTTTTTTTTTTACTTTCTCATTAACCTTTATCTAAATAATAATAATAATTAAAAATTTGTTTAATGAGCTCTAATATTCAAATACAGTATCATTGAGAAATCAATCAGTTTTATTTTATTTTCAGCATTATTTTCAAACAACAAGTAGGTAATTAGAAACATTTTTATTAAAAATATTTTTTATTTGGTATTTATTTACTTCCTATTTATGTTAATCACAATTCATGTTATAGGGGGCATGGTCTGGACTTAACAATCACAATTTCAGCATAGCATCTCCTAGTGGTCCTGAGACATAAAAATGGCTATTTTTGCCTATAACTTCTGGAACCATTCAAATAAAAGGTAACACTTTACTTGAAGGGGTGTTCATAAGACTAACATGACACCTTCATAATCATGACATGACACATGTCATGAATATGAAGGAGGTTTTATGCATGTTTATGACGACTGTCATTAAGTGTCATTCGCTCATTTATAATGCAAAAATGGCATAATAAAACTATTTGACAGAGTATTGACACTTAATGACATTTTAATGTAATGTTAATTATGACAGGGTTAGCGTTATGTTGTCTTGGTAATGTCAAGTTGTCATGACAAAGACACTGACAGGTTATGATGTGTTGCTTTATATCAAGTTGTCATAACAAAGACATCTCAAACAATGTCATCTTTGCATTAAAAATGACATAAATAAGTGAATGACACTTAATGACAGTTGTCATAAACATGCATCAAATCTCATCATATTATGAAGTTGTCATGTTAGTCTTATGAACACCCCTTCAAGTAAAGTGTTACCAAATAAAATTACAAGAGTGGTCTAATAATGTTCTGATACCCAGTGTTCCTCGGTCACCCATTGAATTATGACGTTAAATGCAGTATTTTACAAATGCAATAGCATATTGCTACGAAACTTGGCATGCTTCATCAAGGCAATGTTCTGAAATGGCCCGTAAAGTTTTATGCCAGCAGCCCCTAGTGGTAATTTGCAAAATTTCGGAAAGTGATTATAACATACAAAAAAAATGTTTATCATTATTAATGCAATATCGCTCGAGTAGGAGTGTGATTTTGCTCTATATCAGCACGGCTGTGATTAGGTCAGAGGCACGACGTCGTAGACCGAGTGCCGGAGACAATCACAGCCGCTGATATAGAGCAACATCACACGACTACGAGTGCGATATTGCATTTATACAACAGTTTGATGGCACAAGTGTGTAGATAAATCAGAAACAACATCGGAGTGTCTTTAAAACCCTCCGGTTTTTAAAGGAAATAGGGAACTACTTTTTTCCGGCATGAATTCCAGACCAGCTGTAACACTCCCGTTCTGTCCCTGTTTTCAGTTTGTTTCTGGACTCCATTTCCCAGCATTCACTGCACCTTCACCCGGCCATTTTGATTTTACTCTCATTTGTGTGTGCACCTGTTCTGTGTTTGCTGTGTTTTGCTGAGTGTATTTAAGTTCCATTTGAGTTCTGTTCCGCGTCTGGTCTGGTCGTTATTTTCTCGTCTTGTGTCTGAACTTTTGAATACTTACCTGTTTATCCGTATGTTGAATACTTACCTGAAGACCTGTTTGTTGGAGCACTTACCTGTTTATCTGAAGGTGGAATACTTACCTGAAGACCTGATTGTTTGAATACTTACCTGTTTATCTGTATGTGGAATACTTACCTGAAGACCTGTTTGTTGGAGCACTTACCTGTTTATCTGAAGGTGGAATACTTACCTGAAGACCTGATTGTTTGAATACTTACCTGTTTATCTGTATGTGGAATACTTACCTGAAGACCTGATTGTTTGGAGCACTTACCTGTTTATCTGTATGTGGAATACTTACCTGAAGACCTGATTGTTGGAATATTTACCTGTTTATCTGTATGTGGAATACTTACCTGAAGTCCTGATAGTTGGAATATTTACCTGTTTATCTGTATGTGGAATACTTACCTGAAGACCTGATTGTTGGAGCACTTACCTGTTTTTCTTGGCAATAAATCTACCATCCATCATCCCTTGTGGCGTCCTCACCTGCCTGTGCACTCATCAGTTCCGTGACACCAGCGCAGTGAATCTAACCGTCATTTATTTTAAATGTGTGCTGTGCTGCTTCAGTGAAGTTATTACTGAGGAATAATGAAGCAGAGTAAGTCCAGTTACACACACGCTTGTTTACAATAGCAAGTTAAGATGGCAGTTTCTGTTGTGTTAAGCGCATCTCGAGACCCTCACGTCTGAGTGAACGTGCATGTGTTTACGTTCTTCTTCGTTCATTAAATGACGGACTGGTGACCTAAGCATATACCGCCACCTATTGATCAATATATTACCATATTCTGACCTTTCCATATTATTACAAAAAGACTCCAGTATCAGCTGGTGCTGCGCTTTCCTGTGTTTACGTTCAGTCTCATAAGTCTGACTAACAGTGGCGGAGTGATACAAGTGAGAGTGAAGCGGTGAAAACATTCAAAGACTAAATTTATATGTTTTTTGGCAAATGGGCATGTTAATGGGCAAATGGGTGTATGTTAATACAGTATGTGCGTTGATGTGTTTAGCTGTGGCTAGCTGTTACTAATGATTATTGTTTTGCTAATGACTGGTGAGATAAAGTGCTTTTAAACTAACCGCCTTAGTTCCATTTTTAAAGTCTCATCATTCGTCCTCAGTCTAAAAAAATCTGTCACAGCAAACTGCCCTATTATTGCACTCACTTTGTGTGTGTTTATAACTTACATTTACATTTACATTTACGCATTTGGCAGACGCTTTTATCCAAAGTGACTTACATTACATTGTACTATACATTTGTACATTTTGTATAGTAAGCAAGTGGGGGTTAGGTGCCTTGCTCAAGGGCACCTCAGATATTACACGCCAGCCCTGAGAATCGAACCAGCAACCTCTTGTTCATAAGTCCAACTCTCTAACCACTGGGCTACAACTGCTTACTTGTCAATGACAAGAGCTAAAATCCATGGAATTGCGCTGAGATCTGCAGGCACAGATTTAGAGGATTTTAGCCAAGTACACACCAAGTACACGTGAGCATTTGCTGTGACAGATTTCTTTAGTCTGAGGACGAGTGATTTGAGACATTTTAAACTAAACTAACAGCAGAGGAGTTCAGGATATATAATTTAGCTAAAGGATTGGCATGTGAGCACTACACGTGTGATGTGTTGACATGCTCGACGAAAGAAGGGTGGATTCAGAGCCGTTGGTTGGGGTGCGCAACAGCTTATTATCATTTAAAGAGACATACACTAAAATGGGTTGCTGTGAGCATAGCTGTTTTTGACAAGGCAAAAAGGGGTTTGTTTACACAGCCATTGTTTTACAGACATTGAAGACACTAATAAATGAAGACACTAATAAATCATGCCAACTTGTTGAAAGTGCTCTTCCGATCAGACCTTTAATAAAATAAAAAGTACTTTGATATCAACTTTCCACCATACTTCCTGCCGCCATATTGAATTGAATTCAAAACATAGTTTTTTAAACTCCTACAAAATGTGTCAGATTTGCACTATATTTGGTATGTAACATTTGGAAACAGTACTGACAAAAACGTATTAAAAGATTTTTGATTGATCAATGGTACTCATATAAAGCATCAATGAATTATTAGGGGTCAAGCCACCTACTGCATCCGTTAGTAGGGTGCAGAGTCTATTATTTATTGTGCGTTTAGTATAAAGGGTCAAGCTACAAAGTGAGCGTCAACAAATTCTAACGCCCGTTTCACATAGTAAGCGTGAGCAGAGCATAAGCAGCGCATATTTTTTCAGCGCCCATGTTAACAGATGAGAGCTTTTTATACCGCACGTGGAAGCAGCTCGTGCTCGCGTAGCAGAAGCTGCAGTGCAGTGGTGAATTCGGCATGAAGTCTATTTTTGCGCTGCTCCCGCTCAATTCAAGTGACAGTGCACTCGTTATGGTCAAAATCCACACAGATTAACAGGAAAAGTAATATTTTTACCTTTTAAGCATGTAAGTGGTGTCTTATGTCGCCATGACTTCCAAAAATACTTCTGTCAGGAGTTTTTTTGGCCAAACCACAACAGCACATTTAAAGGATTTATGATAAAAGTCTGTCTTAAATGTTATATGCGTTTATTTCATATATATGAGGGGAAAATGATTTAATTAAGCTGTCAATGTACTGACTGAACCCAACTCTCATCATAACCTTTGGAAAAACAGAAAAACTACATAGACATCATGTTATATGCGTTTATTGTATGTGTGAGAGAAAAGCGATCGCATCACTCTCTCCTATGGCGAGTAAACCCTCTGTTGTCTTGACTGTATACTCACAAGCTTTTTACAGTATTTAGAACTTGCACTATGTCGATCTGAAAAAAAATAAAAACAATATACAATGTACATCAGTAAAATAAGCTTTTTGATGATGTTCTGGAAGAGTTTTTGCTCATTAATGTACTCAAAATAATGTAATAGGATTTTGCATTGCTGTACTGTGGTACCAAGGCAGGGTGGTACGTGCTGTAAACGCTACCAGTATGAACGCACAATGGCTGCGCGCAGGAAACAGGCATAAGGTGACCGCTCCAATGGGTCATGTGGCTGTATCTTTGCAACACTTTTGTGTATTAAAATGAAACTTGGTATGTATCATCACAGGCACATCTTGTCTACCACAAAAAAAATGTGCCATCTAGTGGTCAAAAGTAATAAGCAAGTTTATTGATTTCAAAGTTCCCTTCCCTGTGTTTTTAAACTTGGTTTTCAAATCTGATCATCTGAGCACAATATTTCCTCACTCTGCCATTGTGGAAATACATTTTGCATTTGCCATTTTGCCGAAAAATGCATTATTTTACAAATGCAAGGGTGAATCACTACGAAACTTGGTATGGTTCATCAAGGTCAAGTTCTGAGAGGACATGTAAAGTTGTCAAAAGATATAATGAAAATTATTAAAATGCTTATAACATATGAAGAAATCAACATAATGTTATTCGATTCACATTAGTATAGTTCTCTAATATCAAACTTGTTTTTCTCCAGTATAATTCCTGTCTGCCATATAGAATTTGATAGAAAACATGCTTTTTTTGAACTCCTTTTTAAGCTGTCTGGTTTGGACTGAATTTGGTATATGGCTTTTAGAGACATCCCCAACAAAAAGTTTTTAAAAGCTTTGTGATTGGTCAAATGGTTTTAGTAAACAGCGTCAATGAATTCTAAGGCCAGCGTGCCAAAGGGTCATGTGGCTATATCTTGGAATGTATCATCACTGGCACATCTTGTCTGCCTCATAATTTGTTGATAGCACTACCTAGTGGTCAAAAGTTATAGGCAATTTTATAGAGTTCTAAGTGTATCTAAGTGCATGAACCCAGCTGAACACCTTTTGGTGTCATTTTAAATGCAGACTTTGAGCAAAGAACTCATCACCAAACACCAATGACTTGTGCACAGGAGTCATCAATTTGGGACAGGAAAAGGGGCACAATAAAAATTGTGACACAATACTTTTGGCAATATAGTCAGGTTGCAAACAACCTAGAAGAACTTGATGCTGTAACGAAACTTTTAACAAATTCTTCTCTAATAATTTGGAAACTGTTACTCCCCTTTGCTTAAAGGAGATGGTATGGTATGACCATCAGACCTCTGCCCTTATAAAATCTGCAAGAAAAGTAAAAGTATTTTGAAATGCATGGAACGAGTTTGTACGTACAGTCGTGGTCAAAGGTATTGGCACCCTTGGTAAATATGAGCAAAGAAAGTTGTAAAAATAAATCTGCATTGTTTCTCATTTTGATCTTTTATTTTTTTTTAAATCTCCAATTATCCAAAGCGATTTACGGAGAGATTAGGAAGCAATAAAGCGATATGTCATAAAGGGACACTAATACAATAAGTGCTAACACCAAGTTACTAGTTTCCACAAAAGCCATAACACTACCTATTGATAATTTAATGTAGTCACCAAGGTTGGTGTCATGATGGGGTCTCCTTCAGATCCTTTCGGACTAAAACTCCCACATACCTTGGCAGTGGCACTGATTATTTTTGCATCTGAAACCCATTTGATGAGCTATTTAAGCGTGCCTTCACTCTATCTCTTTGCTAAGTCTTGCTTTGCTAACATTTCTCAGCATTTATTCCGGTGTTGCCTTCCCAAGTATGATCTGTTTGGACTGATTGGACTGTTTATTGGTTTTGTGGACTCAATTTGTATTTGTTTGGACTATCTTGCCTGGTTACTGGAATATACGAGTGTTTACCCCCTGCCTTGACTTACGCATGCCCCTGGATTTATGATTGTTTGCTGCCTGCCTGGACCTCAACCTGATTTTGGATTACTCTCTGATTTAACTGTGATATTGTGTTCGCTGGTGTTTGACCTTGTCTGTACGACTAAGTGTTACATTACATTTATTCATTTGGCAGATGTCCAAAGCGACTTACAAGTAGGAGAGCATAAAATATTTTGTCAACACACTAAACCGTACCCATAGTATACAAGACCATGTTAGTAGGAGGATTAAGCTATAGTAGGCAGGGAAGAAAATGAACAACATGCAAGACCTTTTTTTTGACAAAACATACAGTTATTGGTTAGTCAGATAGATAGATGTTTTGAGTTGTTTTTTGAAGGTTGTGAAGGCTGTTCGGGTGGGGAATGGTAGATCATTACACCACAGAGGTACCGAATGTGCAAAGGTTTTTGCAAGCGATTTGGTGCCTCGTTGTGATAGAACAACGTGTCGCTCATTTTCAGATCGAAGGTGACAGGAAGGAATGTAGTCCTGGAGCAGCGAGTTAAGGTAGAGTGG
The DNA here is from genome assembly GCA_026939265.1 of Oreonectes daqikongensis. Lineage (NCBI taxonomy): Eukaryota > Metazoa > Chordata > Actinopteri > Cypriniformes > Nemacheilidae > Oreonectes > Oreonectes daqikongensis. The sequence goes on along the minus strand of JAOTQM010000446.1, from coordinate 480,269 downwards.
CGAATTTGCCGTTAACGTTCTGAAGGCCAGTGTCAGCAATTTGAACTTGATGCGGGCGGCAACTGGCAGCCAATGAAGTGAAATCAGGAGGGTGTTACATGGGTTCTTTTAGGCTGATTGAACAACAGACATGCTGCCGCATTCTGGAACATTTGCAGGGGCTTGACTGTATTGGTTGGAAGGCCAGCTAGTAGAGAATTGCAGTAGTCCAGTCTTGATATGACCAGAGCTTGGACTAGAAGCTGAGAGGCATGCTCCGACAGGAATGTTCTGATTTTCCTGATATTGTAAAGCATGTACCTGCATGCTGGAGTGTGTAGAGATTCAGGATTCAATGAGGAAAAGTGTTATTTAAACACTATTCCCCATTAAATATGTAAGACATATCATGAGCTTTGATCACAATAATAATATATATGAAGAATTACTATATTAAACGCAATAATCCATTAAAAAAAAAAATTCAAAATTCATGTTTTTTATTATGTTATTGTGTCTTATTGTGTTAGTTAGCTGTATTTTATAGTTATTATGCCTTAAATCAAAACTAAACAACAGCAGTTTGATTGATATTAATTGGAATGCACAATCAAAAAACATGATTTTTGAAACTTTTTGAAAATGGATTTATAGCGTTTTGGAACCAAACTCTTCATATATTCATGTACGGGAACAAATATCCTCCCGAATTGGGGTGAATTTAATTGATTATGAGCAATTGTATTTATCAGGATCAAATTCATGATTTGGGGAAATCAAAAGCAGGTAGCAAGAATCGGCATGATTAGGGACTCGGATTATGAACATGAACTACAAACATCACCACGTGTGACCTAAAAAAACACTTTATTGACTAGACTACACACATACTAAATCTAACATATACACACATACAGTGTGAAGAACAGAGAATGGAATTATGGCAGTATTCGGAATTCAGCAGATCAATAGCCTGAACAAAACCATCAGTTTATAAAGCTTTTTTGTAAAATGGATTAATTATGCTCTATGCATCCATTGATTAATTCACTAGTTCACCCTCACAGATAAATAACTGGGACGAATAATAGCGTATTTGGCGTGCTGTCCCGGGACGAGGGTTCCGAGCTCGGTAATTACTCCCGGGCTCGGAACTCCCGCCCCTTGACCGGGGAGAGGGGCCCGGGCCGGAGTGAGCCCTGACCCGGCTATCCCCGGGGCTATGCTGTAGTAAAGGCTGTGAGGAGACGGGGTGGAGGAGGGTTGTGAAAGATCCGGGAGAATGAAGGTAGGATGCTTGGCTATTTATAGAGCGGATGCTGGGATTGTAGTGATTGATTATCTAAAGCCAGCCGTGTTATCTTCACGTGCTTCTCCCGAACCTTGTTTATAAAACATCATTAAGACTAAGTATGATACTTGCATGTCTTGCCCATCAAAAGAAAGAAAGTGTCTTAATGCAGTTTGTTGAGGCTCTAGTTGCCGCTGTCCTGCAGATTTTAGCTCCAACCTTGGAAAAAACTCACCTGTCTGTAGTTTTGGTAATCCTGAAGACACTGATGAGCTTGTTCAGGTGTGTTTGATTAAGGTTGGAGCTAAAATCTGCAGGACAGCGGCACTCCAGGATAGACGTTGCCTACCCTACTAGTTGATCTTGGCTGAAAGTGATCCGAGAGAACCTAAGCCTTGCACAAACATCCTTAAGAGATTTCAAAAGGGCTAAACCCTTGTAGAGATGGCATGGACAGAACCCGAACAAAAGAAAACAAGAAAGCAAGAGCAATGCCGGATGAGAGCGATTCCGGAAGAGAGAGGACGGAGCGGAAAAGACTGTGGTCTCTTTTAAACTGTTAGGATGTCACATCCTACAGACGTGACTGGCCCAATCAGGAGATGGCACCTTTGGAGAGAAAGTTAATTGTCTTTGTCTTCCAACATGGTGTTTTGCATGTGAAAGCTGATTGGGTGTTCACTAAGAAACTTTTAAGAGTTTAATAATACTAATATGAAAAGAATTACCAAAACATGACAAACATTAAAGAAATCAAAAATGCAACTCGTAAACAACAAACATGATATACATGTCGTCTTGGTTAAATTAGTTACTCCAAATCTAATTATTCTAGTAGTTATACAGACATCTTTTTAAACTACTTTGGATTAATGTTTAAGGCAGACATAACACAACAAGATAATTGATACATGAAAAGGTTATAAATGAAAATATGTACATTTCTATATAAATGTATGTGGGACTATATGTTTGTCCCCAAAGGGAATAAGGTGAGTGCATCTCCATACATTCTATTGGGCTGTAAAAGAGTCTTTATCTTTATGGTTTAGTATGGGTTGCTATGGTCACCAGAGGTCTGGTTATGGTAGACCCCCTGGTGACTAGCTTGCTGGTTGGGTGAGGGTAGTGTTGTTATTTTTAAGAAATATAAATAGTTATTGCATGTCTGATCTGCCTCAGGCACTGCAAGTGGTTGCTGCAATGTGAGAGGTGAATTTAAGCTGGTTGTCAAACATTACCCCCATGTTCCTTGCAGACTTGGTGGGCGTTATAGTTGAGAATCCAAGCTGAATGGTGGTGTTCAATTGATGGGTGGGCCGGTATAACAAGGAGTTCTGTCTTGGAAAGTTTGAGTTGGAGGTAATGCTCTTTAATCCAAGATGAGATGTCCAGAAGGCAGGCAGAGATATGGGCAGAGATGGTGGGGTCATCTGGCTTAAAAGAGAGGTAAAGCTGCATATCATCTGCATAAAAATGTTATGAAAACCTTGAATGATTGGACCCAGAGAGGTGATATATAGAGAAGAGGAGAGGAGCAAGAACTGATCCCTGAGGATCGAACTCCAGTTGTTAGCTGGTGAGAGCTTGTTGTCTTGCCTCTCCAGGATACCTTAAAGGATCTGCCTGTGAGGTAGGAGTCGAACCAGTTGAGTGCAGATCCAGAGATGCCCTGTTTGGAGAGAGTGGACAGCAGAATCTCGTGGTTTACTGTGTCAAATGCAACAGTATGAAGTGAAAATAGTATCTAAACCTCTTACAAATGCACACGAGAAACCCACAGGCGCGCACACGAATCTACAAAAGGACGTGATACATCCACACGCACACAGTGCACAAATGCACGCGAGAGATCCACACTCGCGCGCACGAATTGACAAATGGACGTGACAGAGCCACACATGCGCACACGAATCCACAAATGCACGCGAGAGATTCCTATACACGGCGATCCACACACACGCACACAATCCACAAATGCACGCTAGAGATCTGTACGCACGGATCCACAATCCATAAATGCACGCGAGAGATCTGTACGTACGGATCCACAATCCACACACGCACACAATCCACAAATGCAAGAGAGAGATCCGCAGTTGAGAATGTGTATTCTTTTGAGACTGTCATTCCGCAGCTTAAACTCAGAAATGCGCACACGCCTATCTGTACCCATTACCATTAAATTTGTCAATGTTGAGTCTTCGCTCTGTCCCCAGGAAGGCGCTAATGCACTTCAAGTGCACAACGTGTACAATTTTTCACTAAAATGTATGTATGTGTATACAGTATATCGCCTATCTTTATGCCCAACTATTAAATAATAATGTCTCTGGAAAAGTACATTAAAACAATACCAACAAGAACACAAGCTGTTATTATGGCCGAATATATTAATGAATATTATTTTTAATGATTTAATGATTACTTTATTGTTTCAGTTTGTTATTTGCCTAATACATGACAATAACATTTTTAGTTTTAAGCAAGTTTGTGACAGACATGTGGTCTTACAGCCATATTTGAAACAGTAATTCATTACAAGCAGTGTAATTACTAAAAGGCAGCGGTTATTTACACTAAGTTTAAATAGCAGTAGGTTTTATTTACACTAAGTGAATATAGCAGCATAATCTTATGGTCTTCGAACGACATGAAAATGAGTAATTAATGGCAGAATTTTCATTTTTGTGTAAACTATCCTTTTAAATGAACCTTTTATTACTTCAATTAACACTAATTATTCAGAGAAAAGAGACGCTTCATTTTTCATTCATTCATTCATTCATTCATTCATTCATTCATTCATTCATTGTTTCACTGTTACATTCATTGTGGTAAAAAGAGAAGACATACGATGCTATTGTTGTTAATGAGATAACTGCAATGAATGTGTCTGATATTAAACAAGACAATGTCACGATTCACTGTTTGTAATGAATTATTGTTTTAAATATGAAAAAACTTCCCTAAACGCAAAAACTAGGCGCCCTCTGCAAATGCTCAAATCACTTTTGCACCATACATCACACAGGTATGTGGTGCAAAAGAGAGAGTGTGCGAACTTGTGTCACAGACTCGCAGCAGCAGATTCAAGCAGTTGTATTTATGTTCTTGTGTTTGTGCTAGAAAAATATAATAAGAATAAAACCCTTTATTTGTGAGAAAATATTTTACAAGCATTCAACTCTCATTGCACAAATTCACATGCTGATTTGCGGATGTGCACTTGTCTGTGAATGCATGTCTTTTGGTGCAGGTGTGTGAATGTGTTTTGCACCATATTTACTGCAGCAATTGTAGCAAAAAATGTGAGTGCACAAGTATCTTAGTTTGTAATTTGTAGAATTGAATTTGTGCACTTGCACTGAAGGATTTGAGAAGGTGTAACTGTTGTGTTGTGTTTGCGGGAGAGAAAAAAAGATGTACAAGTTTGCAACTTCAAATCTTGACTTCAAATTTACTGATACACATGTGTGGCCAATCTCAACAACTACAAATTCCACTCTCACAGGCGCTCAGTTGTTTTGCACCAAAAATACCTTCATAAAGGCTGTGTTTGACAATTTTCAGCTCTTGGTTACAAATTAGTCACATTTCTATGGTAAAATTGAAGGAGCAGGGTAGCTGGCATCAAGAAATAAACACCTAAAGAGAACTAGTCACAGATTCTCACACTTTCGAATTGTAGCTCCGTTGCTTTAAATATCTGAACTGTATGGCACATAAGTCATCGATACTATTTAACCGACCAGTAGAAAGTGAATGTTCTGCAAATTATCAAGACAGAACTATACATGTGTCTCTTCAGTCTTTCATCTGGTAAATTACTGAAGATTTTCTGTTGCAACAGGAGGAAACACTAAATTTACAAGAACAGCACCCAAGCCTCCATGGCTAGCATCTACTTCCAAAATGAAGGTCCGGATCAAGTCTGCATAAGCTAACACGGGTGCAGAAGTTAACTTACTTTTTAGTGCCTCAAATGACTCCTGACACTGCAGAGTCCACATTCCAGCTAAGCTCTGCCCCTTCTGCTTTCCCGACCTACCTACAGTGACTTCGGCTACCAGCTTGTGCAAAGGAGCAGCCAATTTAGCAAAGCCCTCGACGAAACGCCTAAAATAGCTTGAGAAACATAGGAATGTCTGTAATTCAGAGACCGTCGTTGGGCAACGCCACTGGGCGACAGCGTCAATTTTACCTGGGTCAGTTGCTACACCCTGTGCTGATATGACATGCTCTAAATATTGCACCTGTGTAATGTACACTTGTCCAACTTTGCCTTGAGTCCTTCCCTCTCTAAACGACCCAAGACCATTTCCAATCTCTCCAAGTGCTTAGCTATAGATGAGGAGAACACAACGACATCATCGAGATATAAAAGCAGGGACTGACACCGCTGATCGCCAAACAACCGATCCATTAACCCTGTGGAGTCTAAGGGTCTTTTGGGGCCTTAGCCAAGTTTTGACATGCACTGACATTTGTGCTTCTTTCAGTTGCTTAAACATAATTAATGGCTAAAGTCTGATAACACTGTAATCAGCACAAACTGGGCTACAATAATATGTAAACAGCTTTTTTTTTTACATGATTGTATTTTTGAGAAAACAATGTTTATGCGTGCTTAGAGAAAAACTACAATTTTTAAGTCACTGAAACAAGGTTATGAAACACATACAGAATATTGGTACTCAAGACTTTTGAGAACTGGATCTTGTAGTCTGGAGTTTTTGCTTCAAAATGATGTGAAAATCATCTTGCTGACTCATTCACAGAAAACAATATAGTGATTTTAATTTTCTAAGACACTTTTTGCTTCAAAAGGGCATATGCAAGGAGGCGTAAATGATCATGAATAATTATGTCATTGACACCTGAGAAGACAAAGACCTGCATAATGAGCTGCATAATGAGCCTTTCAGTCAGGAATGAAGCTAAACTAGAATTGCTAAAATTAGGGATTTGAAAAGCATAGGGAATTGAAAAGGAATGTGAGGACAAAAGAAGTTTATATATTTTTGTTTGTAGTTTATTTAAAATATAGAAAAAAAATCCAGTGAGTGAGTACACTGTATATAACTTTGTAATCCATATTAGTGAAAAGTAAAAGTGACCTATTTGTCAGATATGGTGACCCATACCTGAAATGTGACCTCTGCATTTAACCCATCCAGTGAATAGTGAACACACACACTTCAAGTCGTGAACACACATACACCGGGAGCAGTGGGCAGCTATCACTGCAGCGCCCGGGGAGCAAACACGGGTAAGGTGCCTTGCTCAAGGGCACGTCAGTTGTTACCTGAGAGTACTGAGAATCAAACCCATTCTCTAACCATTAGGGTCCAACTCTCTAACCATTAGGCCACAACTGCTTGAAACTTGAATCGACACATCAAACATGTAGTTGTACAGAAGATACATTCAGGGCAAAACTCTGCAAAAACAAACATTCAGGGTAAAACAGTGCAAACATGAACAGTACAAGATAAAAAAAGTGTGTAAGGTCTGTAAAAGCCCACTCTTTCACCCTACAATATGTATAACCTACTGTCTCACATAGAACACAGAATTGAACCACTTCATTGTTTTGTGCTGTGTAGTGTAGCAGCATGGATGGTGGAACAGACAGACACATCTCGTGTGTCCATCCATCTGAGATGCAGATGAAGACGAGAGTTCTGTATTCACAGTCCTAAAAGAGTGTTGCAATCAACTATTTTTTTTTCAACTGTATTATTATTGTTTTGTCATATAACCAATAAAAAAACAATACAGAATATAAACATGTATACAGTTACAGAATGTTATACATTCCCTTTGCCCCCAAAAATAAATAAATACACACGCACACGCGCACACGCACACGCACACGCACACGCACACGCACACACACACACACACACACACACATTAACATACATCACACTTAACATAAAGTTATCCATAGTGTATCCATACTGTTCATTGAAACAATTCACCTTTGGGTAACATTTACAGTCATCTACAATGTATATAACATTCCACCTTGTCTACCCGTCAACCAATTGCATAGACGGGGACCATATCTTTTTAAATGTCTCTATTTTACCTCTACTTGCATATGTCAGTTTTTCAAAAACCAAATTCTCAGACATTTGTTTGAGCCACAGTACATTAGTAGGTCTTTCCACCTTTTTCCATGATAAAGCAATAATCCGTTAAGCTTGTATTAAATTGAATTTAATAAGCTTTTGTTTGTATCCTGGTAAATTAACAGTAACCCATACAGGATGTATATGCAATATACACAATTTAGGGTCCATCGGAATAGCTTCTCCAATCATTTCACAAAGAACCTCATGAATCTCTTTCCAGAATATCTGTAACTCTCTACATTCCCACATTAGATTAGATTAGATTCAACTTTATTGTCATTACACATGTACAAGTACAAGGCAACGAAATGCAGTTTAGGTCTAACCAGAAGTGCAATAGCAGCAAGTGCAGGATATACAGTGGTTGCATAAATTACATAAATAAATATTACAGAAGTAATTTACAGATGGAAATGTACTATGACCATGATTTACAGATGTCTCTAACTATAGACAGAAATTAACAGATGGATATATACTATGAACATAATATACAGATGTCTATTACTATAGACAGAGATTTACAGATGGATATATACTATGAACATAATATACAGATGGCTATTACTATAAACAGAGATTTACAGATGGATATGTGTTATGAACATAATGTACAGATGGCTATTACTATAAACAGAAATTTACAGGTGGATGTATACAATAAGTTAGGCTATAGTGAGCAGCAGTGCGATGGATATAGAGTAGTGCAAATAAATTATGGACAGAAGCTATCTAAGTAACAGTGCAGTGGAAGAAGTTATTACATATTTCAGTTAAAGTGTAGGAGTTTAAGATGCATATGTAAACAGTCGGTACTGTAAATGAACAGTTGGCAGTGCAAATGAGCAGTCTGGTAGTGCAAATGAACATAAATGTTGTGTATAGACAGTCCATTAGTGCAAATAACAAGTGAAGTCAGGTGTGCAATGGGGGGGGGAGAAGAGTGTAGTAGTATATGAGGGGCAGTGGGATCAGTGAGGGGCAGAGTTCAATAAAGAGACAGCTCTGGGAAAAAAGCTGTTCTTTAGTCTGCTAGTCCTGGTCCGGAGGCACCTGAAACGCCTGCCGGAGGGCAGGAGAGAAAACAGTCTGTGAGCGGGATGAGAGGAGTCCTTAAGAATGCTGCGAGCTCGACGCAGACAGCGTTTCCTCTGGATGTCCTCCATGAATGGAAGTGGAGTCCCTGTGATGCGCTGGGCGGTTTTCACCACCCGCTGCAGTGCCTTGCGCTCTGCAACAGAGCAGCTCCCATGCCAGACTGTGACACAGTTGGTCAGGATGCTTTCTATTGCACAGCGATAGAAGTTCACCAGGATAGCCGAGGACAGCCGTGCATGCTGTGCATGCCGAGGACATGCAGTGAAATAAAGTGCCAACTTCTTTACATTTAACACAAATATCAGGAATGTTATGATTAAAAATATGTCATTTTACTGGAGTAATATATGTTCTGAGCAGCCATTTGCATTGTAGCAGTCTACATCTAATGTTAATAGACTGAGTTTGAGCTAAAAGACAAGAATATTCCCATTCCTCTTGCATAATCTCTTCCTGAATATCTCTTTTCCATGCTGATAGGTATGACAATGAGTTTTCTTTTGATCCAGCTAACAATGTCTTATAAAACATGGAAAGCAGTCCTCTGTCATTTATATGCTTATGCGTAGTTTGTTCTACACTAGAAAGAGCAGGTTCCGGATATGTTTTCATGATAGTATATATAAAAATCCTAATTTGCAAGTATTTAAAGAAATGTTTTTGAGGAAGGTTATATTTTGCAACCAGCTGTTGAAAAGACATAAGAGCACCTCCCTCATAAAAATCTTTCATCATACATATTCCTTTTAGCTGCCAGTTTTTAAAGCCCAGTTCTTTTGTCCCAGGCTTAAAACTGTCATTTCTCCATATTGGTGAAAAAGAAGATATAGATATGGTCTCCTCTAAATAAGAATGAGTCTCATGCCAGACTAATATATTATTTCTGAGGAGTGGGCTTATTAGTGGATCTCCTAAGAATTTTGCTTTGTGCAGAGTAAATATATGATTGTAAAGGGAGTGTTGATCCTTCTTTTTCAATATTAAACCAAGCTGGATAATTTGTAGTGTAAAAACAATACACCGCAGCACGAAGTTGTGCTGCCCAGTAATATAATTTCATATTTGGCATTTGGAGCCCCCCTCGATCGTACGGCAGATATAGAAGAGACAACCGAAGTCAAGGGCGTTTATTGTTCTATATGAACCTAGTAAAGGTGTTTTTGAGAATAGAGAAAAAATCAGCAGGCAGAGGAAGGGGAATAGATTGAAAAAGGTATAAAATTTGGGTAGAACTGACATTTTTAGTATACTTATAAGTCCAATTAGGGAAATTGGCAGTGTGCTCCATTTGTCTAGGGATTCTACAATTTTTTTCATTAAGGGATTATAATTAGAGGAAATTATATCATTTATATTCGGTTCCATTGTTATCCCTAAATAAGTAAAGCCTTCAGTTGTATGGGTAAACAAAGTGCTTTTACTATCATTAATTTTATATCCAGAGCAATTTCCAAATCTTTTCAGGGTACTAACCAGGGCTGGAATAGAATTTTTCAGCTGAATTTAATAAGCTTTTGTTTGTATCCTGGTAAATTAACAGTAACCCATACAGCATGTATATGCAATATACACAATTTAGGGTCCATCGGAATAGCTTCTCCAGTCATTTCACAAATCACCTCAAGTATCTCTTTCCAGAATATCTGTAACTCTCTACATTCCCACATGCACATCCCACATGCTGGAATAGAATTCTTCAGCTGAATTTAATAAACTTTTGTTTGTATCCTGGTAAATTAACAGTAACCCATACAGGATGTATATGCAATATACACAATTTAGGGTCCATCGGAATAGCTTCTCCAGTCATTTCACAAAGAACCTCATGGATCTATTTCCAGAATATATGTAACTCTCTACATTCCCACATGCAGTGAAATAAAGTGCCAACTTCTTTACATTTAACACAAATATCAGGAATGTTATGATTAAAAATATGTAATTTTACCGGAATAATATATGTTCTGAGCAGCCATTTGCATTGTAGCAGTCTACATCTAGTGTTAATAACATCTAGTGTTAATAGAACAGAATGACATCGTCAACAAATAGTGATATACGATGTTCCCTCTGCCCTGTCACCCTTTATGCCTGAACTCTTTCTAATATTCATAGCCAGAGGTTCTATTGCACACAAAAACAGCATTGGAGACTTGTGCCTCTGGCCAGATTGAACATTTTTGAAGTAAAATTATGGGTTATAACTTGGGCTAACAGTTTGTTATACAATAATTTAAGCCACCGTAAAAGTCCTGGTCCTAGTTTAAATCTTTTTAATACTTCAAACAGGTAGCTCCATTCAATCCTTTCAAATGTCTTTTCGGCATAAAGAGATAGGATTGCATGATTTATATTATCATATTTTGCAGTATTATGTAGTATATTTAAGACTCTTCGGGTGTTACTAAAGGCTTGTCTACCAAGGACAAATACATTCTGGTCATCTTGGATCATACTAGGGATATGAATTTCAAGCCTCCTAGCTAGAGCTTTACATTAAATCTTAGTATCACAGGACATCAATGAAATGGGCCGATATGATGCCATTTCTTTTGGAGATTTGCCCGGTTTTAACACAAGGGTAATTGAAAAGGCAGGCAATATTCCTGCTTCATACGATACATTGAACATTTCTAACAAGTGAGGTAGCAGTTTTTTTTAAAAATGTTTTGTAAATCTCTATGGGTATGTCATCCGGCCCGGGAGCTTTACCACTATTCACTGTCGCTACCAGCAATTCTTCAATAGTTAAGCACCCTTCCAAATTTAATGTAGCGTCTTCGGCCAATTGTGGAAATTGAAGTTCATCTAAGAAATCATTTTGATCCTCAGAAGTGTCTGGATATTCAGAAGTATAAAGTTTTTCATAATATGATTTAAAGCCATTATTGATTTCAATATAGGTCTGTCACAGTTTGTCCATTTTCTAAGACAATACCATTAATTGCTCTGCATGTCTGAAGGGTTTTAATTCTCCATGACCAGTAATTTCCCAGATTTCTCTCCTTGATCGTAATATGATTGTTTTAGCCACATTAAGTTCTTTGTTATTTTGTTACTCAACAATTCGTTATATTGTATTTTCACTTCTTTAATTTGTTGGTCAAGATTTCTTAATTATTTTTTGCTTTTTGTGTAACTCGTTATTTCACCCCTTAAATAAGCTTTAAAGGCTTCCCACCTTATTGAAGCACTTGTTTGGTTTGTAATAATAATAAAATATTCATACATTTTTTTTTATCTAAGAAGTCTAGGAATTTCAAACTTTGGAGCCAATTTGTATGAAACCTAAATCTAAACTGAGTATCATTTAAGTTTTTCAATTGTAATATGAATGAAATTGGGGCATGATCTGACAATAAAATACTATCATACCAAGAAATTAGAAAGTAATCGATCCTTGAGTAAGTTTTATGAGTCTTGGAAATGCAAGAAAATTCTGTTTTATTTGGGTTAAGATGCCTCTAAATTTCAAGTTTAGGTCTGTTATAGATTTCGTAATTATCTTTCTTGATTGTTGATGCGAGTTGTCTGTGCCTGTGGAACGATCCATCTGTATGTCCAATACGCAACTAAAATCCCTTCCAATAATATATTGTCCAGAGTATAATGACACTGTATGGAAGAGGTTCTGATAGAATGAGGGATCATCTCTGTTGGGAGCATATACAAGTGCTGGTCATATAATTAGAATATCATCAAAAAGTTGATTTATTTCACTAATTCCATTCAAAAAGTGAAACTTATATATTATATTCATTCATTATACACAGACTGATATATTTCAAATGTTTATTTCTTTTAATTTTGATGATTATAACTGACAACTACTGAAACATTTTTAGAAATCTGGGCCAACTGAAAAGTAAAAACATGAAGAGTATGAGCATGTACAGCACTCAATACTTAGTTGGGTCTCCTTTTTCCTGAATTACTGCAGTAATGCGGCGTGGCATGGAGTCGATCAGTCTGTGGCAGTGCTCAGGTGTTATGAGAGCCCAGGTTGCTCTGATAGTGGCCTTCAGCTCTTCTGCATTGTTGGGTCTGGCATATCGCATCTTCCTCTTCACAATACCCCATAGATTTTCTATGGGGATAAGGTCAGGCGAGTTTGCTGGCCAATTAAGAACAGGCTACCATGGTCCTTAAACCAGGTACTGGTAGCTTTGGCACTGTGTGCAGGTGTCAAGTCCTGTTGGAAAATGAAATCTGCATCTCCATAAAGTTGGTCAGCAGCAGGAAGCCGGAAGCTCTAAAACTTTCTGGTATACGGCTGCGTTGACCTTGGACCTCAGGAAACACAGTGGACCAACACCAGCAGATGACATGGCACCCCAAACCATCACTGACTGTGGAAACTTTACACTGGACCTCAAGCAACATGGATTCTGTGCCTCTTCTCTCTTCCTCTGGGACCCTGATTTCCAAAGGAAATGCAAAATCCACTCAGCAGCAGTCCAGTCCTTTTTGTCTTTAGCCCAGGCGAGACGCTTCTGACGCTGTCTGTTGTTCAAGAGTAGCTTGACACAAGGAATGTGACAGCTGAAACCCATGTCTTGCATACGTCGGTACGTACTGGTTCTTGAAGCACTGACTCCAGCTGCAGTCCACTCTTTGTGAATCTCCCCCATATTTTTGAATGGGTTTTGTTTCACAATCCTCTCCAGGGTGCGGTTATCCCTATTGCTTGTATACTTATTTCTACCACATCTTCTCCTTCCCTTCGCCTCTCTATTAATGTGCTTGGACACAGAGCTCTGTGAACAGCCAGCATCTTTTGCAATTACCTTTTGTGTCTTGCCCTCCTTGTGCAAGGTGTCAATGGTCTTCTTTTGGACAACTGTTAAGTCAGCAGTCTTCCCCATGATTGAGTAGCCTACAGAACTAGACTGAGAGACCATTTAAAGGCCTTTGCAGGTGTTTTGAGTTAATTAGCTGATTAGAGTGTGGCACCAGGTGTCTTCAATATTGAACCTTTTCAAAATATTCAAATTTTCAAATTTGGGATTTTCAGTAGTTGTCAGTTATAATCAAAATTAAAAGAAATAAACATTTGAAATATATCAGTCTGTGTGTAATGAATGAATATAATATACAAGTTTCACTTTTTGAATGGAATAAGTGAAATAAATCAACTTTTTGATGATATTCTAATTATATGACCAGCACCTGTATATTTGGTCCGTGTACCTTCGGATAATTCATTTATTCGTTTCTGTTTTCATAACGGAAAAACAAATAAACCGATCATTTTATTTTTACATATTCCATCGTTTTCATGAACATAGAAAACAAATCTGAAAAAGATTTTTGGTTTGTTTTCCTCAATATTTTAAAAATGCATTAAATAAATATACAATAAAACCAAAACGAAAAATAAAGTATTTTTATGAACAAGCGCGTTTTAGTCAACCGGAAGTTCAGCTGCAGCCTCTAGTGACCAGTGCTGGTATAGCACATTAAGAGCATGTTAAGCGCAAGATCGCTATCTTTAAAAGACATATCAATTTTCACTGGCGTACGCCAACCATGTCAATATGTAAGTAATTTCTGTGCAATGCAGCAGTAGGCCATGCAGTTACAAAAAAAAAACGGACAGGCGCGCGCGTTAGAGCGATGCCTCTGACAGCGCTGGCGGTTTAACCATACCCCCCGTCTAAATTCATAGTACGAGCTAGAGGTTCGTTTTGCACTTTAATGTTATAAACAAATGATGTGCCCCTTTGTTTGCACTGTTCGTAAAAATATTAAATAGAAGACAAAACAGTGCAACTTTACATTAGGCCTAGGGGTGTTTATAAAAATAAGATATAGCCTATTATAAAAAAAAAGTTTCTAAAAACCTGTACTTTCATATTACATAGCAATAGAACTCTGCCCAAAATATAAAATAAAAGTTCATGGTTTCCATGCCATTATAAACCATAAGTTCTTTTGCAATAAACCTTTAAAAAACCCATTATGACTAATGAATCTATTCCATTTTCTATATTGTGATTTGGGCAGGGTTCTAATGGTTTTTGGAAAAAAAATTAGTTGTGAGTTGTGAATTAGTCTTGTGACATTATAAGTTTATCACGCAGACTGTCTATTCTAGTTTGTGCAATGTGTAATCTCTTGTAATGTGCAATGTAAAGTATCTACAGGTTTTTTTATTAACTCAGCCTCAGGCCTAGAGTATGTTTTATTTATTTACGAACAGTGCAAACAAAAGGGCACATCTTTTTTTTATCACATTAACGTGCAAACCGAGCTTCTCTCACTTTGAATTAAAACGTTAAAAATATATATATTATATAGCCTAGATCAGTAAACCACCCCGCTGTCAGATGCATCGCTCTGACGCGCGCGCCTGTCCATTCGTCCAGTCTGAAATCTGCATTGCACAGAAATTACTTCCTACATATTTATATATGGTTGTTTACATGTTTTAGTGGCACACGCCACTGAAAATTAATGTGTCTTTAAACATAGCTATCTTGCGCTTAAATGCCCTTAATGTGCTATACTATCATTGGTCGCTAGAGGTTGCAGCTGAACTTCCGCAAGACCGCTATCTTTAACCCTCTGAGGTCGACAAACGCGTCGGCGAGGATTGTGGCACCTTCTCCTGATAACGTCCAAAAGAACTTAAATTACTCTGTCAATTTTGATCGTAAGAGAAATACATCATTTGAATCTTTAAAGGGTCTACTTTTATTTGTATACACTCATAACAACAAAACGCTGTGGTTTTGTAAAATAAAGAAAAAAGACAGGGTGCGTTCTTTGCGTTCTCTGCCTTCTCATTCTCTGCCAACTCTCTTCACAGGTACGTAAAACAACATAAATCTCAGCGAATACTTGCCTCAACGACATGAAAAATATATGTAGCCTATAGAAAGCTTGAATTGTCAACTTTTAAATAAACAAATTCAGGTCGAAACAAAAAAAAGTTATGTAGGCCTATAATCCTTATGAAAGTAAGGAGTGGTACGGTTTTCCTTTATCACCTCATTATGCGCGCTGTTCATAAAATGATATGGGGAAGAGGCGAGCCAGGAATTGTGTACACGCCCCCGAGAAATGTCTTAAAACAACATTCATCATAGATTTTTTTGGATGATGTTACGCTACACAGATGAAGATGCACTTCGGATGGTTCTGGACAGTAAAATGTTTTTCGTAAAAATATTAAACATAAAACACATACAACTCTACAAGGCGTGTTTATAAAATTAAGCTGAGTTAATAAAAACCTGTACTTTCACTGCACATTACATTATATTGCATAGCAATAGAACTTGAAAAACAATAGAAAATGTAATGGTTAATACCATTATAAACCATTCGTTTTTTTTTTTTTTGCATTTAAACCTTTACAAACGTCCCATTATAACTAATGAATCCATTACATTTTATATAGTGTTTTGGGCAGGGTTCTATTGTTTTTATTTGAAATAAAATGTAATTGTGACTGAGTGATGTTGTGTATACTATAGTAATATATGAGACAGGCTATATGTTGATCACGCAGAATGTCTATTATAAAAACTAATTCTTCACGGAATAATTTTTTTATCATGAGTCACTACAATAAACCTTTATTTTAGACACTCACTTTGCTTATATGTGTACAATCTCTTAGTTAGTTTTAACTTTTTACAATGTAATGTGCAATAGCTACAGGTTTTTAATAACTCTTATGTTTTATAAACACGTCTATGTAGAGTATGTAGATGTCTTTTATTTAACATTTTTACGAATAGTGCAAATAAAATGGCACTTTTTTATCACATTAAAGTGCAAAACGAGCTTTTCTTACTATGAATTAAACGGGGGTTATGGTTAAACCTCCCCGCAGGCATCGCTCTGACACGAGCTCTGACGCGCGCGCCTGTCCATTCTTATAGTAATAGCTGCTGCATTGCACAAAAATTACTCCCTACATATTTATATGGTTGTTTATGGTTTTAGTGGCACACGCCACTAATAATTGATGTGTCTTTAAACAGCGATCTTGCGCTTAACATGCCCTTAATGTGCTATACCAGCACTGGTCACCAGAGGCTGCAGCTGAACTTCCGGTGGACTAAAACACGCTTTGTTCATAAAAATACTTTATTTTTCGTTTTGGTTTTATTGTATATTTGTTTGATGCATTTAAAGAAATATTGAGGAAAACAAACCAAAAATGTGTCTTATATTGGTTTTTTATGCTCATGTATGTGGTGGAATATGTAAAAAATGATCGGTTTATTCGTTTTTCCGTCTTAAAAACAAAACCAATAAACGAATTATCCGAAGGTACACGGACCATATTTACTAATGTTACTTGTGCATTCGCAATCATACCATTAAGTATAATAAATCTACCCTGTGAGTCTATATGTTGTTTATATAATTGAAAGTGGACTGATCTATGTGTAACCTTGTCCCCAATGAACAGGCCAAGAGACAGTAATAAATATGATCACTTTTACAAGCAGTTTTATTACAATTCAAGATTTTCACGGTCTTCTCAGATGGGCAAATCGTTAAAAGACTATAGCAGACCTTAGACAACAAAAGATAAATACAGAATGAACCACAGGGTTCCTTCAGGGTATAACTGAAAGTGTGAAGAGAATCTAACCACTGCAGTTCACCCCAGTTCGACACAGCAATCACGACACCCAATACAAGATGTAGAATCACACAGAAAATCACCACCACCGCATCAGTGCCAGCCACACCCACGAAGGAGACCCTGTAGGTACTGTATCATCAAGAAATAAAATAAAACAAAGAAAACAAGCAATCAATCAAAAGTCCAAATAATAATAGTAATAATAATTAAACTTATGATCCAAAAACAACAGAGTAATTCACCACAAAAATAAAGTAAATAAATATAGTAACAATAGTCGTACTCAACCTGTAAAACAAATACTTAATATAAATACCTTAAATCAATACTTATTCAAAATTAGAAGTTTTACTAAACTAATCAAATACCTTTAAAATATAAAGAACCTGGATCTGGGATTAAATACAACCGGTTGTTCTTCTTTTAAAAGAGACCTACAAAACAACCTTTATAAGAACCAACATTTTCAAACATCAATAAAAAGACTTAGCATACACATTACTTCTAAGAAACATTTGCTCATAATTCATTTCTACTCTGAGGACTGTATCGCCAGGCCAGTCACGGTTAATACACATGGGTTTCTGAAAGACAACAACAAAATAAAACACTTTTCTTTCTAGTCAAATGACTTAACAGGCACAACATACATCAGAAATCAGGAGTACGAATTACCTGGTACACGCTTGTTTGCAAACTCAAACAAATGGAGTCGAAGCGCGCTACGCTACTATGCGTCTATTTATAGAAAGTAGATACCATAAAGCGCACATTACCCGACACTAACGCGTGCTCCTATATAGAGTCAGTACCTCATACTACCGCACGCTTGTTTGCAGGGACAATGAATGAATGAAACGAGGGCACGCCATGTTACCGTACGTCTATTTATAGCACGTACAGACGTCCACATTAAGCTACCACACAGCCTTATGGGAAATGTAGTGTTGTATTCCTGTCACCCTATTACATATGCATTAGTATCATAACCCCTCTTGCATGGGAAGTATATGAGGCATTAAAAACATGCCCTGGCCATCTTTTGCTAACTCGACTGTAGGACTGCACGATTAATCGTTTGTAAACCGAAATCACGATTTGAAAGGGTGCGATTTTCCACACGCAAGCCGTGCGATTATTTCGATTAAGGATGATCAAATACAAATATGGTAATACCACGCATACACGTAGGCCTAGTCCTTTAAAGTTTGGTGCTGTGCATTTTACGTTTGACGCAGAGTTTAACCAATAGGGGCATTTTAATACTGTGCGTGGACGCGCTGATAAGCAAAGAACGTCATTTAGCAAAGAGCGTCATTTGGAAAAGATAAGCGTGAGCGACAGCAGCAGTTCAGCTCCACAACAAATTAACGTCTTTCATTGGCAAGTGTCAGTGGATAGTGACCTATACAGTCTATGATAGTGACATGTGTCACTTAAAACGCGTGACACACTGAGAGCTGATCAGACTGAACGCGCTTTTAATGTTCGAAAACGCGAGGCGCACCGCGTTGCTCTCTTGGTAAGAGCAGTGCGCAGCTTTTTAAAATGTTGCTAGGTAACCACCGAAACATACGGAGCCCTGGATATGCTATGCGAAAAAATTTTTTATATCGTGGCCACGAATAAAGAACTCGTTCCCTCGATTTATTAATTCGTTCCCTCGGTTTACGTAAATCGTTCCCACGTTTTATTATTTCGCTCCCTCGTCTTACGTAAATCGTTCCCACGTTTTATTATTTCGTTCCCTCGTTTTACGTTAATCGTGGTCACTCACCTCATTCTCTGTACCGTAGTTTTGCTCGCGAAACAGAACAAGATCCTGCGGGAACATTAATGAATATTGTATACTTTTTATTGTATATTATATTAAGTCTTTAATGTGTTTACACATGCGGATAAAGCCCGTTTATGGATGCATTTCTCACGCGCAACGGAACAATACGTCTGTTGCAAACATGACACATTTTTTATAACGTTATTTTATCCTTTCTTTTAAACAACATATTTTCTCCACAGGCCTATGTCTGTCGTTTGTTTTTCATTCATTTACATTTATTAGTTAATTATATTCGGACAATGCGCATATCTATCATCAATTAGTTAAAACAATAAAAACATGCACATGAAAAAACAATGAAAAAAGTCAATGCGCCTGAGCTCCACATTGAAATATTGAAGCACAATCACGCAATAAGCAGACGCGTGATTTCAGTCTTTCAAGCTTTTTTCTATTTATTATAACATTGATTTTACTTTATTATTCAAGTCCTTGTGAACTTACATTACAAAGAAACAAAGGGACTTTGGAAGATGAATGTGTGTGTTCTCATATCCGTGACGCGTTTACAGCGCGGATAAAGCACATGCTCATGGCCGCGTTTCTCACGCGCAACAGAACAATCTGTCTGCTACAAATATAACCCATTTATTTTATAACACATTATTTTCTTATATGCTTCAATATTTCAATGTGGAGCTCAGGCGCATTGACTTGTGTGCGTTGTTTTTGCATGTGCATGTTTTTTATTGTTTTAACTAATTGATGATAGATATGCGCATTGTCCGAATACAATTAACTAATAAATGTAAATGAATGAAAGAGAAACTACAGACATAGGCCTGTGGAGATAATATGTTGTTTAAAAAAAAAGGATAAAATAACGTTATAAAAAATGTGTCATGTTTGCAACAGACGTATTGTTCCGTTGCGCGTGAGAAATGCATCCATAAACGGGCTTTATCCGCATGTGTAAACACATTAAAACAACTTAATATAATATACAATAAAAAGTATACAATATTCATTAATGTTCCCGCAGGATCTTGTTCTGTTCCGCGAGCAAAACTACGGTACAGAGAATGAGGTAAGTGACCACAATTAACATAAAACGAGGGGACGAAATAATAAAACGTGGGAACGATTTACGTAAAACGAGGGAACGAAATAATAAAACGTGGGAACGATTTACATAAAACGAGAGAACGATTTACGTAAAACGAGGGAACGAAATAATTAAACGTGGGAACGATTTACGTAAATCGAGGGAACGATTTAATAAAACGAGGGAACGAATTAATAAATCGAGGGAACGAGTTCTTTATTCGTGGCCACGATATTAAAAAAAATTTCGCATAGCATATCCAGGGCTCCGTAGAAACAGCTGTCTTGTCAGTCAAGGAGTAAAGCGCGAGCGCAAGTTCCGTCACCACTGACCACATCGGAAGGCCCGCCTTTCAACTTTTTTTCAACTTCAGGCGCTGAGAGAGCTCAGCCAAAACCGCGAGGCGCAGCATGCGGCAAAAACCTGTGTACGTTCCTTAACTGCCTAATTTCGCGCTTTAAGATTTTATTTTTAATTTGTTAATTTAACTTTGTTCACTAGTTATTTTTGTAACTTTCTTAATTTGCTATCATTGTTTTAAACTTAGTGTAGGTTATGGTCAGTTTAACTGATGTAGAATTGTTTCTTAGTCTCTTAAAAGTTTTATTTTATTTATAGGCTATTTGTTAATTTAACTTAAATCAAGAAAATAGCAACAGTATTTTGAATGGTCAAGATGTCAAATCATGACAACTTTTTTTAAATTGCCACAGTGTTGATGTGTTTTAAATGAACAGTGGTACAGTGTTAAAATAGTTTGGGACTACTCTTGGTCTTTCTTTGATGCTTTAAAACCTCCACAACAAATCTGTAGCTCTTTATTTAAATAATAGTAATTCGCATTTTAAATCGCAAATTTTTATTTGATATAAACTTAAAACATTTAAAAACATCACTTAAATATTTTTGTGTAATCTGTTACAAAATAATTTTTGAGTTCTGTGAAATTATTATGGTTTGCAGCATGGTATCCTCTTTTAATAGGTGAGTTTTTCTTGTAAAAAAGCAATTTTAGTTTTCATTTGTTTAATCCTCTCTAATACCTGTTTTAATTTAATAAGCTTATTTAGTCCCCTTACATTGCAACTACTTATTTTAAGATCCAGTATATCAACTTAAATAACATACAGAAGTATGAATGTAAAAAGAAAGTAAAGAAAAATAAATAACTAATAATAATATTAATAAACCCTCCCTATAAAGAACCACGCATCTCCCCATATGAAACGCGCATACAAAATCCCCAGACTTAACTCTCGTTATGATAAACCCTTGATCCACCATGTGGAGCAATCGAGTGCAAGTTTTAAATCTAACCAATATGAACACTAGTTACTTTAAGTTTAACCCATATTAGGATGAAAAATAAGAAATTTAAAATAAAGGAACATTATCAAGTTTGTTCTTTTTAAGGGTATATGGATACAGCACCCATGTCCTGCATTCAACATTTTGTCCAAAGGGGATATTGCTGTATGATATAACAAAAGATTACCTTTTGCTAATGGAGCTAGGGGGGAAAAAAATAGCCTGCTGGTTCAGTTATTAACAGGCGATAATGTTTCCATTTACTTAGTAGCTTTCAGATCTCTAACGTACTCCTCAGCTTCCGGTATCGTTTTAAAGATATGTCTCCTGTCTCTGTGAGTTACCATTAAGTTAGCAGGGTAGAGCATCCCATACCGAATGTTCATGGATTTTAACTGGGCTTTGACTCGGTCGAAACATCGTTGGTGCTGACGGGTCTCCGCAGACAGGTCTGGGTATAGACTGAAGCGTTTCTCTCCATGCCGTAAGTCCTTTAAGTTCCTAGCTGCTCTCAGTGCCTTTTCACGATCTTGATAATTCAGGAACTTCATCACTGTTGCCGGCTCGTATTAATTTGACCCACTTGATGTGCTCGCTAAATTACGGGAGATGTGTCAAAGCAATTTACCAACACTTTGGGAAGCCAGTCCTCCAGAAAAGTGCACATGTTTGATCCCTCTACTTTTTCAGGCAGGCCAACTAACGTTAGGTTTGAACGACGTCCTCGGTCTTCAAGATCTTGTATTTTGTTGGTTAATGCCTCAATCTTCTGCTCCATTTTCTTAGCCTTTTGTTGGAGAGTGTTAACGTCATCCTCCGTTTCAGCGATTGAATGGCCAGCAGTATTGAGTTGTTAGCTTCGTTTTCATCAGCCCGTTCAGCTCGTCTACCGTTAGCTTATTAGCTTGGTCTGCCGCATCCCGCCGATTTGTGGCTGAATTTTCAGCTGTTGACCATGCTTGATGTTTTTTGGCAGCATTCTTTCTTACAGAGTTGTTTCTCTTAATCTTTCACCACTTAAAAGCAAACTTTGGTTCGTCTGTAGGGTTATTTTCAGTCAAGTTAGCATCCACTTAGTTAAATGCAACCTATCCTCTGTCCGCCATAACCGCCAAAGATGTTGTAATAAACTATTAGCATTTATTTTTCACAGTGCCTTAGTATATGCATAGCCTACTTGGTGAGAAAACAGAAGTCAAAGTCAGTCAGCTTTATTGTCAATTCTGCCACAAGTACAGTACATACAAATGGAGGATTGAAATTGCGTTACTCTCAGACCCCAGGTGCTTACAGATAACATAGAATAAACATATATCAAAAAATATATTAAAAATATAGATAAATACAGTTCTATATATACACAATACAACTTTACAAGCAGGGAAGTAAAAAGAGATAAATGTGCAAACCAGTGAAATGAACAAACCAGTGAAAGATGAAATAAACACAATGCAGATGAGATGAACAACAGTGCAGATGAGGTGAACAACAGTGCAGATGAGGTAAACAACAGTGCAGATGAGATAAACAACAGTGCAGATGAGATAAACAACAATGCAATTGAAATAAACAACAGTGCAAATTGAAATTACAGTGCAAATTGAAATAAACAACAGCATAGATGTGATGCAGTGCAAGATGCAGAGCTTATCGGTCTGGTAAAGTGTTAAAGATAGCAGGCTTTGTTTGTTGACTAAGAGTAGTTGTAGTTGAAGAGGCTCGGACCAATACTGAAGAGGTAGTGAGTACAGGGCCCTCGTGTTCAGTGTGATAGTGCTAGATGTGTTACTGCCAACCCTTACTGCCTGAGGTCTCCCAGTCAAAAAGTCCAACAGCACAGTGAAGTGTTTAAACCCAGCTGGAACAGTTTGTGAGTGAGCTGTTGAGCGATAATTGTTTTGAATGCTGAACTGAAGTCTATGAACAGCATTCTGACGTAAGAGTCTTTTTTGTCCAGATAAGTGAGTGCAGCATGGAGGGTAGTGGCGATGGCATCATCGGTCGAGCGCTTGGGCCTATATGCAAACTGGAAGGGGTCCAGAGAGGGGGGAGGACAGACTTGATGTTGTGCATGACCAGCCGTTCAAAGCACTTCATGAGGATAGGAGTAAGTGCAACTGGACGGTAGTCGTTGAAGCAGGATGGAGATGACTTCTTTGGGACTGGGATGATGGTGGTGGCTTTGAAGCATGTGGGGACAACAGCCTGACTCAGCGAGATGTTGAAAATGTCGGTGAAGACATCAGTGAGTTCTGCTGCACAGTCTCTCAGCACATGCCCAGGAATGTTGTCAGGACCCGGAGCTTTGCGTGCATTGATCCTGCTGAGGGATCTCCTCACGCTGTCTGGGGCCAGCATCATCACCTGGTCGCCAGGAGGTGGTGGAGTCTTCTGTGCAGTGGTGTCGTTTTGTGCCTCAAAGCGAGCGAAGAAGGTGTTCAGCTCATTTAGCAGGGAGATGTTGTTGTCACAGGTCTGTGGTGGGGGCTTGTAGTCCGTGATGGTCTGAATCCCCTGCCACAGGCTCCGAGTGTCTCTGCTGTCGCTGAAACGATGGGATATCCTCCTGGAGTACTGTCTCTTGGCCTCTCTGATGCCGCGGGATAGATTGGCCCTAGCTGTCTTCAGGTTCACCTCCTCTCCTGCTCTGAAGGCACCGTTCCGAGCCTTAAGGAGATGGTAGACCTCCCCGTCATCCACGGTTTCTGGTTGGCCCGCACAGTGATTGTCTTTGTGGTAGTTACATCATCAATGCACTTGTTGATGTAGGCAGTGACAGTCTCTGTGTACTCCTGGAGGTCTGTGGTTTTGTTGTATGTGGCAGCCTGCTTGAACATATTCCAGTCAGTGGTGTCAAAGCAGTCTTGAAGTACCTCTGATGAGCCTTCTGGCCACACTTGTATCTGTTTGCGAACTGGTTTGGTGACTTTAACAAGTGGTCTGTATGCAGGCATTAGCATGACAGTGATGTGGTCTGAGGCGCCAAGATGGGGGAGGGGGAGGGCTTTGTAAGATCCTCTCTTAGTGGTGTAAACAAAGTCTATGTGTTGATGTATGTGGAAAGTCTATGTGTTGATGTATTTTTGGAAACACACTCTTCAGGTCTGCATGGTTGAAGTCTCCAGCCGAGATGAAAAAAGCATCTGGGTGGGCTGTCTGCTGCTCGCTGATGTGCTGGTACAGTTCATTTAGTGCCTCACTCCTGTTGTTGTTGTTGGAGCAGGGGGGATGTATACAGCAACGAGAAGTATGGCTGTATATTCCCTCGGTATGTAGAACGGCCGGCACTTAATAATCATAAACTCCACCAGGGGTGAGCAGTGTTTGCAAACCACAAAAGTGTCGCGGCACCACGCATCGTAGATGTAAGCACAAAGTCCGCCGCCTCGGGTCTTACCTACCTCGACGAGGACTCTGTCCGCTCGATAGCATGTTAGCTTGTCAAGCTGAATGGTGCCGTCTGGTACGTTGTTGTTGAGCCATATTTCCGTGAACACAAAAACACAACAGTCCTCTGAGTTGAGCGTAGTAGTCGGATGTAGACCAGATTATTGTCCAAAGAGCGTACGTTGACCAGTACGATGGTGGGGATAGCTGGCTTGTGTGGGTTAGCCGGTAGTCTAGCCCGGATACCTCCGTGCTTACCCCTCTTCTGCCTTCTCTCACGCCGCTTGTGGCGCCTCCACTGTGGGCGAGATGCAGTAGTGGGGGTCGGTGATGACGTAATCCTCCGGAGCAGACCGAGGTCCCGCAGCTCTTCGATGTGTGCGGAGTTTAACTCTAGAAATGTTGTTCTACCAACATTGAGAATAAACTCACGACTGTATGCGCGCTTAAAGACAGTTAGACGCGACGAAGACGTACAAAGACACTGCGACTTACAAGACAAAAAACACGAAAACACCGTTCCGTCGGGAGAGAGAGAAGCCGCAGTGTGTGCACGCGCGGCCATATTGGATTTAAAATGCTTATAACAAAGAAACTATATTGAACACAATCAATCAACAACAAACAATATAACCATATATGTATAATAAAAGTACAATTTTTATAAACCCATACAGGAAGATTTACTTATTGTGTTATCCCAAAGTTTATCAGCAAAATTTAACTAACATCCGTTAAATAGTGAATGTGCACTTACTCATTGTGATTTTCCTGCGACCTCAAAACTCGACGACACTCACGTGTCTTTCTTGGGCAAGATGCCGGTGATGCAGCCACGAGCAACGAGCATAGCTGATACTAAATAGCATTACTGATAACAATGGACGCATGTATATGTATATCGATGGTCTCTTTTCTGTGACATGTACAGCTTACTGATACATTTACACATCAGATCATAGCGTATATCGAGTATAACACATTCAAAACATTTACAGCAGATATTCGCGAACAGAAGCTAGTTGGTAAATACTTTCACCATTTGGGAAAGTATATCGGCCTATAGCATAGTTTAAATAACATTACGCGTTTTGTACAACATATTCTGAAATTTTAGTCTTACAATAGCCTGTTTGGAAATAATAAAATGCTTACTCGTCAGGAATTATATCCTCTGCTGGGTCCAGTCGCTCTTCAAAATGCAAACGTTTGTCATCCGAGTCGCGTTTTTCCTCTGAGGAGAAAGTATAAACTCCGCTGTCAAGAACCATCCGAAGTGCTTCTTCACAGTGTAGCCATTTCTCGATTAAGCGGCGTGTACATAATACCTGGCTCACCTCCGATCATTACCATGTGAACAGCGCGCACAGTGGGGGCGGGATCGCATTAGCTATAATGAGGTGATATGAAAGTAAGGAGTGGTACGGTTTCTCCTATAAGGATTACATAAAATTTGTATTTGTTTTTGACTTGAATTAGTTAATTTAAAAGTTAACATTTCAAGCTTTCTATACATATATTTCTCATGTCGTTGAGACAAGTATTCGCTGAGATTTAGCTTGTTTTATTTACGTGTCTGTGAAGAGGGTTAACCTCTGGAACGTGCTTGGCATGTTACAAAGACCAAAAGGCATTTGGTTATATTCAAATAAACTGAACAGTGTACAGAACGCAGTCTTGGGCTTATCTTGCTCAGACACAAGAACCTGCAGGTACCCGCTGGATACATCCATCATTGAAAACCAGCGGGCACCAGATAACGAATCTAACGGAAAGGGGAAAAGCACCCTTCCTAGTTTTAGCATTCAGATGCGTAGACTACTGTCCTTCTTTTTAACAAGTACAATAGGCGATGGGTACGGGCAACTACTTTCACGAACGACACCAGCCTCCAACAATTGATTAATACGAGTTTTTACAACTTCATAGTCGGATGGAGGAATCCGTCAGTAGCGCTGTCAGATGAGTACAGCCCAGGTCTCCCTTGTGACATGAAAACACAGTCCGGTACTTATGTAGAAGAGCTCTAACCGGACCCTGCTCTACTTTAGACACAATAGATAAATCAAGAGACTTAAGGCAAGGCTGAGGCAACTGCTGACTTAACCTCAAGCACCCCAGATGGCAGGCTTATTAAGTAGACCTCCCTCAAATTACCCATCACTGTGGCAAAGTGAAGCACTACATCTACTGTGCCAACATTTACCACTGGCACATAAACGGTTTCCTAAACAACCCTTACCAAAGCGGGTTAGGCCAAAAGTCCAGCAGGAAGACCTGACTCAGGAGGCTCAAACAAAACTACTTACCCTCATACTGGGCTGAACAGGTTGCAGCTACCAACTTAATGGTGCCTCCTGGAATCCGTTGTACCCTACACCCTCGCATTTGTGTCCTGCCTACTTCATTCGCTTATTTATGTTCTTTTTAATGCAAAGATGATATTGTTTAAGATGTCTTTGTCATGACAACTTCACATTACCAAGACAACATAACCCTAACCCTGTCATAATTAACATTACATTAAAATGTTATATTATGCCGTCATGACACTATTTGACAGAGTATTGACACTTAATGACATTTTAATAACAGGTTCAACTTGCATCACTGTAGTTGAGGTCAAGAAACACATTCATGATGCCGTCATGAAACTATTTGACAGAGTATTGACACTTAATGACATTTTAATGTAATGGCCCGAAACGTTCACTGTAATTATGAGCCCGATTTAAACCCGACCATTTTTAATATGTGGGCCGTTATAACCAGGGCGGCGCCAGATTTTTTTTAACGCACGTGCTGCTGTGCTACATCATTTAGGCTACAGGGGGGAGCTGCGCAGTTATATATATATTATATAAATACTTTTAATAAATGAGCAAAAATTGGCCACTCAATATTAAATATTCAATTATTTTAATTATCATAATTAAAGTTTTAATTTTATTAAATTGAACAAGCACAACAGTCAGCATTCAATCAAATATTCTTAAAGATTAATTATTATTAATAATGTTACTTCAACATATTGTTATTTCAACATAATATGTGTGTGAGCAACAAGCAAGATGTGCATTTGTAAATTCGGTGACAGCGTGTGTTACGAGTTTCAAATGGTGTAAGTGTGACCGCGGCGCGCCGGCGCCTCCATGTCATTATTATATTGTCTGCTATATTGCTTTTTATGTATTAAATCCAGGCAATTGGTTGATGAAAAATGTATTAAAATTAGGATACAATTTATACTAAACGAAATTCACTTTAAAGAAAATCTTCCTTCAAAACAAAACCTAACAAACTTGAAACTAAATGTGCTTATTTAATGGCTAAAACACGTAGGCTACTACAGATTCTCTTTTTGTACAAATTGCAGCACATTCATTTAATTCTGAATTTTGCACATTTAAGTTGAAAGGCATTTGAATCCATGTTGCACTTAAGCTACTGAATAGTACAGCACGCACAGCAGGTGTGATGCGTCACGCGTGCGAGAGTGCGAGTGGACGAGACGCTGCGCATAACACGTGACGTGCTTCATCAAGGGCCCGACCCGTCCCGGCCCGAGGACGGTGGCGGGAAATATCCGGGTCCGGGCTCGGGCAGAGAATCTAAGCTCTACTGCCAACCACAAAACCCACAGGTTGAAAACCCCCATACATTATTTGTGAACATAAAAAAAAATAACCCCTCAGGGAAAACATCCTATCTATACCCACATATACACACATACAAATGTTTACATATTTGTAAGAGGTTCGTCTGTATATTTATCGATAACATTTTTATACTTTTTGCTGTATGTCGTGTATGTGTGTGTGTAAATCCGCACGCCTCCAAGATGCTCAAGCACCAACCGCCATGTTGTGGGGGAGAAATTTGAACATGAAAAGAACTCGAGCAAATTTGACACAATGCAATATTAACGCCGTCAAGACAATAAAAGTATAACATCACATGACAATGCTTTCGAATAACACAGTTAAGCATGAATTTAGCCAACAAAAGTAACTATTCAACATGGGTTCTCCGGAGCCCATAAAATCGTACCTCTCCCATCCAATGCACAGTAGAAAGAGAGCGAACGGCCGTCTCGCTATGTGATGTCAGCTGGGGGAATACTATGTGATGTCAGCTGGGGGAATACGGAAACCAAGTATCTACAACCATTGTAAATGCATTTCAAAATAAAATACCTTGTTATTTGGTGTAAAAAAAATAACTTCTAATGTGGTGTAACAACATATCACTGCTACACTAGAGCGGGGTTCGCCTACGTCACGCGCTCTCCGATCTTGCGTCATGACCACGCCCCCCGGATACTTCCGCAATCCTGTCCTCCTTGTTTATGTCTTGTTTTCATGATCTAGTGGGCAGGATTGCGTCAGTATCTTGTCTTTGTGTTTACGTTCTGTGGGGAGACACGCGGCTTGGGCGCTTCCGCCTTTTGCCGCGTGTTTTCATGTCGCGCGTCTTAGCTCCGCCCTCTCGTTCTCCCGTAATCAATCCATCTGTGTTTCATGACTCACACCTGCACCCTGTGTAATTATCTCTTGTTAGTGTCTCTATTTAACCCTCTGGAGTCTAAGGGTGTTTTGGGCCCCTGGCCAAGTTCGGACCTGCCCTAATATTAGTGCTTTTTTCAGTTGCTTTTAAACATATCAATGGCTAAAGTCTGATAACACTGTAATCAGCACAAACTGGGCTACAATAATATGTGAACAGTATGTTTATACATGATTGTGTTTTTGAGAAAACAATGTTTATGCGTGGTTAAAGAAAAACTAAAAATTTTAAGTCACTGTAACAAGGTCATAAAACACATACAGAATATTGGTACTCAAGACTTTTGAGAACTGGATATTGTAGCCTAGAGTGTTTGCTTCAAAATGATGTGAAAATCCTCTTGCTAACTCATTCACAGAAAACAATATAGTGATTAAAAGTTTCTAAGACACTTTTTGCTTCAAAAGGACATATGCAAGGAGGCGTGAATGATCTTGAATAATGATGTGATTGACACCTGAGAAGACAAAGACCTGCATAATGAGCTGCATAATGATTCTTTCAGTCAGGAATGATGCTGAGCTGGAAAGGTTTCTAAATTAGAGATTTGAAAAAGAATGTGAAGACAAAAGAAATGTATATATTTTTTGTTTGTAGTTTATTTAGAACAGAGAAAAAATCCAGTTAGTGAGTACACTGTATATAACTTATAATATACTCCATATAATATAATCCATATAAACCTACACATAGCAAACCTACTTATATTACTTAAAAAAAACACTTTACATATAACTTAAGACCTATACTGAATCTACACATCAAACATGTAGTTGTACAGAAGATACATTCAGGTAAAAACAAACACTTAGGGTAAAACAGAGCAAATATGAACAGTGCAAGATAAAGGAGTGTAAGGTCTGTAAAAGCCCATGCATTCTTACACCCCATGTATAACCTACGATCTCACATAGAACACAGAATTCCCACTTTCTGTACCACTTCATTGTTTTGTGCTGTGTAGCAGCATGGATGGTGGATCAGACAGACACCTCTTGTGTGTCCATCCGAAATACAGAAGACGACGTCTTCATTTTGTCCTCACATTCTTATTCACAGTCCTAAAAGAATGTTGTAAACAACTATTAGCATTTATCACACTGCCTTAGTATATACATACTTGGTGAGAAGACACAATACCAATAACAAAGAAACTAGGCTATATTTATATATAAACTATATAAAAGTACAATTTCTATAAACCCATACAGAAAGATTTACATATTGTGTTATCCCAACGTTTCTCAACAAACTTTATAGTGAATATGTACTCATTGTGAAGACACTCGCGTGCTTTTCTTGTGCAAGATGCCGGTGATGCAGCCACAGGCCTAACGAAAAGTGAAACTGTTGTTAGCAATTATCAGAACAAGCATAACTGATATACAGTAGCATCACTGATAAGAATGGACGCGTGTATGTCTGTCAATAGTCACTTATCTGTGACATTTACAGTTTACTGATACATTTACACAGATCATCGCGAACGCCAATGACCGCCTATAACACATTCAACACATTCAGAGCAGATTTTCGCGAACAGAAGCTAGTTGATAAACACTTTCACCATTTTGGAAAATATGTCCGTCTATAGCGTACGTTACGCGTTTTGTACAACATATTCTGAAATAGCTGATTTTAGTCTGACAATAGCATGTTTGTAAATCATGAAGGTAATATTTTTAATATACTTACTCGTCAGGAATTATATCCTCCGCTGGGTCAGTCTCTCTTCAAAATGCAAACGGTCGTCATCTGAGGCGCGTTCTTCCTCTGAGGAGAAATTGTATCTGAATTGCATCTTCATCCATGTAGCCATTTCTTGATCGGAGGCGTGTACACAAACCTGACTGACCTCAGATCATTACCATGTGAACAGCGCGCACAGTGGGGGCGGGATCGCATTAGCTATAATGAGGTGATACAGGAAAAACCGTACCACTCCTTACTTTCATAAGGATTACATAAAAATAAATTATTTGTTTTCGACTTGAATTGGTTAATTTAAAAGTTGACATTTCAAGCTTTCTATACATATATTTCTCATGTCGTTGAGATAAGTATTCGCTGAGATTTAGGTTGTTTTATTTACGTGTCTGTGAAGAGAGGTGGCAGAGACAGAGAAAGCAGAGTACGCACCCTGTTTCTTTTCTTTATTTTACAAAACCACAGCATTTTGTTGTTGTTTTGGGTGTATACAAATAAAAGTAGACCCTTTAAAGATTCGAATGACGTATTGCTCTTATCTGTACGATCAAAACTGACAGAGTAATTTAAGTTCATTTCGACGTTATCATGAGAAGATGAGACAAACCGCGCCGACGCGGGCTTCGACTCCAGAGGGTTAAAGCCATCGTGTTCATTGTCCCGTGCTGGTTCATTTTGTAAATCTGTGTATACTTTGTGATTTTCGTGAGTACTTCGTATGTCATGTTATTGCCTTTGCCGTCATAGTGTTGCCCTTAGTTTTGAGTCTTGTTTTGCCCCTTGTGGGTAGTCTTTTGTTTACAAGTGTTTTAGTGTCTTTTCAGTTCTAGTTATTTGTTCTGTTTTGCCCCACCGTGGGTCTTTTGTTTCTGTAAAAATAAAAGCCCTTTTGTTATCCCTACCGCTGCCTCTGCATTTGGGTTCTCTACACAAACCATGACATTTAGGATGTTTTATCAATTTAGTCTGCCCCTTGCAAACAACTTTCATTATGTGGTTAAAAAAAAGCAGAAAAGAGAGATTTTTTTAAAAACATAAACAAACATTTAAAGGTAGAAACAATACATTAAATTCCACCACAATTATCATCTATGAAAACATAACACTTTCTTATACTATCTCCTCAAATCTCACTAGGCATCTCGTTTTCCTGATAATATTGTAATTTTAAATTATAGACTTTTACGGCCTCCAAACACACAAAGTTTTATGTGAATATATGGCTATCCTGTACTCGACGTTGGCTTGTTATGTGGTGTGACTGAGAGAGCCTCGAAGCGTGTGTCCCACTTTAAGTGCATGAGAGTTGCCGACCCTGCTAATATACTAACAATACAAGAAAATAATTTTAGTACCAACACTGAAACAAAACAATACAGTCACAAACAACTGCATTCAGATTGCTCTCTAATCTGCAGCACTTACTTCACTATCGATTTCCTTGTCAGGGAGCTGTCAATCCAAATCGTACTAGCCAATGAGAGTAAAGTGCCCCGTCCTCACATGAGGGTTGAACCAGAAAGGTGAACGTAAATTTGAGAAGCGAAAACGAACTTGGAAAGTGCAAATGAAAAATCTAGCAGCGAATTTAAAAACCATTATTTGCAAAAGTGAAACTATTAAGAAAAAATGCAGTTAGTTTGAAAACAGTGTTGCATCTTGCAATTAAATTTATTGTTTTCTTTATCAGTGTTATTTTTTTCTTTCTCATTGTATATATATATATATATTTTTTTTTTTAAAGTTTGTGTTTATTTTTATTGGCACAAAAATAATCCAATACTTTTAAAAGGTTATTTGATGCCATAGAATAACCTTTTTTGTCTAAATGGTTTAAAAAGATCCTTTGACATCCAAAGAACCTTTCTGTTTCACAAAAGGTTCTTTGTGGCGAAAAAGGTTCTTCAGATTACAAAAAGTTGAAAAAGAAATGGTTCTTTAAAAAGCCTTTTACTGAAGGTTTCTTTGTGGAACCAAAAATGGATCTTCTAAGGCAGTGGTTCTCAAACTTGTTCCTGGGGACCCACAGCTCTGCATATTTTGCATGTTTCCCTTATCTAACACACCTGATTCAAATTATCCGCTCATTAAGTTAGAAATCCATGAACTGAAGCAAACGTGCCAGTTAAGGAGACACACAAAATGTGCAGAGCAGTGGGTCCCCAGGAACAGGTTTGAGAACCACTGTTCTAAGGCATCGTTTATTTTTTTAGAGTAGAGAGCTTCAGCAGTGGAATGAGTGCCAGAGAGGTGAGCAGAAGGTACCTTTGTGTCATGATTCTTCTAACCATGATCATGTTATTGTTCTGTGTTTCTAGGTCAACAACAATGGCCTGGTGTCTTTCCTGAGGGAGGTGTCCCAGTTCACTCCTGTTGCATTCCCTATTGCTGGAGA
Source organism: Oreonectes daqikongensis (assembly GCA_026939265.1). Classification (NCBI taxonomy): domain Eukaryota; kingdom Metazoa; phylum Chordata; class Actinopteri; order Cypriniformes; family Nemacheilidae; genus Oreonectes; species Oreonectes daqikongensis. Next base: position 446,902 of record JAOTQM010000446.1, on the reverse strand, counting down.
TCGCAGAGTGGTGGCTCCATTCTGGGCAGATGTTGACAACCGAAATGCCGGAAATGTCTTTTATCGGGAGAGCAAAGATCCTGTGATTCTGTTGAAAGCCACAGCAGATATTAGCCGTTACTTTCCAGAGTTTCCTAGATTTGTCAGTACATGGGTGCTGATTGCTACCTGGTATCAAGTCACATTTTTCGGCGGAAGTTCAATAACTCCGGTAGTAGATACATAACCTTCAAAGTGATGTAATCAGTTAAACTGTTTAGTCCTAGTATAACAGTATGTCTTTCCAGTATGTCCAGACTCGACTTGCTTGTGAGATTTAACCCTGCCTTAGTACAGCCCCTTTAAACTTAATGTTTTTCACAGAAAAGATGTAGTTTTAAAATTAGAACGATATCTTCTGTAAAAGATACTCCTGAAGAGTATCTAAGACTAATACATTTATTCATTCAATTATTCAAGACTAGTACAAATGAATTGAATACTGCATATTCTTTGTTGAGACTGTGACTTGCCTCCTGTTTTCTGAAGGTGAATACATTTCAAGTAGTGCTCATTACAAATGGTGAGCTTTCCTTCACCATCTTCCAGTACCACAATATAATGTGGACAACAGGGATGCATGCTACCAGTGGTGGTGACATAGCAGGCCTGGGGGGAATTGCTGCACAGGTAAGGTCATTGCCTATACATTTCAGAACCTATGCATTAAACCCATGCAGTAGAATATATGCAGTGGTATGACTGGATACTGCAAACCTAATGTATGTTGATGTCGTAAATGGACTGCGATTAAAACGGCACCAAATGCATGAGATAGACCCAGCATGTCCAACAAATCATCTCAGATAAAGGCCTAAATCATTTCTTATTTTTACATTAATGTGAAAAAAAAACTCAAAAAGAACTTTCACCTGTTTACTCTCTCTTCATAGGCAGGTTTCAATGCTGGTGATGGAAGACGCTATTTTAATATCCCATGCTCTCGGACAGATGACATTGTTGAAGTTGAGACCACCACTAATGTGGGATATGCTGGCCGTTGGGTCTTTCGTATTGATAATGCTCAAGTGCAAGTGGGTAGCTGCAATGACTCAGGTAAACCACACAAGCCAAAAAGAAGGTTTATTTTGAAAAATATTTTGAATATTTATGTGTTCAACAAATATGAAATCAGAGATAAGCATTATAGTCAAATATATTCTCTTCTCTGTTGTTATCCTCAGCCTCTGTCTGCCCTAACTTGAGGCCTTGTCAGAATGGTGGCCGCTGCATTGATGACTGCATTACTGGAAATCCCTCTTTCACCTGCTCATGTCTGGCTGGCTTCACTGGACGCAGGTGCCAAATAGGTAAAAGAATCTAATTATTCCAGCCTATACTCCTATCATTTACACATGTCAGCTTGTAAGAGCAGAATTTTACCTTGTATACCATGGGACAACCTGCCTGAGGAAGATATTTTTTTCTGTATGTAATATGGGTAAAGTAGAGCCCATCCAACATTATGCGGTGGTCATATTACTTCTTCCTTCAAAAGAAGTAATATGTAAAACTATAATAAAACTTTTAATAAAACTTTAAAAAAGTCACGTGTCTTTTCATACTTGTTGTGTTAGGGTAGAGGTTAATAAGTTCTCCTCATACCCCTGTGAGAATGGAGGCACATGTGTTGACAAGATTAACTCCTGCCTTTGTCCAGTGGGATTCATAGGGTCAACCTGTGAAACAGGTAAAATATGTGAAAAGGCCATAATTAAATGCCAAAATATTACAAAGTCTGCATACTTCATCACAACATATAAAAGCAAAAGTGCTTTTAAAATTAAGTAAATGTTATTATTTAGTAGCTCTCATTTTAAATCATTGCAGTGGATCTTTATTTTGGTCCTTGTTTGATCTTCATAAGACAATTGCATGATAAGTTTTATGTTAAATCTTTAAGTTCTCCTTTTTGGTGCTGTGGCCTCTTTTCCCACTGATTTTTGTCCTTCCTTCTCGGTAAGGGATCAGTGTAAAGTATATATTAATCAGCTGAATAAACATCTGTGTGCGTGCGTGCGTGCGTGTGTGATGCCTACAGATGTTGATGAATGCAAAGAGAGGCCATGCCTCAATGGAGCACAGTGTATACAGGGTGTTCGCAACTTCATCTGCACATGCCAGGCAGGTTACACAGGCTTCCTATGTGAGTTAGGTAAGTCAGACTCCTGGGCATCACTGAAAGAACACAACTGAACCGTTCTCTTATTCAGAGCAACAGGTGTTATCTAGTAAGCTATGGTATAACACTTTAAAATGCAGTTTAACACAAACTTTTTACTTTCAGTTAGTTTTTGTGTTCCAAATATTTATAGTTCTCTAAACAGTCATGATTGATATGATTCCCATACTGAACAACACAAAATCAACTGGAAAGTTCTTTAAAAACTAAACCACTGGCCTTTACACATATTTAGCCCTTGTATGTACAAAACCCCAGATTAAGCCTAATTCTATAGGTCAGTGGATCCATACACGGTAACACTTTACTTGAAGAGGTGTTCATAAGACTAACATGACACCTTCATAATCATGACATGACACACGTCATGAATATGTAGGACATTTTATACATGTTTATTACAACTGTCATTAAGAGTCATTCGCTTATTTTTGGCATTTTTAATGCAAAGATGACATTGTTTGAGATGTCTTTGTTATGTCAACTTGATATAAAGCAACACATCATAACCTGTCAGTGTATTTGTCATGACAACTTAACATTACCAAGACAACATAACTGTAACTCTGTCATAATTAACATTACATTAAAATGTCAATATTCTGTCAAATAGTTGTATTACGCCGTCATTACGCCGAGTATTGACACTTAACGACATTTTAATGTTATGTTAATTATGAAAGGGTTAGGGTTATGTTGTCTTGGTAATGTGAAGTTGTCATGACAAAGACACTGACTTAAACAATGTCATCTTTGCATTAAAAATGACATACATGAACGAATGACAGTCATCATAAACATGCATAAAACCTCCTTCATATTCATGACTTTAATGACATTACTACATTTCGTTGCCTTGTACTTGTACATGTGTAATGACAATAAAGTTGAATCTAATCTAATCTAATCTAATGACGTGTCATGTCATGATTATGAAGGTGTCATGTTAGTCTCATGAACACCCCTTCAAAAATCGTGTTACCGAATAAACTACTTCTAGTGTCTGCATTGTTGAATAAATTTACTATTATTTGTTTATTTATTTTTTGTTATTTAGATATAAATGAATGTTTATCCACACCATGTTTGAATGGAGGTGTGTGTAAAAACTTGGTAAATAACTACACCTGCACCTGCACAACAAACTTCACTGGAAGCCACTGCGAAACAGGTGTGTCACCAATTCAAACTCTCTTATTCTTTTTTCTTATTTCTACTATTTAATTAATGCCAGCCACAACACATTGAAGTGACCAAGCTCTCAGTAGTGCCCTTTATTAAATTTAAATCATAAATTTAAAAGGCCAATGAACTTGGTGAATGGCATCCGCATGCAAGTTTCCACCCCCCCCAAAGGGTATATAGGAAGATGGCATGCCCATTGTGACAGAACCATCTCTGACATGGACGGGCAAGATGTCAGCATCACATTCTTGGGGCTCCAGCATGCTGAGGATATGATGATAAAGGTGTTTGCCTTTGCAGATAATAAAGCAGAATAAAAGGTATGAGTATTTGCCATGCTGTCCTGGGAGAGTGCTCCGAGTTGGGTAATATATCGCGAACCCGGAATACTCCCCCCTCTGTCCGGGGAGAGTGCTTCGAGCTCAGTATTTCACCCAAACCCAGAGTGCCCCCGCAAAAGATGCAATTAGTGCAGAACAGCAGCCAAAAGCAATGCATACCCAGCCAAAATGTAACAAAGCTTAGGCTGATGGAGGGCTGGTCGCTGCTTAGGATAGTCACTGCTGGGGCGTTTGATAAGGAAGATTGGCTCCTGTGGGAGCGGAGAGAATAACGCTGCACAGGTATAGTCATTGCTGCAGCTGTGGAATGTATTTTGATTCCTGTGGGAGCGGGCACGGCTGCTGCGTCTGATAAGAACATAAAGAGCTTGTGGTTGAGACTACTGTGGTAGTGGAAAATAAATTTGAAGGCTCCTCCGGGAGTGGGCTCCGCTGCAGCATCTGGAAGAGAATTGGCCTTCTTTCTTCACTTCTGATGTTAAAGTGTTGGTAGTAGAGTCACTGCTGTGGTAGTGAAAAATTGAGATGTCAATTGGAGTCGGAAGAGAGGGTTGGAAGGGAATTTAGCTTGTGGTCTTCTGAAATGCAGGAAGGCTATAAGAAGGTTTGAATTGGTGACTGGAGATGAAAGATGTATATGAAGTGCCTCTTGTCATTTGGTCTGTTTTACTTTACTTAATGAAGTAAGAGATTATTTCTGTATTTAGCACTGATGGGTCTGAAATGGTTGGAAGGACTTTTGGATTGACGCTGGACATGGCGGTGAGTTCTGAGCATTTGAGGAAACCAAAGAAGGCAAATATGAACATTGCATGTAACGTGCGGGTGGTGTGAATGGAGTGGTAGCCTCTACGGAGGGTGGAAATACATTAGTTTAAGTTTAATGGTTGTCTGGCATCGAAAATGAGCTTGTGGAAAATTGGATTCCACTTTGATTGAGCTGGCTTGGAGGTTTTTGATGGTGTAAAGATAGGAGATGAACTAAGTGATGGTGAGCAGGGAGAAATTGGGGGAAAGCATATTGTATGTGCGGTGGAGAGATTTTAAACCTCTCCATGCGATTAAATAAGATTGTAGGGTCCTGAGGGAGATGGCCTGCAGAATAGAATTGAGGGAGGCATCTAGGAGGGTTTTCAGCAGGTAGCTTACGGGAATATTAGCTCCGAATATGGAGGTGCTGGAGTTGGGAGTATGTCCGCATCTGGGGATAGCAGCCGGAATATGTTGCTAGCAACAGGGAGTGGTTCCAAGGCTAGAGCTTTTAATGGGATAGGCGTCGGAAGACAGGGTGAAGGAAGTGAAGCTTGAGGAGGAAGCCTCCTGCTAGGGTCGGCTCCTAGAGCAAACTCATCTGGACTCAACTTAATTTTATATATAGTGCTTTACAATTTTCATTATTAAAAAGCAGCTGTACATGAAACATATGAAGAGTTCAGATGCAAAACCCTCTAAAAGCCACCTCCATCAAAAATTTGATTATGATGTTAGGTGAATGCTCTTCACACATAATATACATTACTCAAATAATTTTACTCCAAAAGCCACTAAATACCACACTCTGCTCAATCTGAGATATCTGATTATGGTGGAAATAAATGGAGGAGCCTGATAAAAATTGCTTGTTTAAACAAAAAGTCATCTGACACATTTAGAGGGTTTTGCATCTGAACTCTTCATATTAACTATAAGCAATTCGTTGCATTTACATTTATTCATTTGGCAGACGCTTTTATCCAAAGTGACTTAAAATGGAGGAAAACAGCAAGCGATTTGTCCAAGTAAGCAATATTCACGAGAAGTGCTAGTAATACAAAGTTTAGTTACACTGTCAAGAAAGTATAAGCAAGAATACAGAGAACATTAGAAAAGAGAGGTAGAATTTTTTTTTTATGAGATAGTTAAGTGCTCATGGAAGAGGTTGGTCTTCAGCTGTTTTTTTAATTGTGAGATTGATCCAGCTGTCCTGATGGATACAGGAAGATCATTCCACCAGCAGGGAACGGTGAAAGAAAATGTCCTTGAGATGGATCTCATGCCTCTCTGTGAAGCAACAACGAGGTGCCGATCGTTTGCAGACCGCAGACTTCTGGATGAGATGTAGGTCTGTAGGAGAGAGTTGAGGTAGATGGGTGCTGTTTTAGTGGCTGTTCTGTAAGCAAGCACCAGTGCTTTGAACTTAATGTGTACCGCTACTGGGAGCCAGTGCAGAGAGATGAGCAGAGGTGTGACGTGTTCTCTTGGGTTCATTGAAGACCAGGCATGCAGCAGCATTCTGGATCATTTGCAGAGGTTTGAAAGCACAGGCTGGGGAACCGGCCAGAAGAGCATTACAGTAATCCAGTCTAGTAATGACAAGAGCCTGGACGAGAACCTGTGTTGCATGTTCTGTTAAGAACGGTCTGATCTTCCTAATGTAGTACAATGCAAACCTGCATGACCGTGTTGTTTTAGTAACGTGATCCTTAAAAGTCAGCTGATCATCCATGATTACCCCAAGATTCCTGACTGAAGTCGATGGGGTTATCCTTGATGTGCCTAGCTGGATGGTAAGCTGGTGCTGTTCTGACGGAGTGGCAGGAAGGACAAGAAGCTTAGTCTTGGCCAGGTTGAGTTGTAAATGATGATCTTTTATCCAAGAAGAGATGTCAGCCAGGCAGTTTAAGACTTGTGTGGCTACCGTGGGATCATCTGGATGAAACAAGAGGTGAAGTTGTGTGTCATCAGCATAGCAATGGTAGGAGAAACCATTTGCTTGTATGATGGAACCCAGTAATGTGGTGTATATGGAGAAGAGCAGAGGCCCAAGAACCGATCCTTGTGGGATCCCGGTGACTAGTTGGTGTGATTTGGACACTTCAACTCCCCAAGCTACCTTGAAGGATCTATCTGTGAGATAGGATTTAAACCAGGAGAGTGAAGTGATACCCAATGAAGAGAGGGTGGACAGAAGAATGTGATGGTTAACCGTGTCGGAGGCTGCAGAAAGGTCTAAGAGAATGAGAACAGATGATTTGGACTCAGCTCTTGCCTTCCGTAGGCAGTTTCAGTTGGCAGTTTCAGTAAGGCAGTTTCAGTTGAGTGACCGCTCTTAAAGCCTGACTGGTTAATGTCCAGCCTGTTGTTTTGAGTGAGGAAGGTAGACAACTGATTGAAAATAACCCATTCAAGTGCTTTTGCTATGAACGGAAGGAGAGAAATGGGTCTATAGTTCTCCAGTAGGGAAGTGTCATGTGTGGGTTTCTCAAGCAGCGGGGTTATCTGGGCCTGCTTGAATGCAGTGGGGAAAATTCCTGTTGCATATATAAAGGAATAAAAGTATCAAAAGCAAAGGGAGTAAACACTTCCATTCACACACAACACACACATATACTGCACACACACACTCACGCAAAGACAGTTTTTGGCTTTGACTATGGCTTTGAATATTTATAAAGGTTCTGACCTAAGCCAATAGGAGCCAGCCAGGTTGATTATCTGTCCGTGCTCCTCCCGAACTTTATTAATAAACGTAATTTTTGAGCGCAGGGGCGACCTCGTCTGCTTCCCGGCCAAGTGCCAGTTCAGCAAGCTGCGAGGGTGGTATGGGACTCCAATGGGCGTCTGGACCCGTGGACCATCACCTAACCCGTTCCATCTGGGTAGTGCGGGTTTGCAGCAGGGCGGAGCAGCAAAGGAGATGCCATGCACTCTGGGTTGAACAATGTCTGTTTGTCACCTATAGCTTAATCTTGCGCAGATGAGAGAGACAGAGAAAGTTTGCTTTCTTGATGCAGCCATCGCACAATATAGCCCAACAATTTTCAGCAGTGAAAAGGCAGACAGAGTCGATCAAACACATCCTTCACAGGATGCCATTCAGGATGTTGACACAAAAGCTATTTGACATCAGGATTGGTTTGTGGCAATTGACCTGAAGGACGCATATTTTCGTGTTGTTCCTGCCTCATTATGAGCTTACCAGTACAAGGTCCTGCCCTTTGGTCTGGCCCTGTCTCCTCATGTCTTCACCAAGGTCCTGGAGGCTGCCCTGACTGCCCTCAGGGAACAGGGCGGGCGGGCGGATACTCAACTATCTTGACTGGCTCATCTTGGCGCACTCACGAGATCTGTTATGTGTCCACAGGGATCTCGTGCTCCGGCACCTAGACAGTTTGGGCCTCTGAGTCAACTAGGACAAGAGCAAGCTCTACCCAGCACAGAGCATCTCTTATCTCTGTATGGAACTAGACTGTGTCTCAATGACCAGCAAGCGTGCCCAGTCGGTGCTGAACAGTCTGAAGCTCTTCAGACAGGTACCTGCAGTCCCCCTGAAACAATTTCAGAGGCTCCTGGGGGCACATGGCATCCTCGGCAAGAGTCATCCCACTTGGGTTGATGCACATGAGAACGCTTCAGCACTGGCTCCAGAGCTGGGTTCCCTGGAGTGCGTGGCACGAGTCGTATCACCATCACACCTCGGTGCCACCGCACCCTGACATTGGCCCTATTAAATTTGCGATCAGCGATGATAGATTCTCAAGTTTAAATCCCATTCCGTCTCAAAATAATTACTTCCATCAGGGAACAGAGGTTACAGTCGTAACCGAGACGTTTTTTAAAACCGGTATGACACCCCACAAGAGACTGATTAATGTGTTTCCAGGTTAATTTGTATGCTTTAATTTGTTTTAGATTACATTACTTATGTGAACTTTTTGTTAATTTATTAAGTCATGTTGTACAAACTTATTTTGTCTTAAAACAGAATTGATTGTCATGGAAAACTCCTCTAGTACAGATGTCTCAAATCATTCAGGTAAATTAATTATTTGTATACTTGTTAAACTTAAACCTCATATTTATGACTTCCAGTTCCTTGTGATAGAGTGGGCTGTAAAAAGTGTAAAATCTGCAAATTGACTAGTCCTGGAAACTACAACTGCACCTGCAACCCTGGTAATTATGGTGAAAATTGTGAAGGTACAGTGGTCTGAAGATTCAAAAACAGATTCAAAAGAGCTCTTCTTAGGCATTTGGGAAATAATGAAATCTATGCAGACCATGCAGTCATGATGAATGATCATAATTGTCCAATATACACACCCTTACCCACACTGATTGTCAGTGTAACTGTCACAGTATTGATAAACGCTGAAATCATTTTACGTCATCAAAAAAGAAAATGTCGGCCTCCTTAGGTCACAATTAGTATTACATTTAGTTTTTTTTTATAAAGAAATTAAAATATTTGATGTGTTTCTAACAACAAATGCTAGTAGTATAAGGCTATTACAACATATTAAGCCATACATCTCTCTATACCCGGTGTTCCCTTTAAGATATAATTGTTACAACTGTGCAGAGGATTTATATTTCCCAGCATACTTGACATACGACTGCATTACTGACTGAGAGCAATTTTCTTAAATAAGTGTAAAAAAAAGTGTAACACTTTTTAGTGTTTAATGTTAATTTATCTTTGAGATTTTAAAGAGTTTGTTATATTTCTGAGTTTTGTGGTTATCACTGTTCAGAAAAGCATTGCCTTTGCATAAAGCTAGTGGGCACCCTTGGAGCACACTCCATCTGGCAGATGTCTGTGCAAAACATTTGCAATACCTAGTTTGCTCATCTGCAATACCTCTCACTGTTGGAGATATAGACATCTAATAAACATCTGTAAGATATTTGTGACTTAGAATGGATGTAAAACTGCTCTTTCTAGGATGTTTAGCAGATGATTTTACACAGCAGGGGCCATATTCTTAATGATTCTGAGAATCCTCTAAGAAAGCTTTTAATTTAGCTTAAAAGTGATTCAGGACCAATCTGAGAGCAACTCTGAGCTAGAAAAAGACAAAAAACGTTTATCTTAGTGAGGAGGCAGGTCTGACCCTGTTGCTACGTATGACACAGTCTTTTGAAAACTGTGATTGGTTGGTTGGCCAAGAAGGAAGAATGTATAGCGCTTTTAAGTATAGGGTCATTACTTTGAAATTACACACTTATTTTTTCCTGTTCTACCGTATACTCACACTGACTATTTATGAATTACTTCTTTTTTTTATTTTGATTGCTCTTAATGTCAACGTATTCGATAGGAAACGAACAGTGACACAATAAGTTTGTGCAAGTGCTGTAAATGTTTGTGTGATCACTATAGAAGGTTGTGACAGACTCAAATCATCTCTGCTGCATAGATGCATTTCTCCAGTTGCCAAATATGTTAATATAGTAATTACTTCCATTTATGGCACTATGGCTATTTTTGCGCTGTCTTGGAGATGTTAGCATATATCTAGTAGGATCAGTCACAAACATGAACCCTGCACAATTTAATATGTTGTGTGTGTTATTGATTCACTATCATTCATTTTATTTTATTTTCATAGCGCAGCTGTAAAAGAGAAACAAAAACAAGAAAAACAAAAGTTAAACACACACAAAAACAATCAAAATAAAAAAACAGATAAACCTTAAAAGTAATATGGAAATTATCATGCATGGCAACACATTTCTCACTTTTCGTCCATTTTATCTGCTGCAAAAGAAACTCTTAAGCCTCTTAAAGGTCCTCCTCACTACTCATAACAATTTTGGACCTTAAGAGCTCTTTTAAGGGTTAAGATGCTTTATGAATTACTCTTTTCTTTACTGAGATCTTTTCTGTAATTTCAGAGGGAAACACCCACATTTCTAAGAATTTTCTTAAAATTTTGCCACTATGAGAAACTCTTTGCGCTAAGATTTTTCATGAAAAATCCCACATTTCTAAAATTCCAAAGGCTGAGGTTATGGCGATGAAATTAGATATATTTTTATCCTTATAGCAAGAGTTGCTGAGTACATGCACCAAAACAAATTTAGGTAATACTGTCATAGGAGCTGGGATCAGTTGCATAAACTGCAGACTTAGTCATAAAAAAAATTCAAGACTGGCCATAACTTATTTAAGTTACATGAAAAGGTAAATTGGTCTAATTGAAAGCTGAAAAGTAAGACTAGTAATTAGTTACTAAGTTAAGGAATTAATTAGGACTATGTTCATGCAACTGGGCCCTGCTGATTTTGCTTCTGTTGTCAATATTGATGTGATATCACACCATGTAACATTTTGTGTTTTGTTTCATTCATGATTTTTAAATGGTTGGTGTAAAGTTTCAAACTTTTAAAAAAGTTATCTGTAGCAGTTTTTCACTACTTTTCATTTTTGATCTGAAATAACGATCAATGTTTAATAAGAATTTCTTAAATCTACTGCATACCTTCCCGCCCAGCAACTTGAAAAGTAAAGTGGAAAGTCACAGTCCTCTGAGAAAGAGAAAGTAGCAGCTCACAAGAAGAACCCAGTTGTGTCTAATAGGCCACAGAGCTCAAAGACACCAAGCTTAAAAACAACAAGTGAAAATGGCTATGGTGAATAAACAGTGATAGTGATAGTGATACAGCCATTAACTTTGATCCACTGATGTTTGGGGGAAGAGGAAAATAAAAAGTCTACCAATTAGGAAAAGATTGAAAACACAAAATACCAAATTAGAATAATCCAGCACCATACAAAAGACTGACTCAAGGAAAAGTTTAAATTAAAAAAACGTTAACAAACTCTCCACAGCCCTGTACTTAAGACTAACATTCCCACGCATTCTTCTAAATTAAGACTTCTGTGCCAGTTTGACTGATGCAAAGAAAAAGCAACATATTTTAGAATGGTGAGAATGCTTACTTTTCCAGCATAGTGAAAACTACATTGACATCTACAATGAACAGCAACAGCATATTTAATTTTACTGTCTCTCTACTTCCCATTTCAATTCATACAGAGGAGTGTCTCTGTCGGAATGGAGGTGTTTGTGTTGATCTAAATGGCACATGTGAATGTCCGACAGGCTTCACTGGACTCTACTGTCAGTTTGGTATGTATTAACTGCAATCAAAGACAGATTTGTGTTTTCCCAAAAACTCAACCAAAACAAATGGGTTGGGAGGTCCATTTTTACTTTCAGTTTGCAGTGTGTTGTTTAAGACACTAAGGCTGACTGGCTTATCTTCACTAAAAGTAATACTACACAGTCTGTATGTTTTGTTGTCTGTTATATTAATAGTATTATTGATATTCTTTCAGGGTATTAGTGATTTAAAGAACAATTTCTCTAGGCAATTTCACTCATTTCTATTGTGAGTATATCTATAAAATCTTTGCCAGAAAAAACATTTGTGAGTCAGAAGCAAAGTGTGGAAATTTCTTAAGAGTGTATGCCACCTATGTATAATATAAGGCTTTTACACTTCAAGGTACAGGTTTTAGTGAATTCATTTTGTGTTATGATTAATTTATAAGAAATAATAATATTTTCCCCCAAACATTAGAAGTAACTCAGACACCCTGTAGTAACAGCAGACCATGCCCTGATGGAGGTCCATGCTTAGAGTACGGTGGCACATACCTCTGCACCTGTCAAACCGGTGTCGACTTTGACCTCAAGGACTTCTACCCATATGGTGAGAGCTCTAGAGAGCTGTGATAGAAGGCTTCTTGATGTGGAAACGTGTGTGTGGGTTTGCTTGTCTGTGTTTTGTGCATGTGCACTGTGTGAGCATGTGTGTTGTGTGTTTGTGTCATTTGGCATTTTGCAAGTGTGTATGTGCTGTATATATGTGGTTAACTTTTAAATGAAGGCATTCCTACATGCAACTTGCCAACAAGCAAGCGTTTTCAAAGATCAACAGGTGTGAGGGAACATGATGAAGTCGGTGTGTGTGTTTTTCAGTACAGCCCCAATCAGTGTGTGAGTCCTCACCGTGTCAGAACGGAGGGTATTGCTACAAGAAAGATGGAGGCTACATCTGTGAGTGCAAACATGGCTACAGAGGCACGCATTGTGAAATAGGTACATTCATCTTTGTTAACATTTTGTCTATGGATGTGTACATTAAAAGTTGTCAGTAACCTAATCATTGTAAATCCTAGTGTGTAATGTACAAAAAATCTACTCTATCTACTTGATTTATTATTTTCTTTTCCTTAGTCAGATTAAGTTTCTGTGCCTCTAGTCCCTGTCGTAATGGAGGCTCTTGTGATGAAGAAGGTGACAGCTACAGGTGTGTGTGTCCCTACCATTTCACAGGGAAACATTGTGAAGTGGGTGAGTATTTTGTTTAGTAAAATTAGGAAACATTTTCAAAATCCTTGTTTTTACTTATCTTTCATACACAAGTGTTAATAAGAATAAACATTTTTAGGGATGTTGAATTTTCTGCCAGCAGTAAGCACCCAGGTTACAGTTTTCATTCACCTTTTCTTTTCTTTTCTTTCACTTCTGGTCAAATAGAAAAAGTGTATAATCTGCTTTTCTTCATGTTTGGAAAATTCCACACACAAAGTGCCATAAAACCTTGCAAAGCAAGCAGCTTCAAAGCCTAGAGGCTTTTCATCTCTGGATTTCCATTATCCCCACTTTGTTCCACATAAGAGTTTGGCCTTGTATAATGATCCAGTCTGCTGGAGTTTGTTCAACACTTGGATTCCTCACATGTAGAAAGGAAAAAAAAACTTGCCATGACACATGATTGAAAAACTGGTTCTCTTTTTCTCTGTGCTACTGTAATGATTAATGATTTCTTACACATGTTGACCTTTATTGGTCAGATACACATGGCCATGTTTTCTTTTACAGATCTGGACATACACACACTCACTGTACACAAGCACATGTGTGCATGCAGAGAACTGTTTAAACCATTGAATGCTTTATGTTTAGGAAAGCCGGATCCTTGTGCTTCCAGTCCCTGTCTCAATGGGGGAACTTGTTTCCACTACATTGGTAAATACAAATGTGAGTGCTTTCCATCCTTCATCGGAAGACACTGTGAGATCAACAGAGGATCTGACTTGGCTTTGAAAGGTAATCTTTTCTAACCTCCCTTTTACTTACATGAGCTGGACACAACATGAAACAGGTGTTACAGTAGTCACTATTCACTTATGTAGATGTAATTGATTTACATGCTTACTTACAAACAAATGTATAGTATAATGCAGTGTAAGTCACTTTGTATAAAAGCGTCTGCCAAAAGCATAAATGTAAATGTAACACCAGTCATCTCCATTAAGATAATGCCTGGAAGAAAAAGCTGGTGCCAACTTCTGCAGTAAAGCTGGCTTGTGTCTTATCCAGAATGAGCTGGATACATTCCTTAGACCATTTGATACTTTCTCTGAACAGAGGTTAAAACTCTGCTGTTACAGTTGGATCTAAAAGGTTTTCCACAAAGTGCAGTAAAATTTGTGACTTGCTGCTCACTCTGTTTGTGTAACGGAGGCCAGCTAGTGAAGAGCTGTGCAGTGTAAACCTCACTCTCCGACCTCAAGAGGTGCTCTAGCGACAGACGCTAGAGACTGCGGTCTTTAGCCTCCTCATTAGAGCGCCCGACTCCCATGCCGGACCGACCCGGTTCGAGGCCCGTTCGGGGCAGGTGCGAGTAGGACCGGTTACATTTGGTTTCATAGTTTTATATTGTATGACAGCCTTTTCTAAAGTGCTACAGTGTGGTTGTAATGTAGGTATTTTTTTCATGTCTTTCACTGTTTCCTGTCATTCAAATGCTGGTATTGGTCAGCAATGTTTTTAAGTTATAAATAATTATGGATTACCTTTATGTAATAGGTACCTACATATGCAACAATCGTTTTTCCTTTACTACATCAACTGCATGATTCAAGAGCAGACTTTTATGCGTTTACCATTACGCTGTCAGACATGCGCACATAAACAAACCTTATAAACAAAACAAAACTGTTTATGCGCACATAAACAAAAATTAACTAATTAGGATTAATTATATGAATAGTTTTAGTTCTTTAATTCTTTTTTAAGTCTTTAAGAAGTTATGTTACATGACCACACTAAGGGTGTACTCACATATGGCCCAGTTGCTCTCAACTGTGCCCAAGCGCGCTTAAACGTACCAGCACAAGACAATGAACACAAGGGCTTTAAATGGGGGAACAAACAAGGGATGATTACACGGGGACAGGTGTGATGCATGAAAACATTAGCAGTAAGGATTACGGAGGAACGAGGGGGCGGGGCTTAGATGTGCGACTCGAAAACACACGGCAAACTAGCCCGAGCCGTGCGTTTCCAAATCGAACGTAAACACAAACACGAACGTAAGCATGGCTACACACTCCGGGCGGATAGAACGTTAGATGGCTCCGGTAAGACCAGAGGTGGTGGATTGTGCATTTACATTAACAAAGCTTGTGCACGAACTCTGTTACTGTCGGGAGACATTGTTCAGCTAACCTTGGGTTTCTCATGATTAAATGTAGACCGTTTTATCTGCCACGGGAGTTCACTTGCACCATTATAACTGAAGCTTACATTCCCCCGGATGCTGATGCCAAGCTTGCTATGAACTTCATGCAGCCATCAGTAAACAACAGACTGCTCACCCGGAAGCTGCGTTTATTGTTGCGGGAGATTTTAATCACTCAAACTTAAAGGCAGTGCTCCCCAAATTTCACCAGCATGTTTCCTGTCACACCAGAGGGAACAATACCTTAGACCATGTTTACACAAACATGGCTGGAGCTTACGTTGCAACCCCCCTCCCCCACCTGGGACAGTCAGATCACCTTTCTTTGTTCCTCACCCCCAAATATGCACCCCTCATCAATTGTGTGAAGCCATCAGTGAAGACCATCAAAGTGTGGCCTGTGGGGGCAGATTTCACACTCCAGGAAAGGTTTCTACACACAGACTGGAGTACATTTGCTTCTCAGGCCACCAGTGGCTCTCACACGGACATTGACTGCTACACCTCCTCCTCCACCTGTACTGGATTACATCAACACCCCCATAGACAATGTTACTACTCAGAAACAGATCATCACGTACCCAAATCAGAAGCCATGGATGAACAAGGCATGCAATACTGCCTTCAGATCAGGTGATGCACAAGTCTACAGCACATCCAGAGCTAACCTGAAGAGGGGCATCAAAGAGGCCAAGCACTGCTACAAGCTAAAGGAGCACTTTTCCAACTCCGACCCTCGACGCATGTGGTAAGGCATCCAGGCCATCAGTGATTACAAACCCACCCACTCCACCCCCGCAGCCACTGATGTCCTCTTTATGAACAAGCTTAATGACTTATGCTCGCTTTGAGAGAGACAATAGAGAAACTGCCACCATGCTCAAACCCTCAGCTGATCACCCACCAATCACACTCTCCTCCATAGATGTCTGCAATGCACTGAGCCGGATCAGTGCGCACAAAGCCGCTGGACCAGACAACATCCCTGGACGCGTACTCAGGGCATGTGCTGAGCAGCTTGCTGGGGTTTTTACTGACATCTTCAACCTGTCTCTTGCCCAAGCAGCTGTGCCAACATGCTTTAAATGCACCTCCATTGTGCCAGTGCCAAAACACTCCAGCCCAACGTGCCTGAACGACTACCGCCCTGTAGCACTGACACCCATTGTTATGAAGTGCTTTGAGCGGCTGGTCCTGGCACACCTGAAGGACTCTCTGCCATCCACATTGGACTCTCACCAGTTTGCCTACCGCAGCAATAAGAGCACAGAAGATGCCGTTTCCATGGCACTGCACTCTGTGCTCACACATCTGGATAATAAGAACACTTATGCACGTATGTTGTTTGTTGACTTCAGCTCAGCATTCAACACTATCATCCCATCCAAGTTAATTGCTAAACTTGAAGACCTGGGCATTAACACCTCCCTATGCAACTGGATTATGGACTTTCTGACCAACAGACCACAGCAGGTGAGATCAGGCTCCATCTGCTCCACCACCATCACACTCAGCATGATCACATCCACAGTTTCTCCAACATTCTGGAGTGTTTTACTATATTTGGCTGTTTGTATCTGTGTTATAAAGTATTTAATTATGTTTTTCAACAGTATTCCTTCCAAGTTAACAAGTTAGTTGATTTCCATTGAAATTTCAAAATACTTGACCACTCTTCATCAGTGATGGTAATTTTACTTTGTGTCATCCATTTTTCTTTGATATAATTTGTGGAGTGTGTTTCCATATTCATCAAACTATTATATATTCCAGAAACTATCTTATATCTAACACCTGATGTGTAAGCTCTTCTAAGCAGGTTTATAAATGGGTTCGGCTCTTCTTTGTGTTTTCCTTTTATTTTTTGATCATCATAACTTCGAACCTGGAGGTATCTATGGAGGTCTTGGTTTTCTAATAAGACTGTTTCCTTTAATGATTGAAAAGTTAATATTTCATCTTTCTTAATGATCGTGCAAAATGAAGTGATTCCCTTTTCTGCCCACAATCAGAATCTTTATTCATGCTGGTTAGGGATGAAATCTGAGTCATAAACAGGCCATTTCAAAACTGCACTGTGTGCAGACAGGTTGTATTCTTATATAAATGTTATCCATACATTTAAAGTGAGCCTTGTCCATGGATCTAGCTTATCTATGTATGCTTGTAATTGACTGTCTGTTAATACAGCTTGTATAGGGATATTTTTTATAATAAACTTTTCCATTTTTTTTCCATGGAGCCTGATAATTTGGGTCACACCAACTTACAACTTAAATCTTAATCTTTTAATGAAGGGAGACTCCATCCTCCTTTGTCCTTTGGTAATTGTAGTGTTTTGACTCATACGCTGGGCTTTTTGCCATGCCAAATAAAGAGAGCATTTTATCCCATGCTATAAATTGTTTTCCTGTTATTTGGAGGTGAAAATGTGAATAATCCTTAGTATTTGCAGTGTTGGGGAGTAACTAGTTACATGTAACGGCGTTACGTAATTTAATTACAAAATAAAAGTAACTGTAATTCGTTACAGTTACTGTGAAAAAGTTGTAATTAAAATTACAGTTACTTACGAAAATGTTAATGATTACAAAATGCATTACATCTGAATATTTTCTGTATGCCTCCTGCCAAGGCCCTTTAGTAAAGCGATGCTATTCTGATGCCGTTTGAATTTGCAGCGCGCCAAGTCTGCCAATCATATCAGTCCACACACTGACGCTGAAAGCGATGACCAGTCTGAGAGTTGCCACCATGGCAAGCGCTAAAAATGCAAATAATTTCATACAGAAATCTGATAAGGGCGGAAATGAAATGTAATAGTCCAGTGCAAAATATGTTTGCATTAAAATTCTTTCCACATCAAAGGCTTCAATGCCGAACTTAAGCATCAGCAGGTATGTAATTAACCTCTCTTTATTTAATTATCTTTATTTAATAAAATCACACAGTTTTTTTATTAGTTATTGTAATTGTACACAAATAAACATATACCTTTAGTTTAGAATGATGTTGATGTATTACTCGTTTCTGTAAGAAAAAATGACGTGGGTATTTTAAGTCAAATTAGATGCTAATGTGTATTTGAAAATATATTGCTTGGTTCATGTCCAGTAGTTTATTTATCAACGTTTCTCTCCATAACAAATTCCGCGGATTTTCATTGACAATATACACTCAACATGAGCGCATATTACTACAATACTGTTTGCTGTGTGTTTGATCCTGAAGACGAACAATTTGATTTTTGTGACGTTTTAAATGAAACCGTGGATGAGTTCACGAAACTTTCTGCGGATTTATCTGTGGATTACTAGAGACAGCGCTGGATCATTTCAAATACGTCCAGACAGCAAGAACGAACGACGCAAATGCGTTTTATTTGAAGTTATGTTTACATTGTGTTGTAAACATGAGGAAAAGTGTCCTTACACTAAACTAATAATAAGAACGTAACACAAGCCCTTTTATTTTATTTTACTTGAATGTATAACACTTTAAATATAAAATAAATAGGCCTACTTATTTATACAAAATAACATGCACATTTTCTGTTGTTTCAAATGAATTCAGTTTTCAATTCAGTTTCTAGCCTGGTGTATTCAAACAGTCTAGTAATCTATAGGCTAGCAAAGCTTTTCCATAGGCTCTGCCTCTTTTTAAATGATGAGCAGAAACAAATGTGATGTTAAACGCATAGACAGGTAGCATTTTAAGACATAACACATTTACACAAATTTACATTTGCGTATCATATTTTCCCCAGGGTATGAAACTTTTCCTATGATGAACGTTACTGAAAGCGCCACCCAGTGGACAAATCACTCTTTTAGTTTATCGTTTATTATACTCTTAATTCAAGTGATGAAGGATTTTGAAAGTCTGACACTAATCATATTCAGTACTACTGTAAGGTTAACCCTGCCTGGTTTAAATATTTTAAAATGATTAACATTTAAAGATATTCGTATGAAATTTAGAAAAGTAATTAAAAAGTAATCAAATGTAATCAGTTACTTTACTTTTATAAAGTAATTAAATAGTTACACTACTTATTACATTTTAAATAGTGTAACTTGTAATCAGTAACTAATTACATTTTCAAAGTAACCTTCCCAACATTGAGTATTTGGGTGTAAATCTCTCCATACATCAATTAAACCTATGTCATTCATTATTGCTGTTATTTTGCAATGTATGGGTTTAGAAGAAATTGATTTCGTATTGGAGGAGTCAAGTTGTCATGCTTTACTGACTGAAGACCCAAATGTAGACAGCGGTACAAAACACTTTATTATATAATAAGCCCACGATGGGAAAACAGCCCTAAAAAAAAAAATCGAACTGAGTAAAACGGCAAAACAAAATCAACCCATGAGGGGGCAAACGAGAACCAAAACTTGAACAAAGACTATAGACAAAACGTAGCAAGGGCAAAACAGGGCAAGAGCAAAAGACTCGGTGTAAACATGAGACCAACAGAGCTTAAACACGTACTCACACTGTCATGAATGATGTAGGGAAAACCCAGATGCAGGCAGCGGTTAGAAACACAAAAGACTTTAATTATAAAGGGTGCCAAAATAAAAGCCCATGATGGGGAGAACAGAACATAAATAACTAGAACCAATAAATTCACTTTGCCAAACAGCAAACTCAAACAACCCACGGGGGGCAAACGGGCAACCAAAAACTAGACAAACACAACACGGTATAGGGGTGTAGAGCCTGAAATACGACTAGATGGCAAGACTCGGACGAACACAGCAATTTAAAACGGACCAGCACAAGACAATGAACACGAGGGCATTATATAGGGTACACTAACAAGGGACAATGACAAGGGGACAGGTGTGATGCATGAAACACTCATGGACTGATTACGGGAGAACAAGGGGCGGGGCTAAGATGCGCGACATGAAAACACACGGCAAAAGGCGGAAGCGTCAGAGCTGTGTCTCCACACAGAACATAAACACAAAGACATGATACTGTCACAATCCTGCCCACTAGACTATAATTTAAAGCCATAACAAGAAAGACAGGATTGCGGCAGTATACGGGGGGGGCGTGGTCAAGACGTAAGACCGGAGAGGGCGTGATGTAGGCGATCCACGCCCTAGCCACGTGTCTCCACACGAAACATAAATAAAGACACGGCACTGTCATGGCCCCGCCCACAAGGCTCTAGGAATATACCAGACAAGAAGGGCAGAACCATGACACAAGTTCAGGTTGTAAATGTGTTTAAATTACCTCCACAGATCAACATACCCTGTGTTTCAGAGGCTATAATCTGAAAAATCTTTTGAAAAGAGGGATTTTACTACCGGGTGGAGCTTATATATTAAGTAAGCTAATAGGTGTTCCATTCATCATTCCATGGACAAATATAAACTGACCCTCTTTATCAGCATATTCATGCTGATAAATTCATGCATCTTTTTTCTTTTAATTGGGTTAAGTAAACCATTCACGTTAAAGGAGATAACTTGAAGAGTTCAGATGCAAAACCCTCTAAAAGCCACCTCCGTCAAAAATGAGATTTTAAGTTAATGCTCTCCATACATAGCATATGTTACAGAAATAATTTGGCTTCAAAACCCACTAAATACAACACTCTGGCCGGTCTGAAATATCTACTATTGCTGGATGGAGGAGACTGATAAAAAATGCTAGTTTAATAGAAAAGTCGTCTGACGGATTTAGAGGGTTTTGCATCTGAACTCTTCACTTTTACGTTGTTACTTTCCATATCCGTTCAATACAACATTGCAATATGGAAGATATTAAAGGCTCAGTCCCTGGTCGAACAAAACAGAACAATATAAACCCCCCAAAATAACATCAAGAACCTTATAAACATATTGTGCTTCCAAGATGGGGTCACAAACAAACGACCCTGTAACAGTTTGGTGATGGGGATTATCATGGGGGGTGAAGCCTTCTCTTAATAGCGATCGGGGACCTCCAGTTCAGCGCTTTTACATGTGGTATAAGAAAACTTAGCTCACATGTCTGACATACTTTATCGTTCAGAAGTGCAAAGAGAGAAATACATTTCAAGGCAATCCAATGGTTAACTATCAATATGTGTGAAAGTCCCAACTTATACCTTTCATTATTGTTGAAGACGTCGGTAGTCTTATCTTTTATATGCCTGCAGTCGTTCCCTGATATCTGTCATTTTTACAGCTGTTTTGCTTCTTGTTCTTTGTTGTGGAGCCGTCTCCCAAGATGTGTGTTGAAGTTGTTCCATTAAAGACTCTCTCTTTATCCCTCTCTTTTCCATATCTTGATAGGCTTCTTCAGCAGTGTGGTAAATGAGGGTCCCGTTCTCGTAGAAAACACATAGTCTAGCCGGGTAGGATGTCTGGAATCGAATATTTTTCTCTTTGAGCATTTTTTTTTTATCTTGGAGTATTCCTTTCTTTTCAGAAGGACCACGGTCGGGTAATTATGATCGAAGTAGATTTTTTGCTGACCCACGAGGATATCCTTTTTCTTCCATGTTCTACCAATCACTTCTTTCATTTTGTACTGGAGAAATTTCACCACGATCGATCTAGGTTTTGCATTTGCTCCTGGCTTGGGTACCAGTGCCCGATGAGCCCTCTCCACACACAGGTCTGTGTCCGGAGGGAAATCCAGAGTCTCACGCAGTAGATGTTCAATGTAGTCTGTTATAGAGTCTTTCTCCACATCTTCTGGTACATTGTATATCCTTATATTATGTCTTCTTGATCTGCCTTCTTGATCAATCTGCATACTTTCCAGCTGGGACTGAAGTTTTATCATCTTTTGCATCTTTTATCTCTCTCTTCTACAATTTGCATTCGCATTTCAATTTCCTCAATACGATCCTCTGCGTGTCCGATTCTTTGATTTGTCTAGTTTAATTCACCCCTTGATTTCGTCCAGCTGTCACGTATTTCCTTACGAAAACTTTTAACAACTTCTAAGATTCGTTCCAGGTTGACTTGTGCGGGATCTGGATGAGACTGCTGAAGATAGCATCTTG
The DNA here is from genome assembly GCA_026939265.1 of Oreonectes daqikongensis. NCBI lineage: Eukaryota > Metazoa > Chordata > Actinopteri > Cypriniformes > Nemacheilidae > Oreonectes > Oreonectes daqikongensis. Next base: position 424,833 of record JAOTQM010000446.1, on the reverse strand, counting down.
CTTTTGTGCAAACGCATGTGTTGCATCGCTTTGCGGTCTGCGTTCTGTTTCAAGGACTTCTGCATTTGTTTTTCTACTCTTCTTTTGTTTCCATCGTTGCCCCACTCTAGTACTATTTTAAACACTCTTTTTTTTATTTATTATTAATTATTGTTAATTATATTGTCGGGGGAGACGTCGAACTATGCTGCAATTCCCTCTGTCGCTGGAACCTGAAGCCACCAAGCAATGCTTTTCCAAGGACAGAAGAAGCATGTACATACAGTGGAGGAAACAGACCTAAGTGACACATTCTTTGTTGGAATGGTGGAGAAGGCCGATTCCATACAAGAAAGATTAGAGAAGACAGATGTGAAGTGGATGACTACTATGGAAATAAATGGATTAATCGTGCAACTCAAGCTGGACAGAGGAGCAAAAGTCAATCTGATTTCACTTTTATCCAAAGCGACTTACAGGGAGTTTAGGAAACAATAAAGCGATGTCAAACAGGGGCAATAATACAATAAGTGCTAACACCAACTTACTAGTTTCTACAAAAGCCAGAACACAATCTATTGGTAGAACGAGAGAGACGGTTAGTATTTCTTTTTAGATATTACTTTTTAGATATTACGTACTACATTAACTAACTATCAACGAGCTGTGAAGGAGGCTAAATCAAAATATTTTGCTGATATTGTAGCTAGAAATTGTCAAAGACCTAAGATTTTGTTTTCCACAATAAATTTAGTTATAAATCTATTCACTGATTTGTACTTTGATGACCCAGCTACTACATAAGAATGCTTTTTAAGGTACTTTACAAACAATATTCGGGACATTAGACTTATTGTTCCTTGAATTTATGATCCATCATCTTCTCTGGTTTGCACGTCATCTCCTAATACATTTGAAATGATCTCTTTAGACACTCTTCCTGAAGATATTATGAATTTAAAACCTACTACATCTGTAACCATTTATTGTATGTGACTGGCAAACAACCATACGTTTATAACAAATTTACACACACAGTTAAAATTAAGGATAATGTTGTAAAGTGTGTGCTGTCCGTTTATGGCATTTGTCTGCTGTTAGTGTCATTTTCCACAGTATGTTGTTCTGTGTAACTCTCTGTCTGTTGGATTCTCCTTGTTTGTCTTAGTTATGGCTATTATTATAGGTTTTTGACATGTTTTGACAAAAATATTGTGGAATGACAGTGTTTCCTTTCTTCTCAAATGTTACCGTGACTGTTCATGTGACTTTGTCGTACGCCATGACTTGCAAATGCAACAAAAAGCATTTCCATTGCAGTTTTGCGAGATATGACTTTATCGTATTGCCTGAATAAACACACATGGGAGTTTTTGCGAAATTGACGTGTTTCCATTGGGCGTATTTTCAATGCGCTATTTCAATTTGCGCTTTTTAAAGGGTAATGGAAATACAGCTTCTGTGTTAGACTATATCACAAAAAGCCTACAGCAGTCTGTTTACCCTAAACTCCACCTTATCTGGCTGATATTTCAGCCATGCAATTCAAGATAACACTTGTAACCAATTATCACAACGCAATGACATTTAAAAACATATGGGGGTAAGTTATGCCCCGCTTACAACTGTTCAATACAATAGGCTACTGTCAAAAAAACAAACACTGGCGCTAATGGTAACTGGAACAGTTAGTGTGAACCAGAGTATGCTCATAAAAAATATATTCACTCCAATCCAGCTCCACTCCGGGTTCTAAATTTTTTTCGCTCCTCCTTCACTCCACGCTCACTCTTCGCTCCGCATTCGTTCCAAGGCTAAAATGTGTGTCCAAGTGCTACTTAAGTGTAATTTTTATTATTATTTGTTAAATATCACATCTGCACTAAGCTAAGTTATTCAATAAATGTAAAAAAATACAAAGTGCTTGGAGTGAAACATGAATGTGATTTATTACTCGTTGATGAGGCCATATTGAATTTTCTTTTTTCTAAAACAAAAAAATGCTACAGCAACTAAGAAATAAGTGAAAACACCAAACGTAGCAGTAGCAGTAACATTATAGCCTACACTTGTTATACTTTATACTTGTATACTTGCTGCAACGACCTGACCGCACTCGCATTCATCGTTGTTGTCATTACCTTTCAGTATACATTTTTATTTTTGATTACCTCATAGGCGTAATTTGCGGGTGGACATGTGTGACATGTTAAGACATGTTTGCGGAAGATGTGTATTGTTTAGTGGCCATAACATCTAACTCATGGAAAATGCAGGATGCGCCACTTTCTCAAAATCTCCCGTTGTTTGAACTCGTAAGTTATATTTGCGGAAGAAAGAGACAGCTGCGACTCGAGAGAGCATTTAAAATGCATGCATGTCCCCACCCCTTTTCAAAAGTTACACCACATGCCTTCCTTAATGTAGTATTTTAGGAAACCCATGTTTGTGTCTGTAGCTTGCAACTGTGCGTAACTCGTAAATGCATTGCTTTAGATCTCGTAATGGAGTGCAGTGGAGCGTTCTTGGAGCGGAGAAAATGTCAAAAGGTCAAAATTACGTCGCTCCGCTCTCTAATTCGCTCCAACTCCGCTCCGCTCACATACTCTGGTGTGAACTGCCTGCAAATGACTTGAGCTAGTTAGCTGTATTTTCTGTTTTCTTACCTCTATGTGTAACCAACGCTCCGTCTCCACCAGCCACGCCCCCTGCATCAGTGCCTCCCCGTATTCACCATTCTCAATCCCCAGACTTTTAATGGACTTCATTTCCCATAATCCCCCGCGACCTGATGAACACCCTCCATTTACCTCGCCTACGTAACCACCAAAATCTCTGGATTCACAATATCCTAGGACAGCCGTTAGGTCGAGGTCGGGTGTGCTATCACTCTCCCCCTGTCTCTCTGCGGATAGATCCCTCGCATGAAGAAAGGACTTCGTTCTGGGTGCTGGAGGGTTCGATGTCGGATATCGTCCTGGGACACCTCTGGCTACAACTTCACCAACCCATCGTCGACTGGAACTCCAGCACAGTCCTCGAATAGAGTGAGACCTGTCGTACTCATTGCCTCCTTGCCCCTATGCAGGCCTCTGTTTACTCCAGTCCTACGAGCTCATGTTCACTGTCGGCCCCTGGACTCCATCCTGTTTCTGTCAGTTCCACTACGGTGGAGAGCCCTGAAGTCTCCTACCCCATACTAATCCCTGCCGAATACCGGGCGTTCTAGGACATCTTCTCGAAGAGGCTGGCTTCCTAACTCCCACCTCATAGACCATAGGACTGTGCCTCTGAGCTGGTGCCTGGGGCCATCATTCCCAAAGGAAGGATCTACCCCCTATCGATCCCGGAACGGAAGGCCATGGATGAGTACATCAGCGAGGCGTTGGCACAGAAGTACATCCGCTCATCGACTTCCCATGCCGCTTCCAGTTTTTTCTTTGTGGGCAAGAAGGACGGGGGCTTGAGACAATGCATCGATTTCTGAATCCACAACGCTCACACCTGTAAATTCGCTTATCCTCTTCCCCTGGTGCCGGCTGCCCTGGAACTCCTTTGAGGTGCCACCATCTTCACCAAACCGGACTTAAGAAGCGCTTACAACCTCATTCGTATTAAACCAGGTGACGAATGGAAAACTGCTTTCATCACACCCTCTGGTCACTATGAATACCTGGTCATGCCCTTTGGTTTAGTTAATGCCCCAGCCATATTTCAAAGTTTTATGAATGAGCTCTTTAGAGACATGCTTAACCTTTTTGTTTTGATCTACATTGATGACATCCTTATTTTTTCTCGTAACCCCACAAAGCACAAATTCCATGTCACCCAAGTACTCCAACGCCTCCGCCATCATCACCTCTTCCTAAAGTTAGAAAAATGTGAATTCCACACCAGCTCCATCCACTTCCTAGGATACCACATCTCACAGAACACTGTCAAGATGGACCAGGGGAAGATAAGCACCATGAAGCACTGGCCCCAACCCACCACTTGCCGTGAAATGCAACGCTTCCTAGGATTCGCTAACTTCTACAGACGCTTCATTTCCAACTTCAGTTCCACAGCTGCACCTCTCACCTCCATGGTCTCTACACGTTCCAAGTCTCTGTCCTGGAGCCCCGAAGCCTTCCAAGCATTCAACCATCTCAAGGATGCCTTCTGCACTGCACCCACCCTTGGCCTCCTGAATCTGGAACAGCCCTTCACGGTGGAGGTGGATGCTTTCGTCAGGTGTGGGTGCGGTGCTATCCCAGCGGTATGGGGAACCGCCTCACCTCCATCCATGTGCCTATTTCTCCCGCAAGCTGTCCCCAGCGGAGCAGAATTATAACATCGGCAACCGGGAACTGCTGGTGATCAAGCTCGCCCTGGAGGAATGGTGGCATTGGCTGGAGGGAGCCAAACACCCCTTTCTGGTGATTACGGACCATAGGAATCTCGAATACCTCAAGGAGGCAAAAAGACTGAGTCCCCGTCCGGCCAGGTGGGCCCTTTTCTTCACACGGTTCAACTTCCGGGTCACTTATCGCCCGGGGACAAAGAACGTCAAGGCAGACTCCCTTTCCCGGTTGTACCACACAGAGCCCAAAACTTCCTCCCCGGATCCCATACTCTCTCCAGCCCTATTCCTGAACCCCATCCTCTGGGAGATCAATGAGGAGATCGCCACCTGCAATCAACCAGCTCCGCCGGGTGGTCCTGAGGGTAGAAGGTATGTTCCACAGGAGTTTCGCATCACCCTCATGGACTCAGCCCATGCCGTTTCCGGGGTCAGGACACCCAGGCAGTCAGCAAACCCCACTCGCTCCTGGACGCTCCTGGCCACCAGTTCATCTCTCAAGTCTGGAAAGCCTTCTTCAAGCACCTCAATGTGACCGTCAGCCTCACCTCCCTCAGGATACCACCCACAAGCCAACGGCCAGGCGGAGCGGAAGATCCAAGACATTGGGAGGTACCTGAGATCATACTGCCATACTGTTAGTCTTCTACTGGTCTAACTCCCTTTCAGTGCATACTCGGCTACCAACCTCCCATGTTCCCCTGGTCGGGAGAGCCCTCGTTGGTGCCAGCTGTTGACCACTGGTTCCGGGAGAGCGAGAGGGTCTGGGGCTCTGCACACCAACACCTACAGCAGGCTGTTTACAGGCAAAAGATCTATGCGGATTCTCGACGCTCGCCCACTCCCCAATACCAGCCAGGCCAGCGAGTGTGGCTCTTCACGAGGGACCTTTGCCTGCGTCAGCCTTGCAAGAAGCTGAGTCCCAGGTTCATCAGCCCATTCTCCATCCTCCAGCAAATCAACACGGTCACTTGTCGCCTCCAGTTACCCCTGCACTACAGGATCTCCCCTTCCTTTCACGTTTCCCTACTTAAACCTTATGTTAACCCTGTGTCTGTTCTCTCCACAGAGCCTGATGCCGGGGAGGAGCCCCAGACATCTACCAGGTGGAGACCATTCTCGACTCCTGACGATGAGGCGGGTGCTTGGAATACCTAGTGGATTGGGAGGGGTACGGCCCCGAGGAGCAGTCATGGGTTCCTCGAGAGGACATCCTGGACCCTTCTCTGTTGATGGACTTCCACTCCACTCATCCCCATGGTCCGGCCCCTCGACCCCGCGGCCGTCCTCGCCGTTACGCTGGGTACGCTGGAGCGGACCGTGGAGGGGTAGTACTGTAACCAACGCTCCGTCTCCACCAGCCCCTGCCCCTGCATCAGCGCCTCCCCGTATTCACTATTCTCAATCCCAGGACTTTTAATAGACTTAATTTCCCATAATCCCATGCACCAGTTTCCCGCCATTCACTGATCACCCGCAAATGATCCCCATTAATAACACCAGGTCTAGTTGTATTTTGTGTCGTGTTTTGTTATCTCCCTGTGCCAGTGGTTTTTGTCTCCAAGAATTATATTGTTGTGTTCCAGAGTTTTGTAACCTCTCTCCTGTTTCATTGGATGTTTGGATTAATGGTGTTTTTGCCTGTTCATTTGTGGATGTTTACCTGCACTGTCACTGGATATTCACTGGATTGTACCTCTCATTAAATCAAGTGTCTGTTGGACACTTTATTCCTGTGTGTGCATCATCGTCAGTTTACCTGTGGATTGTGTTACACTATGGCACTGCTGCAGTTTTTAGAAAGCACAAGGTGTTATTCCATTTTTAAACAGACGATACTTAAACATATGTACCCATCAAGCACAACAACAGTGCTGGTCTGTGTGCTTTAGCTGCATGCTTGTCAGACATTAAGGCATGGATGTCCAAACATTTTTAAAATTTTAATTAGAGTAAGACTGAGGCAATCATGTTTGGACCTTTAGCTGCCTCTGGCAGCTTAAATCAAGTACTTGGCAGCTTAGCTGCTTTTGTGAAGCCATCTGTTAAAAACCTGGATGTTGTTTTTGACCCTGCCCTGTTACTTGATAAGCAGGTAAATGCAGTAGTCAAATCATGTTTTTTTTTAGCTGAGACTACTGGCCAAAGTTAAGATCTTTTTAACTCCTGCCGAGTTCGAGGGAGCAATACATGCATTTATATCCTCTCATCTTGACTATTGCAATTCAATTTATATATATATCGGTCAATCCCACATAAACCGCTTGCAAATAGTCCAAATGCAGCAGGCCAGAATGCTTACTGGCACTTGTAAATATGAGCATACTACCTCCATCTTACTCTCTCTGCGTTGGTTGCCTGTATGTTTAAGAGTAGAGTTTAAGTTCTTTGTTTTTTAAATGGGTTGGCACCTTCCTATTTATCTGAACTTGTGACTGTTAACAGTTCTGCAAAATGTTTATGTTCTTCTAGTCAGAAACTGTTAAAGGTTTGTAGATCACGTTTGAAGAGAAGGGGGACCGCTTTTGCCATAGCTGGTCCAAAATTGTGGAATAGCCTACCCCTTTCTGATAAGAGAAATCTCTACAGAATCTCTTTTTAAAGCAAAACAAAAAATCTAACTTTTAGGAAAGGCTTATAATAATTTAACTTGTTTTGTTTCTCTGTATTTTTATGTCTCCGTTTTATGTTGTTTGTGTTTTTATTTATTTCTATTTGGATTTTTATAAGTATTGTACAGCACAACGGTCAACAACCGTTCTTTTATTGTGCTTTATAAATAACCTAACCTAACCTGCTCTAACCTAACCTAGTGTTTTACATACCAGTTAAGAATGTAGATCACAAAGTAGTAGTGCAGCTGTATTGCTGTTCCAGCTCTTGTCCTGGAATAGAATAAATACCAGTTTGTTACAAACTTGTTTATTTAGGGACTGTGTCCACCAAGGCGTTTATGCTGGCGTTCTGCGTGTTTTTTTAATTGTTTCCAACGGAAAGTCATCAAGCCTGTTTATTAGATAGGGTGACCCAATACTTTTGGCAATATATTGTACATCAGTTTAAAGACACTTCTGGTGCTGCTTTGAGTTATCAGGCTAAAACTTTGTTTTCAACATTTTCATCATTTATATTTTATAATCTATTTCAAAGTAATTTTCTTGAGTACAAATCTTAATACTGCAGCATATCACGATCTTCTATGGAACTGTGTGCATCTAATTTAATAGCAACAGTTTGGGAAGGTCCTTTTTCTATTCCATCATGACAATGACCCTGTGTATGAGACAAGGTTCAGAAATAAATAATTGATTCAATCAGTGTGGAAGAACTTGACTGGTCTGCATAAAGCCAAGTCCTGAACACAGATGAACATCTTTAGGTGTAATTTAAAATGCAGACTTTAAGCAAAGAACTCATCACCAAACACCAATGACTTGTGCACAGGTGTCGTCATTTTGAGGGCTTTTGAAAATTGTTTCCATCTCTGTTGCAATTGTTATAGAAGCACCTTTTTTCTGTTCCAAATTGGCTGTACCCCTGTGTACAAGCCATTGATGTGGAGTGATGAGTTTTTGGCTCAAAGACTGCATTTAATGTCACACCAAAATTTGTTCAGTATAGTGATAATAGTGGCAATATAGTGTTTGTTTGTCTAACAGTGTGTGCTGTTATAATAGTGTGTTTTTTATTTTAAAACGTATATTTATGAGTAATATGGTTGATTGATGTCACGTCCACCAATTTAATACGAGTGGCTCATTCGTGTAAGGTGTAGGAGGACCGGTCCATTTTCTAGTCTGATTGAACTGAACAGACTAGAAAATGAACCGGTCAATTGTTGGACAAGCATTCGTCCAAATATCTTTCTCGGTGTTCAACTAAACAAAGAAATTTATACAGATTTGGAACAATTTGAGGGTGAGTAAATAATCATAAAATTTTAATTCTGAAGTGAACTATTAATTTAAAGACCAAGACCTCATTTTTAAGTCTGCAACCTTATAAGTTTGAATTGGGACACAGCCTGAAGGATTTTGCAAATGAGACATCCCTTAAAATGGCCGACTCCCTGATCAGTGCCCTGACTACTGAACAAGAGAGCTGCTTGAGACACACCCTAAAACACAAGACAGGAAACAGTAACTCAAAAGTACAAACTAAAAGTCCACAGAACAAAGAATATGGAACACGTAACAGTACTGAATCTATATCTTCAGCCATAACATGTGACACATTCTTGTTGTTCATATTATCTATATAATATTATTTATTAGTTTTGCAAACCAAAATGTATTTAATATATAACATTGCTACAGCAAATTCTTCATTGTGTACTTGTCTGCTCACATTACAGGTTTGGAGTGTGGCTCCCCTGTGAAAATCAAGCATGCAGAGGTACAATATTCCTCTACTACCCCAGGCTCTATAGCTTTGTATACATGCCACCCAGGCTATACTGCCCTGCCCAGGGCCACCCAGACCACCTGCAGCAGCCAGGGGTCCTGGAGCCAACCTCCTGTCTGTGAAGGTAAGTGAAGACTTATTTTATATTTAACCAACATTCCAAAATGATTAGCTGGCTTGGAGTGATGCCATGAAAAGCTCATAAGCATAAGAAAACCAGAACTCTGTATACTGCTCAACACTCTTAAGTTTCTATGTGGGTCATAGAGCATTAAGTTGCTCTGGCAACATTAATTTGAGCTACATCATTTTTAAAACATCAAACTAAAAGTCCATGTGTTTAGACAAGACTGTCCTCCAAAAATAAAACAAGACATGCAGATGACATTATGCATAGTAAAACTAGGCATTATAAGCTATGAGCTTATATTATGATGTTTTTATTAGCAAAGTTTAGGAGGAGCACGGGCAGATAATCTTGCTCACTATCAATCACTTCATCTGTCATCTGTCGGCCTAGATCAGAACCTTTAAATAGTCAAAGCCATCTTACCTGCATTCTCACTAAAGAATTCCAGCAGCAGCGCCCATATGAGATGCATGCGCAAACACAGCAAGATTGTTCGCTTTACATATTCAAACTCTATGCTATTCGTCCCCCAAAGTTGTTTATTTCGACAAAATGATTCCTCAATGGGAAAACTAAACTCTAAGAAGGTTTTCGTCGGTACAGAGGTGGACATAAGGTATTTAAAGGCAGCATATGTGATTTGATCCAGAAAATGTTTTAGTAATGCTGGTTAAAAGTCTCCTCATATCCTGATAGAAATCATTATATTAAGTTGTCTTAATGTATTTTTATAAATATATGTCGTCTGTGAAAGGCGTAGGACCAAACCATTTTCAACCAATCAAGATTGGTCATATGTAGTTTTTGCTCCTTTTCTGTCAGTGTGTTTTTGCATACCTCCGCACACCCTTTTCATGCAGACATCATACGTCATCAACTCGGCCACATACACTGTGCAGACACAGCGGGGGAATGGCATGTAAACAGCTGGAACCTAACTTTCCCCTTGAACAACAAGTGGTACTTGCAAAGGATGAACAAAAAGAAAGACCATCTTAAAAATTGCCATGACTGAAAACGTCTAATCAGCAAAGAGGTGAAAGCAGAATTTCATTTGCAAACGCGTTACTGTCCCTGTCGGTCCATTAGCGACCACTTTCCAGGGGTGGGTGTGAAAAACAGTAAAATCCTGGCTAAAATGGCAGTGTTGACTGGTGTAACATTTTTAAAGTGGAAAAAGGATGGGGGATATAAGGAAGGTTACTCAGTCCTCTATCCCAACACTAATGACAACAAGAGTTTCTGTTCATAAATGTATTGAACCGTCAGAATGGTTGACAAAAAAAATAGGTAAAGAGATTTAAACAAACATAACTAGGAAATCTTTGACTTCAGGAGAGGGTAAGGCCAAACAAACAAAACTTTATATGCCCTAAGGGAAATTGAATAACCTGACAAATAAAATGACAAATAAGCAACATAAGTCTTCCCTAACTTCCTCGGTTGAATATAGACAGGAGAAAACAAGAATACAATTATTGTTGGAAAGAAAGAAAATCAAAATGGCACCCAACCCCTTACTGTTTCCATATAGCATTTTAACAAGTTTAGGTCAACCAAAGCTTAACAAAAAGGCTTAGCAGGATTGCTTATCACATAGTTCAATAAATCTCATTCAAGTAACTAAACTGTTTAGTTCCCCTTCTGTCGGTCACTCAACGTTGTGCCGACAGATGGGGTTTGATCTTGAGAACCAATCTCTTCCGAGAGGAATGAGATAGGCGAATGTCTGACGTGTGCCGGCCACGCCCTGGACTTCCAGGTATAAAGGGAAGCCGGCGCACTCATTCATTCATCTTTGTTCTTCAGAACCGCAAGGCGTTTTTCTAAATGCTGAGCAATTTCTCTTGTGGAGCTTTTTTAAAAGCTGCTGGACTTACGACGCAAGCAGTGTTCCCTTCTCTCTCTAGATAACTAAAAAAGCGAATTTCTCACAATGTGCGCACGGTCTTCGGGCTGCGACACTCTAGTCGCTGAGTCGGATGGGCACAACACGTGCATTGCGTGTTTGGGACTCGAACACGCTCAAAATGCATTTGTCGACCCGGCGTGTTCTGTGTGAGAGAACACGATGGTGAAGGTCTTCACACCATGGCCATCCTCCAGGTCCTCCAAGGCGCTGAAAGAGCTTGACGATGGGAAGGTCGACCCAGCGCACATGCAGGAGCTGCGCACCGCCACTGACCTCACGCTTTGTGCGACGAAGGTCACTGCGCTGTCCCTGGGTCAAGCGATGTCCACCATGGTGATCCAGGAACGTCATCTGTGGCTCACGCTTGCGCAGACGAGTGACGCCAAGAAAGTTTGCTTTCTTGATGCCCCCATCTCACAAGCCGGGCTGTTTGGTGACACTGTGGAGGATTTCTCCCAGCAATTCTCCATGGTGAAGAAGCAGACAGAGGCGATCAGACACATCCTGCCCCACCGCAACTTGGCTGCCCTTCGGCCGTCGAAGTCCCAAGCGATGTCTGCCGGCCGCCCCTCCTGTGCAGGTGCCCTCCCAGCAGATGGCCCCTAAGAGACGCAGAGCCCTGCAGAGCCGGTCATCTGCCTCTCATCAGCAGCCGCCCCAGAAGAAGTCGGTGAAGACGAGCCCAGGGAGATCGAGGACTTCAGGGCCGGCCCCTCCAGCCATTCCATCGCTGCTGGGCCGGAGCAGGGCGCTCCCTGCCGCGTCCCAAGCCGTGCCTGGCTCCATTCTTTCACGAAAAGAATTTCCTATCTCCCTGGGTTATTTTATTTACTGCCCACAGCAGCCTCCACAAGACGTTGCATCGGACACCTCTCGCCGCCTTCGACACCCTCCACTAGACAGTGTGTCGCGCAGCAAGGGAATGCAGGTCCCTCTCCAGAACCACCCCCCCACGGGACGGTGACCCAGATCAATCCCCTAGTTCCGCTGTCGTGGTCCCTGGAAGCCTGGGTACGGCTGTCAACACCGTCAAGGTGGCTAGAGAGGACGATCCGTCTCGGCTACGCGATCCAGTTCGCCAGAGCCCCGCCCAAGTTTCGGGGCATCCTGTTTACCTCAGTGCGAGGAGAGAGCGCCCCCGTGCTTCCCACTCTTCTGGCGAAATGTGCAATCGAGCCCGTCCCTCTGACCGAGATGTTTTCAGGCTTCTACAGCCAGTAAAAGCAGCGGAGGCTGCTCTAGCTCCCCTCAGGGAGCAGGTCGTGCGGATTCTCAACTATCTCAACGACTGGCTCATTGTAGCTCACTCGCAGGAGTTGCTGTGTTCGCACAGGGACCTTGTGCCCCAGCACTTAGACCGTCTGGGCTTTTGGGTCAACCGGGACAAGAGCAAGCTCTCCCGTGGTCCCACAGAAACTTTTTTTAGAGGCTCCTGGGGCACATGGCATCTTCGGCAGGAGTGATCCCGCTAGGGTTGATGCACATGCGACCGCTTCAGCACTGGCTTCAGAGTCAAGTTCCTTAGAGAGCATGGCACACAGGCGCCAGGCGGATTTCCATCCTCAGGCCTCAGTGTCGCTGCAATCTAGCCCCCTGGTCAGATTTGACCTTCCTTCCAACCGGGGTCCCGCTCGGGCAGGTTTCGAGGCGCGTCGTGATCACGACAGTTCCAACCCCTCATTCAGGACAAGCACGTGCTGGTCCGCTCGGACAGCATCTCTGCCATGGTGTACATCAACCATCAGGGTGGCATTCACTCACGGCAGATGTCGCGACTCGCCGGACGCCACCTCCTCTGGAGCCAGCAGGTTTCCAAGTCCCTGCGGGCCACCTTCATCATGAGCGTCCTGAACCAGACGACCAATGTGCTGTCTCATCAGGGCTCCCTGCGTGGAGAGTGGCGGCTCCATCCCGACGTTGTCCAGCTCATTAGGGAGTGGATCGGCCAGGCACAGGTGGACCTGTTTGCCTCACTGGACACCACCCATTGCCCGCTTGCAGTCAGGGCTCACGGGGTGTAGCCTTGTCGTGGGCACTGGGGCGGGGCGCCCCTCTGGCAGACATCTGTTGGGCTATGCCCAATACCTTCACCAGGTTCTGCAACCTTCGCATGGACCCAGTGTCAGCTCGTGTCTTGCATACTTAAGACCAGCAGCTGGGTGGGCGTACACCTGCTCAGTTCCCCTGCGGGCAAAGCCTAGGAATTCCATCCATCACGAAACATTCTAGCACTCCTGGGTGCAGACTGGGCGGAGCGGTCTGTCCCGAGGCCAGGTGTCGGTAGAGTCTGCCCTAGTCAGGCGGACCCCCTCACCTGAGCTGGTGCTCCATACGTAGTGACTCCCCGGACTGGGTTGTCCCATATGTTGAATCTCACTTTTGTTCCCCAGGCAGTGAACTGTGACCTCCACCAGTGGGCCCTACCCCACTGTTTTGTGTCCCCCCCCCCGGTGGAGCTCTCCCCATTGGTGAGACCATGGAGGCACTCCACACGTTACCCCCTGAGGCGGGGTGTAGTCTCCGTAGCATGCCTACTCCCAGAGTGGGAGTGGCACTTCCCCAGTGTTCCTTACGGTGCCGGCCAGCGATCTCGTTTGTTGAGACAAACAAGGCCACCGCCTGTGATGGCCGATGTTAAGGGTACCCCTTACCTACTCAGCTGAGTCCGTACCTGCCCGCTGGAAGGTTACGATTTCACGGGTGCTTCACCTTGACCCGCCGAGGCCGGTCAGTGTGGCTCCGCTGACAGTCGTGACACGGCCAAGTGTCGTGGCGTTTCGTATAGGGACCCCATCTGTCGGCACAATGTTGAGTGACCGACAGAAGGTGCCCCTCATGCCACAACACTTGGCCGATCCGCTGCAGCGATTGGGAGTAGCCTCTCGTTCCTCAGTACAGAGATGAATGAATGAGCGCGCCGGCTGCCCTTTATAGCCGGAAGTCCGGGGCGTGGCCGGCACATGTCAGACATTCGCCTATCTCATTGGTCTTTTTAAATTCCTCCAGGAAGAGATTGATTCTCAAGATCAAACCCCATCTGTTGGCACAACGTCTCGTTCCCTCCATCGGGGAACAGAGGTTACAGTCGTAACCGAGACGTTCACCCTAAACAACAAAGAGTAGCTCACACAAAGATTTAGCATGTTAGCTTTCATGAGCGTATAGTCCAATAACCACAACTCCACTCTTGGTCTGGGACAGCCAGTGTAGCACTCGACAGAGACAACCTCCCAGAATGAATGATTCCTTGTGTTTAAAAGCAGTGTCCTCCACACAATCAGTGATGAGGATCAGCTGGCAGCAATCAGCCTCCTGAGAGAGGATAGAGAGAGAGCACAAGAGAGAAACAACATCTCCCCACATGCATTTCACTGATGTTTCTCATCCAAAATAAAAGAAATACATAATAAATATACATCCTGGGACGTAGCAATGGTATGATTAAAATAGGTCTTGCTTTTCACACTGGAAGCAGCTAACATTATGGGAGTCAAGGGTTTCAAAGATAATGCCATGGTAACTTCTGGGCAGGTAGGTACATGTTTTGATTTGATTTTGTTGCTTATGTAGTCTGTGGACAATTAATAAATTAGCTCAATTACAGCATTACCCGGCGTCTAAGCGGGAACTATGCTGCATCTAATAATCCTGTTTTAAAGCTGTTGTTTACGCTATTGTAGTAACGTTATTCACTTTGTACTGTAACAGGGTTTTTTACGGGTGAATGAGACATAATTTTATTGGAACTGATCCAGTAGCTTCTGGTTTGTGCGCGTTCATGTGTTTTGGAGGAGGCGTGGCTTTGGACAACGATTTGCATGGAGGGTGGGATCATGATTTCAGTGCAAGCATGCTAAAGTTAGCATCTTACCAAATCACACATTCTGCCTTTAAAGGGATTTTAATGAATTTAAGCGCTGCAGCCATGCAGCAGGCCCGCAGGCCCCATCTGTACAAGGAAGTATTTTCACATTTAACTTCTCCACAGGCATGCTGCCTGCTAGCTCGCTATTAATGGGACATGAGTGTTCATATGTTGTCACCTGTAAACAATAATTTTGGTCTTGCTCACAAGATTGCTGTAGTCTGTTCCCTTTTGGCAAACGGCACGTCAGAGCTAATGTTATTACTGTTTACACTTATACTGTAAACGATAATGTTAATCTTGCACGAAATGGCTGTATTTCGCTCTGCGATATGAAACCAATTATCTTTGGTGAATCAATCATCACTGGTGAAATAATTAATTTCTTAATTCTTTTTTAAATTAAAGGTCCAAGAACACAAAATCACACAGAGGCAGAACGGGAGTGTTACACATCTCTCAAAATCATTAGCTTTTGCTTTTGCTTTAGCACGGAGCTGTCACTTTAGCTCTCCAGAGCTCGATGTTACTTTGATATTAACAACAGGTGATTCTCCAGATGTAATCAGCATCAGAACTTAATAAATTGTGATGTTAACATTCCAGATTAAACACTAGATGACAATTTAAATTCTAAGCAACTGATATAAGAATGGACACAAGCTGTCACCCGCAGCAGCGCAGCTTCCACACACGTGATAAACTAACCGGTTCCTCTCCTTGTGTTTATGGACGTGATGTAATTACGTAAAGAGGAACTCACCCAAATTCAAACTTCCTGCTTATGGCGACCCGACAGCGCAAATTATAAATCATTATTATAAGCTTACCGTTGTCAATAAGGGTAAGATAAGACAATCTTTTTTTTAAATTATCACGGACTGCCGCTTTAAATAACAAAAAAATCAGTTCCTCAAAATTGCATCGCGCCAACAATGTGCCTGAACACACCTCTTTTTTAGACAAGCATGCCTATGGGCGCAAATGCATTTGAGAATGAGAACTGTGTCGTCGGACTGAAACTAGCGAAAACACTTTTGGCGGGTGTACGATAGGGCCCAAAAACTTTATCAGCGCGGGTAGTGCATGTAACATATTGATCATAGCCGTTTAAATAGTTGTCCATAATACAGTGGTGCATCTGGTAAAAAATATTCCAGTTTATCCAGGTTATTTTTTTACATTTCAAATGTGAGTCAGTATTAGCACAGCCATTCAAAAGTTAAATGTTTGAATTGCAGATTTTATGTCGTATGATATTAAATCATACACTAACACTAAACCAGCTTTTCCTGATATAGACACTGTAGTGGAGCTGTTAATATATTGTTGCTTATCCAGTCCTCTTGAGGGCGTAAGTTTCTATAGTTATTGTAGTAGTTTAGCTTCTAGGTGGCAAGAGAAGAATAAGTGCTTCTAGAATGGCAATAAGCACATGTTGGGGTGTTTCTCTCTTCCTCTAAAGCCATCCTATAGTTTGAAATCTCTTTGAGTGGCAATATGAGTAAGTTTCTGAGTTTAATAGTAATTTTAGACATCATATACCTGATTATTAAAGTAATTTAGAATGTGTTTATGGATGCTAATTTTGTGTAAACGTGTTACAGCATAGTAAAGTCTGGGTAAAGATTCGTCCTGTTCATCTACTTAGCATTAACCCCTTCATTCACTTTGATTTCTAGTCATTAAAAATCCCTTTTTGTGTTTGTATCTTTTAGTTTTACACTTTTTTGCATTAAATCCTGGTCAAATACAACAACTGCCTGTTTCTTGGAGGAAGTGATGCAAGAGAGAGTTTAGCTGGCTGTGAATCTCAATATAGGACACAGGGTTACATTGGGTGCAACAGTACAGACACAGATACCTTTTCTTTCCGTAAGTTGTGCAAGGAGGAAGAAAATTATTTTCGTATTTGGTTTTAAATCTAATGCGCTTAGCATCAGCCCTTCCTTGGAGAATTGCCAGGACCTTCTCACTCCAGCATTCCAGGCCGGGCCTGTCAAACCTTGTATAGACACTTGACAGAACACAGAAGATCTAACAGGACTATTACTTGCCTTAGAGGTGGCTGAACTCTGTGCTCTTTATTATAAGATAGGTCTCATATAGGGTCGGGGATCTACAAGCAATCTCTGAAAGCAATCTCATTTTTGTAAACATTTTGAGACATTTTGGCAACAATGGAAAATGTGTAAAGGCTCTTTTGAAAGTCTAAAACAATGGTGGGAAGTCTGGAAAATAAACAGTAAGTTGTTTTGTCAACAACACTATTCAGGAACCATGCAGTCTATTGAGAATGACATAACTTATATAGATGTGGAATTAACTAACTGATATGAGCCTGGTTTGCTGGAAAATTTACAGGAAAAAAAGAGAATTGTGTTTTGTAAATGAAAGGGTGAAGGGAGCTCTGGTGAGGTCCCGTTTTATTTCTGTTACTGATATGGATGCCCCAAGTGCGTACTTCTACAACGAAAACAGCTCGACATAAAACAGATTGCATGTCTTCGTCTTCCTGATGGGAGAGTAATGTTATGGAGATGCGGCATCATGCAGTGACTTTTTGCTCTTCTCTCTATACTGCTGATCATTGTGTTACTGACTGTGCGGAACAGTTAATTCAAGATTTGACTCAGATTCTAAGACTGCACTGGACACTGAACTGTCTTTTCAAGAACTTACTGCTGCAGTTGGTCAGCTTGGTACTGGGCGATCCCCTGGCATCGATGGGTTGCCATCTGAATTTTACAAGCATTTCTGGAATTGTATTGGACAAGATTAATTATGAAGTTCTTTGGGAATGTAGAAAAGATGGTTGTTTACCTGTTTCTTGTAAACATGCTGTTTTATCTTTGTTACAAAAAAATGGTGGTTTATCTCTTTTAAAAAATTGGAGGCCTGTAGCCTTACTGACCGCAGAGTATAAAATCATATCTAAATGTTTGGCTAATAGACTTAAATAATGTCTTAATGTAATTATACATTACTTATTGCATTCCAAAAAGGACAATAATGGACAATTTGTTTCTTATTCAGGATATTTTAGACATTTGTAAAGATTTTAAAATGAACATTGGTTTAATCTCCCTGGACCGAGAAAAGGCTTTTGATCGTGTTAATCATAATTATCTTTTCAATGTTTTGAAAGATTTTGGTTTTGGTAAATGCTTTATAAATTGGGTTAAATTACTGTATACGGGTGCTGCCTGTATTGTTAAGGTGGGAGGTGGGTTAAGTTGCCCAATCCCAGTTTCTAGGGGTATTAGGTAGGGTTGCCCTCTATCGGGACTATTGTATAGCTGCAACAAAAGGCTGGTCACTGGCAAAAGACACCACAGGGTTAGTGAGATATGAATGTTTTAATGGTAAGAGTTCCCAATGACAGGTACAAATCTCCAGGCAAAACTGGTGAGTATATTCCAAATAACAGGTACAAAAGGTCTGGGTTAAAACAGGTGAGTATATTCCAAATAACAGGTACAAAAAGTCTGGGCAAAAACAGGAGAGTATATTCCAAATAACAGGTACAAATAACACGGGAACAGCCGGTGCAGAACTTACATCAGTTCGGACAAAGAACTGAAAACAAAGGGCAACATAAATACACTCACAGACATGAAACAGGTGCAAACAAAATGAGGAACAGGTGAGGACAACAATCATGGTGGCTGGGTGCGGTGCATGCTGGGAAGTGTAGTCTTAATAGTCCGGGGAAAGTGAACGGGTGAAGCGTGGTGTTGGCTCTGATGTAGGGGACATGGCTGGCAGGCGAGCTGAAGCCGTTACAATAGCTTAGCTATTGC
This sequence comes from Oreonectes daqikongensis, assembly GCA_026939265.1. Classification (NCBI taxonomy): domain Eukaryota; kingdom Metazoa; phylum Chordata; class Actinopteri; order Cypriniformes; family Nemacheilidae; genus Oreonectes; species Oreonectes daqikongensis. The sequence goes on along the minus strand of JAOTQM010000446.1, from coordinate 406,398 downwards.
TATCACTGCTATCAATTTAGTGGCTTCTACTCTTTAGCACAAATTGGGCGTACTTCAGCCACCTGCAGGACTAATTCAAAACATTTAGAGGTGGCTAGTGACTTTTTTTGGTCAGGACAACACTGGATACGATCATCTGCTTTGTATCTTCCAGTACATGAGGGGGGCCAGGGACTGGTGGACATAAAATCGAGGATAATGACTTTTCGGTTACAAACAGCCCAAAGACTATTGTACAACAACAATTCTGTTTGGATGGACACAGCAAAAGTTCTCTTAAAAAGGGCTGGTGGAATGGGCTTTGATAAGCACTTGTTTTTAATGCAGTTACATAAGTCCGCAATGGTGGATCTTACCCCTTTCTATAGATCGGTTTTGGAGGCTTGGAAGGTTTTTTCCATATCAAGACCTCTGATTTACCTGTTGGGTTTTGGTTGCTAGAGGAGCCACTGTTTTTTAACTCCTTTTTGCCTTCAAGACTGTTGATTTCTATAAATGTGCGTACGTGGCTGATTATCAGATTTTTCTGGAAAACTCAGCTGTTTTAAATCAATGGACAGAGGGGTGTGATTACATATTTCCCTTAATCACTGTAAGTTTGGCTGTGCAAGGCTGGGAAGAAGATGAAAGTCGTTTGCTCTCTTTCAGTACTCCAGTTTTGGAAGTTTTGAGACTGTGGGGAAAAATCCCTTTATCTGATATGTGTTAAAGTGTTAATGAACAGTTGCTGAATGAAGTTCGTTCAACAAGATGGACAGGGTTTTTTGGACTGGATTCATCTGTTTGTACAGTGCTTATGTCTGGGTGATTTATTTGGTTTACTAAATAATAGTTTTTTATTTTCAATTGTTTATTGTGGTCCCAAGTATTCAGCTCAGAAGAATGTGTGCTGTTTTAATTAACTTTTTAAACTGGGCAAAGTTTCTGTGTGTGTATTACCCATGTTCTTGGGTCTTGTAGCTTCTCGGTTGAGAATTGAGCATGCTTACTACAAGTCAGTGGAATATGGAGGATAAATGATGTACTATGTATGCTGTATGAAGATGATTTGGTCATCAGTTTCTAGAATTGTAATTTGTTTATGTTGTGTTTATGTAATTTATTTGTTTTTTTTATTAAAGGTGAACTTAACTCTCTCTCTCTCTCTCTCTCTCTCTCTCTCTCTCTCTCTCAGTGCATGATGGGAAGTGGTAGTGTGGGAGGGTGATCATGGTGAAAGGGAAATTTGAAAAATTTTCTTATTTTAGTTATTTTCTTGGTTGTTTAAATAAATTATTTTTCTTTTTTGTAACGTTATTCCTTTCGCACATTTACTTTCATTTCAGTTTGGTTAAGATTAGATTAGATTAGATTAGATTAGATTCAACTTTATTGTCAATACACATGTACAAATACAAGGCAACGAAATGCAGTTTAGGTCTAAGCAGAAGTGCAATAGAGCAAGTTCAGGATATACAGTGTTGCAAAAGTGCAGGATAATTCAATATTATAGAAGTAATTACAGATGGATATGTACTATGAACATAATATACAGTAATAGAATAAACAGAAATTTACAAATGGATATGTACTACTGTATGCACATAATATACAGGTGGCTATTACTATAAACAGAGATTTACAGATGGATATATACAATGATAAGTTAGGCTATGGTGAGCAGTAGAACAATGGATATAGAGTAGTGCAATAAATTATGGACAGAAGCTATCCAAGTAACAGTGCAATGGAAAGGTTATTGCATATTTCAGTTAAAGTACAGTAGTGCAAAGATGCATATGTAAACTGGTTGGTACTGTAAATGAACAATCGGCAGTGCAAATGATCAGTCTGGTAGTGCAAATTAACATAAATGTTATGTATAGACAGTCCAGTAGTGCAAATAACAAAGTAAAGTCAGGTGTGAGGGGGGAGAGGAGAGTTTAGCAGTATATGAGGGGCAGTGGGATCAGCGAGGGGCAGAGTTCAATAAAGAGATGGCTCTGGGAAAAAAGCTGTTCTTCAGTCTGCTGGTCCTGGTCCGGAGGCACCTAAAACGCCTGCCGGAGGGCAGGAGAGAAAATATTCTGTGGGCGGGATGAGAGGAGTCCTTAAGAATGCTGCGAGCTCGATGCAGACAGCATTTCCTCTGGACGACCTCCATGGCTGGGAGTGGAGTCCCTGTAATGCGCTGGGTGGTTTTCACCACCCGCTGCAGTGCCTTGCGCTCTGCAACAGAGCAGCTCCCATACCAGACTATGACACAGTTGGTGAGGATGCTCTCTATTGCACAGCGATAGAATTTCACCAAGATAGCCGAGGACAGCTGATTCTTCTTCAGTGTCCTCAGAAAGAAAAGATGCTGGTGAGCCTTCTTGACCAGGCTGGAGGTGTTGGTTGTCTAGGACAGGTCCGCCGAGATGTAGATCCCCAGGAACTTGAATCCCATTGATGTGGATGGTGTTGTGTGTCTCTTGACTCTTTCCTGAAGTCCACAATGACCTCCTTCGTTTTGGTGGTGTTGAGGAGCAAGTTATTGTCTGTACACCATGTGCTGGATCTCCACCAGGCGCTGGATCTCCACCCTATAGGCAGTCTCATCGTTGTTGCTGATGAGCCCAATCACTGTAGTGTCGTCCGCAAACTTGACGATGGAGTTAGATCCGTTCACAGGCCTGCAGGTAAAGGTAAAGAGGGAGTAGAGGAAGGGGCTTAGCACACAGCCCTGTGGTGCACCAGTGTTGAGTGTGATGGTGGTGGAGCAGATGGAGCCTGATCGAACATGCTGGGGTCTGTTGGTCAGGAAGTACATAATCCAGTTGCACATGGAGGTGTTAATGCCCAGGTCTCCAAGTTTGGCTATTAACTTGGTTGACAAACAGCATATGTGCATAAGTGTTCTTATTGTCCAAATGTGTGAGCACAGAGTGCAGTGCCATGGAAACTGCATCCTCTGTGCTCCTATTGCTACGGTAGGCAAACTGGTATGAGTCCAAAGTGGATGGCAGAGAGTCCTTTAGGTGTGCCAGGACCAGCCGCTCAAAGCACTTCATGACAATGGGTGTAAGTGCTACAGGGCGGTAGTCGTTCAGGCACGTTGGGCTGGAGTGTTTTGGCACTGGCACAATGGAAGTACATTTAAAGCATGTTGGCACAGCTGCTTGGGCAAGAGAGCTGTTCAGCACACGTCCTGAGTATGCGTCCAGGGATGTTGTTCTGTCCAGCAGCCTTGTGTGCACTGATCCGGCTCAGTGCGTTGTAAACATCAGTGGAGGCGGGTGGTCAGCTGAGGGTGGTGGCAGTTTCTCTATTGTATCTCTCAAAGCGAGCATAAAAGTCATTAAGCTCATTCAGAAAGAGGACATCAGTGACTGCAGGGGTGGAGTGGGTGGGTTTGTAGTCACTGATGGCCTGGCTGCCCTGCCACATGCGTCGAGGGTCTGAGTTGGAAAAGTGCCCCTCTATCTTTAGCTTGTAGCAGTGCTTGGCCTCTTTGATGTCCCTCTTCAGGTTAGCTCTGGATGTGCTGTAGGCTTGTGCATCACCTGATCTGAATGCAGTATTGCGTGCCTTCAACAGGAGGTGCACCTCCTTGTTCATCCATGGCTTCTGTTTTGGGTATGTGGTGATCTGCTTCTGAGTGGTTTTCCCTTCTGTGATTAGTTTTCTGCCCCGCAGCTGTCTACAGCCGCTCGGACCAGTTCACCCCACGGCACCTTGGCAACAGCTCTTCACCGAGTGACGCAGCTTCTCCCTGACGGGTCGTTCTCTCCTGAGGGAGTTAGTTTGCCTGGTCGAGTTCGCTCCCCGAGTTCAAGTCTCCAGTCTCTGGTTCGCCTCTCCCGCCTTGGGTTATTCTCTCTCCGCTGCAAGTTGTTCGGGTCGAGTTATTACCCGTTGGATTTTATCTGTTGCTGCATGTGCTGTGGACTATATCGCTCACCTCTATTTTAATAAAATCTCATTGTTAACCCCCACATCTGAATCAGAATCAGAATCAGAAAGAGCTTTATTGCAAAGTGTGCTTACACACACAAGGAATTTGTCTTAGTGTCAGAGGCTTCCAGTGCACATACATGTTAAAAAAAAAGTGACAAGGTACAGGTAACAAAAAAGTAAGTAAAAATAAAAATAAATACACATTACACATTTAAAAAATGACAATATACAGTATACTGTATGAACAGATGTGCTATATACAAATAATAATTCGTTATATACAAAAATTACGCAGGGGAATATGGATTTTGTATTGCACATGTTTTATTGCACAGTGGGAGGACATTTAACTGTTCATGAGGTAGATGGCCTGAGGGAAGAAACTGTTCCTATGTCTGGTTGTTTAGGTGCTCAGTGCTCTGTAGCGCCGGCCAGACAGCAGCAGATCAAAGAGGAAGTGTGCTGGGTGTGAGGTGTCCAGAGTGATTTTGCGAGCCCTTTTTCTCACTCTGAATAAGTACAGTTCTTGGAGAGTGGGGAGGGTTGTGCCAATGATTCGTTCAGCAGTCCGGACTATCCGCTGCAGTCTTCGGAGGTCAGTTTTGGCAGCTGAGCCGAACCACACAGTATGGTAGTGCAGAGGATGGATTCAATGACATGAGTAGAACTGTATGAGCAGTTCCTATGGCTGATTGAACTTCCTCAGCTGGCGAAGAAAGTACAGCCTCTGCTCGACCTTTCTGACAATGGAGTCAATGTGAGTGTCTCACCACAGGTCCTGAGAGATGGTGTTGCCCAGGAACCTGAATGACTCTACTGCAGCCACGGTGCTGTTCATGATGGTAAGTAGGGGAAGTGCAGGGTGGTTTCTCCTAAAGTCCACTATAATCTCCACTCTTTTGAGCGTGTTCAGCTCCAAGTTGTTATGACTGCACCAGACAGCCAGCTGCTCAACCTCGCTTCTGTAAGCAGACTCGTCGCTGTCCTGGATGAGACCAATAACTGTAGTGTCGTCTGCGAACTTCAGGAGCTTGACAGAGGGGTCAGTAGAGGTGCAGTCATTGGTGTACAGGGAGAAGAGAAGTGGATAGAGCACACATCCCTGAGGGGCACCAGTGCTGATGGTACGGCTGTTGGATGTGAATTTACCAACTCTAACTAGCTGTTGCCTGTCTGTCAGAAAGCTGGTGATCCACTGACAGACAGAGCTAGGAACGGAGGGCTGGGTTAGTTTGGTCTGGAGGAGTGTTGGGACAATGGTGTTGAAGGCTGAACTGAAGTCCACGAACAGGATCCTCACATAGTTCCCTGGTCTGTCCAGATGTTGTAGGGTATAATGCAGTCCCATGTTGACTGCATCATCTACAGACCTGTTTGCTCTGTAAGCAAACAGCAGGGGGTCCAGTAAGGGTCCAATGATGTCCTTCAAAAAAGCCAACATCAGTCTTTCGAATGACTTCATGGCCACAGATGTTAAGGCAACAGGTCTGTAGTCGTTAAGTCCTGTGATTTTGGATTTCTTTGGGATGGGGATGATGGTGGAGCGTTTGAAGCAGGAGGGGACATCGCACAGCTCCAATGATCTGTTGAAGATCTGTGAAAAAATGTAAGCCAGCTGGTCAGCACAGGTTTTCAGACAGGCTGGTGAAACACCATCTGGGCCTGGTGCTTTACTTCTCTTTAGTTTTCTAAAGACTTAACGCACATCTGAAATGCAGGAGGGGAGGAGAATGGGGTTGCTGGAGGTGTTGATGGCTGTGTAGAGAGGTAGTCATTGTGGGGTGTGAGCCCGGGGGTTTCAAATCTACAATAAAACTCATTGAGGTCTTCAGCAAGTTGAGCCACTCTAATCTCCTTGGTCAGTGTGTTCTTGGCCTGATTGTACAAGATCCTTTCCCCACTGTTGTAGGCATCCTCTTTGGCTTGACGAAGCTGTCTGAGTTTTGGTGTGAACCATGGTTTGTCGTTGTTAATATGTCCTGGTAGGAATGCACATGTCCTCACAGAAACTAATGTATGATGTTACAGTCTCTGTGAGCTCATCCAGATCAGGAAGCCCGGCAGATGTAGCGCATTGTCCGGGATGGCTTCATTTAGCCAGGTTTCCTTGAAACACAGAGCAGCAGAATTGGAAAAGTCCTTATTATTCCGTGAAAGCAGAAGAAGTTCGTCCATTTTGTTGGGTAGAGAGCGGAGATTCGCCAGATGGATGCTTGGCAACGCAGTTCTCAAGCCGCGCTGTCAGAGCTTAACGAGCGCGCCGGCTCGCTTCCCACGTTTGCGCGTCTTAAAGCGCTTGAACAGCGCCGCTGCTCCACCAACTACAATGTCCACCAAGACATCAGAATAGTCAAAAACCGGTAGAATATTGCGTGTTATGTCCTGCCAAATGTTTAGCAGTTCATCCCTAGTGAAACCTATTGTATGAGAAAAATACATAACAGGACAAACTAACAAAAACAGTAAAACAACTGGAGAGCTCCACACAGAGGCAGCCATCTGCGGCGCCATCTTGGATCATCCGTCTGTGGAAGATGTACTGTTGGTGATGGCTGAATGCGTGGGACATGATAACATTATCTCTGCTTCCTGGATGAATAAAGCGATAGTGATTTTTCTCAAGGAGGAACAACTAGTGAACAGACTGATTGAAACCGGGATTTCGGTAAGTGGAGATTTTGTTCAAGTTCAGCCCTTAGTTTCTCCAACAAGAAAAGTAATAATCTCCAGTGTTCCGCCGTTTATTCCTGATGCGAACATTGAACATGCAAGCTTTTTACGCTTTGATAAACTAGCTAGCGGTTTTCATATGGTTCCGCTCGGTTGCCATAACGCGGCTTTGAAACATGATGTCGTTTAGGCGACAAGTATACATGTTTCTAAACTCGCAGACATTAAATGTGTCGTTTCAGTGCACATTTGAAGGGAAGTCGTACATATTATATGTGAGCACAAGTGCATTGCGCTGTTTTTAATGTGGTGTTGTTGGACATGTGAGATTATTTTGTCCGTTTAGAGCTGAGGCGGGATCGAGTAACAGTGCAGATGTAACAGAAGGGATTATGAATGGCGAGAACTCAAAAAAAGATTGAGTTGAGCTTAGTACTGATGGGAACAATGATGTAATTTCTATCGAGACTGCAGGGAATCATGAGGAGTTGTCCATAAAGAATATAAGAAATGAGATGTCTTCTAAGATTAAACTAATGGTTAAAAGCAGTGCTGAAGTAATGGTGTCAGGAACAACCGATGTTTTGGAAGGTCAAGTAAGCAAGGAGGGTATAGTGCTGGAGGAAATAAGTAACACTCAACAACAAAAGTGTTCAAATGGTAAATCCATGTAAGGAAAAGGAAATAAAATTGGATGTGGATAAAATGAGTGAGGCTGATGATGAGGATGGTATTTTGTCTGACTTTTCCGATCTGTCGGATGTTTCCCAAGTAAGTTGTGATCAGGTTTATTCATTGGATGAAATAAATGTTTTTTTGGATGAAATTTTTGGAAAAGCCACTGATGTGAGGAATTATTTTCCAGACTTGAAGAGATTGTAACTGTGCAGGTAAGGGTGAACAGGCAGGTGAGCATGCAATAAGTAGATGTGGATATGAGAGATTTAATGGTCACAAGCAAACAGGAATCCAAAACAGCTGAACACAAGGGGTAACACAAAAACAGTAAAATCCATAAATCAGGTTCTCAGGTAAGTAAAATCCATAAATCAGGTTTTCAGGAAATTCCATAAATCGGGTTCTCAGGTAAGTAAAATCCATATATCAGGTTTTCAGGTAATCCATACAACATGTACCAAAACGGGAGATGATCATCAAACAGAATACAACTACTAGACCCGACAGCAAACAGAATTCAAATACCAACTTAAATACAAGTGCAAACACAGAACAGGTGTGAACACAAACGAGCAACAGGTGAATGTCCAATCAAGATGGCAGAGGTGAGGTGGATGCTGGGTTTAAATTAAAGGTCCAAAAACCATACTGGGGCAGAACAGGAGTGTTACAGAGATTTAATTTTTTTAACTGCACTTCAAGGGTGTTTTTGCATGTTTTTCTGTCTCTTTCTTTTCTCTTTCTTTTTTATTTAATGGATATTTTGAGAGTAGGATCCTTAAATATTAATGGAGGGAGAGACAGGTGCAAGAGAGTAATGGTCTCAGAATATGTCAATCTTAAAGAAATCAATGTTATGTTTTTACAAGAAACACATTCAGATTGTCAAAATGTAGTAGATTGGCATAGATGGTGGGAAGGCCAATGCTTTTTAAGTCATGGAACAAATATGAGTTATGGGGTGGCAATTCTATTTTCTAAAAAAATAGATTTAACAATTTTGTCTAGTCTTGAATTAGAAAAGGTGATAATTTTAATGATTATGGTAGAAATAAAAGAGTTTAAATTTATTTTTATTAATGTAATGCTCCGAATATAGGTACACAAAGACTTGAAAAAATTCAATAGTGAAATAAGAAAATATGATTATGGGAATGTGTGTATAATTATGGGAGGAGATTGGAACTGCACTACAAATTTTATATTATATAGGAATGGGGAAGAATCTCATTTACAATCTAGTAGTATGCTTCTTAAGATTATTCAAGAACTAGAGTGTCATGGTTCTGCCCTTCTCGTCTAGTAAATTCCTAGAGCCTTGTGGGCAGGGCCATGACAGTACCATGTCCCCGTGTTAGTTATTCGTGAGAGCGCGTGGCCTGGGCGGGGACAAAGCCCTTTAGTACCAGTGTCGCGTCATCTTCATTCACTCCAATGGAACCGTTTTTTCACAGCAATGGCGGTTCATGGAGCCTCTCAATAGTTCCCGGAAGTTACTAGTAACGCATGGAGCTGCAGCAAAGCAGACCGATTGTGACGAACTTTTAATCATTTTAAAGACGTTAGTCATTTAAAAAATAAATAAATAAAAGAAATAAAGCATTTAAAGAGAAAACATAACTTCCGGGAACTATTTGAAGGCTCCATGAATCACGTGACACGCGAAAAATTTGAACTTCCGTTGGCGCAACTCACTAGGCTCGTTTGAGATGCGCCTTGCCTCGCCCGAAACGAAGATGAGAGTAGGCGGCTGCAGCAAGAGAAGGAGTGAAAGCAGCGCAAGCAAGACGGACACTTCCCAAATCGCGCTGTCAAGTCGGCTGGAAACGTCAGCAATGGAAGAGATCGCGTTCACGGTTTTTATCGCATTTTCCTTGGTCCAACTGAGTTTAAACACATATTTTCTTTACAAACGACTGTTTAAACATATTAGAACCTTCTATTTAAAGATTCCAGTTTATCCCAAAAATTTAAGAAATTCCCAAGGAGTTCCTACAGAAATTCCTAAGGGTTAGATAGATTTATTATTGTTAATATTCTGTAACTCATTAACAGAAAACACAGATGTATTTTCTCTGCTTAGAAATATTAAGTGCAATTGTGGTTAAATAGGCTAAGTAAAATGTGGTTGATTTTAACATGTAGTAGGCTAAGTAAAATGTGGTTGATTTTAACATGTAGGCTACTTTAAATGAAATATGTAGCCTATAGGAGGTCAAGGAGGTTTTTTATTAATAACTTACTTTTGTTAGCTAAGAATTTTATTCTCAAATGTAGATTTACCGTTTATAGTAGGCTATTTAAGATTTTTTAAGACAATATTCAAAAACTCTGTCAAAAACAAATAAGCCTAATAAAATCTGGAATTTTGTTAGACTTATTCAATAAATATAAATTATATCTTTATAAATTATATATAAATTATCGCAGGATAAGCGAGTAGTCTGTAGTCACGGCAAGAGCGCACGCGTAAGTGTTCGGTGTATATTATATGTTTCTGTTGTATGACGCCTAGGTGATATATTTGCTAAGTAGTGAGAATTATTTCGTTCTCTGATCTATTTTCCTTATAAGTCTATGGTGCTTTGGAGTGTTGTTTGCAGCTAGTTGATTTTAGATTACAGGAAAGCTTTTCACCTTTGGATAAATTAGCACTTAAGTCCGGAAGAGTCCAGCATTAGTTTCGACTTGAGCCATTGCGTGTTCATTTAGGCTTTGTCTTGCTAATTTGAAACGCACGGGCAGCGACTGTAGGAGTAGCTATTTAAACTGCGCGCTCACAACTCATTGCCAGGATAAGCGAGTAGTCTGTAGTCACGGCAAGAGCGCACGCGTAAGTGTTCGGTGTATATTATATGTTTCTGTTGTATGACGCCTAGGTGATATATTTGCTAAGTAGTGAGAATTATTTCGTTCTCTGATCTATTTTCCTTATAAGTCTATGGTGCTTTGGAGTGTTGTTTGCAGCTAGTTGATTTTAGATTACAGGAAAGTTTTTCACCTTTGGATAAATTAGCACTTAAGTCCGGAAGAGTCCAGCATTAGTTTCGACTTGAGCCATTGCGTGTTCATTTAGGCTTTGTCTTGCTAATTTGAAATGGGAAACGCTGTTCCCACTCACGACGTGATTAGCACGTGATTAGCAACCTATTTAATACAGATAGAGGCGCGGAAGCGGAAGCGTTCAGCCCTCCTTGCGTGAAGACCGACGAGGTAAAGACCATTCGACTCGTCCTGCGCGACTCAACCGAGCAACGAAACCGACAACGCACAGTAGTATCTTATCTAAAAATCCTTTTTTACTGTTTTTCTCTCAATTTCTTTTCGCCTTTTCTATACTTACTCGCACAGCATGTGTTTCCAATTCATTCCTGTGGTCTCTCGCCCACGACACTCTCTCACCAGAGGAAGGCGGAGCAATCCCGCCAACCTTCGCACTATCTGTACCTCTTCTACTCTTCCATTCTCTCTTTCCATTGGTCTCTGGAATTGTCAATCTGCTGTTAATAAATCCGCCTTCATCCCTGCCTTTGCATCCCACTCTGCTCTTAGTATTGTAGGATTAACTGAAACCTGGATTACTTCTGAGAACACAGCAACCCCTGCAGCTCTCTCTAGTAATTTCTCTTTCTCTCACACTCCCCGCCAGCATGGGAGAGGTGGTGGCACCGGTCTTCTCATCTCCAAAGACTGGAAGTCCTCCACCTACCCCTCCGTAGTCAACACCAATTCTTTTGAATTCCATGCCGTAACTATTACTTCTCCATTAAAACTCCACATTGTAGTTATTTATCGCCCTCCAGGTCAACTGGGCGAATTTCTAGAAGAACTAGACATGCTGCTCTCGTCTTTCCCTGAGGACGACTCGCCGCTTCTTGTCTTTGGGGATTTCAACATCCACCTAGAGAAGCCTTATGCCTCAAACTTCCACTCACTGCTTACCTCCTTCAATCTCCAACTAGTCCCCACCACAGGTACCCATAAGTCAGGTAACCAACTAGATCTTATCTACACACGCAGCTGTGATACAGAGAACACCTTGATTACACCTCTGCACGGCTCTGATCACTTTTTCATCACTTTTAATTTAATACTGCATTCCCTCAACTCACCAACTCCTCTGCCAGTCTCATTTAGGCGGAATCTGCGCTCCCTTTCTCCTGCCCATCTTTCATCTGTCATAGAAACCTCCCTTCCATCCTTCACACACTTTGCATCACTAGATGTTAATTCTGCCACAGACACACTTCTCACAACACTAACCTCGTGTCTAGACACTATCTGTCCTCTTTCCTCCAGGCCAGCACGTGCTACTCCTTCCAGTCCCTGGTTGTCCGATACCCTCCGGGAACACCGGGCTAAACTCAGAGCGACTGAAAGGAAATGGCGCAAAACAAAAGACATCGCTGACCTCTGTAAGTATCAAGCTTCACTCTCTATCTTCTCTGCAGACATTCACACTGCTAAATCTGCATTCTTCCATGAAAAAATTAGCAGTGCCTCAGACTCCCACAAGCTTTTCAAAACATTTAAAACTCTCCTCTGTCCCCCTCCACCACCTCCGTCTAACTCCCTAGCTAATGACTTTGCCAGCTACTTCACAGACAAAACTAGGTCTATCAGCAGACAATTTTCAGCTCCACCCATCCATGATCTCACATCGCACATACACACAGCAGACCATCTTCTCTCCTCTTTCTCTCCTCTTAAAGAGGATGATGTTTCTAAACTTCTGCTCTCTACTCACCCAACCACCTGCCCGTTAGACCCCATCCCCTCACATCTACTACAAGCCATCTCACCCACACTCCTACCATCGCTCACTCATATCATTAACACATCTCTTAATACAGGAATTTTCCCCACTGCATTCAAGCAGGCCCGGGTAACCCCGCTGCTTAAGAAACCCACACATGACACTTCCCTACTGGAGAATTATAGACCCATTTCTCTCCTTCCGTTCATAGCAAAAGCACTTGAACGGGTTGTTTTCAATCAGGTGTCTACCTTCCTCACCCAAAACAACAGGCTGGACACCAACCAGTCAGGCTTTAAGAGCGGTCACTCAACCGAAACTGCCCTACTAACAGTTACAGAAGCCCTAAGGAGGGCAAGAGCTGAGTCCAAATCATCTGTTCTCATTCTCTTAGACCTTTCTGCAGCCTTCGACACGGTTAACCATCACATTCTTCTGTCTACCCTCTCGTCACTGGGCATCACTGGAACTTCACTCTCCTGGTTTAAATCCTACCTCACAGATAGGTCCTTCAAGGTAGCTTGGGGAGGTGAAGTGTCCAAATCACACCAACTAGTCACCGGGGTCCCACAAGGATCGGTTCTTGGACCTCTGCTCTTCTCCATATACACCACATCACTGGGTTCCATCATACAAGCACATGGATTCTCCTACCATTGTTATGCTGATGACACTCAACTTCACCTCTCATTTCATCCAGACGATTCCACGCTAGCCACACGAGTCTCCGACTGCCTGGCTGACATCTCTTCTTGGATGAAAGATCATCACCTACAACTCAACCTGGCCAAGACTGAGCTTCTCGTCCTTCCTGCCACCCCGTCAGAACAGCCCCAGCTTACCATCCAACTTGGTCCATCTAAGATAACCCCATCGACTTCAGTCAGGAATCTTGGGGTAATCATGGATGATCAGCTGACTTTTAAGGATCACGTTACTAAAACAACTCGGTCATGCAGGTTTGCATTGTACAACATTAGAAAGATCAGACCGTTCTTAACAGAACATGCAACACAGCTTCTCGTCCAGGCACTTGTCATTTCTAGACTGGATTATTGTAATGCTCTTCTGGCCGGTCTCCCAGCCTGTGCCTTCAAACCTCTGCAAATGATCCAGAATGCTGCTGCACGCCTGGTCTTCAATGAGCCCAAGAGAGCTCATGTCACACCTCTGCTCATCTCTCTGCACTGGCTCCCCATAGCGGCACGCATTAAGTTCAAGGCACTGGTGCTTGCCTACAGAACAGCCACTAACACAGCACCCATCTACCTCAACTCTCTCTTACAGACCTACATCCCCTCCAGAAGTCTGCGGTCTGAAAACGAGCGGCGCCTCATTGTTCCTTCACAGAGAGGCATGAGATCCATCTCAAAGACATTTTCTTTCTCCGTTCCCGGCTGGTGGAATGATCTTCCTAAAAATATTTTCTACCTCTATTTTTCCTTTTCTAATGTTCTCTATATACTTGCTTATACCATCTTGAAGTTGTATTTGAAACCTTGTATTACTAGCACCTCTCGTGAATATTGCTTACTTAGACGAATCGCTTGCTGTTTTCCTCAATTGTAAGTCGCTTTGGATAAAAGCGTCTGCCAAATGAATAAATGTAAATGTAAATGTAAATTAGCCCCTGTGTCGTCTTCTGTATTTATTAATATGGATGGATTGAAAATTGTGACTGTCTTTTATAAAAAGTCCCTTATAAAATGTATGTTATTAAATGTAAACTGTATAGGCCTACCATCTTGATTAGTAATGTTTTTGTTATACTTTAATAAGAAAATAAACAGTGCTTTTCATCACAGATGAAATTGATGCAATTGAAATACCACTGCTTTTACATGAAGAATGTTACGAGGACAATATTTCACATATAAATAAAAACAAACTATTATAGTAAATTTAATTATTCATGGAAAATTTATGAAGATATCAGCTAACTTTCTTGCCCAATGAGCATTTAAACTGTGTCGTCACGTTTCCCATCGTGCTTTTCATCAACGCAGCTGCTGAGAAGCAACTGCGCTCGCCTGCGGATTTTGGCCAGGCCGTCGCGCCGTCGCGAGAGTTTTTTGACACACGTCAGCATGACATCAGAGCAAGGCGGACCGCAGTCGGACACAATTCTAACCAGCATGCATCTTGCGCTGATCACCGGTGATCGATTCTGTGCAGAATTTGGCCATCTCGAACGAGCCTATTCTCTCTATGGCTCTGGGAGGGGATCGCCTACGTCACGCGCTCTCGGTCTTGCGTCATGACCACGCCCCCGGATACTTCCGCAATCCTGTCCTCCTTGTTAATGTCTTGTATTCTTGATCTAGTGGACAGGATTGCGTAAGTATCTCGTCTTTGTGTTTATGTTCTTTGTGGTTACACTCGGCTCGTGCTGGTTCGCCGTTGCCGTGTGTTTCCGTGTCGCGCGTCTAAGCCCTGCCCCCTCGTTCTCCCGCAAAAGTTTCTGACGATTCACACCTGTCCCAGTGTCATTATTCCTTGTTGGTGTCCCTATAAAAGGCCCTTGTGTTCATTGTCTTGTGCTCGTTCGTTTTGAAATACTCTGTATCTATAGTGTTCCATTTTTTATATCTCGGGGTTTTTTGTTCCCTGTTTGCCCCCTCGTGGGAAGTTTTGATTTACAGTTTGTCTTATGTTTTCCGTTCTAGTAGTTAAGTTCCGTTTCTGCCATCGTGGATTTTTGTTTCCTGTTCTGTCTGTTTTATTATTATGTTTTTGGCAAGACTAGATAAAATGTATATAAATAAATCAGATAATAATAGAATAATGAATGCTCATCTCCTTGTGGTTTTTCTGATCATCATGTAGTAACTATCGATTTTAATATTACAAGGTTACCACATCCAAAGTTTTATTGGCACTTTAATGTTAAGTATTTATTTCACAAAAATAAGTATTTTTGTAAAAAATTTCTATGTTTTTGGGAAATATGGAAAATAAAAATTTTGACATTTTAATTCAGTGGTGAGAAGTAGGAAAAGTCCAAATTGTTATTTTTTTCAACAATTTTCTTATAATAGTTGTTAAGTTTTAAATTAACATTGAAACTCTTTTCTATGTTTGGATCACACCTTATTCTCAAACCAAATAATAATCATATGTTGGATGTTGTGAGGATGCCTTCTGCAGATCTGGGAGCAAAAGAAACCAACAGAGTCAAGAGTAAATCTGGTTCTTAGCTCATTTTATTGTTCAGAAGCATGGCTTTTTATATGGCACAAGAAAACATCTGGAAGTTATCATATGTCCAGGGTCCTATAGTATGACCAAATAAGGTATGTGCCAACAAGGCATTCCTAGGGCCATCTTCATACAACAACACATAAAAAATGACCGCTCACCCTAAGACCCTTACTTAGGAGGGCCTGCTTGCTCCCAAGGCTATACATTGTATGCGGGGAATCCAAAATCTAACAATAGTATATTGATAGTAAAAAAGAAATATCGAAAGGCTGGAGAAAGATATTAACAAAATTGAAAATCTGATAGGCTTGATTGACTCTGAAGTAAAAAATGGAATTAAAAACATTTCTTGAAGAAGAGTTGCTTTAATTCAAGCAAGAGTATCTTCAATAAAGGATATGGACGCCAGAACAATTTACTTTTACAATTTGGAAGCGATAAAACAAAAGAATATGCTTCTGAGACACAGTGGCACATTAACCTCAGATCCAATGGAAATGAGAAGACTTTTATACAATAAACATTTGGGATTTACTGACTGTAATCAAATGAGTTGTTTGGTTTCTCTCCACCACCTGCCCCTCATCTAGCCTTGTTAGCTTTTCTATTTCTTTCTCGTCTCATCCACCCTGTGGGTTGCGGGTCGAGTGGACTCCCCGCCGGACTGATTATCCCAATCCGGGGTTGGTTTCTCCCCTTGTGGGTTGCGGGTTGAGCGGACTCCCCACTGGACTGATTCTCCTGTTCCGGGTTTTGTTTCTCCCCTAGTGGGTCACGGGTCGAGTGGACTCCCCGCTTATCAGTTCTCCTGGTTGGGTTGGATTTCTCCCGTTTAGGGTCTCGGGTCGAGTGGTTTCCCCGCTACGTGTTTTCTCCCCGGAAGTGGAATACCCGGTGGTCGTTGTGAATATTATTGTGGTGTGGTGTGTGTGTCTTCAATAAATTTCGCAACTAGGTCTCAGTCTGTCTGTGCTCCCCATGACAGCAAGTTAATCTTAATGTTAACTTAAAATTTAAATACACATTTCTGTTGAATAAACCGAACAAAAACAACAAATGTTACAACAACAGTTTGAAAGTGTATGGTATTTATCCGACTATCTTAAAAGCCACCACTAGAAAACCGTGTCTAGTGGCAAACATCTGTTTATTTGCATATGGAAAAGTAGTTGGTACAATTAAAACGAATTCTAAAACATTACTGCATATCTGTTGCTATCATGTAGATGGTAAGTATACATAAGTATTCTCAGGCTAAGGTATTAGGCAAGAAAGTCAGTTAGCTGTAGCAGCAACTTTAGCTACAAACTTGCATGCACCGTTAAATAACTTTATAAGTCTATTTATCAGCTTCTGGCGCATAAAATAATGTTACTAAAAATATATATGCACAGGGTGCTTACTAGAAATATATCCTCAATATGGTCTGATAGTCACATCTCTTGGTAAACAATTGTTGTTATAGTCCACGCTGCATGGCCACACAAACAAACACAAGTACAGTGAGACCCCTCCTCCTCCTCGAACTTGAGTGAATGAGTCACAGAGCGCAAATTAAATTATATTCAAGTATATAAAATAATAAATGACCACCTGTATTAACATCTACATTAATTTATAAGATAAATGAATGCTCTGTACTAGTTTAATGTGCTTTATTACCTTAATTATTTATGTTTTTTATGCATTTGTTTTCTTCGACAAATTCATGACATTAATGTGCAGCTAACAAATAGTCATATACAATCAGAGAATTAAGTCAATTTAAAGTTAAACACGTAATCACAGCCATACAATCTATGAAACATGACAACTCATTTCTGGAGCTGGCCCGGGCTCTACAGCCAGTTCTACGCCAGTTACATTGAGCAAGAAGCTAGCCAGTGCTATACGTCCTAACAAAACATGAAGGTGCGGCAGCTGGATGCTGTCCGCAGCCGGTCTGGAGCAACACGCTGATGCTGATTCTGAGCCGATGGCCCCGGAAGGCTGCAGGGGCTCGGGCTCGGGCCGATTACTACATGCTATCTGGGTTCAGTTATGCTTAAAATAGGAGGGTGTTTAAGCTGCCCAATACCTGTTAAGAGGGGAATTAGGCAAGGTTGTCCTCTCTCTGGAAAGTTGTACAGTTTAGTTATTGAACCCCTATTAAGTAAGCCAAGAAATCATTTGAAAGGATTTCCTATACCAGGAGATATGAATAGGTCAAATATATCTGTTACAGCATATGCTGATGATGTAACTGTATTTATCACAGGGCAGGGTAGATATTCAAACACTGCATAGTTGTTTAGCTTTACATAAAGAAGCTTCTTCAGCTAGAGTAAATTGAGCGAAGAGTGAAGGAAAACAATTTTGAGGGTATGTTGGAAAAGGTGTTAGCCAAGTTGTCTAAATGGAATTGGCTATTACCTGAACTATCCTACATGGGTAGAGTCTTGGTTATAAACAATCTGTCCACCTCCAAGTTATGGCACAAGTTAAATGTATTTTAACCACCAAGCGATTTGATAAAAGTAAAACAGAGAAAATGTGTGGATTTTTTTGGTCAGGCCAACATTGGGTTCCTGGACTAGTGTTATATCTGCCACTACAAGAAGGAGAACAAGGTCTGGTAGACCTAAGAAGCAGGATCAACACTTTCAGACTGCAAACAGCAAAGAGATTACTATATGAAGAGGATTTGTGGTGCCATATTAAGGAAAACAGCATGCCTAATGCCTTTGATACAACCTGCAAAAATAATTATGTTGTCCAATGTTCCACCATTCATAAAATATGAACTGATTGAAAAATAACTGGCTTGACATGGAAAAGTTGTTTCACAAATTAAGAAAATTGCTTTAGGGTGCAAATCGGCACAACTTAAGCATGTTGTTTCTTTCAACTGGTTTACGTGATACTGAATAACGAAGGTGAAGAGTTAAATCTTGCATTGAGGTTTAAAATGGACATGGTGGTATCTCATAGAGAAACCGAGCAATACAGATGCAATTGAAGCTATTGTCCAACTAACATGGGCTTACTGTTACCTGTTACGACAGTTTCAGTTTCCTTTATGTTTACCTCTGGTTGTTAGCTAATGTTAGCAGCAGGGGCGGACTTACCCATTAGGCAAAGGAAGGCAGTCGCCTTGGGCCCCGAGCTTCCAAGGGCCCCTAAAAGGCAGGGCTGGACTTAACCATCAAGCCATGTCAGCAGCCACTTAGAGATCCAAACAATCATCAAAATGGTCAGGATATTCTGTCA
This sequence comes from Oreonectes daqikongensis, assembly GCA_026939265.1. Taxonomy (NCBI): domain Eukaryota; kingdom Metazoa; phylum Chordata; class Actinopteri; order Cypriniformes; family Nemacheilidae; genus Oreonectes; species Oreonectes daqikongensis. The sequence continues at coordinate 387,926 of JAOTQM010000446.1, read as the reverse complement.
ATATTTTCACGTTATTATTACAGCTGTACGAATGCCCCCCCCCCCATAGATTAGAGTGGACCATTCCATTAGCACCGCATATGCGTGACACGAGTTCAACACTACAGTTATGCACGCAGAGATAGTAGAGCTGTCTAAAGTGCAAGTTTGTGGTACATTAGCAGCAGAATGAAGTTAAAGTTGCAAGGAAATAAAATAATAATGAATCACAGCTACACCAGCGGAGAAAAAAAAGATGATGCCACAAAAGAATGTTGCCAAAGTCTCTACTTTTCCCCACAAAAAAAACACAGCTGCTCCTACAGCAGCAGCGCATCTCTCCTGCCAGACACAGCCTTCTCCCGGCCACGGCAATGATAATGTGCCGGTGAGTATGCAAAGAGTCTGAATCTGCCAAACAAAGAGATCGTCTCTTACCAAGCGCTGTGCACTTGGTAAGAGAGGGTCTGTTCAATGTGAAAAAGGTTGTTTTACATACGTTAGTTTGCTTCGCTGTGCAGACAGATCGGCACATGACGACATTAACACGTCAAAGAACAGTGCGAACGATTCGTTCCAAACTGCATAAAATGTCGTAAACCACAAAAAACACGGGGAGCTGGCACAGTTTGCACAAAATAATCCCCGATGTAAATTTGCATGTGAAAGTTTTTCATTTTAGGAATTCATTATTTCATTTTTGTTTAAAGGAGGAAAAAACAAGGGTTGCAAAAGTAAAATTGCGCATAGTTTTGAGGCCCCCTAGATGGATATGCCTTGGGCCCCCAAATCACTAAATCCGCCCCTGGTTAGCAGTTAACTAAATATACACTAAACACTTAGCTTTACTTCAGAAGTTAACCTGTTCTCCCCATTTATGATTAGGTGGACCAAACCATAAACCATACCAACAAAAGACAATCTTTTCTTTAATCTTAACTGATATGAAGTGAGCGCTGCAAACACAAGCATTTTGGATGATTGTTTCTGTCCAGTCCATTCGTTTAATTGCGTTTAACCACAGCTGTGGGACATTATACCACTGATAAAGTGAATAATTGCACGTTAAGTGTTTTCTTCCCCATAGAAGTCCATTACAAGGAAACAGCTTAACGTGGCTTAACATAACGTAATTAACAGCGACCAGGGAAAATCAAATTATTAATACATCTTTTTATCGCTGATATCAAACATGAACATGATAACAGAAAAGTTCAGTGTTCTTAGTTTGTCACTGCTTTAAACCATTTTCAGTCATTTTCTTATAATGTTATCTATGGGGAGATGCTTAACATGAAACATAGCTTGTTGCATTAATATTAAAGGCTCATCAGATCATCTGTACATAGGGTGCATTTTTTTTATTATTTAGTCTTTTGATATCATTAAATTCATCCATTAAACCACGTTAAGAATTTTTCTTATAGGAATATGTTTAACGTAAAACTTTGCGTGTTGCGTTCCTTCACTGGGCTTAAAAGTTTGCCTGTTCATAGGATGCCTTATCAAATAAGTTGTGTAGAAAATGTCTTCTTTAATATCCCTTTTTGATGCATTAAGCCAAGCGGTTTCCTTATAATAGACTTCTATGGGGAAGAAAATAACGCTTAACATTAAACTATTCACTTTATCTGTAAAATAAGGACTCAATCTTTTGACAGTAGCTAGTGTTTATTACAATGAAGGTTTGACAGAAATTTGTTTTTCACTGATCACTGTTTAGGTACGTTAAGCATTTTAGAATGTCCCACAGCTGTCGTCGTTTGTTTTGTCTGGCAGTGGCAGCAGATATGCGAGCCTGTTCTCCGTCGATTCTGCCACCCAACAACACAACAAGACGACATTTGAGCTCCTAGTGCCCAAATTGGTGCTGGTTTGCATTAGCCACCTCCGGTTTTTATTTTGTTTTGCTTCCAGCTAGCGCTGTGACATCAGCGAGAAAGGGGCCTGTACTCTTGAAAATTAAGTATTTTTTGGCAACAATAAAAGTGATGAAAGGAATTCAAGTTGGGGATTTCTTTCCAGATCGTGGTTCGTTTACAGAGTCCGCAAGAGTAGCAATGAAAGAAGGCTGGGGGCTTAACAGAACGTCTTGGTTACGGCTGTAACCTTTAACCTGGAAGGAGCGAGACATTTTTTTGAGAGACAGACTGGGGTTTGAACTTAAAAACAGCAATGAACATGGCGAATGGCATGTGCATGCCAGTCTCCGCCCGTGCTTACTGGTATTAAAGGAAGATGCATCGCCCATTTACTTACATTTTTGGGCTGAGGAGCCTGAGAGACTTCTCCCGGCTCGCTGCAGCAGGCAGCAAAGCTTTATGGCATGGAGACACAACGTCTCGTTTCCTCCATCAGTGAACAAAGGTTAGCAATAACCGAGATGTTTCCTTTCTCTCGGTCTCTCAACGTTGTGTTGAGAGACAGACTGGGGTCCTATACGCATGGGTGGAAAGAGTACTGAAAAATTTTACTTAAAGGCACAATTTGCAGAAATCTGCCGCTAGAGGGTGCACAATCAAAACAACAACAATGTCGTAGCTTGATGACGCTGTGAAGGAGCATGGAATTATGGGATCTGTTTTCTTCAACTCCACCGCTGATGGCCATTAATCTGATGGGAACGCATAATTGTAGATATAAACGTAGATATGACGCCATTGACAGGCGACTGCACGGCCCTGTGTCACTGTTTAAAACACAGATTTTCTCACGATTTACAAGTAGTTGAAAACATTTGAGATATTGTAAGTACTCAGCTGAACAAAATATATAACATTGGCCTAGTGGTTTTTAAATATTTTACTGCAAAGATGTTACAAACTGCAGCTTTAAGTAAAAGTATTGTTACTTAAGAAATAATTGACTCAAGTGCAAGTAAAAGTACTGAAAAATTATATGACTCAAGCAAGAGTAGATAGGTTGTTTGCTTAAAAACTACTCAAAGTACAGCGTTACAAAGTACTTGACTATTGTTTTCCTATTTTTAGCATTATGGTGAGGTAAACATGCTCATGTAATAATTAATTCACTGTGGACAGGCACACTTATATATAAAGACAACAAGTGGGACTTATAAACCCAAAAAACTTGTGACGTTGATGCTGAACTGAACTAATTTATTGCGACAAATTTACAAATAAAAATTGCTGAAACAGTCGTGACTAGCTAGTTAGTTCTTCTAACTAGGCATCATACTATGGTGATGAACTCTTTGGCGCTGACAATCACACCAGTGTGGTTAGAACATTAACGCTTAGGCTGGCACTGAGCAAGAGACAAACATACTCAATCCTGTCACATATCACAACTATGGAGTGCTTTCAATCACATAATGTTTATTTTATGCTTCATACATTTTAAATTCATGTGCGCAAAAGCAAAAAATACAATTATAGTTTGTAAATGTCTATGGAAACAGCAATAACAATCCATTCAATTTGACGGATATGTTTTATTTACATCAGCTATATGGAACCCGTCCTACTTGGATCGGTCCGGCATAGGACTCGGGCACTCTAACAAGGAGGCTAAAGACCTTCCCTAGCTGGCCTCCGTTACATACACAGTAGTGTAATCAACTGTGAAGCTCTCAATATTCTTTTCCCAGCTCACCAACCACTTACATTTGTGTATTTTGATGAATTCACGTGCTATAAATCCAACAGATCATATTCTCTGAACCGCGGCACAAACAAACATGGCGTATAACTTATAACTGTTAGCTCAACTAACGCGATCATTTAAACAACAAAACACATTCATATACACATATTTGACAATCGGGATATCAGACAGTGGCGGAGCCAGGGATTTTTCATAGGGGTGGCCGAGTAGGGGAAAATTTCATCATGCACGCATTTCAAGGTTGGATGAGTGCCAAACATGACACTCATCCAACTTTAAAACACTTTTTAAAAGTACACAATAGGTGCCCAAATCATAATGATGTATGTGTGATTGCTACAACATTTCAACATTAACATGTTTTAAAAACAGCCCAAATGTATTATTTTTGTTTTTGTTATATATAAAATCGACCATGAGCTTAGCATTTATTCTGGAATGTTTGCATCAAATATTTCTAGATAAAAAGATAACTGGTAACACTTTATAATAAGGTGCTATTAGCTAACATTAGATATCAATGAACAATTTAGTTCATTTATTATTCCTTGTTAATGTTAGTATATGTCAATTCAGTTATTTATGTTAGTTCATGGTGCATTAACTAATGTTAACAGTGACAGCGTTTGATTTTAATAATGCATTAGTAAATGCTGAAATTAACATGAACTAACATTAATAAATGCTGTATTATAATTGTTCATTGTTAGCTCATTTTAGCTAATGCATTAACTAATTGTTAATAAATAGCACCTTACTGTAGTGTTACCAGATAACTCAATAAATGTATCTTAAAACTCACAGATAGCATGACTAGTTCTAACTCTTGTAAATTTGCACTGAATTGACATTTTACAAGAACTGAAAGGACTCAAAGTGACTTTGATTTTTTCTGATTTTAATTACTCATCCGAAAAGATGTGTTTCTGTGCTCACTGCTCAATCGCTTGTAGTTGATCCAGGCACCAAGGTAATGTCAGGCTTCAATCCTGTCACTCTCCCCATTATTTATGAATGCTGGAAACCCGCGCTATGGAAAATCTCACAATGTGAGATCAGTGATTCATTTCCGGTTAGGGTCGCGAGACGAGAGTTTCACAGTCTGAATATTATCATATAGACAGGATTGCAGTTCTCCAACCAATATCTGATAAATTATTTTTGTCTTTTAAAAATGCTAACGAGAGTGTGGTGGTCATGATTTTATCCATGGTGGCCGCGGCCACCCCTGGCCACCCCCTAGTTCCGCCACTGATATCAGATATTTCATGACAGTTAACAGTTGTGAATATTTTGAATAAAAAAGAAAAATTACATAAAAGCAATACATCAGTCATACAGCTGCGGTGTGTCACAAGATAAGCAGTCCTGCGTCGCCATGGAAATATTAAAGTGATACGTTCTAATGGTCACCTTGAAAAAACTGTTTAAAAAAATGTTTAACTTACATGTGCAAGGGTTAAGCAGCGAGTTATGGCGTTGTCACCCCTGACTGACTGACAGCTAAACCAAGCGCTCTTTGTTGTTAATGTTGAAGTTATTTCACCTTCGTATAAAGTTTGCTTCGTACATTTAATTTAACTGCACTGTTAAAGAGGGCAATCTTTACCAAAACTGTGAGTCGCTCTGTCAATGCAATTGACTTATTCATATTTATTCTCCTGTGCAACAAGAAGACATGACTGGACAACAACATGTTTCTAGTCACCTGTGTGTTTAGAAAATGTAAGCATCAATGGGAATATACTTGAGAGATATTTTACTCATAAGAATTTCTAGGGGTACCAATAATTGTGGCCAAAGTGTATTAGAGAAAACATTTTTTTCACATGATATTCCCCCCCACTTCCAATTGTTTTACTATAATGAAACGTTGGAATTTTGTAGATTTTTTAAATAAAATTTCAAAATGAGAAACAATGCAGATTTATTTTTACAGCCTTCTTTGCTCATATTTACCAAGGGTGCCAATACTTTTGACCACAACTGTATGCTCATCAGTTCTCTCAAGGCATTCTCCATGTGGCTATTTATCTGCACTCCCCATTGTCCACCAGCTCCTGGTAATACAAAGAACTCTGTCATTCATCTGCCATACTTCAAGGACTCATTGGATTGCCAATACACACCTGTTGATTACCGTTGCTGCTGTTCAATAAATATCTCACCTGTTTGACTCTAAACCTCTTTTCCAGAGTGTGCATATAAATATATGCATATCAATAAATACAATTTACTTATGAATTTGTTTTATGCACCATTCTATATACATTCTAGATACATATAAGTTGTTGTAGAAAATATAAAATATTCTACACCATAAAATAAAATTTAGTATGAACTTTGACTGTAAACATAGGCTAAACTAGCTACAAGTATTATGCAATTAAATATCAGTAACGTGTTGGGAGCCAACAGGAACACAAACTAGGTAGATTTCCAACTAAGAAGAACACTTTAATTTACATGTATTACACTTAGCTACATTTAGTTTACATTCAAGACAAGACAAGGAACAAAGGAACAGGCATGGAATATATAGAGTTCGTGATGAGGGTAATGGCTGACAGGTGTGGTGATGACAAACGAGGGACAGGTGCGGGAATGTAGTCCATGGGGAAACTCAGGAGAAACAGGCAAGGGGACAAACAGGACCGTGACAGTACTCCTCCCTCCCAGAAGGCGCATTCTCGCGCCTAGGAAACATCCAGGGAGCGGGGATGGGCGTCCTGGAGGCTCGTGCAGGACACAGGGGACAGGACAGGACTGGGAGCCTCCAGGACAGAGCTCTCGGCTCAGAAGTCCAGGGGCCACGGAGGATCCGGGAGCTCAGGAACAGGGCTGGCCCCTACATCCTGCCTCCGGGGGAGCAGGGAGTTTGGGCAGAGGCGCGGAGTCCGTGGAAGGCTTGGGAGGCTCGGAGGCCGGAGGAGGCCACTCTGGAGGCGGCTCAGGGTCCGGAGGCTTGGGAGGCTCGGAGGACGGAGGAGGCCACTCTGGAGGCGGCTCGGGGTCCGAAGGCTTGGGAAGCTCGGAGGACAGAGAAGGAGGCCACTCTGGAGGCGGCTCGCGGTCCGGAGGCTTGGGAGGCTCGTGATCTGGAGAAGGCGGCTCTGGAGGTGGCTCGGGGTCCGGAGGCTCGTGATCCGGAGGGGGCGGCTCTGGGTCCGGAGGCTTGGGAGGCTCTTTATCCGGAGGAGGCAGAGACTTGAGAGGCTTGGAGGCCGGCGAAGACTTGGGAGGCTCGGAGGCCGGAGACTTGGAAAACACAGAGACTGGAGACTTGGGAGACACAGAGGTCGGAGACTTGGGAGGCTCGGAGGCCAAGGATGTTTCAGGCGGCGGAGCAAGGTCCGGGGACCCCTCTGGAGGCGCGGAGGCCTGAGGCTTGGGAGGCATGGAGACTGGAGACTTGGGAGTCACCCAAGTGACACACTTCCAAATGGAGGCAGGGTTTCCCCCAATGGGAATTGCTTAGGAAAGTTTACAAGGGCCTGTCTTCGGGATGCTCATATTGATCGTTTAACCGTTAACCAAAAGAAAAAAACTTTGACCGATTAATACTATTAGTTAAACGTTTTTTTATTTATTTATTCCTGCATGGTTAAATAAAAATATGCTTTAACCTATTTGTTAACTTGAGGGGGCGTGCCGCAAACGTGCAACCACACATCATGTAGCCTGCGTGCCTAGTACAGACATATTAAAATACATTTTGAAATATGATATCTGAAATAAATGAGGATGAAACATCCGTCTGTATTTAATGTGCAAATTCACCAGTGAAACCCGGCAAACTACAGCATATAAAACATTTTAATGAACATCAGTAAATAATTAAACCCTAAATAATATCAGAAAGTTAAATATTAAGTAAAAATGCATTTGTTGCAGTGATAACTTTCAGTCATTCGCATTTTAACCAATATACATCCCTCAACAATTCCATTTGAAACCAAACCTACCTCAGCTTTCCTATTCCGATTGCCATTAAAAAAGTTACTTTTTCCTACTCGTTGATGGAAAACTAACATCTTGAGACTGTCCAGATTAGGGATGCTCCGATCCGATATTTGTATCGGGTATCGGCGTCGATACGTAATAAAATTCTAGATCGGGTATCGGCGACAATTGCCCCAATCTGCTGGCCGATGTAAAAGTTTACGGAGACACCGGCGCTTCAATGCTTTTGCGCCGCGGCTGTGCTGCGCACAGTGTGTGACATCATATGCTAGCAATGTGCTCTGTATGCAGCGCGGATAAACAAGCAAACATTGGAGGAGACAACGGAAAGAATTCAGAAATTTGGTTTAATAAATAATTCACTAAACTTGGGAATAAATTGTGTGTTATTTTGTTTTTCAGGGTTAGGAAATTATTGTTTAAGTCGAGCCCGATGTCTTGCAAAGTAGGGATGCACCGAATGTTCGCAACCGAAAATATTCGGCCAAAAATAGCAAAATAAGCATTTTCGTGGAATAAGTGGAATATGGCCAAATACATTTTACCGAACATGACGTCTGATGTGATGAAGAAGCAACCAGTGCAGAGAGAGAGATGCGCACGCTTTATTAATGCAGCTAACATGTCGGCAGTGTGTAGAAGCATTTTAAAATATCAAAGAAAGACATGACACTTTACGAATGAAAGCGTCTTTATCAGTCGGTAACTTTGGTGTACTTCAGATGGGAGTGGGCGGTCTGACAGTAGCCCCTCTGCTCGTGACATCCTCTGACATCATACAGTGATCGCGTGCATGCACACAGTTCACTGCACTAAACAACTTGTCAGAGTTTGTTCTGTGCATCCTTGCCACGAGTGCGCCTTTTGAGAGGTCAGCTTTGTGGGTGGAGTTTGGAGGAGAGACGTGAACTGAAATGATTGTCCGTCAGCGTCAGTCAGCATTCCTTGCATGGATGTTTTTTCTTTAAATCATTTTGCAGTGTAGCATATTACAATCCAACAGTTTTCGTTTATTCATATTTTTGGCTTATAATGTTAAAAGACACTTTTTAATGAACTGTTTTGTTGTAGGTGTACAGAGTACATTAGTCAGGCTATTCTAGAAGAGAGAGGGCTCAATTTTTTGTTTTAATTTACTTGATTTGCTCAATTTTATTTTAAGTTATATTGTATTATATTTGAAAGCAAGACAAAATATAAAAATAACATTTTGACCATTCAGTTTATGCAATAGGGAAAAAATTGGCTATATAAATAGAAGAAATGCGAGAATCCATGTGTTTTAAGAATTTTCACTTCGGTGCATCCTTATTGCAAAGTAATGCATACAGCTTATCAAGTAATTCAGCACTTTTAACATTTTACCTTTGTATCGGATCGGTACTCAGTATCAGCCAATACTGATTCTCAGGTATCGGAATTGGTATCGGAAACTGTGTTTGGAAGCACATGGCCATTGTTTGTGTGCCATGTGCTCTCCTGTCACGCGTCTAGCCCCGCCCCCTCGTTCCTCCGTAATCCTTCCCGCTAATGTTTTCATGCATCACACCTGTCCCTGTGTAATTATCTCTTGTTAGTGTTCCGATTTTAATGCCCTCGTGTTCATTGTTCATTGTGCTGGTACGTTTTGTAAACTTTGTGTCAAGTCCTGCCTTGTGTTTCTGTGTAATATAGCTCTGCTCCTCGTTACTGTTTGTCTAGGTTTTTGGTTCATGTTTTCCCCCCTAGTGGGAAGTATTTGATTTACAGTTTTACCTTGTGTGTTTCCGTTCAAGTTATTTGTCTTGTTTCCCCATCGTGGGTCTTTTATTTTGATGTGTGTCACTATTAAAGTCTCTTTGTTACCCCTACCACTGCCTGCATCTGGGTCTTCTGTGCTAACTAATGGCGCTTTTCCACTGCATGGTACCGCACGGTACGACTCGGTACAGTTCACTTATGGGAGCTTTTCCACTGTGTACAGAACCTGTTACTGTTTTTAGTACCATCTCGCTCGAGGTTCCAAGTGAGCTGAACCGATACTAAAATGTGACGCGGAAACACTGCAGATCACTGATTGGTCAGCGGAGAATCGTAATTTCCAACGTCATTAGACATTGTACGTATGTCACTGAAATATCGAGACCATAAACACATTGCTAAATTCAAGATTATCTTACCATTGTGCGCCGTCGATTAAACCAAGCGAAGCCGTTATCTGCACTTTCTTGTAAGAGTTCCCAAACTCTCTTGTATTTTTTAGCAGTAGTTTGTTTTGCCGACATAATTCTCCGTTAGGGAGAATTCTTCGTCTTGCAGTGAACAACATCCACATACCAAGAATCAATAACACCATTCCATCGAGATGCGCCATTGCTACTGTTTGCAGCATGCGTTTGTTGTGTCGCGGTTACGATGATGTCACGGCAGTAGGGGCGGCGCAACTATGACGATACATTTATATTCCCACCTACATTGAAGTGGTACTAAACTGCAGTGGAAAAGCAAACTGAGCCGAAGTGAGATGAGCTGTACCGAACCGGGTCATACCAAACCTGACCGTACCATGCAGTGGAAAAGCGCCATAAGACAGCTGCACTAAATGCGCGTTCAGAAGATGTGCGCAAATGAAAAGATGTTTCTCCGCAACTGCGTCAATCTGTGCGCGCTCCGACACCAAGCAAGCAGGTGATAGCCGGTTTTGATTTTATGTAACTGTTAATTTCATAAAAGATCCATAGCATAACCCGTGCAGGCCTGCAATCGAACGCACCAAACAAAACGGAAACATAGGCCACAGTCAAAGCCCTGTACGGCGCTTCCCGAGGCTGGCCACTCTAGCGAGGCATTACATCTGCATTACCGCGCTCCAGGCTGTCCCCGAATCACGTAGACATGTTACTTTTTTAAATAAAAATTAGACAAATTGAGGTATTTTTATTTAACAAAAAAAACTTATTCTGACTTATTTATATAGCCTAATTTTATTGTGTTTTTCTCTATTGTCAGTAACATGACAGTGTGCATGAAATTTTGATAATGGGGTTTTAGTTGTCGATTTTTTTCTGTATGCTCATGCTGCTGTTTGCACGTTAAAATAAAGCCATGAAAACGCCAGGCACGGCTGAAAACACTGGCTGCACGCGCATATGAGCTGAGCGTTCTACACCAAGTTGAGCATTTTTCAACTCTGGGCTCCCGGTCGAACGCCGGCGCTGAGCGCCAGCAATGAGCATAGAAAACCCGTCAGCTAATGGCGCTTTTTAAAAGTGCGAAAAAACCATAGGAAAAAACACGTCGGCTGCGGGCGGGCAAAAATGCCTCGGTGGACACACCCCCTTATTATGCAATTCAATATTATCAGTTAACCGTTAGTTCGGAAAATCAGCATCGGTTTTCGGTTGGGAAAATTAACCGAAATGAGCATCCCTAGCCTGTCTAAAAGTGAAGTGGAACCCTGCACAATGAGTAAATGAATCAAGAAGTAATCCAGTTGCCCTGTGTATTTCCAACAAAAAAAATCTTAAATATTAATTTTAAATATTTTTATTTGTTGAAGATGAATTGAGATGCATTTTTAGATTTGTGCAATCATATCAATGTAAGTTTCGGGATAAGGCAACATCATTCAAATATCAAAGTATTCATATTTAAATCTAGAACCATGTGCTGTGATTTTTATTTAAATTACTTATCTCTTTTCAGAAATAAATGAGTGTTTGTCTGAGCCATGTATGAATGGGGGGACATGTCGTGATAGAATAGCCTTTTACCTGTGTGAGTGTGAGGATGGTTTTACTGGTCAGCACTGTCAAACAGGTAACATCTCGTTTTTTCTTCTCTTATTTCTCATTAGAATATATTTGGATAATATTGATCTTTATGTTTTTATTATATATATATATATATATATATATATACAGTTATGCGAAAGTTTGGGGACCCCTTGCAGAATATGTGAAAGTGTGAATTATTTTAACAAAATAAGAGAAATCATACAAAATGCATGTTTTTTTTATTTAGAACTGTCCTGAGTAAGATATTTTACATACAAAATGTTTATATATAGCCCACAAGACAAAAAAATTGAAATTATTAAAATAACCCTGTGCAAAAGTTTGGGCAACCTTGGTTCTTAATACTGTGTGTAGTTACCTGGATGATCTAAGGTTTTTTTGCTGTGATGGTTGTTAACGATTCCCTTGTTTGTTCTGAACATTTAAACTGAGCACTGTTCCTCATAAAAATCCTACAGGTCCTGCAGATTCTTCAGTTTTCCAGTATCTTTTGAATATTTGAACCCTTCCAGCAGTGTCTGTATGGTTTTGAGAGCTATCTTTTCACACTTAGGACAACTGAGAAACTCAAACACAACTATTAAAAAAATGTTCAAACATTCACTGATGCTTCAGGAGGAAACATGATGCGTTAAGATCCAGGGGGTGAAAACCTTTTGAATTTGAAGATCACGGTTAATTGTACTTAACGGTCCAGTGTGTAGTTTTTTGGAGGTTCTATTAACAAAAATGCAATATAATATCCATAACTATGTTCAGAGGTGTATAAAGACCTTACACAATGAAGCGTTATGTTTTTATTACCTTAGAATAAGCTATTTTTATCTACATACACTGCAGGCTCATCTTACATAGAATTCTCCATGTTGTGACTACAGTATCCCTAAACGGACAAACTTCTCTACAGAGCGCGTTTTGTATACGTTATCTCTTCGAGAAAGAAGCGAAAACATGACAACATCTTAATCCTCTCACGGGTGGAGTGAACGTCTGGTTGCAATTCGCAACCTCACCGCTAGATGCCGCAAAAAACTACACCCAGCAGCTTCTGGAAAACATGCAAGTATTTTCTATTGCTTCCGAAGGGCAGTACTAAATGAAAAAATTATATTTTAGCAAATTAAGAAACATTTTTTCAATCTTCATCCTGTTAAAAAGGTTTTTACACCCTGGCTCTTAATGCATCATGTTTCCTTCTGGAGCATCAGTGCATGTTTGAAACTTTTTTAATAGTTGTGTTTGAGTCCATCAGTTGTCCTAAGTGTGAAAAATTAGATCTCAAAACCATATAGTCACTGCTGGAAGGGTTCAAATATTCAAAAGATGCTGGAAAACTGAAGAATCTGCAGGACCTGGAGGATTTTTCTGAGGAACAGTGCTCAGTTTAACTGTTCAGAACAAACAAGGGACTCATAAACAACCATCACAGCAAGGTAAAAAAAAACGTAGATCATCCAGGCACAAAAAAATCGTAGATCATCCAGGTAACCACACAGTATTAAGAACCCATCAAGGGTGCCCAAACTTTTGCACAGGGTTATTTGAATCATTTCGGACTATATGTCAACTTTTTATAAAAAAACACATGCATTTCGTATAATTTATCTTATTTTGTTAAAATTAACATTTTTACAGATTCTGCAAGGGGTTCCCAAACTTTCGCATTTCTGTATAGACGGTTTCATCTTAACAACATAAACAAACGTTGCGGCGCATGCGCGCATTTCTGGACTGTACTTAACTTCCGGTACACATCCACAAACCATAGAGTGCCTGTAGATTATTTCTGATAAACTTAATCTCCTCTCCAATATTTTGAATTTAGACTTCGATACCATGCTTAACCGCTAGATGTCAATGTCCCAAACGTTTTCTTTAACAAAAGTTACACGACCCATTTAACAAATTGTTTATTTAATAAAATTAACATACAACAAAATTCAACAAACCGTTTATTTAATATGATTATAATAAAATAATAATATAAATGAATATTAATATAAATTAAATATAAATAGTTTATTATTAGCCACTAACCATGCAGACCCATCAACAAACACAGACCGGAAGTTAACTGCGGGCCAGGCGCGTGCGTCCGATGAAACGTCTATATATATATATATATATATGTATATGTATATGTATATGTATATGTATATGTATATGTATATGTGTTTTCCTTATTTTTTATATTACATACATAATTTAATCTTAAAGATATGTGATAATTTGATTAAGTTCTAAATGTTCTGTTTGTTGTATTCTGTTCAAATGTTTGTGCAGTGTTAAAAAACTGAAACAGGAAGTTCTTCTGGGGTGTATTCCAGAAAGCAGGGTTAACTTACCATCAGCTAAACCCTGTACTCTGGGTTGGTTAACCAATACCTTGCTTACTCGGGGTATGTTGGTTCCTGCATGTGTTTGAAGAATAAGTTTAATCAACCTTCCAAAAGTTACCCAGAGTTAACACGCGCACACGGGAACAACATGAAGACATTGTCAATGGATCACAGATTTCAGGAGTCACCATGGAAACGGGCAGGAAACTTAAAGATTTTGACTGTAAAACAATATTATAAATCAGAGTTTTTTCACCGAACACTTAAATCTGCATCGGTGTATAAAGTGCAGGATTAAAAAACTTAAAATCCATAGGCCTATTATTTAATTTATATGTTTATAAAAGTATATTAACGCTATAAATTAATTATTGAATTAAATATAAAAATAGTTCAAATATATGTACTATTTTTATACTGAAATATTTAAATAAATACTCATCATGGGTATCTTTGTTATATAAAGTCTAGATTTTTGAGATGTTTGTTTTAACATGTCAGTGTATTTTACCAAAATTGTGTTGTGTAATTGATTACATTGCCAATTGTGTAGCTGTATAAAATCCCTTTTTTGTTCCTTCTCTGTATATTATTTGAGGCTCTTTTAATTACAGAAACTGCAACAGTTGTCATAATTTTGGAAAAAAAACTTGTGTAATGCTTTTTAGTAGACTACATTACAATAATGCAAATGAATTACTATACTTAAAGCATGAAAGTCTGCTGAGATTTAAAATGTTAGGCCCATGGTCACATGTCTAATATAGGCTACAATAGATCCCTTTCAAATACACATACAGGGTTTTTTTGACGTTGTTTGCTAAAAGGCCATGGCTTTCCAAATGTTAAATGAGGTGTAAAAAGACCAAAAACAAATTGTAATTAGAAGAAAGGCCTTTCAATACTGTAGAGAAGGCTGAGGATCAGAATAAAACATTATTAAGAAATACAAATAGTATTAAAATGAACTAACCTTAAAATGAACTAACCCTGGAACATAAACTGCTCCGGAGCAGGTTATCTTCAGAGAGTGAGTTGCTATAGTTACTAACATACCCTGAAAGTTACCTTTGATTTTGCAACCGAAAGCTGAGGTTATCCGCTCACTTTTCCTCGAACATACCCGGGTATGTCACATAACCAGCTTTCTGGAATACACCCCTGGACCATTGTTGGACCGGCATTGTTTACATTTTGTAGTGGTCAAAATGTGGCCAAAGTGGTCTATATCTGCTATGAGTTCATTGGATGTTTATACTGTGAAATATTTTACAGATATTGATGAATGCCTTTCTGAACCATGCAAGCATGGAGGTACATGTGAGGATCAGCCTGGGTCTTATTTCTGCCACTGCCAGCTGGGATATGTCGGGCAGGACTGTGAGATTGGTAACACCATCAGAAATTATACATTAGGTTTTAAATATTGATTGTTTTGGAGCCTTAGGGGCTGTTGATACAATATATGTTTTTAAAGCTATCTAAGCAGACTGGGTCTTTGTAAACAACAAATTAATGTAGATTGAATGGCAAAAAATTAGGGGAAAGGCTGTAACAATTTTTTTATTTACTTTCAGCCCTATTATTTACATCTGATTAGAGACAGAAAAACGTTTACAACTACTGTATCTCCTGCAGGCAGCCAACCTCACAGAATGACAGATTTCCCATCATATGATACATATCAGTGGTGTAGTCGAGGGTATATGGCGTATACCCACTTCTTTATCAGTCGGCATTGCATATACCCAGTTGTGTAGTGCAGGTTTGTGTGGGTATACGGCGTACCCGTGGTAAGTTTTCCATGATGTGTAATAAAAGTCGTGAATAACAGGACAAACTGTATGAAGTATAGAGGTCTTCACGGGTCCAAAAATCTGTACCCGAACCCGAAGAGATGCGTGATTGTGCTACACAGAACCGACCCGGACCCGTGCAGTATTTAAAACCCGAACCCGTGAAGACCCGAGAAATGCCATACATTTACTACCCGGACCCGACAATTATTAGAAAATTCGGACCCGAACCCGACACAGGCCCTGGACCCGAACAGCACAAATTCCACAAGTTGCAAAAATAAAAGTTTTTGTCCTACCTACTGTAATTTAGTAGCCTACTCCCTCGTACCGGATTGTGGCGCTATCCTCATTGCTAATGTGCTATCCATGTTCCTTTCTTGCCGATTGAACGATCATGCTTAATCCACTCATTATTCCAGCTTGATGTTATAGCAGCATTACTTTGTTATTATCTATGTGCTCTGAGCCGAGTCTGAACAAAAATTTAAAGGAACAATTCTTGATTTTTTTGTATGATTTATTGAAAGAAATGCAATATAACATACAAAACTGTTTCTTCAGAGGTGTATAAAGACCGTACGTAATGAACAGTTATGTTTTTATTACCTTAGAATAATCCCGTTTTATCTACATAGGCGCGGGCCTATGTGGAGTTTTCCATGTTGCACGGCCATGTTTGGTTACAGCAGCCCTAAACGGACAAACAGCTCACATTCTATCATTCTGTTTTTAGAAGTTTTGATACAATGGAAGACCATGCGTATTGTGCACAAGAGCCGACAGAACGCGAATCTCCATCGGTGAAGCGCAAATGTGACAAATTAGAGACAAACGACGGCAGAAATCCAGGACATCGGTCAGAAATCCATAAACATCGGTATAGCTATTACCAGATGAAGGACAAATGTTTTCAACGCGACACCGGAGTTGCCTGTTTTCTGCTGGGCTGGTAAGATAATTTAAATTTGTGAAAGTGAAACCAGTTTTTTGGTAACGTTAGCATTTGATACAAATGGGCATATAACCAACGAGAGACGAACGTTTTTCCTTATAAGTGTAGAACTAATGTAACTGCATTGTAATTTCACGTGAAGTAACATGACAGTGTGGCTAGAATCACAGCCGCTGTCTCAGTCAGCGACATGTTTTTTTTTTTACCGTTGTGGCCACCGTCGTACTTCGAAAGGGAGGGATGAGCAAATGACTCAGAGGTTTATTGCAAATCTATACTGAAACGCTAGTGGCCGCTAAAAATCCAAAACTGCGCCTTCAAGATATAACAACTCGATTCATTTATATCAATATAAACATGATTTATTTTTTTTATTTTTTTCTAAATAAAAGAGCCAATCGTCACTGCTAAAGCTGCTGAAGCTCCGGTTGCCATAGAAACATGCACAACATGTGCGTTTGCTGCCTGCCCAGCCAGGAGCAATCGAAGCAAAAAACATCACGTAGGTGCTGAATGACAGCGCGTGTTCTCCAATCGACTCGGGTATTACACGCAATTTTAAATAGGGTCGGGTCCCGGGTCCTCCGTGAAGACCTCTAATGAAGTGCTGCCATTATTGTAGAAAATGCCTATATGACTTATCTCAGATCAGAGCTACCTCAGTGTTCTAATAGCGCTTGTCAATGTCAATCTGATTGAAGTGTCCAATCAAATCAAGGAAGGCGAGCATTAGTTTCCAATCAACTGAAAGAAGGCGGGAGTTGCTTTTGACAGAAGCTAAGCTCCAGATCAGTTTAAACCGTGAAAGAGCGTGATGTATGTAGCTGAATGTTTAATCTTTGACAACTGTTTTATCAGGGATAATTTACGTCACGCCTAATAACGCGTGCAAAACGTTGGCTGCTATGGCGCTCGGATATGGGGTGTGAAAGCTGAATTTGATTTGCTAACTAAGCAACCTATCGTGTCGATCGTTGTGTACTTTGCCGTGCCTGCTGACGTGAGATAAGAACCGCGTCTATGACGTTTGAGAAGAAGCACCACACTCTCGTTGTCTCCCCTGAATGTGAGGAGTCTGCAATAGGCTAGCTTTAATAGTAATCATTCTTAAATTGAATAATGCCCTTTTACCTGTGATTTTTTTTCTTTGTTTTGTTTAGTTAGTTAGTTGATTAGTTACTGTTCCTTTTTGTGCTGAATAATGGTGTTTGTTAGCTATTGTTGTTTTTTCTATTGCTGTTAATTTGATGAATTATTGTTCTGATCTTATCGGTTACTGAATCAATTCTTAATTTTTGAACGTTATAACAAAGCATTACCAAATCTTTTGCAAATAATAGTAAAAAAATACTAGAAAAATACTTTTTTGCTGTGAAGGTATGTGGGTTATATATGCCACGTTTTGTGCAAATTTGAGGAATTCATTAGTGTCTATTTACACTTAGTGCAAATAGCCCATCTTGTTGGCAGAGGCTATTTACACTAGCTCCACCCACCCGTACGGTTATTTACACTCCAGTGACTCCAGATGGGCAAGTTGTAAAGCATTTGGCTTAGACGCCGGAGACCAGTGTTCAAATTTACCATCTGCCGACTTTGTCCATCACATATCAGACATTGAAACATTTATTATCAATAAAATTAATTTAGAACTTAAAATTAAGTTTTATAAATAAAGTTTAGGTGTTTGTCATGGCTCTGGAGTAACGGATCAAACACTATGTTTAATAACAGATCAGATCAGGTAAACAAAAACACGGGTAGCCAACACAAACTGACAATACAATCACCAACAAAGAACAAAGGAACAGGCAAGGTACATATAGTGTCCAGGTAATGAGGGTGATGGCTGACAGGTGTGGTGATGACAAACGAGGGACAGGTGCGGGAGCGTGGAGGATGCTGGGAAGTGTAGTCCATGGGGGAAACTCGGGAGAAACAGGCAAGGAGACAAACAAGACTGTGACAGTACTCCCCCCCTCCCGGAAGGCGCGTCCTCGCGCCTAGGAAACATCCAGGGAGGGAGGGTGGGCGTCCTGGAGGCTCGTGCTGGACACAGAGGACAGGACAGGACTGGGAGCCTCCAGGACGGAGCTCCCGGCTCAGAGGTCCAGGGGCCATGGAGGGTCCGGGAGCTCAGGGACAGGGCCGGCCACATCCTTCTGCCCCCCCCCCCAAAAAAATTTTTTTGGGGCAAGTCCGGGTCCGGAGGCTTGTAGACTGGAGGAGGCGGCTCGGGATCAGGAGGCTTGGGAGGCTCGGAGGCCGGCTCAGGAGGCTTGGGAGGCTCGGAGGCCGGCTCTGGAGGCTTGGGAGGCCGGCTCTGGAGGCTTGGGAGGCCGGCTCTGGAGGCTTGGGAGGCTGGGAGGCCGGCTCTGGAGGCTTGGGAGGCTGGGAGGCCGGCTCAGGAGGCTTGGGAGGCTCGGAGGCGGGCTCTGGCGGCTTGGAAGCGGGCTCTTCTGGAGCGGAATCCAGGGGAACAAACTCTGGAGCGGAATCCAGGGGTACAGACACAGGAGTGTAATCCAGGGTAGGGTGGAGGCCGTACAGGGGATCAAACTCCTGGAGGAGCTGATCCAGGGGAGAAACCACCGGCTGGCGGAGAGACTGGCGGTTTTGGCCCTGTTGGCCTTCCATATCCCCGCGGCGTGGCGCAGGCTCGGGTGAGCGGCGTGGCGCAGGCTCGGGTGAGCGGCGTGGCGCAGGCTCGGGTGAGCGGCGTGGCGCAGGCTCGGGTGAGCGGCGTGGCTTACGGCGGCAAAGCTTTGTGGAGGACTGGGGTGTGGGCTCGGAGTGAGACGAAACGACCCCCTCACCAGTGACCGGTACCGGATGACCACCGCTCAAGTCCCCACCTGTCCCCCCGACGCAGCATGCTGAGCCATCCGCCTGGAGGACTTGACTAATCAAATCCTCCAGTGGATACTCGTCCACGACGGGGAAGAAGACGGAGACGAGCAGATCGTCATCCAGACCGGTCACGAACACCCGGTTCAGAAGGGGATCGCCCCAACTCACCCGACGACACACCCCGATGAACACCTCCACGTACCTCTCCAGAGGACGGCCGTTCTGGTGGAGAGTCATAATGAGGTCCTCTGGAGGGATGGTGTTATAATCCATTTTAGCGGTCGGTGATTCTGTCATGGCTCTGGAGTAACGGATCCCAAATGAGGTTTCAAGGACAAACACTATGTTTAATAACAGATCAGATCAGGTAAACAAAAACACGGGTAGCCAACACAAAATGACAATACAATCACCGACAAAGAACAAAGGAACAGGCAAGGTACATATAGTGTCCAGGTAATGAGGGTGATGGCTGACAGGTGTGGTGATGACAAACGAGGGACAGGTGCGGGAGCGTGGAGGATGCTGGGAAGTGTAGTCCATGGGGGAAACTCGGGAGAAACAGGCAAGGAGACAAACAAGACTGTGACAGTGTTAGGGTAATGTTAGGAGTAGGTGTAGTCTTTATTATCTCAATAGGTTACCACCTTTTAATAATTTGTGTAAATATAATGATTTACACTCTGTTATTATTTATGCCTTACAATACTGTGGTGTAAATAGTATTTGCCACTATTTAGGTACCAATATAACACCTAACTGTTATTTACACTTAATCCAAAGAAAATACAGCTATTTTCAGTTAGTGTAAATAGCACAAGGCTAAGAAATGCTGCTATTCACTTAGTGTAAATAGAACCTAATGCTATTTACACTTAGTGCAAATAAAGTACTTTTTGTCACTATTTACACAAATAGCCGCTGCCATTAATTAATTTGAACGAATGAATTTGAGGGTGAATTAGGAAAGTTGACTTCTACAAACACTAAAACTTAATATGAATTTGTTAAGGCTTACAACAAGAACTAAATCATGCATAGCTGTGGAGGTATTAGCAAAAACACTTGTAACAGCGCCACCTTGTGGCTGTTGTCCACCAAATACAGTAAAATTACAAGATTCTACAAAGCACATGACTGGTATGCCATTCAGATTACCCATTATTAGCAGGTTCATAAAGAAGTTAGCAAAACCTGCATTTAAAAAATGCAGTAATATAGCAAAGCAACCATTGAATCAGTGTTAAAAATGTATTAATGTCAATTGCATCACTTTTATACCTGTAAAAATCATGTGTTTGCTTTAGTTGAGCTCTTGGCTCTTCTATTTTAATGTTAAATTAGGTTTCCTTCAGCCATAACTGTGTGTTAAAATACATTTGTTGTGTCAAAGGAAGCAAGAAGAGATGATGACTTCTGAACAGTAATGTATTCATTTTAAAGTTGTTTAGATCACTGATAATAATTGGGTTTGTGTTATTAATGTGTCAGCTCTGTGGATCTGTAGTTTGAGATATACAGTGAATTTTTGTGGGTACAAAACTGATAATGGTTGCTTTGTTATCTTACTGCATTCAAATAATTAAACTTAACTACTATTTATTTAAAAAGTCTCACTTAATTTATTTAATAAAAAAACATTACATACATTTCACTACAAATTTGCAGGACGCAAGACAATTTTGCGCTGACAACATTAGCGCTTGGTTAGCCTACCTGAGGTGATTTTATGTTACACTTTTACTGGTTACTGTATCTCATACTCACCATTCATTCCAAGAGTTGAACCAATTGTTTTCCAGATATCCATTTTCTTTAAGCTATTTTTAAAAAGAGGGTTTGGTTTGTTTTGTTTTTCCAGTGTCGTCTGCCATTTTAAATGCGCGAACGCTGAATGGATTTGATTGACTGTCAATGTTTTATCGTTCATCTGCTGGGGAAAAATTGCTCTGAAAGTGATCCCAACGATATCGTTCTCTGTATCTTTATTGTTATAGTTATGGTGTGAACCTCGCTATTCTCCTGAATTAAGAACAATTTTAAAACTTAATTTTTTTATAGTTATTGTTATAGTTATCGTTATAATGTGAACTCCCCTTAACTCTGTGTGTTTAGGTTGTGGTTAAAACAGCTACATTATATGCAGATACTTCAAATGCATCACTTATAAAGTAATTTTCGTTATTTAATTCTGTTTCTATATTATTTTAATTTAACCAATTGAAAATGAATTCAATTGAAGATCCAAATGAAAGAAAAATCAAGTAGGCCTATTTGCATACTTTTGTAATTTGATGTCTATCTGTACTCAAAAAGTTAAAGGAATAACTTGGTTCACTCAAAAATGGAAATTTTGTTATCACTGGTTTGCCTTTATGTCATTTGAAACCCAAATGCTCTGGTAATATTTGTTTACAAATATTGACCGTTTACATTTTTTATTGTTAAAACCATGAAAAGACAGACATGGTTGTAGCTATTGTTATCTAATGTGCACTCTAAAACAAGGAAGTCAAAAAAATTTTGGGACAAACTCAGTTTTTGGGGGGTAAAAATCCTGCGTACGACTCTGGTTGTCACCCTTTTTAGTCTGATTGTAGAATCTGCACCTCTTCTGTGACCATCACTCATTTCATACAAAACTTCCAAATGTGCATAAAACCAGGGTGGTGGAACTGGAAAACTGGGGGCATTAATTAACAGTATACCCTCTTCTCCAGGCACCACTACACCACTGATACAGATGTATGTTTGTTCTGCAGAACAGGATGAATGCAAGCCAAATCCTTGCTTGAATGGAGGTGCGTGTCGAAGCTACGGGAGAAACCATCTGTGTGTGTGTAAAGAGGGTTATGTTGGAGACCACTGCCAAACATGTATGTTAACATGTTCATGTGATTTTGTACGATGTGAATTGTACAAAAACGTGCTATTAGTAGAGTAAACAAAACTGAAGCCCACCCCTAAACTTAACCATCACTGGCACTAAAGCAAACCGTACTAAAACGTATAAATGAGATTGTATAAATATATCTGAATTGATCACCTTGTAAAATAGTTACGAAATTTCTTTTAAGATTACTTTTTGGATGTGAATAAAAAAGTGGTCAGTGAAAACTTTTAATCTTTTTTTATCTGCAAAACCATTTTTAACTTGTTAGCTTTTGGAGAGATCATTATTTTATCAAATAGGGGGCTTTAAATCTAAGGTCTTGATTGGTCCTCTTTTGCAATCTAGTGGATAATCCATGTGTACTGCAGCCTTGTGGAAGCAGGGGCATCTGTTGGAGTGACAAGAGGGAGAACTACAGCTGTGCCTGCAGGGTGGGCCACACAGGGAGAAACTGTGAGAGAGGTCAGCTTCTTATCCCCCATTATGTAATATCAACTCTGTGTAATATGTAATATCCAACCATATATTTTTTGTGCAGGCTGTTTAGAAAGAAAACTAAATAGAATGGAATTCAGACTTTGTTATTCTTATATAAAAATCTCCCCAAAAGTTGTTCCCAGGGAACTGATCAATTAATTATATTGAGATCTGCCCAACTTAAACAGATTAAGATATCTGCATTTATTTGGATTTTTGTGTTCATAACAAATAACATTTGTCATAATAGTAACAGTTTATCAGAGTTATTTCAAATACATTTTCTGTTCTCAGACCTGTTGCCTCCATCTGGCCTGCATGTTTTGCGTGTAGAAGAATTTGAAGTTGAGTTACGCTGGGATCAGTCAGATGCCACTCAGAATTTGATCAGCGGCTTTGCCATTGCTTTTGCTCCAGTTGGTCGTGTACCAAGGAGGACAGACTTCCTGGAAAAGCAGCATTCTACTTTTGTGCTGCAAGGCCTGAACCCCGGACAGCTTTATAACATCTCCACCTTCTCAGTTAAACGCAACACCAACAGCAATGACATAAGCCAGCCTGCTTTTGCCCTGATTCGCACAAGTAAGAGCTTCCACTGCCACTACATGGGGATTATGTCATGTCCTGTTGTTTAAAAACCATAGACAGCAGATTTAAAATAAAAAAATAGTAATCATTCTGATCATAATGTTGCTTGTAATATGATGATAATGTCAACACCATTACATTTTTTATGTTCTCAACTACAATGTACATGTAGTTCATATGCTCTTCCTCTGTTTTTTGTTAGGGCCATGTAAGGTAGGACAGCTGGAGATAGTGAATGTGTCATCCTCTCAGGTATGGCTGCGCTGGCCAATCCAGGTTAATCACCACACTGCTGTCAGTCAGGTTCGAGTGTCCCTGGTGCCTACGGATGGAGGTGGACCTCGCACAGCTGTACTCAACAGTAATGTTACAGAGTACACCTTCAGGTCAGTCATGGAATTGCTTCCATTCAGATGCAATGGGAGCTTCTGAGATTGGGCAATGGTTCTTATTTTTCATTATCTATTTTAGTAATCTATATAAAGCTCAGAAATATCATTGCAAAATCATATAACATTATAAGGTTATAAATCAGGAGTACCTTTGAGCATTAGGCTACTGCCTGTTTCTGAATTCGATTAACATATTTAGCATACATAAGTTTGTGAACAAAAATTCAAGATATTTACTACAGTGAACTTAATCTTTGATTATTGTGTGCTGTGAGTTTCTAAACCTTTGTTCTTACAGTGTTGTGCTTGGCCTTGCATTCATATTCATAAATAAAAAGGTTACCAACAATATTTGGCTACAGAAGCTCTTTGACATTATTAATCTGTCATATTGCATAAATTGTATTATGTGGCAAATACATATTAACATTTATTTAACATAAATGTAATTATTTAAATATAACACTTTACTATAAGGTTTCATTTGTTAACAATATTTAACAATAGATAACATAAACTAGGATAAAAAAGGATACTAAGTTGAACTTTTCATAATGAATTTTTAAAACATATTTTCAACAGTTATGACTTAGCTTGTTAGTTTTAGTTAATCGGCAATAAACTAACACGACTAACATGTAACCATGGAGCACAAACCAGTCAATCTGTAATTTTGACCCATAACATGTACTGCTGGCTATTGCTACAGATACACCCATTCTACTTATGACTGGTTTTGTGGTCCAGGGTCACACATTATTCGTTCATGAGCTAATAGATATGCAGTAATGTCCGAAAATGATGTCCTGAAGGCATATATTGCTTTTAATGTCCCCTCAAGTGAGATTAAATTGTCTAAGTGTGGAGTCTATGGTGTAAAACCTTAAAGGTATTTACTGCACTTTTTGGCAAAAATACAAACGAAAGCATATCAAAGGTAGTGAATATAGATTTGATTAAAAAAAACTCAATAACAAAACGCTCACAGGAATTAAAGCATACATTTATAAATCTTTAAATTTTTTCAGTACTGCTAACCTACATGCATGCAAATCTGACAGATTTTGTAGGAGTTTGAAAAAGTGTGCTTGGCATATAATTCAATATATACGCTGTCAGGACATGTGGTGGAATGTGACAGATTTTATATCAAAGTACTTGTCTTGAGCCAACAAATATACTAATGTAAATCAAATGGCATTATGATTATGATTATACGATTTTTTTCATGTTATAAACATCTTAATACATTTTATTTTATCTCTTGACCACTGGCCTATAACTAAACTTTAACTTTATGTCAAAATTCCAAACGGGGGATGCCCACAATGGCAGACCAAGGAACATTGGGTATGGTTTGCCGGAACTCGTGTTGTGAATAAAGTTAGTGTGTAAAGAACGCACTAAGGCCTTGATCACTTGGTATTCACTATGAAGCTGAATTATTAAATTAACCCATATTTACTTAGTAATGTTTTTATGCACCATTCTATTTATATATACTGATACACCTCTCCATCCCTGAGCTTCACAGCCCTGCCGCACACGAGCTCCATTGCCTCTCTGTGCCCAAGCCTCCCCCTGATGGTTCAACGGTTACTGGAGTCTGATCCCCTTTATTCTTCAGAGCCTTCCAAGTCCTCAGAGCCTTTCTGCACATCCATGGCCACCATGATCCCCACACTGGGAGCACCGTCTTGGAGGCTTCCTGTCCTGTGTCCCTTGCACTAGCCTCCAGGTCGCCCCAGTCATTGTATAGGTGTGAGGACGCGCCTTCTGGGAGGGAGAAGTACTGTCACAGTCCTGTCTGTTCCCTTTCTGTCGGTCACGTTGACGTTGTGTTGACAGGTTTCCGGGAGGAATTTAAAAAGGCCAATGAGTTTGGCAAATGGAGAATGCGCCCCGTACATACGGGTATAAAAGGAAGATGACGTGCCCATTTATCTTTTGTTTTTCGGAACCAGCGAGGCTGTCATGGTTTATCAAGGACAAAACCCAGGCGCAGGCAGCAGGTGGCAGCAGAAAACACTTTAATAAACAAAAAGCCCACGAGGGGGCAAACAGGACAAAAACAAGAACCAAACTCAAAATAACTAGAACAAAAAACACTAGAACAAACTGTAGAACTAAAACAACCCACGAGGGGGCAAACAAGAAACCAAAACTAGGACAATTGCACATTGCCCAGGTACCCTTTTTCCCAGAAGTGCATGAGGACCTCACGAAGACCTGTCATGCCCCCTTCTCAGTGCGTTCCCGTCTGATGGGCTCTGAAGCTGTAACTTCCCTCGATGGTGAGGCAGCCAGGGGCTATGTTGACTTACCCCAGATGGAGCGTGCGGTGGAGCATTCACAATACAAGATAGTGATCTGAGATGTCTTTGCTCTGCTGAAGAATTATAACGTCATCCGCATTTATACCATATGACAGTATTAAATCTAAAGTATGATTACGAAGGTAAGGGGGTCCTGTTACGTGTTGTATAACACCTATAGAGTTGAGAATGTCATTAAAAGTCAGTCCCAGATCATTAACTATGTGAATGTTAAAATCACCAATGACACAGACTCTGTCTGTGGCCAGTACTAATTCTAATAAAAGTCCCCACATTTTTTTATAAAGTCTGTATGGTGTCCTATATACAGTAGCCAAAAGAAATTTTGCAACACCTCCCCTTCTGCGTTTTAGACAAGGCTCGTGTTTATAACAGTAATCTTTGGGAATAGACTTATTTAAAGTAATATAATCATCTGGTTTTAGCCACGTTTTTGTCAGACAGAGCACATCTATTTTATGATCTGTGATCATGTCATTAACAAAAAGTGCTCCATTATTGAGAGATCTAATATTTAGCAAACTGAGTCGTATCAGTTTTTTTATCTGTATTGTGTTCGTGTTTTATTTGTTTAACATTAAATTGTATTAAATTACTCTCAACTGAATTGTGCAGTTTTTTATATTTGCTAGTCCAGGGGACAGACACAGTCTCTATGTTATGATGTTTTGGAGACAAGGGTACTGTATGTTGCATATTTTGTGTTTTCGTTGACATGAGATGGCTAGCAGACAGTTGGTTAAGCCATTCTGTCTGCTCCCTAACCTGGGCCCCAATGAGTCAAGTATTAGCAAGACTATGAGCCATATTTCTTGACAGGATAGCAGCCCCAGCCTAAGAGGGATGGAGGCCGTCTCTTTTCTACAGGTCAGGTCTGCCCTCCAAACTCTTCTAGTTATTTATTAAATTCAATTAAATTTTATTTATATAGCGCTTTTCACAATAAGCATTGTTCCAAAGCAGCTTTACAGAAGAAAGAAAACAGGAAAAACACAACAAAAGTAAAATTACCAAACCTTTAAGTTAATTTAATAAAATAAAAGTCTCCTGGTGAGCAAGCTGACATAGCCCTGTGGCAAGGAACCCAAACTCCAACGATAAATATATGGAGAAAAAAACCTCGGGAGAAACCAGTCTCAGTCGAGAGAGCCAGGTCTTCTCTGACGTGTCACAGCTGCACTCAGTGACTATAATTTACGGTTATTCAGTAAATGTTTAAGAATATCAGCGAGAGCTTCTTAAATTGCTTTTATTAAATCTGTTATAAGGAATGTTATGAGGAGGGAAATACTGATGACATAATGTAACTGAGTGTACCTATAACTTCAAACTGCTGTAATGTGATGTAAGTTTAGCATTTAATACTTAGTATTGTAAATACTGTTGAGCATTAATATGAGAACAAGTAGTCCGTCTTTGCACTTGGTTGGTGATGGTGTTGTGTGAGTTGGAGCTGGGATGGTCAGTAGGACCGAAGGTTCTCGCAGGAGGGTGGCACCGGATGTTCGACTGGATCTGCCGTAACCTTTTGTTAGGGATGGCATAAGACGTTCGTCTGGAATCTCTCTTCACCTCGGGATGACATTCATCTGGACCTGGCGTAATCTCTCCCTCCCTCAGGATGGGCATCCCGAGGTGGCGAAGAGAAGAGACTCAATTAGCATAGCTGCTGTTGTTTTATTTGTTTCACAGTTCATGCATTATGTGAATGCTTGGCTGAAAAAATATGTCTTTAATCTTGATTTAAATTAGGAGACTGTGTCTGACCCCCGAACGGTAACAGGAAGGCTATTCCAGAGTTTAGGCACAACGTATGAAAAGGCCCTTTGGTGGATCTACCCCCTTTGGTGGATTTAGTTATCCTAGGTGTTATCAAAACCCGTAGTTTTGAGATCTTAAAGAGCGAGCTGGGTTGTAGTGTGATAGAAGCTCTGTTAAGTAGGTAGGAGCTAAACAGATTAAGGTTTTTTAAGTAATTAAAATAACTTTAAAGTCAGTACGATACTTGATGGGTAGCCAGTGTAAAGATGATATGATTGGGATTATATGATTGTATTTTCTAGATCTTGTAAGAACTCTGGCAACCGCATTCTGAAATAACTGTAATTTGTTTATTGATGATGCAGGACAACCACTAAGTAGTGCATTACAATAGTCGAGTCTTGAGATCATAAATGCATGAATTAGCTTTTCAGCGTCAGCAACACATAAAATATTTCTTAGTTTGGCATAATGTTGTCAAAAATATTGATATTTCGATATGTATCGATACTGAGAAATCTGAACCGGTTCCAATACGCATGTCCCACAGTATCGATACATCGATACCAGCTGCGCGTTCTCTCTCTCTCTCTTTTTCAGACAACGAGGACGCACACTGTGGCTTTTCACAGACTTGACTCGTACTTTGCAGCAGTTAATAGTTTTAATGTTAAAAAATATGTCCAGTGCAGAGTCTCTGTAAAACATCTGGCGCTTGATGCACGCTTGTTTATGCCTCCCATGTTTTCCATAGCGCTCTATGTATGTGCGCTGATCAACGATTTAATCGCTCTGGTTAAACAGTTAATGTTAGAAAAATAGCCAGTGCAGTGTCTCCTCAGCCGTGCGGTCATCAATCATTTCATCTACTTGTTTTATTCGCTTCGGTAAAATTGATGTTTGAAGTCTCCGTAATAGTTCTCGCGTGTTATGCACGTTTGCGCTTCCGTGTTTATCAAAGCACTCTATATGTATGTGCGCTGATCAATGATCTCATTTCATTTGCTCTGGTTAAAAGTTGTTAATGTTAGAAGGATGTCTTCTGCAACAGTTTTCGCTTTTAAAGTTTGTTTTTCTGTGTCTGTGCGCTGATCAATGATTATATGTGAATAAACGCCAAATTAAAATTTGTTCATCATATAAATGTAGTAACAAACTAACATTAACAATGAATGAGCAATACATTTTCGGGCTTACGCCGGATTTGGGGCCCTCTCCCCGGACAGCACACCAAATACGTTTCTCAAACCCACTATATTATCTGCATAGGTGAACTCGTGAACCTCGACAACTGACTGATTCCAACTCACTCGGGGGATCATTGTCTGAGGCTCCTCAGGCGACAACATGCAGCCCCACTGAACTCTTTCAGAGGCTCCTGAAGCACTGGCTTCAGAACTGCATTCCCTGGAACGCTTGGCACACCGGCACAAGGCGTATTACCATCATGCCACAGTACTGCCACAGCATAACCCCCTGATCAAGGCACAACGTGCCTGGGGATAATCGACAAAGCCCCTAGCCACCCCAGCGTCGAGGGAGGAGACAGCTACAGAGTCCGTCAGACGAGCGCACGCCGAGTACTGGGCGTGCTATGTCTTCGTGAGCTCCTCATGCACCTCCAGGAAAAATGGAACCGCGGCGGCTTGGCACCGCGCTCTGACCCCAGGAACCACGCATCCAGTCGCGAACGAGTCGAATGGAACCAGTAGGTGCATTGCAACCCGATGTCCACGGCTGTCCGGACAAGCATGGCTGGACATCTCAGCGTCTGCCTCCTCCGAAAGCGGGAGCTCTGAAGACTCCTCTGTATCAGATGCCAAAATGTAGCTGTCCAATGCTGCGACAGAAAGCTCATCTTCGTCTTTCTGAGTCTCTACCCGACGGGACAGCCCCGGGGCACCCACCAGGAATGGGTTAGGCAAGCGTAGCGGGGCACGGATGGTCCGCGGAGCCGGAACTGGCGGAACAACATCCATGGGAGTCCCCATATCACCCCCGCCTCTTGCCAAAGAGGATGACCTTGCCGAAGCGCCAGTCGAGCTCGCTCGAGAAGCAGACAGGGTGGCGGCCATGCCCATAAAGAACATAGCCAGCCATGACCGCAACACCTTCACTGTTGTGTTCTTGCACACAGAACACGCTGGGTCAACAAATGCATTGTGTGCGTGTTCGAGTTCCAAACACGCAATGCATGTGTTGTGCCCATCCGACTCAGCGACTAGAGTGTCGCACCCAAGGATACAATGGCGCGACATGTCCAGAGACACAATGTTGAGTGACCGACAGAAAGGGAATTACATTTAGTCTATGTAAAAATAATTTTCCACGAATAAGAATTGCGTTAACTGCAAAATCATGCATTTTATCCCTCAAAAACAAACCAAACAAAACATGTTTCTTTGTTAACTCAGGAAAATTATCAAATTTTGGAAATAACCAGTAATGTAAATCCTCCCAAAAAACATAAGAAAACTACAGTAAAAAATTAGATGTTCTGTTGTTTCAGACAGCTAAAAAATTATCTAAAAGGGTAGATACCATTAATTATTTTAAAATGGACTTCCTTTGCCTTAGGTGGAATTGGAAATTCGTTCTCAATTTTTTAATAAGACAAGGGATTATATTTACATTTACATTTACATTTATGCATTTGGCAGACGCTTTTATCCAAAGCGACTTACATTACATTGTACTATACATTTGTACATTTTGTATAGTAAGCAAGTGGGGGTTAGGTGCCTTGCTCAAGGGCACCTCAGCCGTTACCCGCCAGCCCTGAGAATCGAACCAGCAACCTTCTGGTCATGAGTCCAACTCTCTAACCACTGGGCCACAACTGCCCAAACATTATATATTACTTATATTACTTTGAGACAGATTGTTTAACATATTATCGACTGCTCTGACAATGTTGTTATATTATTTTGGTCATATATGTAAAATAAATAATATAATACTAGTATTATCGGATACGGAAGTCGTATTGAGCATTGCATTCCTCCCCATTCATTGAAAGTATGCGTGAGAGAGTTTGGTAGTGTATAAAGAGGAGATTGATGGTGTGCGCGAGAGAGTTTGATGGTGTGCGCGAGAGAGTTTGAATGTTGTGCGCGAGAGAGTTTGATTGTTGTGCGCGAGAGAGTTTGATGGTGTGCGCGAGAGAGTTTGATGGTGTGCGCGAGAGAGTTTGATGGTGTAAGCGAGAGAGTTTGATGGTGTGCGCGAGAGAGTTTGATGGTGTGCACTAGAGAATTTGATGGTGTGCGTGAGAGAGTTTGATAGTGTGCATGAGAGGTTGGTAGTGTGTGTGAGAGAGTTTAATAGTGTGTGAGAGACAATATAGTAGTGTATAAGAGAGAGAGTGACAGTGTGCGCGTGAGTAAAGTTTGAATAATATCTTGAATGGCCTCTCATAGCCAGCTGTTCAAACTCTCCTCTGTATGCAGATGCATCACATTTCTGAATCAGGTCAATGATCGTGGTGTCATCTGCAAAGTTTGACCCAGTACACTAACAACTGCATTTCATGTGAAATGCAGTCATTAGTGTACAGTGAGAAGAGCAGTGGAGAAAGAACACAGCCCTGAGGAGCTCCAGTGCTGATGGCGAGGGTATGGTGCTGGATGTGAAATTCCACATCCTCACTAGCTGTTTTCTGTCCGTGAGGAAGTTAGTAATCGACTGACAGGTGGAGGTGGGTGCAGAGAGCTGAGAGAGTTTAGTCTGAAGGATGTTTGGTAGGATTACATTAAAGGCTGAGCTGAAGTCCACAAACAGGATCCTGGCATATGTCCCTGGTCTTTTAAGGTGTTGCAGGATAAAATGCAGCCCCATGTTGACTGCATCATCCACTGACCTGTTTGCCCGATAAGCAAATTGAAGAGGGTCTAGCAAGGATCCAGTAATGTTCTTTAGGTAGGCCAGCATCAGTCTCTCAAACGACTTCATGACCACAGATGTCAGGGTAACAGGTCTGTAGTCGTTTAGCCCTGTGATCTTGGGTTTCTTAGGCACAGGGACAATGGTGGAGCGTTTGAAGAAGGAGGGGACTATGCACTGCTCCAGTGATGTATTAAAGATCTTTGTGAAGTGG
The DNA here is from genome assembly GCA_026939265.1 of Oreonectes daqikongensis. Taxonomy (NCBI): domain Eukaryota; kingdom Metazoa; phylum Chordata; class Actinopteri; order Cypriniformes; family Nemacheilidae; genus Oreonectes; species Oreonectes daqikongensis. Next base: position 356,098 of record JAOTQM010000446.1, on the reverse strand, counting down.
GGAGTAAAATGGCTTGCAGTTAATGAAGAAATGATGCGAATATATCCCATCTGGGCCTTTTATAATGGCAGTCTATGAGATTCCCTTCCCCTCGGAAAGAACACCAGAATGAGAAGAGGCTCCACTTAAAGGCATATAGATTCCTAGTGGCAGTGGCTCAGTAACTGATGGCGGCAGGCCACTCAGGATCTCCTCATTCCATCCATGGGCCAGAGGTGAAGGGTCCAGAGGTCTGGCATCGGGTGCCACACCATACCCGTTCTGGCAGACTGGATCGTGTAGCAAAGACGGATCGTCCTCACTAGCCAACGCAATGGATTGGGGAGCTCTAACCAGGCCCCAGACTCCATGACAGAGGAACTAGGGGATTGATCTGCTTTAGCTTTGGCTGGCAGAGCAGCCGTCTTGCCATGGGCAGAGCCCTGGAAAGGCAAACATCTCTGTTGACTAAGATCTCCGCATCAGGCTCGACCTGTGCTCGAACGCCCTCTAGGGAGTCTTCCGCGTCTGATGCAGCAGATCACTCTTCAATGCCATGACATAAAGCTCATACTTGTTACGCATAATCTGCATGAGCCCTCTATGGGACGGTCCTGTAAATTATGCAACAGTTGAAATAGTGCCCTGAAGTTCAGCTGTCACCTATTACGTGCAGGCAAATGAATCCACAGCCAAATTTATTCCAAATATAAGTTTTGTCAAATATAATGCAATGCTGTGTTTAACGATCGGCTTTATAATAATATAGTACACAGGGATGATTTTAAAGCATAATGAGCCTCTAACTCTCATATCATAAGCAGATCAGTCTGTGCAGCATGCGTTTGGAATTAAACACACCTAGTAGGCCACAAACTAAACATTACAATGCATTCCAGTAGATCACGTTGTTTATGTTTATGTGTTTCACACTCCTGGGGCCTGTTTCAGAAAGGAGGTTTAGTTAAAACTCAGAGTATGTTAACCCTGAAATTAGGGAAACTCTGGGTTTTCTGTTTTAGAATGGGAGGTATGTCAAACCCAATAAAGCGGGGTAAGTCAAGCCCGTTTTTCTAAAGGAGATGTTACTTATACTCATAGTCAGTAACCATAGTAACTTACTCTGTGAACCTAACCTGGTCGGGAGCTGGTTTTCTTCGGTAAACCCAAAGTTTCTTTCGATGTCCTCCTCCTTTTAAAGTGCACATTCTGTTTCTTATTCATTAATTAAATACGTTCATTCGTTGCACACATATGTAATCACACAGAGACCATCTGATCGAGTGACTAAAATGTCATATGTGCTTTTATAGAGGATTGTGCACATGAAGAGGCTGCATTAATTCATAAGGAGCTACAGGTGGATTTACAAATGGTTTTCTATGAAGGACGAGAAATGACGTATAATTAATAAGTGTATAAATAAAGAAATTAATAAATACAGACATGAATGCCGAAGTTATAACATAAAAAGTAATAAACTAATAGTTCAGCCATACCTAGCCAACCCTGCCTTGAGAGAGACTCGAACCAGCGATCAACCCGGCTACAGCACAAGAGTCTGTCACTTTAACAACAGTACTACACTGTGGCCTGGTTTCAAAGACAAGGCTTAGCCTAAGCCAGGATTATGCCTTAGTTAAATTAGACTATTTAAGTTGCTTTTATCAAAATGCAATAGAAAAACCTGTGAAACCGGACTAGTCTTAAGCCTTGTCTGTGAAACCGGGCCTGTGACACTTAAAGTTTCTAACTAGAGCACATTTGGGGATTGAAGAAATAGATGTAAAATAAATAGAAATAAATATAGAAATATATATTTATTATTATGTTCAATGTATCTATCTTTTCTGTATTTTTGCATGTTTTTATTGATTAATTTGTTTATTTTCATCCTGCGTAGTATTCTATATAACACCGGGGATGTGGAGCACATTAGTAAATCCACTGTAGTTAAGTGTACCTTGCTCTAAAGCGCAGCCATCTTGCTTTTTATGTGCCATTGCCATGGTGAATCATATTATCGGAGCTCAATTGATCATGACTTTTCATAGTCGCTTAACTCAAAGTAAGCTTACCCAGAGTTGATAGAACTAACTCAAATCAGCTGTTCTGAAACCAAAAACTCAAAGTTTCTCATATCAAAGTAAATCAACTTAGAGTTAAGGTTTTAACTTAGAGTTGGTTGAACCTCCTTATTGAAACAGGCCCCTGATTTTATAGTGTAACCCTTTCATTGCTATAAACTTGGTACGTATATATCTCAACATCTTTCGCACTGACACCCATAGACTCCGCCCAACAGGTAGTCAGCCATTTTGGATTTTGCAAAAAGTGAATGTAGTGAACTTTAAACTACTACTTGTTGGGGATTTATCTGATTGTCACCACATTTTGTGAAAATAATATCAAGACATTTAAGATGCTAAATTTTGAACTGATTTTTGATATCTTGAATGTTGTTGGCGAGGCAATAAATTTATGGCAAAATCGTGGAAAGAGGATGTGCTCAAATCGGCATCATACATTGGGTGATTTAGATCATACTTGTTGGAAACATGTTAAAACATGTCAGCAACACTTAGCTAAGTGTCAATACATGTTATAATATAAATTCCATGAAACAGGAAGTTATTCTAATTCAAACATGCAATGTCCAGTCTGCCCCAAACTTCACATTTGATAAGAGTCCTGAACTGAACACATCTACATGCCAATATTCACTTAGTCATAGTACTATGAGCTGGCAGCAGGATATAACCTATAAATAAATGACAAAATCCTCCTATAATATACCTGCTTAAATGCTTATTTCCAATTGTTCACTGTTCCTAAAGCCACCAGGTGGTGGTGGCACTGGCACTGGTGCAAGGGCCCAATCAACACTGCTTACAGCTTTAATGTGATCTTTATTATTTAATGATTTCCTTAGGAAAAACTAATTACAGATTTCAGAATGGTCCAACAATGTGAAATAATTTAAAGGTTAAAAATATTTAAAAAATTACAAAAAAGTATTGATTAGTTGTTTGTATCCCACAGCACACTGCTCCCAGGTCTGATGTACAAAATAGATGTAGTTACACAAAGTGGTCTGCACCCTGAAGACCTGCCATCAACCAGCAAATCTGCTGGGCCACTACACTTTTGGACTAGTAAGTATCACTCCAGCTTTGTGTTACAAACACATGCATCTTTGTCAAAACACCACTTTCCTGTCCCCTCGATTAGGACCCCTCCCTCCTCAGAATCTTTCCCTCTCCCGTATCACTGCTACCTCTGCCCGGGTCACATGGAACCATTATCCTCAAAGTCTTGCAGATGGTTTTGTCATAAATATTACTCGAGGCCTCACAACTCGTAGCCACTATCTGCCAGATGGAAGCTTAGAGACATATACACTTCGTGACCTTGCCCCAGGACAGCTTTACCGTCTAGCCCTGACCTCTGTACGCGAAACAGGCAAGGACCACATTGAAAGTGTCCCTCAACATCTAGCCTTCACCACATGTGAGTCACCATTATTTAATATCACTATCTACTCAAAGATGTTGTTGCAGTGGTGACCTGTCTGCGTATCTTGTATTACACAGTACCAATTTTAAAGGACCAAAGTAGAGATGACAGACTTCAGGGAGAACAGAATGATCAAGTCAAACAGATTTTGACACAAGTTAAAGATGGGAGCACATTTGACAACACAGAACCCTTCGAGGATCCAATAAGGTAGAATACTTTAGAGATAAAATACAGTAATCGTTGATCTGTTATTAAAAACCTATTTGTTCATTAAGTTGTATTCCCTCTCAGATACACAGAACTTATTGATGGTAGGGGGAGGATTACAGCCAAATTTACCAGCCTTCAACATAAAACCATCAGACACCGTACAAGTCTGTAATCATTGTAATCTTGTCATGTGGAATGCATTGTTTTTTAATAAAAATAATTTGTTGGGGTTTAAATCATATTACATTGTAATCACTTCATCTGGTTTCTCATATTCATTCGCTAAATTACAACTATTTTGATAAATGACTTTTGCTTATGTTTCTTGTTGCCACGTCTTTTAAAAATCTGCTAAATCCATAAATGTATGCTGTTCAACTTGATTTTTAACTGCTTGCCCTGTTTTCTTAAGCAGAGCCAGATATTCCAATTAGATTGGAAAAGCTGGAGGAAACCACCAACAAGATCAGTCTAGCTTTGGAAATTCCAGAAGAAGTAACAAAGAATAAATCTAGTAGGTGATGTTTTAGTAAAGTAAGTTGGTATTTGTTTTCTGTAAAAAACTGAGACACTTTTTTCATTATAATGTCAAAATACACACTAATCTGCTGTATCAACTGAAAACAATGTAACCCATGGATATAACGTAAACAATTGCATGTTTGTGTGAATGTAATTATGTACATTTGGGAGAACAGTCAGAAATAGAGAACCAGTGTTTTAAGTATTCAGGTAGAAAAGCATTTGACTTTGTATTAATACAACTTTTTTTAAATGATTGCAAAGTCATCCCAAGACTGCAGAGCTCAAGCCTGCCAAAATGGTGGGACATGTGTTCAGATAAACAAGTTATTTAGCTGTAACTGTGCCACTGGTTTTAAGCGCAGGCGCTGTGAGCTATGTTAGTATAACTGTATTTGTTATTAAGCATGCATGCAAACACACATCAATGAAAAACTTATCAATGGTACTTAACTGATGTCTTTCGTGTTTTCTAATATTTCCTTTTCAACACCAGTAATTTGTATTTAAAAAGAGGAAAACCTACTATAATCTCTCAAAAAGAATTATTGTATTTATTTTGCACACAGATTGCCAGCGTTTGTCTCACCCATGCACTCGGCTTTATTCTGAAACAAAGAGTGTGCCTGTGTGGGAAGATGGTGTCTGCCATTATTTGTAAGTTGCTACTGTCTTACAGTGTTAACAATGCAGCAGTCTTCACTGCAGGTCTATTGTCCTACTTATTTTATTCTAATCTATTAGATGTAATAAAAATTGCTGAGTGCTTGTTTTCACCTATCAGGTACAAAAGGACATATAAAGTTCAACAGGATGTTTGTTTTAGGGAGATCTGTGAGCCTTTGCTGCCTATGAAAACTCCAAGTAAGTAGACGATATACTAACTTTAATCAATTTTGTGTTGATGACACTATGAAGACTGTGTTTGGTGGCTTAACAAACAGGAAGTCTTTATTTATACCTATTCTTCGCTTTATTAGGAACACTATACTAATACTGAATAGGTCCCCACTCTTAAAACAGCCTTAATTTTTCAAGACATGGGTGCGATAAGATATTGGAAACATTAATTTGAAATTCTGGTACTGACTTTAATTTCAGCAACCCTTTTCAGAATCAGAATCAGAAGAGCTTTATTGCCAAGTGTGCTTGCACACATAAGGAATTTTCTTTGGTGTTAGGAGCTACTAGTACACACATTCAACACAATGACAAGACAAATTATAATAAAGATTTACAATGTAAAAGATATAAAAAAAGAATATATGCATATATAAAAAGGACTATTGTACAGAAAATGGGAGTAGAACATATACTGTAAGAAACATTGTACATGGTAGCATATTGTTGAATTTAGATATTTACAGATGATATATACACTTGTGAAAAATGATAATGTTGTAAGCAGAAGTAGTGCTATGTGCATGTAGAAATAAATTAGGCATTATAATATATGCTCTATGAGTAGTAAAAAATAAGTGGGATATTGCTCTTTAGGAGCAGTTAACTGTTTAGGAGGAAGATGGCCTGGGCATCTGTGTCTGGAAGTCCTGGGCCCGTATTCTTAAAGATTCTGAGAATCCTCTAAGAAAGCTTTTAATTTAGCTTAAAAACTTCTACATAGGAAGCTTAAAAGCAATTCAGGACCAATCTGAGAGCAACTCTGAGCCAGGAAAAGACAAAAACTTTTATCTTAGTGAGGAGGCGGGGCTGACCCCGTTGCTATGTATGACACAGTCTTCTGAAGACTGTGATTGGTTGGTTGGCCAAGGAGGAAGAAAGAGCACTTTTTTTATTAACAACATATTGAATATAACATAGTATATACCAAAAATATAAACATATATATTGTACAAAAAACCCAGCAATACAAAACAAACAAACACACAAACAGAGCGCTTTTAAGTATTGTCGTTAGTTTGAATTTACACGTAATGTTTCTTGTTTTATCGTACTCACACACACGCACTATATACATATTTTTTCTTTTTTCTTTACCATGCTGTTAATGTCAACGTATTTGATAAGAAATGAACAGTGACACAATACGTTTGTGTAAGTGCTGTAATTGTTTGTGTGATCACTATAGAAGGTTGTGACTGACCCAAATCATCTCTGCTGCATAGTTGCATTTCTCCAGTTGCCAAATATGTTAATATGTGATTGCTTCAATTTCTGGCACTATGGCATTTTTTGCGCTATCTTGGAGATGTTAGCGTGTCTCAATAGGATCGGTCACAAACATGAACTCTGCACGATCTAACATGTTACAAGTGTCTTATTAACTCACTGTCATTTTTATAGCACTTTACAATTTGCATTGCATCAAAGCATCTGTACAAGCTAACCAAAACCAAGAAAAACAAAAGTTCAACACACATAAAAATCTTGCACAAAAAAGAATCTGATAAACCTTAAAAGTAATATGGAAATTGTCATCATTACAACACATTTCTTTATACTTTTCACGTTTCATCCATTTTCTTAAGCCTCTTAAAAGTCCTTTTCACTGCTCCTAAAATGTTGGACCTTAAAAGCTCTTTTAAGGGTTAAGATGCTTTATGAATTACTTTTTTCTTTACTAGGATATTTTCTGTAATTTTAAAGGGAAACACCAACATTTCTAAGAATTTTCTTAGAATTTTGCCACTTAGACCAACTCTTTGCGCTAAGATTTTTCATGAATACGGGCCCTGGTGTTTAGTGCTCTGAAGCGCCGGCCAGAGGGCAACATAGAGCTGCACGATTCTGGATAATTTGAGAATCACGTTTATTTTTTTTTTCAAATAGAGATCACGATTCTCTTACGATTCTGGCTGACTAAAAGTAATACATAATTTACTAAAGGTTCTGACAAAATAATTTAAAAAAGTGTATTTAGTAAGTTAATATTTAGGACTTTGCTTTAAAATTATTACATATTTCATGGTTAACCTATAGTTACTTTAGTGAGAAAATGTTTACAACAAATTCCATAGGTAAACTATAGTGGTTAATTTTGTTATAAGTTTTAGTTCAAATGCGAAACAGAGGAGGCTGATACCCCAGACAACAGTTAAATGGGGAGAGTCCAGTCGGCGACACCGGCAACGAGTTATGGGCATATTCTGGCCAGGTGAGCTGCTGACTCCAGGAGGGCGGATTGTGGGAAGCCAGGCAGCGGAGCATTCGACCCAGTTCCTGGGTGGCACGCTCAGCCTGGCCGGTCTGGGGGTGGAATCCTGACGACAGACTGGCGGATGCCCCAATCTGTCGGCAGAACTCCCGCCAGAACTGTGAAACGAACTGGGGCCCCCTGTCAGAGACCACGTCCTCCGGAAGACCATGAATCCGGAAGACGTGGTCGATGACAGCCCGGGCAGTCTCCTTAGCAGAGGGGAGTTTGGGGAGAGCAAGAAAGTGAATGGACGGGAGGGAATGGAAAGGGGTTGGAGTAGCCCGGGGGGGGCAAATTAGAAGACCTACTTTGGGCACAGACCGAGCATGCACTCACAAACTGGCAAACCATGGCTGGCCACCAAAACTGCTGGCGGATAACAACCAGCGACCTCCTGACTCCTGGGTGGCATGTGAGTCTGGAGGAGTGGCCGCATTGGAGAACAGGGGCGCGGATCAACACATCGACATAGAGAAGGCCCGCTGGTCACCCTTGAGGCACGTTGATACCGACCAGAGCTCGTCTGACACGCTGTTCTCAGGGATGCAGCTTATGGTCATGAGAGGAAACCTGGGAAAGATCCGCCCCAACTCCAACCTCCGAGGCATCGACCTCCACCACAAACTGATGGCCCGGGTCGGGAGTGACGAGAATGGGGGCCGAAATAAACCTATTCTTAAGCTCCCCAAACGCCGCCCGCGCCGCGGCCGTCCACACAAACTTGGTCTTGGTGGAGGTCAATGCCGAAAGAGGAGCCGCCACCTGCCCGAAGTTCCTGATGAATCACCGATAAAAATTGGCGAAACCCAGGAACTGTTGTACGGCTTTGCATGAATCAGGTGGGAGCCAGTCCGAGATGGCCTTTACCTTGGCCGGATCCATGAGGATACCATCGGTGGAAATAATGTGTCCCAAGAACGAAACCGACTGGAGGTGGAACTCGCACTTCTCTGCCTTCACGAATAGCTGGTTCTCTAGCAAGTGTTAAAGCACCCGTCTGACGTGCTGGATATGGACCTGGATAGATGAAGAAAAGATCAAAATGTCATCCAGATATACAAAGATAAACTTGTTGATCATATCACGGAGCACTTCGTTGACAAGTGCTTGGAAGATGGCTGGGGCATTGGAGAGGCTGAAGGGCATGACCAAATACTCAAAATGCCCTGTGGGGGTGTTAAACGCCATCTTCCATTCATCCCCCTTCCTGATCTGAACCAGATGGTAAGTGCTGCGGAGATCCAACTTCGTGAAGAACCTCGCCCCCTGCAAGAGTTCGAAGGCTGAAGACATAAGTGGTAGGGGATACCTATTCTTAACGGTTATGTCATTCAGCCCTCTATAGTCTATGCAGGGGCGCAGAGAGCCATCCTTTTTCTTCATAAAGAAGAATCCCGCACCGGCCGGAGAGGAAGAGGGATGAATGATGCCTGCAGCTAGAGACTCGCTAAGGTATTTCTCCATGGCCGCTCCGCTATAGGAGCCATAGGAGACTTAAATACAAGGAAGGCTAGCTCCTCCATGTGGTTACCTGACGTAGTAACACTTAATGGCATGGTCATGAAGGAAACAGACCTCAAGACCCTGCCATCGAGTGAGTTGGCATTTATCGGCGGATGAAGTGGAACGGTAGGCAGCCCTTTGCTGAGGACCCACGCTTCATCAATGAAGTTACCTTCGGCCCCTGAGTCGATGAGAGCAGACTTGGTAAAAGAAGCACTTCCAAACATCAAGGTGACTGGCAGGAGAGTGCGAGAGCTCAAAGTGGGGGAAGTGGTTACCCTGCTCGACAGGATTCCCCCGATTACCGGCGAGCGCTGGCTTTTCCCGGACAAGAAGAAGCTTGATGTCCCTGACCAGCGCAGTAGAGGCACAACCCCTCATTGAGACGTCGTAGTTTTTCTTGGGCAGAGAGATTGGGCCGCCCCAGCTGTATGGGCTCCGGTTGGTCCAGGGGGGTAGGAGGACTGCAGCTAGAGACTCGCTAAGGTATTTCTCCATGGCCGCTCCGCTATAGGAGCCATAGGAGACTTAAATACAAGGAAGGCTAGCTCCTCCATGTGGTTACCTGACGTAGTAACACTTAATGGCATGGTCATGAAGGAAACAGACCTCAAGACCCTGCCATCGAGTGAGTTGGCATTTATCTCCGACTTTCACTGGTTTCAGGCTCCGTATCAGGACCTGCTGATTTGGCACAAAGTTATGTGTTGGTTTATCTGTGGGAACAGGAATAGTTAGTGACACATCTCCATTAATAGAATTTAATTTGTCAACCAAGGCAGCCACGTAATCTGCCACGATGACCTCCATGTCACCTGTGGGGGGGAACGCATGCGCTGCCTCTGACCCAGAGGGTCGGGAAAGGCCTACCCATCGATATTTCAAATGGTGACAGCTTAGTGATTGAGGAAGGAGTCATTCTTATTTCAGATAACACTGCGGGCAGCACCGCTACCCAATTCCGGCCTGTTTCCAGACACGCTTTTGTTATCCGATCTTTTAAAGTTTGGTTTGTCCTCTCCACCAACGCAGATGACTGTGGATGATAGGGTATATGAAAATGCCAATCGATAGATAACATTTTAGCTAACTGCTGTGTTACTCGTGATGTGAAAGGAGTGCCATTATCGCTTTCTATTACTGTTGGTATACCGAATCGAGGAATGATCTCTTTTGCCAACATTTTTACAACAGTTTGGGCATTTTCTTTAGCGCAAGGAAATGCTTCTGGCCACTTTGAAAATCGGTCAGTTATTACAAGAATTAATTTAAGATTTCCTACGGCTGGCATATGCGTGAAATCTATTTGGACATGCTGAAATGGTGCATCGGGAGCTGGTAATGCATCATGTTTGATCGCACGGTGTGGATTTGTTTTTGCACATGTTAAACACGAGTCGAGTATTAGTCCAACATTGTTTCTTACTTTTGCTATACAGAACAGTTTATTGATAGTTTCAGTAACGTTGTTTTTACTCACATGTGAAATTCCGTGATAGTGTCGTATCAGTGGCATTAGAGCAAGTTTTGGCAACGCAATTCTGTTTTGTCTATCTCATATGATACCATCTTTACCCGGTTTACATTCGTTTGCAGCCCAGTGCTCCACGTCACCCGTACTCGGTTGGCTCTGTAAGAACTTTATGTCTATGTCAGCAAGATTAGTGACATCATGTAAGACATTTGTGTATTGCATGATACGTATGGACTTTGAATACCTTTTGCTGCAGCATCTTTGGCCACTTCTTCTGCAAAGCGGTTTCCTACGGCGGTTTTGTCATCACCACTTACGTGTCCGGCCACCTTTACAACAGCTAGTTGTTTAGGCATCTGCGTTGCTTCAATGAGTTCTGCAACTAAATTTGAATGTGAGATTTGTTTACCATCGGCAGTTTTGAAATTTCTTTGTTTCCATGTTCGCGTAAAATCGTGGGTAATTCCATGCACGTATTTTGAATCTGTATATATGGTTACATTTTTTCCTTTAGACAATTGACATGCTCGAATCACAGCTACTAGTTCGGCTGCTTGTGCTGAATTGTATGGAAGTGCATATGCTTCGACAATTTCATTTTGTAGTCTTACTACAGAGTAGCCACATAGATATACACCATCAAATGGTTTTGAACATGACCCATCCACAAATAGCTCATCCCCCTCCTCTAGGGCCGTATCTAAAAGGTCGGGCCTACATGCAGTATCATTTTGAATTGCTTCCAAACAATCATGTTCTACCGGCTTCGTTCGGTCAATAGAGTCTATAAGATCGCGTAATGCAATCACAGCTGAATTCATTACAGATGTTGGTTTAATACTCAAGTTATCGGTTGTTAACAATATGGTTTCGTAGCCTGAACTCCTTAAGGTTGTATAAAATTGCTCCTACCTGATGTGTGGTGTGAAGTATCAGAGGATGTGATAACCCAATCCTCTCAGCGTCCTGTACGAGCAAGGAAGCAGCAGCAACAGCTCTTAAACAAGAAGGCATACCTTGTGCTACAGGATCTAAAGTTTTGGACAGGTATGCCACTGGACGATAATGGCCGCCATGTTCCTGGGCAAGAATCCCCGCAGCCGTGCCCCCTGTCTTGTGCACATATAGCTGAAAAGGCTTGTTGTAGTCTGGTAGGCTCAGAGCAGGAACCTTCATGATCAGGTTTTTTAGTTCATTGTATCTTTGGCACATTTCAAACGTCCATTTGATTGTGTCTTTTGGTGAGGTGCAGCCCTTTGTTGATTCACGTAACACCTTGTCACGTGCTGCGCATTCTGGTATCCATGAGCGGCAGTAGTTAACCAGTCCAAGAAAACTTTGCATCTGCTTTACAGTCTTTGGTTCAGGGAAGGAGCGAATGAGGTGAACTCTTTCTGCAGAAAGGCGCTTCTCCCCTTTTGACAGCACGTGACCCAGATAGTTGACTTGGTTTGGACCCATTGTAACTTTTGACGTGATGCCTTGAAGCCAGCACTAGCCAAAACATTGCAGACAATGATTGAGGCATTCTCACAGTCTTTGTGGGAGGAGCCAGTGATGAGCAAATCATCTGCATACTGAAGAAGGCATGTGTCAGGTGGGAGTACAATGTCCTTGAGTGTTGTGTGCACTACAGCAGAGAACACAGCCGCTGAGTCGACGTACCCCTGAACTAGGCATGTCCACGTGAGTTGTGTGCCTCTATAGGTAAATGCAAATAGCTGCTGCGACCTCTCATCGACAGGAACACTGAAATAGGCAGAACAGAGATCAACAACAGTAAAATATGAATGTTGTACTGGAATGGAATTCATAACATTGGAAACATCTGGTACAATAGGTGACAATGGAATCACAAGTTCATTGATTTTTCTCAAATCTTGTGTTAAGACGCCAGCTGGTTTTATCAGCTTTCTGTACAGGATTAATGGGTGTGTTGTAAGGCGAGTGTGTTTTTATTAAAATGCCCTGATCTAAAAGTTTTTGTATTACGCTATCAATACCCTCCTCTTTCTCTTTTGAGAGGGGGTACTGTTTCACATGTACTAGTCTGTTTGTCTTAAGCAGTGTTGTGTATGGTTTCACATTGATCAGCCCAGCTTCATCTTTATGTACCGCCCACAGGGCGGGGTTCACTCTTGACAGATCAGGGGAGTTATCAGGCCTCTCAGTCTGTTCTAGCTGTTTTGCGGTTAAGAAGTCTCGCGGCTGTGGCTGCGTCATCATAGATAACAAGAGAGCAGAGGGAAAAAAGAGAGAGACATTAGAATCAGTGAAAACAATTTCCATTCCAAGTTTGTGCATCAAATCTCTACCCAATAAATTCAAAGGGGAATTTGGTATGATCGTGAAGCAATGCAAAAGATTCAAATCAGGTTTTGTTGTAGGTTTCACAAGCAAAGGGTGTGTAATAGGACACACAATTGGGACCCCATCAATTCCCACAGAGCGAGTAGTCTTGGCAGACACTGGCCCAGAATACTGTTGGCCAGAAATAGAAGAGTAAGTTGCACCTGTGTCAATTAAAAAGGAAAACATTTCACCATCAACCAACAATTCAATATTAGGCAGTGTGCATTCATTATTTTAAAAAGACAGACTAATCATAGATTCATCAGGGGTCTGTTCACTCTGTAGACAGCTCTAGTTCGGAGTCCATTGTGTTTGATACACTTGTGTCTGTGACTGCGCTTGTGGCTGCGGCTGTGATCCCGGTTGTGCATACATTTGTGTCATAAACTGCGACTGTAAACCCGATTGTGGATATGGCTGTGGAGCAGGTTGGGTATATCGCGATCCCAAAAATTGTGGCTGTGACGCCATTTGTGGCCGTGCCTGTGTGAAAAATTGCGTCCGATTTGATTGATTATTGATGTCGTACTGCTTTTTTCTGCATTCTCTTTCCCAGTGCCCCTCCCTATTACAATATCTACACGCGCCTATACGTTTTGGATTGTTTTGTGATTTAGATTTCTCTCCAAAAAAGGAGTTTCTGTGTTTTTGCCCTGAGACCTGCTGGGAAACCGCACTCGCCATTGCGGGTTCAGTTTTAACAACAGGTCTTGCTACAAAGCCACCGGCAGATTCTAGATCTCTGATACGTTTACAGAAGTCTTCGACTGTTCCTGTAAGTAAATTAGGAGTTGTCACACGAATCAATTGCGCTTGGTCTGCATGCATGTTGTTCAGACATGTATTAATAAAAAGAACGCCATGTGTATTCGCTATTGATAGTTTAGATTCCTCTGTCCATGCACGAATAAAACGACTTATGAATTTGGCTGCAGTTTCTGTGGGCTGTTGTTTGGTGTTTGCAGCGTATGGCAGATCTTGTTTAGCAATACATTTATTTTCTAAGAATTTCTTCAGTTCGTCATAAAAACTGAAGTTCTCGTTATTAGCCCAAAAATTAACATGCGGAGATTCAGAAGTTACCCTGCCTGTAATTTTATCATTATCAAATTTCAGCGAGGGTGTCTCTGTCACCAGATTGTCTTCTGTAACCTCGTTGCCTAAAACTCTCATCAAAATTGTTCGGAACTCCGGACCCATGAGCTGTGCGTATCTTGTTTGGCCGCGTAGTTTCTGCATATATTTTATTGGGTTTATTGGTGATGGCAATGCAGCGCATATTGAATTAATAGTATTGATGTCAACTGGATATACATTAAGCGCGTTTGCTGCTCTAACGAACATGTGCGCTTGTTGCATGTCACAGGTCTGCCCGGTTTTCGCATCTGTGTTAGAATAACATTCAGTTTTATTCAGCACAGGATATATTGATGCATATTGAAGCGTCGGTGTTAATGGTGTCATTATTTGCGCTTTTACCGGATTGTCTCTTTCTTCGAGACGTGCCAAAGTTGAATGTTGAGCGGATGGCTGTTTCTCATCAGAATCTTCTATCACATTTGAGTTCTCGATAGGTCTCTGCATTGTATCGTAATTTTCAACAGATGCTATACTGGTACAATTTGTTTTTAACTCGATTTCACTTCGCTGTGTTTGTGTGGGCCCTTTATCCCAATATTGTTTCATATCTATCCATTTTTTGTAACATTTTTTCATGTATTTGTAGTCCCATTTCGGATCTCCCCACCCTCCGTTTATCAATGCTTCACATTTTCTAGGTCAGATCGTTTAAATGATCTCGTACGTGGGTACAGATCGAACTGTGGGGATAATTTCTCTGACCACCCAGCCAAATTGTCTAAAAATGGCATTGTCCAATACCCATAGTTAGATCTAAACATCCAATCTTTCGGGGTCTCCCTCTGCATCGGTCGCGGAATACTCTGTCCCATTGTATTTTCTTACTGTTTTCAAATTGGAATATATTTTCATACACGGTTTTAAAACGCGGTGATTGGTCCACACTATATCGTCCCCCACACGAATTTCGATTACGGTAATGTGTCGGAGTTGATAAGTACTATCGTAGTGTGACAGTGTAGAACATTGCCCCAGTCTATTTTTTGTGTGAATGGGAGGAGTCTAAATTAAGGGCGGAAGGAATTGGTATTAAAGGAAGTGAGTGCGGTGTATCAAAAAAACGCGTTGTCAGAAGTGGTGGAAATTGGGTTTGAGGGAATGGATTACTATGTGCACTGGAAGATTGCTGCTTGTTAACTGCTACCTCTTGTGAATGGATCTGGAGTGTCGTGGAGTCGATTGGACTTTTCTTAGCGTGCCTTCAAGAACGACCCGTGAGCAGCTGTTCTAACGACAAGCAAATTAGCTGTGTTTACCAGTCGCGAGGATTAATGGAGCCATTTCACTTATCCAGTTCTCTTCCTATCACCATCCTGGTCAGTACATTTTCGCAGCCCTTATAACTTACTTGTATCCTTTCATAATAGTGATTCCCTGCCCCTTCACACATTAATATTTACATTAGTTTATTTTTCGTTTGTTTTATGCGTTTTTGAAAGCATAAATTACTGTATTGTTTCTAACCACTTGTTTATTTTCTTTTTTTTATGAATCTACTGTGATGTAGAATGACGCGTTTTCCTCCGGAATGGAGAAGCAATGGAGCTGAAGTTTATTTTGGACTTTACATTAAATGCTCCTGTGAACTGAACTTTTGCTTTGACTTTATTTACGCTGTACGGGGGTACATTTCTGTTGTCCTTGGTCTCTTTAACTTTGACAGGATTAAACCTGTCTGGCGCCCGAACTTTAAACTACTAATATATGTATATACTTTTTATTATAAGGCAGGCATGTGCCCTATAAATACCATGAGGGCTTATAAAATGTATTAGCGCCTTATATGGGTGAGTGGTTAGGCTCACGTGGGAGACCGGGGTTCAATTCTTGCCGCTGCTTGTTTTTTTGGGGGGGCCACTACCACCGTCACAGTAGCTTACACAAGATATCTTAAGAGAAAACTTTGACAGAATAATATTTGGTTTCAGCACAGAGATCTGACTCTCTTTGATTTCGCTGTCATTCGTCCAGCAGTATTCTCGGTATGGTGTAGCCTCTACCAAGAATGCACAAAAAATAGATCTATATGGAAAATATTTATAAAATACATCTAACTCAGAAATATTGTGCAAATTTTCTATCAGATTATATTAATATGATGCTTTCTTTCTGTATTTTTGTGTTATTTTTTTGTTAGGCATTGAAAATCATAAGTATTCGTCCTCGGTATTACCCTAGGGAGTGTCTAAAAAGTACATGTAAAATTTTCTTCTGCTTAAGAGCAGACTTTTCACAGAGGACACAAATGTCAATTATTTCATTATCATTCAACCTTCATCAACCACAATACAGCAAATATATACAAGCAAATGGAAACGAGATTGCTGCAATCGAAGTGTGTAGGATATTAGATCTCCGTTGACAGGTTTACTATTGCTCAGAATAGGACTCTTGTTAAAGCCAACTAAATCTTCACGTATTCTGCGTTAGCAGGCGATCCACTGCGTCTAAAGTGGGGCCCTTTCAAGGCTAACTGAATTTACCTCAGGCTCTGCGTTAGCAGGCGATCCACTGCATTTAAAGTGGGGCCCTTTCAAAGGTTAACTAAAGCCTGGATGGCCATCCACCCACAGGTCTCAGCAAGTAGAATTCACTTAAGAAAACACTCACCTGTGTCGGATGCCTTTTTGTGTTGTGCCGCCGGATTGTTTTCTCCAACGGACGAGCCCCCAAAACTGTTAGATATTTTGTGCACATAAACAGTCTTCTACAACCAAGTCGACCTGCAGCAATCCCTTTCTTTTTACGGTGCCGGGAAAACCAAATAAGTGACACGCACTCAAGGGTATATCTCAGTTGATTCTCATTTAATATTACATAAACAAAGGCTTTTATTCAACAATGCATCCTTGAAAAATGGTGCGAGGAGTTTAAGCAAAACTTTGTCTCATCCGTTATCAGAATGGAAAGTACAGGCCCTCAGATGGCAGAGACAAAAACATGTATAAAGTTCATTATAGGCAAATAACAATTCAGAACTTAAATCATAAGAGCCATTTATATTTAACAAATAGGTACGAGGTTGAAGGGAGAAAACAACTTCACACTGGATGAGGAACGCCCGGCATAATGTGGGCTCGCCATCGTACGGCGGAGGATTATTTACACGAGGCTCGTGGAAGTGTTCCTGTGAAGCCGACCCGGAGGACAGAGATTCCACTTTGGTGAGGCATAGATGGTCTAGACGAGAGGAGATTTTGTGCATTTGGGCTGACAATGCCTCCACTGACTGCCGTGTGGACGTAAGACCTTCCTCATGCCGACCCAGCAAGGCTCCTTGTAATTTGATCGCCGAACGAAGAGCTGACTCATCCGCTGGATCCATACTGGCTAGTGTGTTCTGTCACACACGAAGGAGAGATCCAAAAGCAGATGTGAGTTTAAGCACTTTATTAAAGTCAACTGAACAAAACAAAATTTAAACAGGTGAGGATAGCCAGCACGATGAAGGAACGGGATGATCTCGTAGTCGGGCAGGCGAAGGTGGGGCGATGAACAAACCAGGTCCGAAGGGAGAAGACGAACTCGAGGTCGGGCAGGCGAGGATCAGACGATGAGCAAACGGTACCATGAGGGAGAGGCGAAGAGCGGAGTCAGGCAGGCAGAAGTCGAACAACAAGGAGAAATCCACAGAGCCCTCGGTGATGATGACTGGCAGGGAAATGAACATAAGCACTGAACAGAAACAAAGGGTTAATCCACACCGCTACCTAACAAGGAACTAAACAAGAGAAACTTAGAACTGGCAAGAGTGAAAAACAACGAAAGCAAAACACACTAGCAATGAAGGGAAGAAACAGAGGGGAATATAACAAAGAGGAGATGATGAGGAGTGGGGAAACAGGTGCGCAATGAAACCACAACAAAGGGGAGAGAGAGGATCAAACCCGAGTCCTGACAAAAATAACCTGAAAACATGAAATGCTCTTATAGCGCAGATTCTCTATTAGCGTAAATACAGTGCTAAGCGCCACAAACTCATAACGTGTTTTTACCGTAATTACAGATATAAGCGTGCATTTGGATTTCTCCGCGCTACAAACTGCAATCATTAAAAGTTTTGATACAAACCTGTCCAGATAAGACAACAATGTAACACAACCCTGAAAGATAAACATAAGAGCAGTTTTGTTGCTAGGCTGTATTTACTTTGTTAGTTTGTTATTTGGTGTGAGATTAATTTGGGCAGACTGAGAGCTAAGCAAATGTGCATGTGTTTCACGCATGCAAGTTGGCAACTCTGCTTTAATTCCAATACTTATGTGATCATTTGACACAGAAATAATGACATTGTGTGGTTGAAGACTGTTTGTGGCGCTGTTTCATACCTAATGATGATCATTGCTTTCTCTGCTTTAGCGGCAGCAGCACCAACACAGATTGGAGCATTATGATTTTTAGGCAGAGGTGTAATAAACACAAGAGAATAGTTGATTTTCATTAATGAGATCGTCTGTGTGTTTAAATCGAGATCTTTTAACGATTAACCGTGCAGCTCTAGGGCAACGGTTCAAAAAGATTATGTCCAGGGTGCGTAGAGTCTGTGATGATTTTTCTTGACCAGATCTTCATTCTGGAATTGTACAGGTCCTGAAGTGTGGTCAAGGGAGCACCAATAATCTTCTCAGCACTACGAGCTGTCCGTTGTAGTCTTCATAGGTCTGATTTGGTGGCCGAGCCAGACCAAACAGTTATTGAAGTGCACAGAACAGATTCGATAACTGTTGAGTAAAGCTGGTTCAGTAGCTCCTGTGGTAGGTTGAACTTCCTCAGTTGACGAAGGAAGTACAACCTTTGCTGGGCCTTCTTTACAATGGAGTTTATGTGGGACTCCCACTTCAGGTCCTGAGAGATTGTGGAACACAGGAACCTGAATGACTCCACAGTAGCCTAAGTGCTGTCCAGAATGGTGAGGGGAGGGGATGAAGAAGGGTTCCTTCTGAAGACCACGATCCTCTCCACTGTCTTGGATGGTTGAATTAGGTTTCCACAGACTTCCACAGACCTGTTTGCTTGGTAAGCAAACTGTAGGGGATCAAGCAAGGGTCTGGTGATGTCCTTCAGATGGGCCGATACAAGTCTCTCAACTGACTTCATGACAACAGATGTTAGAGCAACAGGCCTGTAGGCATTAAGTCCAGAGATTTTGGGTTTCTTCGGTACAGGGATGATGGTGGAGCGTTTGAAGCATGAAGGGATTACACAATGCTCCAAAGATCTGCATGAAGATGGTTGACAGCTGCTCCGCTCAGACTTTCAGGCAGGAGGGTGAGACATTGTATGGGCCTGGTGCTTTTCCGATCTTTTGTTTGCGGAAAAGCTGACTCACGTCCTCTTCGCAGATTGTAAGTGCAGATTGAATGTCAAGAGGAGGTTTAATGGTATAGCAGAGATGGTGTCAGAGCGGGTGTGGTGGGTGAAGTCATTTAGATCGTCAGCCAGTCATGGATTACCCACAGACTGGGGGGTTGGCTTGTAGTTGGTAATGTCTTTCAGGCCTTTCCAAACTGATTAAGGGTCGTTGGCTGAAAACAGTTTTTTTCAGCTTTTCAGAGTAGCTTTTCTTAACTGCTCTTATTTCCTTTGCAGTGTTGGAAAGAGTACTGAAAAATTGTACTTAAGTTAAAGTATTGTTACTTAAGAAATAATTGACTCAAATACAAGTAGAAGTACTGAAAAATAATATGACTCAAGTAAGAGTAGATAAGTAGTTTGCTGAAAATCTACTCAAAGTACAACGTTACAAAGTACTTGACTATTGTTTTTCTATTTTTACCCCAAATGGGGTTTTGTGAGCATTATGGAGCGGTAAACATGCTCATGTAATAATTCATTCACTGTGGACAGGAGGGCACACTTACATAAAGGCCACAAGTGAGACTTACAGAGACAGAAAACTTGTGATGCAATATGAAGACAACAAACACATATCTGTGTGCATAAATCTATGTATAGGAGAATTATCCCCCTACGTCACATGACATCACGCAGGATCAACTGCGCATGTCGGTTGCAAAAGACACCGTGTTGTGCAGTGGGATGCCAGATATAAGGCTGTGAACTGCCTCTGGCGGTACACACTGTGACAAATATAAGTGTAATAATAATGACAGTTGCGATAAGTTGTGGATTGTATTATTTAAAAGATTGTACATTAACACAGAAATTATTGGCATATGTTTCCGTTGGTGCGTTCGAGCGCGGGACTGCACGGCAAAACCCAGGTTATTCTGCGGGTTCTGCAATGGATCTTGTTGTGAAATTAACAGTTACATAAAAATTAAAAGCATCTATGACCCGTGCATTTAGTGCAGCTGTACATATATTAATCTGGACAATGTCAACATGTTAGTTTTCCATCAACGAGTAGGAGAAAGTAATGGCAATCTGAATAGAAAAGCCGAGGTACGTTTAAACAGTTTGTTTCAAATGAAATTGTTACGGTTGTTGTTAAAGAAGCGCTTAGACCTAAATGTCGACTGTTAACTACCACCACTTACTCCAGCTTTGAAGCCCTGATTTTACTTCTGAACTGGTCCGAACCTGTGGTGTTAGCCTTAATTTATCGGCCTCAATGCTTTCAATGCTTAGTCAAAGACTTTATAGCAGAGCTATCTGAATTCATAGGTGATCTGATGATTAATTATGATTGCATTCTCATTTTAGGTGATTTAAATGTGCATATATGCTGCCCTTCCAAGCAGCTATCTTCTGAGTTTTTTAATTTTATTGACTCTTTCAACCTTCAGCAGTGGGTTAATCATCCCACTCATATCCACGGACACATTTTAGACTAACTTTTGTCACATGGGGTATCTGTTGCTAAAGTTGTAGTTGTTGACTCTGCTATTTCTGACCACTTTCCTATTTTATTTAAATTGTCTTTGCCTCAGCTCTCTGCCGTATCTGCCTCACAAACTACGCAAGCTCGGGCATATTCATCTCATTTTGAAGTAGATTTTACTAAGCATTTTATTTTTAACCCTCTCCTATTGTTAGAAGATTCACTACCTGACCTTGAGGTTGAACATCATGCCTCTCTTCTAAACGCTGTTTGGACTGATATTTTAAATCTCACTGCCCCTTTTAAGCCCAAATCCACCACCAAATCTGAGCCTTGGGTTGACCATAGCATTCGTAGCCTTAGACAGGCATGCAGGAAAGCAGAAAGGAAGTGGAAAAAAGACAAACTACAGATCTCTCATGACATTTTAAGAGACATGACATTTTTGTTTAGTGTTATATCAGAATGCTGCGAAGAAAGCTAAGGCTTCCTATTTCACCAATTTGATTGAAAATCATCAGCACACCCCAAAATCAATTTTTTCTGTCATAAACTTTGTTTTAAATCCTCCTTTAAATTCTCTTCAATGCCTATTTGCGTCTATATGTGAGGACTTTGCTAATTATTTTAGCTATAAAATCTCGAATTTGAAAGCGAAATTTCAGGTCTCCGGTCAAGAAATACTGATGGAGATAAGTCCTTCTGCTCTCTGGACCTCGTTTAGCCCTGTATCCTTGCAGTTAGTAAAGGAAGTAATGCTTAGACTCAAACCTTCCTTTTGCTCATATGACACATTACATTTACATTTACATTTACATTTATTCATTTGGCAGACGCTTTTATCCAAAGCGACTTACAATTGAGGAAAACAGCAAGCGATTCGTCTAAGTAAGCAATATTCACGAGAGGTGCTAGTAATACAAGGTTTCAAATACAACGTCAAGATAATATAAGCAAGTATATAGAGAACATTAGAAAAGGAAAAATAGAGGTAGAATTTTTAATTTTTTTATTTTTAATTTTTTTTTTATTTTATGAGACAGTTAAGTGCTCATGGAAGAGGTGGGTCTTCAGCTGTTTTTTGAATTGTGAAATTGATCCAGCAGTCCTGATGGAAACAGGAAGATCATTCCACCAGCCGGGAATGGAGAAAGAAAATGTCTTTGAGATGGATCTCATGCCTCTCTGTGAAGGAACAATGAGGCGCCGCTCGTTTTCAGACCGCAGACTTCTGAAGGGGATGTAGGTCTGTAAGAGAGACTTGAGGTAGATGGGTGCTGTGTTAGTGGCTGTTCTGTAGGCAAGCACCAGTGCCTTGAACTTAATGCGTGCCGCTATGGGGAGCCAGTGCAGAGAGATGAGCAGAGGTGTGACATGTGCTCTCTTGGGCTCATTGAAGACCAGGCGTGCAGCAGCATTCTGGATCATTTGCAGAGGTTTGAAGGCACAGGCTGGGAGACCGGCCAGAAGAGCATTACAATAATCCAGTCTAGAAATGACAAGTGCCTGGACGAGAAGCTGTGTTGCATGTTCTGTTAAGAATGGTCTGATCTTTCTAATGTTGTACAATGCAAACCTGCATGACCGAGTTGTTTTAGTAACGTGATCCTTAAAAGTCAGCTGATCATCCATGATTACCCCAAGATTCCTGACTGAAGTCGATGGGGTTATTTTAGATGGACCAAGTTGGATGGTAAGCTGGGGCTGTTCTGACGGGGTGGCAGGAAGGACGAGAAGCTCAGTCTTGGCCAGGTTGAGTTGTAGGTGATGATCTTTCATCCAAGAAGAGATGTCAGCCAGGCAGTCGGAGACTCGTGTGGCTAGCGTGGAATCGTCTGGATGAAATGAGAGGTGAAGTTGAGTGTCATCAGCATAACAATGGTAGGAGAATCCATGTGCTTGTATGATGGAACCCAGTGATGTGGTGTATATGGAGAAGAGCAGAGGTCCAAGAACCGATCCTTGTGGGACCCCGGTGACTAGTTGGACACATTACATTCTCGTTATTTGAGACTAGTATTTAATTCTGTCGGTGCCGGGTTACTGTCGCTATTCAATAAATCCTTGCTTGAAGGAGCCTATGCCCTCGAGCCTGAAAATTGCCTCAATCACACCACTTCTAAAGAAACCCTCACTTGATGCCTCTAACCCATAAAATGTCTGTCCGATATCCATTTTGCCGTTTATCTCCAAGATCTTTACAGAACAGAAATTACAGAACTTCCTAAGCACCAATCAAATTTTTGAGAAGTTCCAGTCGGGGTTTAAGGTGCTGCATAGCACTGAATCCGCTTTATTAAGAGTTCTTAACAATATTTTATGGCTACAGACTCAGGAGATTCGGTCATTCTAATAATGTTAGAGCTGTCCTCAGCTTTCGATACAGTTGACCACACGATTCTCGTCTCGCGGCTAGAGTCGTGTGTTGGCCTAGGGGATGTGGTGTTGAGCTGGTTTAAATCCTTTCTAACAAACAGAAATTACACTGTAAAAATGGGACACCCAGGGTGTTCCTCAGGGCTCTGTCCTAGCGCCAGTTCTTTTTCTCTTTACTTCCTCCCTCTGGGTTCCATCTTCAGGAAACACAATGTTCCTTTCCACTGTTATGCTGATGACATGCAGATTTACATGGTGCTCCAGACAGTTTGACAGCTTGCTTTGAGGAAGTTAAAGCCTGGTTAGCCAATAATTTCTTATTTTTGAACTCAGATAAAACAGAAGTCATTGTTTTTAGCTCTATAGATACCAGACCGAGACATGATATTGCCTGGTTCAATCTACCTCTCCACAAGTTCGGAATCTGGGTGTGATATTAGACAGCTCTCTTAAATTTGACAAGCAAATTAGTGCGGTCATCGGTTCTAGCTTTTTCTATCTCCGCTCCCTATCGAAAATCAAATCTTGTCTTATTAAGGCCTCATTAGAGACTGCGGTCCATGCATTTATCACCTTGCGCCTGGACTATTGCAACTCTCTTTATTTTGGCATATCTAAGGCCCAATTGACATGACTACAGGTAGTTCAAAATGCTGCTGTGAGATTCTTGAAGGGCAAAAAGAAATTTGATCACATCACCCCTTTACTAAGATCCCCTCATTGTCTTCCAGTAAAGTTTAGAGTCGATTTTAAGATTTTACTGATGGTTTATAAATCGCTGCATGATCTAGCACCAGTTTATTTATCAGACCTACTTCATCAATATTCTCCCTCTAAAAGTCTGAGGTCTGATTCAAAACTTCTGCTTCAGGTACCCAGAACCCGGCTACTAGCAAGGGGAAACTGAACATTTGAAGTGGCTGGCCCCACACTATGGAACAGTCTCCCTCTGTATATTAGATTGGCTTCCTCTTTGTCTGAGTTCAAACTCCATCTCAAAATGTTGATTTACCACTGCTTTTAGCATATAATGACTGTTTCTGTCTAACAGATGTGAATTATTATATGTTTATGCTAATAACTTTGTTTTAGCTTTATTGATTCTCTTTTCTATTTGTTATATTTAGACTTGTACCGCACTTTGGTTGGCCTGTGGACCTTTTTAAATGTGCTTTATAAACAAACTGAACTGAACTGTAAGGGTTAATATGCGACTGACTGTCACTGCAACACATGCTTTTTTATTTATTATTTAACTTTCTGATATGATTTAAGTTTTATTATGTACTGATGTTTATTTAAATGTTTTATATGCTGTAGTGTGCCGTTACTGATGGATTAGCACATTAAACATGGGCAATCGAGGCCTAGTGGTTAGAGAGTTGGACTCTTGACCAGAAGGTTGCTGGTTCGATTCCCAGGGCTGGCGGGTAACGGCTGAGATGCCCTTGAGCAAGGCACCTAACCCCCACTTGCTTACTATATAAAAATGTACAAATGTATAGTACAATACAATGTAAGTCGCTTTGGATAAAAGCGTCTGCCAAATGCGTAAATGTAAATGATTTAAGTTTTTATTATGTACTGATGTTTATTTAAATGTTTTATATGCTGTAGTGTGCCGTTACTGATGGATTTGCACATTAAACATGAATTTGGTAATTATATATCTCTGGCCAGTGGATGCTTGGCCATTTCGTTTCATCATTTGACCACTGACAAGGTGTTTGGCAAATGGATCTGTAAGACGTATCCCACTCGTTAACGTAAATTTAGTTGAATAACAGTGCTTATCGCTGGGTGACAAGCTGTTATAATAAGTGGAGAACATTTTGAAAATAACATCTAATCAATATAATCTACCGTATCCGTGTAATTCTCTAGTTGCATGCGCATCCCGAATGTTTACAAACTGATAATTAGCCTATAGGCAAGGACCCTGGAAGTGACGTGCGAATGAAAGAAACATCTTGAATTAAAACAAAAGAGAGCAAAATATGATTACTAAAGTAGTCTTCATATGCAATGTACATTATGTACAGCAATAATCTGACATTAAAATTAATCTGAACAGATTTATTACGACAAAATTATTTCTGAAAGTTTCTGAAGTTCTCTATGCATCATTCTATGGTGAAGAACACGTTGGCGCGTATGATTACACTGGTGTGATTAAAACATTAAGTTTGTGTCATGGTTTACATGGAGACAGAACCCAGATGCAGACAGCTCTTTGACAAAAATGTATTTATTTAACATATGACAAAAACTCAATTTAAAATCCCTCGAGGGGGAAAACAAGACAAAAATAACAAGACACCACTGATAAAACTAAACTTCAAATAACACTTAACTCGGGGAACAGCGACAGGAACAAGACAGGACGTGGTAGACAAACGATCCGGCACAGGACAGCAGACACAAGGGCATTAAATAGAAGAACAAACAAGGGATAATGACACAGGGTGCAGGTGTGAATCATCAGAAACATTAACAGGGAAAATTACCGGAGAACGGGGGGGGCGGGGCTAAGACGCGCGACATGAAAACACGCGGCAAAAGGCGGAAGCGCCCGAGCCGCGTGTCTCCCCAAAGAACGTAAACACAAAGACAAGATACTGACGTAATCCTGCCCACTAGATCATGAAAACTGGACATAAACAAGGAGGGCAGGATTGCGGAAGTATCCCGGCCACGCGCTTCCACCAGTAACATAAACAGGAGACATGGCACTGTCATGGCCCTGCCCACAAGGCTCTAGGAATTTACAAGACGAGATCGGGCAGAACCATGACAGTTTGGCCCTGAGCAAGAGACAGACATACTCAATCCTGTATCACAACTACGCAGTGCTTTCAATCACATCATGTTTATTTTATGCTTCATACATTTAAATACACGTGCGCACATGCAAAAAATTAGAGTTTGTAAATGTCTATGGAAACTGCAATAACAATCCAGCTACATGTAACCTGTCCTACTCGCGCCTCTGTACACAGTAGTGTAATCAACTGTAAAGCTCTCAATATTCTTTTCCCAGCTTACCAGCCACTTACATTTGTATATTTTGAGAAGTGGATGAATTTACGTGCTGTAAATCCGACAGATCTTATTCTCTGAACCGCGGCACAAACAAACATGGCTTATAACTTATAACTGTTATCTCAACTAACGCAATCATTTAAACAACAAAACACATTCATATACACATATTTGACAATCTGAATATCAGATAGTTCATGACGTTTAACAGTTGTGAATATTATGAATAAAAATTACGTAAAAGCAATACATCAGTCATACAGCTGCTGTGGGTCACATGATAAGCAGTCCTGCGTCACCATGGAAATATTAAAGTGATACGTTCTAACTGTCACCTTTAAAAAACTCATAAATGTTAAGCTTAACGTACGTTTGAAAAGGTTAAGCAGCGAGTTATGGCGTTGTCAAACCTGACTGACTAAACCAAGCGCTCTTTGTTGTTAGTGTTGAAGCTATTTTGCCTTCGTATGAAGTTTTCTTCATAAATTAGATTTAACTGCACTGTTAAAGAGGGCAGTCTTTACCAATAAACTGCGTTAATAAACTGTTAGACACTTACATTTTCCTCGCTCTGTCAATGCAATAATTGTGACCTTATATGAGCCGAGAATTCTACCTCAGCTGCCCAGTGCTCTGGTAATATCAATGGTATTATTCCATTTCAGGAGCTGACTAAATCACATTTTAAAATGATGAGCAAAGATGAACTATACTGAAACATTAGCGATGCTAATTCGAAGCGTCAGTCACAGTGATTGAATGTCAAAGCAAGTGGTGTAGCGCCCTGCCCCCCAGCTGAACTAGAAGTTTTGATTGGTTTTGTCCCAAATAAGACCTGTCAGTTATTGTCTGAAGTGCATGACTGAAAATTGACTGTCAAACGCAAGCTTGTCCTGTTTCTCCGTTGGTTTATTTTTTACTTTTGGTGAAAAATAAATGTAGTGAAGTCGATTACTTTGTTTTTATTCAACTCAAGTAGAAGTATAAGTACCACAATTTAAATATACTTAAGTAGAAAAAGTAGAAAAGTACTGTAACGAAAGTATTTGTAATTAGTTACTTTCCACCGCTGCTTCTTTGTCAGATTGTTTTGGCCTGTTTGGCCTGTTTTCCCACTTTCTGTCGTTTCGACACATGGCAGATTGGGTCCATAGATTCATGCTGTTGGCATAAAATTTTGACTCTACCATGTGCTGACTGCAGCCCCAGCTTTCTGTTCTTGGCCAAAAGAACTGAAAAGCAAGCAGTCATTTCTGCTGTTGTAGCCAATCCAACTGATACTTTGAAATACTTATATTTTGCTTTTCTTTTCACTAAAAAAGATTACAGAGTGGTTATCTAAGTTCACATTTCCTAGCCTTTCTATTAGCTTGAACCAGCCTGCTCTCTGTTGACCTAAGGGATACTTCAGTCAAGAAACAAAATTTCCTCATGTTTTACTCACCCTCGAGGCATCCTATGTGAATATGACTTTCTTCTAAAAGAATAAGAATAATAATAATTCTGAAGCGAATCGATGTGTTTGTTTAAGAGAAATGTCCATATTGACAATGTTATTAACGATTACATTTAACTTCCATTATCCTTAGACTGTGCATGTTGTTTCGGCAAATGACGCAGGCATGCTGTAAGTTCTTGTGACAAACGCAGCATTTTTCGATTAGTTTGGCTGATTCCAGTCATTTGCCGGAACAAGATGCGCAGCCAAGGAACTATTGTTAATAACGTTGTCAATATGGAAATGTATTTTAAACAAACACATCGATTCGTAGAAGAGCAGTTCTTTAAAATTAAAAAAAAATTGTGGTTAACCATTCACTTCCATTCTACCACTTGAAAGAAAAAAGGATATGTGGTATTATAACTCTGAATGTTGTCACAATACTGGGCAGACGGAAGAGCACACCACAGGGATTTATTTACAAAACAGGTGGGTAATCCAAAACAGACACGTTATTCCACAAACAGGTGAGTAAATCCAAAGTAAATAATCCAAAAACAGGTATAATCCGAAACGGGACAGTGTACAAAAACAGGCAAGTAATCCAAAACAGGTAGGTAATCCAAAAACAGGTATATTTCAAGAGACGGTTAAGTATTCAAAGAAGGTATTCTTCCATAGACGGGTAAGTATTCAAAAAACAGGTAAGTAAGCCAAAACGTGTATTCAAAACATATAGGAACAGCATGAAGGGATTTGACAACAAGACTGAACAAGAACCAGTGTACAAGTGCAAACTTAAATAGTCCATTGAAACACAGAACCGGTGCAGGTGAAACAAGGGACAGGTGCAGAACACAATAAAGGTGAGTTTTGACTTTGAGTTTTAACTAAACCTCCTTTCTGAAACGGCCCCTGACTGAAAAAAATATGTTGTGAACCACACATGACGTGAATGGCCAACTAAAAGTTGCATAGGCTAGAATTTGATATCCACATAATTCGTAGTAATCAAATGCTTAGTAGGTAAAGAAGGCAGCTCAATATAAAATGTTAAATTAAGTATATCACCACCATTACTGTATTGGCACCGCACACCCGCTATTTTGGTTATTATCTGCACCTGCACCTTGTTTTGTACACACCTGCATCACATCATCCGGTCACTATTTAAGTTTGCACTTTTGTTTATTTTTTTGTTCAGTCTTGTTGTCTTCACCGTCGCATTACTGTACCCTGATAAGTATACTTACCTGGTTTTAGTATTTACCTGTTGTTGGAAGTACTTGTTTTTGAAATACTTACCTGTTTTTGGATACACCTGTTTTTTTTGACATTACCAGTTTTTGGAATACTTAGCCATTTTTGGAATTACCTGTTTTTGAAATACTTACCTGTTTTAGATATAACTGTGTTTGTGGAATAGTTTCCTATTTTTGGAAATAAACCTCCTTTTTTCCCATCAACCTCTGTGGTGTGCTCTTCTATCTTCCCCGCACCCTGACATCAACAGTGCATATGAACCGATGTGTGCGTAGTGAGTGCTTAAGGAAAGTTTTACACAAAGTGTGGGCTCTATCAACTTATATGTAGAATTGTGTGTAAATATGAGCACACCTCTGAGCATGCTTACGCAGAAAATCTAGTGGTAGAACTGTGGTACTACAAAAAGAAAGTGCCACATGGGTCTCCGTTGTCCTTTATTTGCAAATACTCAATTAGTAATTTCATAGTTCAAGGTAGAGATTTGCATGTGAAATGCTATAAAAGACAAATGGGATATCAATTAAAATGTAGTTATAGTGACATGGCTGATCTTGCTTTGCTGGATAACTTGGCAAGCCTTCTTTTATTACATTTACGATCTTCCTGTTTCCATCAGGACGGCTGGATCAATTTCACAATTCAAAAAACAGCTGAAGACCCACCTCTTCTGTGAGCACTTAACTGTGTAATTAAAAAAAAAAAACTTTACCTCTCTTTTCCTTTTCTAATGTTCTCTATATACTTGCTTATACTATCTTGAGGTTGTATTTGAAACTTTGTATTACTAGCACTTCTCGTGAATATTGCTTCCTCAATTGTAAGTCGCTTTGGATAAAAGCGTCTGCCAAATGAGTAAATGTAAATGTAAATGTAAATTTACGCATTATGCTTTAATCTAAAGCAGCTTACATTGCATTATACATTTGTTTCGGAGTATGTGCAATCTCTGGTATTGAACCCATGACCTTGGCATTGCTAGTGTCATACTCTAAGACACACTTAACAGAATAATATATGAACAAATCAATATAAGAAAAAACATTCAAACAAACTGAAAAAGAACAAAAAGAGGTTTGCATATTAATCATTATTACAAAAGTTATATAAATAAAAATAAAATTTTATGGCTTTTTAATTACTGCATCGCTTTACCAAATCATAATACGATTGCAATTCCACCAAAAAATCTTTTCTAAAAATTTTAATTCATGGAAAATAAATAATTATAAAAATTTGCAATGCATTGCGCAAAGAATGCATTTTCAAAGACTGTGGTGATCTGTTTAGTGAGATCACATGAATACATTCACGTGATTTATAAAGGCAGGTTTTGTCAACATATATGGTTCATGGGGGCGTTTCCGAATGCAAATGACCATGAACATGACCTAGCATGGTGCTTAAGAACATGTGGGATTTATCAACAAGGATTACTATCTGGTGTGCATAAGAACCGCGTACGCATGTTTGATAAATACAGATTTTTTTGTAAAAAATTGGTCATCAGACAATGTAGTAATGGGATGGCTATTCAAGATTGATTCTATCTCACAAAAGAGTGTTTGTAATTCTTCATCATCAAGGCTGTGGTGGTGTTCCATCCTGAAAGTGAATTCTGCAACTCTCTTTTTGCACCTACTAGGTTAGTTCCATTATCGGATCGTATATGCAGTACTTTACCTCTTCTACATATAAATCGTCTTAAAGCGTCAATGCAAGAATCTGTGTTCAGTGAGTGAGCCATTTCTAGGTGCACTGCTCTGCTTGACATGCATGTAAAAAGGACTCCATACATTTTTACCTGACTTCTGCCTCTTTTTGTTTTGAAAGGTCCAAATTAGTCAATACCAATGTTGCTGAAAGGTGGGAAGTCAGCTTGTAGTCTTTCCTTTGGCAAGTCTGCCATCTCTCCGATCTTTCCTCTTACACGTTTTCACATTACACATTTAGACAGAATTTTGCGGGCTGCAGAATTAGCATTTACAATCCAATATTTCTTCTGAAGGGACGGGTGCCATGGCTCCATCTTATATATATCCTTTTTATGGTTTTGAGACTAATCAATCATTAATCAGCATTATATTATGAGAAACAGATGATTAAAATAAATCAATATTTTACTCTTTTATTTCTGATTATGATATTAACAATAAGAGAGTAAATATTACTAAAATAATTAACTGTTTTGAGTCCCTGAATGTTTAGGCCTCTCTCCTCCTGCTAGGTCACCGTGGCTTTTAGAAGAGACCTCTTATCATCACGTGTAAAAACATCTTCTGCTAGCACGCACTCTAGCCTTGAGGGGTTTTGTGTGTATGTGTGATTGTATTATTTCAGAAGTTAGTTATTGGTGGCAGAAAGACCATATTTAGAAGACCGGATGTAAAGAGATGCGTATATGTTCCTAAACTAGGGTTTCTGTGTCACACTTATAATCAGTGAAGATATGCTATGAACTTGACGTTGAAGCTAAATTTATGTATTGTCTAACCTATCACGAGATTTTATTTATCTAAGTAATGAGTTAGTATAAATATGACTGCATTTTGATGTAACAGCAGGTCGGTCTGTGGAACTCCTTGAGAGTGCTGAAGCTGACTTCTGCTGGCAAAACTACAAACAATGCTTCTTCAGTAAATTTTCTTTTATTAATTACATTCCTGACTCTGTGTCTTCATTTATCACAACTGGTCTACGGGTCTTTACTGTAAAATCCCCTATACTTCCTTTGGGGTGAGAGAACATGGCTTCTGCCAGCATGTCCAAGCTTTTCATGTATGTATTGAAGGGATACGTTTAGAGATATGAAGATCCTTTGGTAGAATCATTGGTCGCTTACTCTCTTCGGGCATTGCAGACTTGTTTAACCTTCCTCCAACCCTTAAGACTCCATCGTCTACAACAGGATCTAGCTTGCACAGGCTGCTGAATTTATTCAAGTGCTTTCCAACAAGTGATGTCTTTTTAATTCTTGATATTTCCTCTGAATATCTTTGCTTTTGGCAAAACTCAACAATGGCCTTTTCTACCTTCAGAAGATCATTCAAGGTTATGAATTGTCCACATAATGTTTCCTTGAATGCCTTTATTTCTTCACATAGCTTATTTTGGCTCTTGGTGTCTTTTGTATTTCCTTTCTTTTTGCACTAAGCAAGCAAAGGATATTCTTGAACTTCAAGAGCCATGCTACCGCC
Source organism: Oreonectes daqikongensis (assembly GCA_026939265.1). NCBI lineage: Eukaryota > Metazoa > Chordata > Actinopteri > Cypriniformes > Nemacheilidae > Oreonectes > Oreonectes daqikongensis. Next base: position 324,139 of record JAOTQM010000446.1, on the reverse strand, counting down.
AAATTTACCTTGGTCCAGTCTGAGAAATAGTTGAGCAATTGGCTGGTAGGATTTTCCTCAACGACAATACTATACACAGTTGTGTTCCTTTTCATTTCAAGATTATCAAGTGAGAGAGACATTGACCCTACAAATTCTTTAGGCCATTCCTCTTCTTTCTTCCATATAAAGTCTGATCCATTGAGCCATTCTTTGCACTTTACCAATGTGCAGGCACTCACACCTCTTGATGCCAAGTCAGCTGGGTTCTGTTTTGTTCTGATGTATTTCCACTATGTTACATCTGTGTTTTTTCTATTAACAGAGATCCTATTTGTTACAAATGTGCGGAATCTTGTGTTCTCATTTTTCACATATTTTAACACTGACTGACTATTTGTTCAAAATGTTGAGCTTTTGAGATCTAGCTCCAATGCTTTCTTTAAGATGGGTAATATGTGAACTGGGGTACATCGTATTTCTCCAAACATTACATATGTAATGTTGTAATTGTAATGTTCTCAAAGCATTACATTTCTCCAAACATTACATTACCAGTAGGTAGGGAAATAGTCTCAATAGTGAAAGTGACCTATGTGTCATATATGGTGACCCATACCTGAAATTTGACCTCTGCATTTAACCCAACCAGTGAATAGTGAAAACACACACACCGGGAGCAGTGGGCAGCTAACACTGCAGCGCCCGGGAGCAAACGGGGGTAAAGTGCCTTGCTCAAGGGCACGTCAGTTGTTACCTGCCGGTACTGGGAATCGAACCGGCAACGTTCTGGTTACGAGTCCGACTCTCTAACCATTAGGCCACAACTGCTCCCAATAGGCTTAATAAAATGAACATATCTAAAAAAGCACTACTTTGCCTCACAATTGTGTTGATTTAATACCAGTGCATGAAAAACCGAATATGACTTAAAGGTGCAATGTGGCTCTATTGAAAGAAATGCAATATAATATACATAACTATAACTTCAGAGGTGCATAAACTGTTACATTTTATTACCTTAGAATTAACAATTTCTTTCCATATACACACAGGTCCATTACATATAATTCAACATTTTGCGAAAACGTGACGACATCTTTGTCCTTGTGTCAGCCACCATGGTGCTTTGGCAAGTAAGTGTCTTAAAAATGAGTGCAAAGTGCCAGAAAAATAATACTAATGAAAAATGCCAGGAAAACAATAGGGCTCTGGTAGGGCTCTATGGTGTGAGGCCTCCGGAGTGAGGGCCCTAATAATAATAATAATTATTATTATTAATTCATTCATATTCATTACATATTAATTATACAATTATGTATTGATAAATATAGCTGCAAAGCAGCGATGACGGGCCCAAGCCATCAGGGCAACCGCAACCCTGGTGGCATCAGGAAACGGTGCACAGCCGGCACATTTATAGTAACTCTCTCTAGAGAGATATACCAAATTCAGTGCAAACCAGACAGATTTTGTAGGAGGAGAATAAAGAAGTATGTTTTCTGTATAATTCAATATGGTGGACAAGAAGTATGGTGGAATATGACAACTTTGATATCAATGAACTCAGCTTGAGCAAACAAATATACTAATGTGAATCGAATAATATTATGTTGATTTCCTCATATGTTACAAGCATTTTAATAAATTTCGTTTTATGTCTTTAGGGGGCGCTTGCCTATAACTTTACAGGTCCTCTCATAACATGACCTTGATGAACCATACCAAGTTTCATAGCGAATGGCCATTGCATTTGTTAAATACTGCATTTTACATAAAAATTCCAACTGGGCGACGCCCACAATGGCAGGCCGAGGAAACTTTTTGGACATGTCAGATGATCACATTTTAAAAACCAAGTTTAAAAACAAGGAAAAGCAGTTAGAACACAAGAAAATTGTTTTTAACTTTTGACCACTAGGAGGCGCTGTAACCAATTTTTTATGAGGCAGTCAAGATGTGCCACTGATGATGCATACCAAGTTTCATGTCAATACAGTTTTATAGAGTTTTGAGAAGATACAGCCACATGACCCTTTGTTGTGCTCGCCTTGATTTCGTTGAGACTATGTATGAGAACCATTTGATTAATCAAAAAGCTTTGTCAGGAGTGTCTCAAGATGCTATGTACCAACATTTTTGCAAATTTGACCAATTTTGTAGGAGTTTAAAAAAGTATGTTATGAATAAAATGCCATATGGCAGACAGGAAGTATAGTTGAATATGACAAATTTGATATCAAATTTCTTATCTCAAGCCAAAAAATCTAGCTATATGAATAAAATGTTAAATTTTTCATATGTTAGAAGCAGTTTCATACATTTTGTTGACCACTAAGGGGCGCTGGCCTAAAACTTTACAAGTCCTCTCAGAACATGGTCATAATGAATCACACCAAGTTTCGTAGGGATACGCCATTGCGTTCGTAAAACACACATATTTTAAATAAGTGGTGCTCCCAATGGCCAACCGAGGAACATTTGATATGTTTCGATTCGGCATGACTTCAGGATTTCAGATTTCAGGAGTTATAAGCAAAAATAGCATTATGACCAGTAAGTGGTGCTGTGCCGAAACTTGGTCTGTCACCTCAGGTCCAAACCAAATTTGTTACAGTAACATATGAGACTATCATCTATCTGTGTACAAAATTTCATAACTTTCTATGGGCTGCCATAGACACAATGGCGGAAGAAGAAAAAGAGGAAGAAAACTAACAGATACAATAGGTGTCATCGCCCCTTCGAGGCTTGACCCCTAAATATAGCAGCAAGCAGCTCTGCTGGAACTTAGTGTGTCACCTCAGGTCCAGACCTTGATGACATATACCAAGTTATGCCTTGATAGATGAAAGTTTGGAAAAGATGCAGCTTAAATGTTTTTTGCCGCGCTCGTCATCTAATTCGTTTTGACTAATCGAAAATCTTTTAATAACTTTTTGTCAGCACTGTCTCTAGATGCTACAAACCAAATTTCATGTAAATTAGTCAAAGGTTCTAGGACGAGTTCAAAAAATTCAAAATGGCGTAATTTTCTTTTTTTTTTAGGAAAATGACAAATCGGCATGGGCTCAGGATTCAGAGAAAAATATAAATGCAGACCTGCCAACCTGTAAGCATTTTGCATAGCAGGTACGCATTTTGACCTCAAAGTACGCTGGTACGATAAGTCACTATGCAAAAACCTGGTGACGCATCTGCCGTGCGCAGTACTCAAAACAAGCAACAGAAAAAGGAAGAATATGTCCAATTATAGCACTGGGTTCATCCACCAAATAGAAAGCGGGGATGATTGTAATAACAAGAGTCTGCAAATCTATGGAACCACAAAATCCTGCATGATCCCTTTCAACCGCACTTTCTGACAATTTTTTTAAGCGAAGATTCAAGACGTCAGAGCCCTAAGGTAAACAGGTCGGGGTGGATGTGGAAAGTTGAAATGTTGAACTAGCTTAATCCTATAAAGTCGACGATCTTGCGGGCTCCTTTCATAACGTGCACTTGACCGCAAGATGTGCTAACAATATTTCTGATTTATAAATCATAATAAATAAATTTATAAAAGCACTACCGAAAAGTCACCATGATTCTACCATGTAAGTTACCATAGGCACCGATTCCGCTGGTGGATTCAAACACTTAATAACATGCACTTATATGTGCGAGAGAGCATCCAGTTTTGGTCACATAAAAATGGGCGCGCCGGTGTAAAGGATATCCGAGCGGAGAGGATTCAATGCACTCTGCAATAACGCGTCAATAAAAAATGTCAAAAAAATTAAACGTAATATACTAAAACAGCCTCAAATTAAGTTTTATCGACTTTATATTGGTTAAAATGAATGGAAAATATATCTCCCGTCTCGAACACCCTTGTGATCGGCGCCTATGCCATGTACTCTACTGCAGTGCAGTTTAGTTTGTTAGAAGAATAAAATGAATGACAGACATACAGTAAATAGCAGTATTGTCATGTTTTGGTTGTATTTTGAGTAGAGCTGTCAAACGATTAATCACGATTAATCACATCCAGAATAAAAGTTTGTGTTTACATAATATATGTCTGTGTACTGTGCATATTAATTTAGTATTTATAAAAACAAACCCATACATGTACAGTGCCCTCCACAATTATTGGCACCCCTGTTTAAGATGTGGTCGTGGACTTCTAAAATTCCTTCTTTTTGTTAAACAACATAGAACCCAAATGCAAAAAAAAGAGAAAAATCCAACCTTTCATTTAAGTACATTATTTTGGTGGTAAATAAATCACACATTTAGAAAAAAAAAAACCTTTGAAATCATGTGTCCCACAATTATTGGCACCCCTAACAATTCCTCAGAAAAATGTAATTGTTTTTTTTATATATTTTTCTGTTGTTGTTAAAGTTGGTCAGGGTATCTAGGAGCTTTTAATTAGTAATTCATGACTTCCTGTATCCCTGGGGTATAAATATGACGTGACACAGAGGCCTAATTCTCTTACGCATTTCTCAACATGGCAAAGACAAGAGAACACACCATTCAAGTAAGGCAGATGTGTGTCGACCTTCATAAGTCAGGCAATGGCTACAAGAAAATAGCCACTCGCCTTAACTTGCCCGTATCTACAGTCAGAGGAATCATTAAGAAGTTTAAAACAACTGGAACAGTGACAAACAAGGCTGGAAGAGGTCCCAAGTTTATCTTGCCACAACGCACAGTAAGGAGGATGGTAAGAGAAGTAAAAAAATTTCCTAAGCTCACTGTCACAGAATTGCATCAAAGAGTGGCATCTTGGGGTCACAAAGTCTCCAAAACAACCATCAGACGCTCTCTACATGCCAACAAGCTGTTTGGGAGGCATGCAAGGAAAAAGCCTTTTCTTACTAACACTCACAAACGTAAACGTCTGGAGTTTGCTAAGCGGTACTGGGACTTCAACGGGGATCGTGTGCTTTGGTCAGATGAGACTAAGATTGAGCTTTTTGGCAACAAACACTCTAAGTGGGTCTGGCGTAAAACAAAAGATGAGTATGCCGAAAAGCACCTCATGCCCACCGTGAAGTATGGTGGAGGATCTGTGATGCTGTGGGCCTGTTTCTCTTCCAAAGGCCCTGGGAACCTTGTTAGGGTGCATGGCATTATGAACGCTTTGAACTACCAGGACATTTTAAATAAAAACCTGATGGCCTCTGCCAGAAAGCTGAAGATGGGTCGTCATTGGGTCTTTCAGCAGGATAATGATCCAAAACATGTGGCAAAATCTACACAAAAATGGTTCAGCAGTCACAAACTCAAGGTCCTCCCATGGCCATCTCAGTCCCCAGACCTCAACCCAATTGAAAACCTGTGGAGTGAGCTAAAGAGGAGAGTGCATAAGAGAGGACCCAGGACACTGGATGATCTAGAAAGATTGTGCAAAGAAGAATGGTCAAAGATCCCTCTCTCTGTGTTCTCCAATCTTGTGAAATGTTATAGGAGGAGATTAAGTGCTGTCTTGTTGGCAAAAGGGGGTTGTACAAAGTATTAACATCAGGGGTGCCAATAATTGTGGGACACATGATTTCAAAGATTTTTTCTAAATGTGTGATTTATTTACCACCAAAATAATGTACTTAAATGAAAGGTTGGATTTTCTCTCTTTTTTTGCATTTGGGTTCTATGTTGTTTAACAAAAAGGAGGATTTTTAGAAGTCCACGACCACATCTTAAACAGGGGTGCCAATAATTGTGGAGGGCACTGTATATGTTTAAGAAAAATATAAAATATAAAAATGAATACACATTTAAATATAATTTCATTAATTGGTAAATATAAACAAGTACATCTAAATATTTCCTAAATATGTATGTACATGTATGTGTTTGTGTTCATAAATACAAAATGAATATGCACAGTAAACAGACATATATTATGTAAACACAAACTTTTATTCTTAATGTGATTAATCTTTTGACAGCTCTAATTTTGAGCAGTGTTTACTCTAAAATACTGTCCTAATGTGATAAATAAAATTCTGTCATAATTTACATAACCTCATTTTGCTCCAAACCTTTATGAGTTTCTTTATTGTGTGGAAGAGTGTTGGTAATCAAACAGTGGCTGGTCCCCACGGACTTCCATTTTTTATCTTATTTTATTTCTCAAAATAATTTATTTTGTGTTTCACACAAGAAAATCATAAAGGTTAGGAACAATATGAAGTGAGTACATTTTGACAGAATGTCTTTTGTGGGTGAACTATCACCCACTATTTAACAAGAATAACATAAAGGTGTGTTTGTGCAGTTATTAAGGACAATGTGTAGCATATTTTGTTAAACATGATTGTATTCAAATTTATAATTATTATTAAAGCAGATTATAGCATAATGAGTGAATGTGCAGCATGTTACTAGAAAGTTACCAAGATGTGCGTTCGCGCTTCAGAACTGCTGAATCATGCATTTCGCACAAAAACCTGTGTTCGGCTGATGGTACTCCAAAAACATTTCCTAGGTTGGTAGGTCTGTAATTGTGTTTCTATGGTGTACGCTTCAGAAGTTATGGGAAAAATGTATGTGAAAACACTGTTGGTGGCGCTAGAGGGTTTTAGTCAGAGACTCCAAGAGACTTGCTACAGTAACATATGAGACTTTATTATGTGCAGTTAGTACATAAGAAAACTAACAAATACAATAGGTAATAATAATAATAAAAACATTTTTAAAAAAAACATTAGAAAATCTCTGCATCTCTGCAGAGCATCTCTGTGCTTGGGCCCTAATATTAATAGACATTAGAGAAACATTAGGGCTCTGCACCTTGGTGCCCGGGCCCTAATAATAATAATAATGAACATTAAAGGCCCAAAAAATTCACTATTAAATGTGTTTAAACATAGCTGTGTGTCAGGAGCCACCCTTTGTCAGGACTACCCTAGAATGTAAAAAATCCACCCATTTACTTTTTTATAATCCCTAATAAACCTCATCAGTCCTCTTGAATGAGCTGTTTGCATTCTCTGAGCAATGTGATGTCACATTCATTAAGCCCTGTCTATGACTGCTGATGGACTGCTGCTGTCTCCGCCCTCATTCAGCTGTACACTGTCCGCATTTGCTTTCACACTGGACTACTTACAGTGAGCTACTTGCAGTGAGCTACAAGAATGTTTTGTAAACAAACAAGGTGTTTTGTTGTTGGATGCAAGACTGAACATAAAACTTCATTTACTCCGGAGCCGCTGAAGACGCTGTGGATTAGTTTTATTTTTCAATGGAATGTGCAGAAGACATCAGGTGAAGTCACTTTACACGGAGCTGCATAACAAACAGTAGAGATCATGTTTTCAGTTTTTATAGATATGACGCATTTATCCTGTGAACTTCACTGATAAAAACAATGTGCACGTTGTTAATACATAACGCGTGTGTGCTTTCACTGATGGAGATCACTCGTGTGCATTGACTGCATTCGCTGACAGAGTTTGTGTTTTCAGTTTTTATATGACGCATTTATCCTGTGAACTTCACTGATAAAGTCAATGTACTCGTTGTGAAGACAGATAATGCGTTTGTCCTGTGGACTTTCACTTATTAAAGCAATGTGTTTGCAATATGGAAACATACCAAAGTGTTTCATTCGCTTTATGTGATCATTCTCTTCAGCTTTGTTGTTACTGAAGCCTGGCGCTTTCTGCTAGAAAGGGGCGGAGACCAGCAGCTCATTTGCATTTAAAGTGACACAAACCAAAACAGCACGTTTTTCCTTACAGACAAAAATGGACACATAGAGCACAGTATAATAAAAGATCTGTGGTGTAATTTGAGGTGAAACTTTACAGACACATTATGGGATACGGCCTGCATCTCTGTGCTCGGGCACTAATAGCAATTAACTTTAGAAAAACAATAGGGCTCGGTGCTCGGGCCCCAATAATAATAATAATAAACAGAACAAATACAAGAGGGTCTTCGCACCTCAGTGCTCGGGTCCTAATTTTCCATAAGAGAACAATAAGCCCCTGCGCCATTAGTGGCTTGGGCCCTAATAATAATTCTTAAGAGAACAATAGGCCCCTACAATAGGTTCCTGTGTAGCTGTTGTCTATGCCTATTGAATTATTTTGTGTGTGTGTGTGTGTGTGTGTGTGTGTGTGTATATTTGCCTACCTATCTAAGACGGGACCTAGGTGTCGTTACACACTCACCAAGAGGGGACCATGGTGCCAAGAGCTTTAAATCATTCACAAATCAAGTGAAAAACACTTTGGTGAATTTTTTTTAATTTGAGCCAAGATGGGACCTTTGTGTGAAATGTGTGTTTAGCCTATACTCAGTAGCGCCCCTGTAGGCTAGAGCAAGAATTGTAGTGGAAGATTAACACACGTCGTTCACACTTCTTCTGTTTGAATGGCTTATCCCAGAGAGGCTCTGCTAATGTATATATATATTAACAAGCTGATTACTTCAGGAAAAAGGGTCTTCAAACTCCACAATATATTCTGTCACAGAAAAAAAATCTGTTTTTCTGAATTCACTATTTCTACGTATCGTTTTTAGGTAAAATTGTTATTTTTGTTTTATTCTGTGAACGACTTATATGTCTGAGATTTCAACCAAAATATTGTTAATATTTGCATTTATTTACAGAAAATAAACAAACAGTAAAAACATGTCAAAATAACAGGAAAGATTATCTGTATTTTTTTAGACCTCAAATACTGCAAAGTAAACAGGTTAAGATTCACTTTTAAGTGATTTGAGTCCCCAGTTAGATGGTGAAGAACGACATGATGTTTAGATTTCACATAACAAAATATCACATTCTGAATGTAATGACAAAGTTTACAATGACACTGAAACATCAACTTTTGCCATCAGATAGCTAAAACCAGCATAAAGTGTCAAGAGCAGTTTCTTGTGTTATTTGTGTTTTACTAAAACATCAACTTTTGCCATCAGATAAAGAAATAGTCATTAAAAGCCTCCAAAATCGTTAGTCAAAATAAGAAATGGCAAAGCTGTGAAACACATCGCACATCACCATAACCAAAGTCAATTTGTTCAACAAAGTCACTATTTCATGATATTTGCACACAAGTTGACACACACAGTGAATTATGTCTATATAAAAGTTTGGATTTAGACCTCTAAGATCTGTGAAATGTAATGGTATTTTTTTAATAACAATAATATGTTATTACATTTTGTAATAACATATTAACAGGTGTAACATCCAGATAAGTGTAACATGTTTATGTGTGTTTCTACATAAACTTTAGGTCACATGTAAAATAAACAGGATAACTTGTTTAGAAATAGCATGAAATAGTGACTTCATTGAACACATTGACTCAGGTCCACTGGTGGCTGCTGTAAAGCGACATGAGACTTTAAAATGTCTTAATTTCATAAATATTTTGGAGGTCTAAACACAAACTTTTATGTTGATTTAATGTATTGAAGATTTTTATTTATTTAGTTGAATTTTGTCAACTGAAAGGCTTTATTTCAGTTAAACATACCGAACATTTTCAATACAACAGTCAACTTCAACCACTAGTGAATTTAAAATGGAAAAGAACTGAATTTTCCTTCAAGTGTAACATGTTTATGTGTGTTTCTACATAAACTTTAGGTCACATGTAAAATAAACAGGTTAACTTGTGTAGATGTAACATAAAATAGTGACTTCATTGAACACATTGACTCAGGTCCTCTGTTGGCTGCTGTAAAGCAACATGAGACTTTAAAATGTCTTAATTTCATAAATATTTTAGGGGTCTAAACACAAAATTTCATGTTAATTTAATGTATAGAAGATTTTTTTAGTTGATTCAGTTGAATTTTGTCAACTGAAAGGCTTTATTTCAGTTAAACACACCGAACATTTTCAATACAACAGTCAACTTTAACCACTAGTGAATTTAAAATGGAAAAGAACTGAATTTTCCTTCAAGTGTAACATGTTTTTGTATGTTTCTATATAAACTTTAGATCACATGTAAAATAAACAGATTACCTTGTGTAGAAATAACATGAAATGGTGATTTTATTGAACACATTGACTCAGGTCCTCTGTTGGCTGTTGTAAAGCGACATGAGACTTTAAAATGTCTTAATTTCATGAATATGTGTGTTTCTGCATAAACTGTTTACTCCAATGGGAGTGGAAATTTCGTCAGGTGATTTACTAACAAAATCTCATTCCCATAATGACAAACGCAGTCTACGGAGAGCTGAGCAAATTAGCGCAGGGTTTAAGACATTCCGCAAAATACCAGTGCAATGACAAGCGCAACCCTTAGTAAATCCCATTGCGTGATATATATTTAAATACTGTCCTCCCTTAAAAAGAGACGTTTGCGCTGACTCAAGCTGTTAGTAAATCTGGCCCTATGATTTGTATGGTATCTATTTATTGTCCCAAAATCTGTTTTCAATTTTTGACCAAGCATTTATAATCAAAATATTTAGGTGCAAACGCTTACAGATATTCCTCAGCATAATTTGTATTTTTTAAAGTGTGTGGATTTTAGGTTTACAACTTTAAATAACTAAGATTCTTAAGTTATGGACTCAAAAGCAAAACTTTAAGTAATGTTAATCATTGCTTAGGGTTTACAGTTGTACAATTAAATTATTATATTTTTAAATTGAAAAATATTACAAACAAAAATTAAATGACTGTTACCATGTGATACATTTATCAAACCTCAACTGAGCTAAATAAAATATTTTGTGTTTAGCTCTGATGTTTTTAGTGATTTCACTTCATCAGTTATTTAACAATATTTCACATTCTGAATATCTCTGAATGTAAAGGCAATCATCAGAAGGACACTAAAACACCAGCTCTTGCCATCAAAACAATCTCCTTAACAGATTTTGAAAGTTTAAGTATTGCAAATTGAAAATGTCACATTGAAAATGTTCAGTTAATTTAACTGAAGTATATCATTGTTTTAAAGTCATTATCCAATTGAACTAGCTTTAAAATTCTTCAGTGAATTAGGTCAATGTATGAAGTAAATATTCTCTTCTTTGCTTTTCTTACATGCTATTGAAAAGAGTGTTAACAGAACTTTCTCAGGTGTGCTTCACTACCCCCACAGGCAATTTGCATTTCTATGAAGAAACGCTTTACATTTAAGCTCATTCCTCTACCCCCAGTCCCCCAAAAAACATTCAGTTCTGTTGTGAACATCCTAATATAGTTTGTTAACATGTATCAGTCAACATTGATTCTGTTATATATGAATGCTTTTGAACAATATTTAAAGAAACTTGACATTATGCTTCATGCTTCATAACTGGTTGCAGTAATCATTGTCACTTGTATAATAAGGCAAAGTTACTTTCTTTAGCTGTGAGGAGAAATTTAGCTTTTTCTACAAGTCATTTGTGGGTTAGCCTCTTCATATTTTCTTCTCAGATTATCTAATACAAGTGTATATTATAACTTTCATGCTAACAATTTTCTGTATCTGAATGCTCCACGGGTTCGCACTGAATTTGGTAAACAAGATAGTATAGTGTATTTTGAAAGTGTGTGTGTTTGAAAGTTTGTTGTTAGGCACAATGGCTGTTTACATCCACACTAATAATGCGATTATTTCAAATAATCAGACTTATTTATAGTAACATGTTTACATGACATGAGAACATCTCTTTTCTTCAGTTTACATGAAGGTTTTATTATTGAAAGCTGGTCTAGGTGTTACACTTATTACTGTTTTAGTAAAAAAGGATGGGCTGTTGATTTTGATGATTTTGCTGTTGAAAAAATGATTTTGTGTTGAAATATGATAAGAGATTAGAAGGGAAAGAGCAGTGGTACAAATAAGAGGAGTGTTCTCTCATGTGATAAGGGTCACAATTATTCACCATGTTGATAACCACTCTTTCTGTATAATAGTGCACCCAAAACTGTTCAACAGTTACATCAATAATATAATTTTAAATCTTAAAAACAACTGATGAGATGAGAATCTTTCAGTAATAACTCAACTACATTTTTAAACATATTGTAATTATTATTTTATTATTTTTAAAGAATAATGATATAGGGTCTGGTAACCTGCAGATGTGTAAAAGATTTGCAGAGTGGGACGTGAACATGAATGGGTCATTTTACAGTGGATAAACTGGGGTTACAAAAGCTCAATATATATATATATATTTGAATTAGCAGTTTGTTAACCTAGAAAATGTTTATTAAACTTTTAGACACCGTACTCAAACTTAAAATTAAACTAACCAGCTTCATTGAGTCTCTAGAACTATTTACTTCAACAAGATAGTGGAGTAGAATGTTCATTAAGATGCTCTGAAGGAAATATTACCCTTCTGCTCCCTGATTCACTTCACTTACATTCTCTGATCACAGGACTGAAATGTGTAAGAACAGAACTAACTCAAGTCTGCTGCTCTACCCCCACTGATAATTCGCATTTCTTTAAAGAAAGGTTTCAAAGGACCACGTGTCACAGACACATTTAGGCCAGACTGTGATGGGCCGTTACCCAGACAGGAATTAGATTTAGCCAGGATTTAGCCTTAGTTCAATTAAAACGTTAGTAAAAAGGTTAGTAAAACCAACAAATATATAAATATAAAACTCAACCACTCAAACAGCTATTTTACTTTACTCAAAAGCACATCAAATAAAACTTCATTTGAGCACTTCTAAACCAGCCCTATTTAAAGCATGCTGTGAACTAAAACATTTGATCACAACCCAAAAATTTTAACTCAACACAAATGCTGTTTTTCTATTACTAACATGCATTGGTCAATGCTAAATTTCTCTTCACACAGTCAGTGAAACAGAAAGCAGGCCAAACTAATCATTTTTCATTGGCTTCACACACATTTTATGGCCACATCTTCCAAAATCCACAAAGTATTCTGTTATATACACTACCGGTCAAAGGTTTGGGATCACTCACGCATTCTTGATTTTAGTTTTTTCCACATTTTAGAATGATAGTAAACCCATAAAAACCATTGAATAACACATTGTAACTGTGGGAATTACGTTGTGATTTGGGATGACGTTAGGATTTAGTTGTACGTTGCTAGAATTAGCATAATCATACTTTTAGCATTTTATCATTCAGCTTCTTGAGATCTCAACCTGGGAATCTTTTTAAACATTATTGAAGGAATTTCTATCGATGCTGCACTCTTATTGGCTGCTTTTAATTCATTACTTGATTCAAGAAATCCATTTCAAAAATATTTTTTTTAAAAATGTAGTTTCCTAATAAAATAAAGTAATATGTTGGCACAATTATATTTTTGTCTAGACGAGTAATTTCAAACATTGAAACATACACCTTTATATTAAAAGATTTTTAAGATCATGAGAAACATTTTTGTCAAGTTATCCCAAATTTTTGACTGGTAGTATTTTCAGTTTACATTTCATTATTTGTAATAATCCAGTGAGGTTTTTGTATGCACAAGGTGTCTGACAAAAGCCGTTGCTACACACTGATCTGATCTCATCATCATCAAGTCTGTCTATTATTACATGAAGAAAGAGGAGAAAACTGAGACACACTAAATCCCAAAAAATTATAGCAATGTCTCCAAGACACCAGAAGACACCTACATGCACAGCTACCTGAAAAACTAGATGCAAGTGCATCGAGGACAAAAGCTGCTTTAAATGCAAAGGATAGTCGCACCAATTGTTGATTTCATTTAGTTAATAGAAATGAATTGATAAAGAAAATCTATTTATGACATTATTTTCAAATCATCTCCATTTCATAGAATTTTTACACAAGTGCCTAAAACTTTCACAGTACTGCAGCTTTGCAGGTAGATGACTTTAAAGGCAATTCAGTCTGAAATTCGTATCCGAAACTTTCGCACGTTAAAAAATTAAATACGACCTCACACTGTGTCAATCACATTTACACACTGCCTCCGAAATTTTCGATTTTCTGCATTTTTCGCATCCGTAGCAAGCATTTTGATGGGTGTTTTGAGAATTCAGAGCCACCATACAAGCGAGGATGACGAATACGAAAAAACGTATACGAAAATTTCAGACTCTATGTGCAATGGCCTTAAGCGTCTTGGAGAAATTGCCACAGTTCTTCTGGATTTAGTTTGTCTCAGTTTTTTCATCTTTCTTCATGTAATAATAGATAGACTTGATGATGATGAGATCAGATCTCTACTTGGAGCATCGGCTGCTGTCAGACTCTTTATGCATACAAAAATCTTACTGTATTAATACAAATAATGCAAAGGCATGTAAAAAATGTAAACTGGTATTTCCTATTGACACACTACAGCAAATGATGTAAATAACCAGCTTAAAACCATTTATCTGGAGAGTAAATGTTAACGTGCCTAAGAATTTTGCACAGTACTGTATATACAGTGTATAGACACAGAAAAAATTAAGAGACCACTCCAACTTTTCATTTCAAACTGGTCATTCCAGTCCAGTGTCTGTTGAATTTCAACAAAATCAAACCTCAGGAGTGACATAAAGTCATCCAACAGCAATGAGAAAGACTGACAGAATGACAAGACATATGAAAACTATGGTAAAAACAGGTTATCACATAAAAAATCATTTTGAACTTTCTTTAAATACATGTACAAATATTAGTGTTGTAATGCCTAAAAGTGAATATGAACTTGTTTTATTTGCAATATTTGAGGTCTGAAATACAGAGCATCTTTTCTGTTATTTTGTCTTTTCTCCATTTCTCATTTTCTGCAAATTAATGCAAATAGAAACAATATTATATAAGTAGAATTATAAGTAGTTCACAGAATGAAACAAGAATGATTTTACCTAAACACCTACCTATAAATAGTATATTCAGACAAACTGAAATGATGCTTTAAAATTATTTCCCGGCTGTAAATATACAGACCAATATGCAAATGCTTACATACTCTATTCAAAAACATGTAAAATGTTTAGTTAAACTTCAGTTTTAAACTTACCACAATAGAAAAATGAAAAAGACATTTGCACAGTTTTTCACTAGGGATTGAAGTTGACTGTTGTATTGAAAATGTTCAGTGTGTTTCACTGAAATAAAGTCTTTCAGTTCACAAAATGTAACTAAATCAACTAAACAATTTTCAATACATTAAATCAACATGAAAGTTTGTGTTAAGACCTCCAAAATATTTATGAAATTAAGACATTTTAAAGTCTCATGTAGCTTTTTAACAGCCAACAGAGGACCTGAGTCAATGTGTTCAATGAAGTCACTATATCATGTTATTTCTACACCAGTTAACCTGTTTATTTTACATGTTATCTAAAGTTTATGTAGAAACACACATAAACATGTTACATTTGAAGGAAAATTCAGTTCTTTTCCATTTTAAATTCACTAGTGGTTGAAGTTGACTGTTGTATTGAAAATGTTTAGTGTGTTTAACTGAAATAAAGTCTTTCAGTTCAAATAATTTAACTGAATCAACAAAAAATCTTCAATACATTAAATCAACTTGAAAGTTTGTGTTTAGATCCCTAAAATATTCGTGAAATTAAGACATTTTAAAGTCTCATGTCGCTTTATAAGAGCCAACAGAGGACCTGAGTCAATGTGTTCAATGAAGTCACTATTTTATGTTACTTCTACACAAGTTAACCTGTTTATTTTACATGTGACCTAAAGTTTATGTAGAAACACACACAAACATGTTAAATTTGAAGGAAAATTCAGTTCTTTTCCATTTTAAATTCACTAGTGGTTGAAGTTGACTGTTGTATTGAAAATGTTCAGTGTGTTTAATGAAGTCACTATTTCATGTTTCAAGTTAAACAAACAGTAAAACATATAAATATACTGTAAATATTTATAACTTTATTTATTTTATTTATTTTTAAGTATTATTAATGCAAGCCAAAAAATATTTTAAGTCAATTAAAATATTAAGTAAATAATTTATTTGATGTTTGGGGGGTTCAAAATATTTATCAAATGCTAAGATGTGTGTACATTAAAGTTACATTATAATAAGAGTTGGTTTCATTTTGTTTTACATATCCATTGTAGGCTATGGAGGTCCCCTGTTGGATAGGTAGACATCGGTCAGGCTTGAAGGTCCCCACTTGGCATGTTTTTAAAAAAAAATAATTAAAACATTTTTTCAGTTATATTATGAAAATATACCTTAAATTAAAATTTTTGATGTCACTTTTGTTTCTTCAAAATGACCAGAAACACTGGTCCCCTCTTGGTCAGTGTAGAGTGATAGTCCCCTCTTAGTAAGGTAAGCGTGTGTGTGTGTGTGTGTGTGTGTGTGTGTGTGTGTGTGTGTGTGTGTGTGTGTGTGTGTGTGCCAAATTTGCCTGCTAACTAAGAATACCAAAAGCCTCAAAAACCCCAAATATGGTGTTAAAGGTTGACACGTTACCAATGGCAACACTTTTAAGATATTACAAAATCTTTCACAATTTTATATCAGATATGTCTCTACATCATTCTAAGAGTGTAAAGACTATTATAGGAGTGACATGGGTAAATATAAGTGGACAATTTTAAAGTTTGTTGTGAATGATATACTTCCTGTTGCCAGTTGATGGCGCTATACACGGGACTCATCCTAGCCACATCAATGTGATTAGACCCCTTGACAAAACATACAGCTCAAGGTTGATTTAAATCACTCAATGTATGCAGCAGATATGAGAACTTCCTCTTTCCATGATTTCGGCATACATTTATTTTCTCACCATGGTGACACCATTCAAGATATCAAAAATCTGTTTGCAATTTAGCATGTTCAATATCTTGACATCATGGTCACTAAATTTGATGACCATCAGATAAATTCCCTAGGGGGAGTATTTAAAAGTTCACCACATGCAATTGTCAAAAAATCCTGTTGGGTGGAGCTAATGGGTGTAATATTGAAAGTTGTTCAGTTTGGTGATATCAATATATGTACAAAGTTTGGTAACTGTAGGGAAAACTAACACTGCAATTTTAGTCCAAAGGTGGCGCTTCAGTTCCCCCCCGTCACGCCAATTTCTAAGCTTTTTGCACACAGCTAAAGAACACCAGCAGTGGCATGCTAAAGTTTGACGCGTTACCATGGCAACACCATTGGAGAAATCAAAAATCTGTTTGCAATTTAGCATCTTTAAAAAACAGTGGGGCGTTTGTAAACACAACATCTATTAATGTGGCCTGGTCACAAGTTTTTGGGTTGTGTCTAGTAGGTAGGTTTATAATTTGGTGAAGGTTTAAGCAGTCAAATTGTTGTACAACTTTCTCAGGGGGCTTGAGCATGTCCCAGTTTAAATCGCCAAGTATGATCAGCTCGGACCTGAGCATTGCTTAAGGCCCCTAGGGTACATGCTGGCGCAGATGGAGGGTGATAGCAGCCAGCCACAGACAAAGAGAAACTGTTTGATAATTTCATGTTAAGAACAAGAAGATCATACTGTTTGGGTATAGACTTTGCCAGGGCTATACTACATTGAAGATATTCTTTAGTGAAAATTGCCACCCCCCCACCCTTGGATGACCTATCCTGCCGAAACAGGTTGTAACCAGATAAATACTGGTCAGGGTAGAGAATAGAGTTACGCAACCATGTCTCAGTGATTACTAAAACATCAGGGTTAGAACTCTCAACCCATACTTTAAGCTGGTCCAGTTTAGGTAAAATGCTTCTTGCATTTACATGCAAAAACCCAAGGTTGCTGCGATTACAAAAATCATCAAAACATATGTTATTTAAGGCCACACAATCCGTAGGAAAACAACACCAGAGACATCAGAAGAAGGGCCAGGGTGAACATGAACATTACCAGAGATCATAAGCAGTAATATAATCAAGGCCCGACAAAGCACAACTGAGGCACTACAGTAATGTTGTTTTAACAGTACAGTTGTATGCAGTTTGTTAGGTAATAAAATAATATTAATGAGCGTTCTCATAATAAAACATGATGGTAGCGCCGGAGTGACAGAAAGTCTGTCAGGCATTAACCCAAAAGTTTGTAATATCATTAAAGAGATGACGTCTCTATCATTTGCATTGACATTGTCTGTTTTACTGCATAAATGAGCAAGGCCATATTGTTTGACTGCACATGAAGTAACGCAAGGTACTAAGAGATATGAGAAAAGTATGGAGAAAATGCAAAATAGTTTGGGTGTATCCATAATTCAACAGTGAACAGAAAAGGTATTTACGTGAGATACTCCCCAAAAAGCACTTTGTATTTGACCACTGACAACTGTCTTTGAACTCGAGCGTGTGTGCTCGTTAGAGAGCTTTTGGAGTGCGTCACTCAGTGTGATTCCGCCTGTCCTGCCTTCACCTTCACACCAATCCAATGACAGGGACACGCATTTTGAAAGACAGTTATGTATTTTTTTAAATGTCTGATAGTCCTCAAATAACATTCTAGTCTCGTCTCGTTAACGAAGACACAGCATCATATCATCATAGTTTTTATCATCAGATATTATTTGTAGCTTGTCAACGTCTCGTCTTAGTCACAGAAAAATACTTGTTAATTAATATTTTTTACTGCTAGGAAGACTGTTCCAAAGTTCAGGCACTAGATAGGAAAACGATCTACCACCTGCACTTGATTTCAAAATTTTAGGTATTACCAAACTGACCAGAGCCCTGAGTTCGTGTAAGAACTCGAGCTGCTGCGTTTTGAACTGGCTGGAGTTTTTGTTTTAATCTCATAGGACAGCCACCTAATAGTGTACTAAGTAATCTAGTCTTGACGTCATAAATGCATGAATATACGTACCAAGTTTTGTATGTGTGCGTTAATGTATGCGTGATCTATTCACAAAGATTTTTTTGCATTCTAGGTGGCACTACAGAGCCCCCCTGCCACGTCTGTGTGCCAGCCTTAGTAATTTCAATGAATTACTATGAACTTTTAAAACTTGATGCCACTTCCTGTTGCCTGCAGGTGGCGCTTTAACTGTAACTGAATATTGCCATGTAGATGTCTTCAGGCCAGGACTATTATCAAACAAGTTTGGGGCCTGTTGGACATTGTATGCTTGAATTACAATAGCTTCCTCTTTTATGGTGAAACGGCAAAACGGACATGCCCTTCAAGGAAAAGTCAGGATCTTCGCAATGGGCTCTATGCACGTATTACCTTCTGTGTTTAACGGAAAAACCCTCTGCAGTTTCCGGTTGGGGAGACTTAAAGCGGAGAGAAATGGGAAACTGAGAAAATAGTTAAATTTAGCAGATGCTGTACACTGCGGCACATAGCAGTGGTATACAGAAGTGCTGTTCTACCGTATTACAATGTTATAATTACATGTAAACTTATGAAAGTATAATATCAAATATGGTAGCACTTCTATATACCACTGTTGTGTGCTGCTAAATAGAACTATTTTTCTATTTTCCCTTTGGACTTGGCCCCTAAATAGATGTTTATTAGAAGGGGCGTCTCAATAAGTTTTTTTATATAGTGTATATATAGTGCATATTTTTAGATTACTGTATACATGCTGTACCAATAAGTACATTTATATTTACATATATACATTCATATAACATCTTTTTCTCTTTCCTCAGACAGAACACAAAGACAACAATAATGTGGTGGGTATATTTTCTGTTATTGGCAGAAAAAAAAACATTTACTATATATGTATTATTATTGTTTTCTAATATTTTTATATGTATTATTTTGTTTTAGGAAGCTGAATGGATTAGTTAATTTGGGATGTAATTTCTTCTCGGCCTCTCAATTCAAATGAGGATGCAATACTAACATCATCACCCTGCTATTCTTGTATCACTGATCCTTTCATTGACTTAATTGCAGATGGATGTTTTTGGTATTTACAGCTCCAGTTCTGTGGATGACCTGTAACCACATGATTTAGCAGATATCTGCATCAAAAAGCATACCTTAATTGTAAATAATTTGTTGTTATAATAAATTGTTAATATTGACATCTAGTCCCTCAGGGATTTGTTTGTAAATAATTGTCTGTTCTGTCTCCAAAACTACAAGTATCCTTCATTCAATTATCTGAGCTGGTTGAAGACTTTTCTTTCCCTAGAGCAAGATCATACAACATACTGGAAGGAAAACATTACACATTTGTTTCTGTTTTTGTGCAAAGCTAAACTCTGCTAGCTACAATGTAAATAGTGTTTATAGCCATGTTTTGTAGTTAAATGTTTTATTAATAAAAATATGAAATATTCCTGCTCTCACTACCTTGAAAAAATACATAAACATATATAATACCTAGATGCCTCATTAGCTGCTTCGATCCATTGGTGTGATATGTCAACGCTTACTCCATATTGGTAAGGGCAAGAGTTCCCTAGAATCAAATGCAACTAAACAGCTCCGGTTTTGGTAATGCTTTAGATTATGACCCGCAATGTACCACTTAATTAAACAGGACTTACAGCGTAACTAATTGTAATAATAATGTACCTCTACAGTACATATCTGTAGGTAAAGGGGATCAATATGCAAAGTTTGGGTAATAAAGGAGTAATAGTAAGGAACATTTTAAATATATATATATTTATACTGTAGGTATTTTAAAACTAAGAGGTAGCTATTGCAAAATTATGTGGTATGCATGCCCTACTATTCGAGACAAGTTTAGTGTAAACATACACTGTGTACATTTTTTGCAATAACAATCCACCCTTAAATAAGCTACTAGGGGTACTTTAACTATGGGTACTTTAATTATTACTGCACACATTATGGATATTACTCACAACACACTGGAAATATGAGAAAATTATGCTTTTCTGCTTTGATTTATTCATAATTTTAACATATATGCTACTTACCTGATGAGAGTGTATTGCATATGATGGTTGATCTCAGCTGCAAATCATGTCAGCAAATCAAATACAATTATGAAATGATTAAGTAAAAATATAATGTATGAATGTATAATTTTATCATGAAAGCTCATTTTGTTTGGTCATCTTTTTAGGGTAAAAAAATAAAAACTATTGCAACATTTTTTCACTGTAATTACTTTCTAAATATACCCCTTGTTCTATGTAGTTACAGGGTAATTATAACATCTGTTGACTGTAAAATAAATTGAAACTTTTGCCACCTTGTTCTATGTAGTTACAGGTTACAATGTACAATAAATATACACAATTTGATATTCTTCACTCTGCAGCATACAATTTATTTTAAACATATTTACAATACTTAATTTAAATATAATATTCACTAGTGTGAAACAAGAACGTACAGAGGCTGTGCTACAGCTATTGTGAAACGGCTGAGTTCAATCCCTAAAAGGTGTCTTATTCATGATACAACACTAGCCTCAAGTAGCTTATTGCTTTTATAAAAAGATTACCACACAATACAAATGTTAAATACAAAACTATGGATCATTTGAACTTTCATGAAGTAAATTACAAAGCCTGCCCTTTGCTGGCTGAATGTGAACAGCATGATTGATGGGTGCTGCGGTCATAGCTGTGTTTAATAATAAATCAAGGACTGGAACTAATCGTTTTATAATTTTAAATAACATTGATGAAAACAAAGTAGCATGTTTGTATATGTGTCAATACACAAAAATGTCACAAGGATATAGCCACATGACTGTTTGGCACGTACGACTTAGAATTAATTGAAGCTGTATATAAGAACAGTTTGACCAATCAAAAGCTTTTAATGACTTTTATTTAGGAATGTCTCTAGAAGTCATATATCAAATTCAGTGCAAACCAGACAGCTTTTGTAGGAGGAGTTCGAAAAAGTATGTTTTCTATATAATTTATTATGGCGAACCAAAAGTAGGTTGGAATATGACAACTTTGATATCAATGAACTCGGCTTGAGCCAACAAATATACTAATGTGAATCGAATAACATTATGTTGATTTCCTCATATGTTATAAGCATTTTTATAATTGTTGTTATATGTCTAGACCACTATAACTTTGCAGGTTCTGTCAGAACATGACCTTGATGAACCATACCAAGTTTCCTAGCGATTCACCATTGCGTTTGTAAAATACAGCATTTTACGACATAATTTCAAAGGGGCGACTCTCACAATGGCAGAACGAGGAAAAACTTTAAACATGTCAGATGATCAGATTTTGAAAACTAAGTTTAAAAACAGGGAAAGACACTTAGAACACAAGTAAATTGCTTCTAACCTTTGACCACTAGGTGACAATTTTGTAGGAGCAGTTCGGAAAAGTATGATTTCCATACAATTCAATATTGCGGACAGGAAGTATGGTGGAATATGACAAGTTTGATGTCAAAGTACTCGGCTAGAGCTAACAAAAATACTAATGTGAATCAAATGACATTATGTTGATTTTTTCAGATGTTATAAGCATTTTAATAAATTATTATTAGTTAACTTATTATTAGTTATTAGTTAGTATATATTTTGATCACTAGTGGGTGCTGGCCTATAACTTTACAGGTCCTCTCAGAACTTGACCTTGATGAACCATACCAAGTTTTGTTGCAATTAGGGGTCAAGCCACGAAGTGGTGTAGAAACCTATTGCATCTGTTAGAGTTCTTGGCTGCATTTCCTGAAACCTTCTTAACACTACGTCGTTCTTAAGTTATGCCTTAAGCTGTACCTTATCATTAATACGTGTCTCCCAAAACGTTCTTAGTCAAGTATACCTTCTCTAAGTAATACTTTCTTAAGGTTTGTCTGGACCAACCTTAGCTATACCTTATCACTGTTGAGAGTTCACTCCACTAGAGGCCACCGTGAAAAAGGCTTCTTTATATAGAAATTCATTTGAAAAAATCTAAGGTTAATTACACACAGCCTATTGACCTATTTTAATGTAAAAAATATAATTGACATTAAACTCATGATTGTTAGCTTTTTAATTATATTAAAAAGTGCATCAGCTGGCAAAGGAGTCCATTTAGAGAGATTTAAAGAAAAAAATTGTGAAGGAAGTTTAGTCAAACTGCAGTGATACAATGAATATTTGCGCAAATTAAATACGGCGCCATTCGGGGAGCGATTTAGTTAAGTTTTCCGTGCTGCGCTTTTATAGACTAAATGAAGACACTAACATATGATAATATAAAGCAGGAGTTCCCAAACTTCTTTAATCTGGGACTCAGACAAATATATATACATCACCCACATAGCCTAATTGTTTTAAAAGAAATAAATGCACATTCGTTCACTTTTAGTATTATTATTTTTTTGTCATGAAAAGTGAAATTGCAAAACAAATTGTTGGGCCGCATGTTATATATTTCTTCATAAAGATTAGGCTATATTCACTGTATCAACTGCTCCTGAAATACTTTCTGTTGTATAGTCTCCATGGTCAACACATATTACACATTAAAATGAATCAATGCAAACAAAAATCCTAACGTAATCAAAACCATGTTATATTTGCAGTAGACAGAAAGGTCTCCAGAAATGAAGGCATGAAGCAGCATGCTTCGTCTGCGCTGTAAACGTTCCACCTATTCACTTAACAAGTGTAACTGTTGGTCATTAGAATAACTTTTTCCTTCATTTTATCATAGTGCATAGTGCATCACAAAAGTGAGTGACTTTGCGCTGCCTTTCTTATGACCCCTGAGTTTGCAAATCCCTGATTTAAATGTTCCTTTTAATAACTACATTTGGGTTGCTGGTTAGCATTTCAAAATTAAATGACAAACTATCTATGGTTGGATTTATTTTGCAATTTGGATTATTTTTATGAGATTCTATGAGTCCTACTAAATGCAATTTAAACTATTTCTGGTGCGTGTTTCCTCTATACCTTTCATAACGCAGTGAAACAGTGCATGCATGCGAATAATTGATTGTCGAGCGATTGATATTCAGCACCACCGCCATGGACAGCAGCTGGTTGCGTGGCACGTAAGAAAGTAACCTCCTAAGGTATAGTTCGGGGAACACAATTAGAAAAGATACAGCTGTAGTTAAGATATACCTTTAGAGTCTTCGTAGCGTGGTAAGAGACAACGTTATCGGGAAACCCGGCCCTTGTTATTAGGGGTCAAGCCACAAAGTGGTGTAGACACCTATTGCATCCATTACTCCTGTTTCATACCGCACGCTTTAGCAGAACGTAGGCGGAGCGGGAGCAGCACATAGGCAGAGCGTTTCCTGCATGCAGCCATTGTGTTTTCACACTGGCAGCGTTTACAGGGCGCATCACACTGCCTGGGTACCACAGTACAACAATACAAAATCCCATTACATTATTTTAAGTACATTAATGAGCAAATATTCTTCCAGAACATCACCAAAACGTTTATTTTACTGATGTACATTATATATATATGCCTCGTTTCATGCTCTTTCAAATCCACATTGTCACGATCCCTGTCTGTGTTCCCCTGTGTTTGGACTTTTAGTTTGTACATGTTGTGTTCCTGTTTCCTGTGCCATGTTTTGTAGTCTGCTGTAGTCTTTTTGTTCAGTGGTTCTTGTTGATTGTTTCCCCAGGTGTTTCTTGTTTCCTTTGTTAATCATGTGTATATATAGCCCTCATCTTCAGTTGTCTGGTGTTGGTCGTTGCTTATGTTATGGTGTTCCTGTTTCTTGGTTTTTTGTATTACTCTCTTTGTGTTTTGCATTACGCTTTGGACGTTATTAAAAGGATTATGTGCATTTGGATACGATCTCCTGTTTTTCCTTGTCTGGCACGTGACAGAACGACCGACCAACATGGATCCAGCACACCAGTTAACCCGTCTCAGCCAAGGTAAAAGTTCCCTTGAGGACCATGTACAGACTTTCTTGGACATTGCCTGTTACTCAAAGTTCCCGGACTGTGTTTTGATAGATATTTTCTGTGACAATCTCAATGATCATTATAAACTTTGCATATTCCGTTATGGTCCTCGGGGGTCCTTTGCTGAGTTTATGGACTGCACTTTTGTCCGGTGGGTCCTCTTTCACCGTGGGCAAAGTAGAGGAGGATGTTGCTCCTAGAATTCTTTTTGGGGGGACAGTAAGCCTGCAGCTCCCACACTGATGGTGGCCAGCCCGATAATTAGGACAGCTGCCAAGCAAGCGTCTCCAGTCGTCATGGCCCCCAGTCCAGAGGCCGCTGCCTCGCCGGTGGTTCCGAGTCCGGTGGTTCCAGTTCCTGAGACTCCTTCCATGGAAACCGCTCTGACGCCTGTGATCTCAGCCTTTTGGTGTGTTTGGGCTGTATATTGTTCTCCTGCACCCGAGCTGAAAACCAAGATGGCCGCCTCACCTGATCCTGAGGCCAAGATGGCCACCATCGACTGTCCAGCCCTGCCCACACCTCCGTGGCGTCCTGGCCTGCCTGCCACGCCCAGGCCACCAGCCCTGCCTGCAGTTACACCCTGGCCACCAGCCCTGCCTGCACTTACTGAACTGTACTTTTGAGGGTGTCTGGTATCCACCCTTAAGGGGGGGGCTTTGTCACGATCCCTATCTGTGTTTCCCTGTGTTTGGACTTTTAGTTTGTACATGTTCGAGTTCCTGTTTCCTGTGCCATGTTTTGTAGTCAGCTGTAGTCTTTTTGTTCATTGGTTCTTGTTGATTGTTTCCCCAGGTGTTTCTTGTTTCCTTTGTAAAATCCTGTGTATATATAGCTCTCATGTTCAGTTGTCTGTATCGGTCGTTGCTTATGTAATGGTGTTCCTGTTTCTTGTTTTTTTTGTAATACTCTGTGTTTTGGATTGTTCTTTGGACGTTATTAAAGGGAATTATGTGCATTTGGATCCGCTCTCCTGTTTTACCTTGTCTGGCACGTGACACACAGTGCAAGTTCTAAATTTTGTAAAAAGCCATTGCACTTAAGCTCGTGATTTGAAGATACAATTCAACACAGGGTTTACTCACCATAGGAGAGTGTGATTGACAGCGTGATGCAATCACTTTTCTCTTGCACATACTATTGTATGTATATATGTAAGCATATAACATGATGTCTATGTAGTTTTTATCTGTGCTTCCGTTATGAAGACAGTTGGGTTCAGTCAGTACATTAACAGCTTAGTTAAATTATTTTCCTCTTATACATATGCATATAACCTTTAAGATAGACTTGTATTATAAATCCTTTAAATGTGCTGTTGTGGTTTGGCCAAAAAAAACTCCTGACAGCAGTGTTTTTGGAAGTTAAGAAAACATAAGACACCACTTACACACTTTAAAGGTAAACTTGTTACTTTTCCCTGTTAATCCTTGTGCATTTTGACCATTAAGAGTGCACTGTTGCTTTAATTGAGCGTTAGCAGTGCAGCAAAAATAGACTCGGCACTGAAATCATAGCTGACCTGCTGCTTCTGCACCGCGAGCATGCACTGCTTCCACTTGTAGCTATGAAACGTCAGAGGAAACCTAGCCCTCCCGACTGAGACTGGTCTCTCCCAAGGTTTTTTCTCCATTTATTCATCACTGGAGTTTGGGTTCCTCGGGGCCATGTTGGCTTGCTTACTGGGAGACTGCTTATATTATATTAGCTTAAGGTTTGGTAAATTCCATTATCATTACTTAATTAGAATGATCTTGCTTGTTCTACAATACCATGTGTGCTGATAAGGGTGTTGTGATTGGCTGTTGCTAGGTAACGGGGGCGGGAGTAGGAAGTGATGCAGAGTCTCTGTGTGCTATTGAGTTGTACATGTGTGTCAGACAATAAAAAAACTGAGTTCATTCGCTAAAGTGTCAGCCCCTTGATACATGACATGGACCCATTTGATTTTGCGCAGCCATCGAGTTGGCCGGTAAGGAGGCAACGGTTTTCCCATTTCAGGATTGCAACGAAACTTGACAAGGAAGACAGCGAGGTGCAGGTGAATGGCAAACAGGCCGAACCTATATTCAGCACATTTACGATTTCTGCGGAGGAAGACAACGAGTAGTACAACGCAGTTGTTAAAAAGTTTGATGAACACTTCGTGCCTAAACGCAATTTGATTCATGACCGCGCTTGTTTTCATCAAAATAATCAAAGAAGTGGCAAGTGTATTGAAGGAGTGTATTTGTCAGGAGTTTATACGAACTGGTAGAGTTTTGTGATTTTGGTGCTAGTAAAGATGACTGCATTGTGACTGGAATAGCTGATTGAGACATATCAGAGAAGTTACAACTAGAACCAGATTTGACGGTAGATAAAGCAATTCAAATTGCTCATGATGAAGATTTTATTAACCAAAAATATACAGGAATCATGCATTAACTAAGTCACCATAGACTACATTTGACTGTGCAAGCATACCAGATCTTTATTATTGTTAAAGGCTTACTCATGAGGCCAACACTCGCCAGTCAGAACAAAGTGCCAAGATGCTGTAACACTCCTGCCTGCTCCCCATTTGTGTCACCGGACTACACCCCCCAGAATGCCTTGCACCCATCATGTTTGTTTCTGCACCTGTCCCTTGTTTCAGTTTGATTTGACTCACACCTGTTCTGTGTTTGTTTCTGTATTTAAGTTCAGTCTTGTGTCTTGTCCGAGGTCCAATGTTGTTGTTGCATGCCTGGTTTACGTTACCCGTGTTATTATTTACCTGAAAACCTGATTCTGTGGAATAAACCTGTTTGCCTGAGGAAATCCTGTGGTGTGCTCTTCTGCCTGAACCTCTGAACCGTGACAGTACATTGGACCTACCACAATGACCACACCGTGGGATTTCACCACCACCTCGCCTCCAGAGTTCGCCCTGCTATCGATTTTAGCAGAATGGGAGGACTCTGGAGTGTTATGCGGAGGAGTTTTTTGAGGCGTGTGAGCAGGTGAGTTGGAACGATCTCACCCTAAACCAAGTGTTTCAGATCGGGTTGGATGACGATCTGCTCGCCCTCCCTTTGCTCCCTGACGTGGTTGAGTTCCAGCTGGAGGACTTTATTAATCGGGTCCTCCAAGCTGCGGGCTCTTATTACCGCGTCAGGGAGACTGGTAGAGGTGCGGGGGATTGTCATCCAACACCGATCAGATGCGGGGGGGTCGTCTTCGCTCACCCAAGCTCCATGCCTCGTCGCAGAGCACGACGCACTTCCGGGTTGGCACCCCGGAGGAATATGGAAGGCCAACAGGGCCAAAACCGCTAGTCTCTCCGCCAGCTGGTGGTTTCTCCCCTGGATCAGCTCCTCCAGGAGTTTGATCCCTGTACGGCCTCCACCCTACCCTGGATTCCGCTCCAGAAGAGCCCGCTTCCAAGCCGCCAGTGCCCGCTTCCAAGCCGCCAGTGCCCGCTTCCAAGCCGCCAGAGCCGGCCTCCGAGCCTCCCAAGCCTCCAGAGCCGGACCCCGAGCCGCCTCCCAAGCCTACGGACTCTGAAATGCCTGTTTGCCCGGAGCTACATATCTGCCCTGAAATGCCTGTTTGCCCGGAGCTACATATCTGCCCTGAACTGCCTGTTTCCCCGGAGCCACCTGTCTGCCCTGAATTATCTGTTTGCCTCAATAAACCTGAAAGCCCGCCCAGCCATCCTCTCCCACCTCCGCACCGCTTGTCATCCCCACCACGTCAGCTGCTGCAGCCTGTCAGCCCCTCTTCTCACCCTCAGCCTACCATCGGCGTTGTGGGCGTGCCACGGGGCGACCAGTCCCTATCAGTGTTGTGGTTAGAGGATCCCTTGCGCTCGACTCCTGCCTCTTGGACCCGGACTCCGCCTCGGCCCATCGACCCCGTGGCTACACCTCAGCTCTCAGCTCCCCCGTCTCCACCGTCGACCGCTCATCCACCAGCTCCACCGGGCTTCCTCGTCCCTCCGGCTCTGCCTTGGTCACTCGTCTGCCTGCCATCGCCTCCGGATTCCTCTCCTCTGGCTGCGCCTCATCGCTCCATCCTGTCTGCTCCCTTGGACTCCTCCCTCCCCTCGGCTGCTCCTTGGTCCTCGGTCACTCCGGCTTTGCCGCGGACTCCCGGATCTCCGCCTCCGCCTTGGTCACCAGAGCCGTCAGTTCCGCCCTGGCCCTCTGGATCCTCGCCGTCACCTTGGCCCATCGGCTCTCCGCCTCGGGCTCCACCTCCACCTGCTCCGCCTCCGTCGGTCATCCCCCAGGAGTCATCGGCCGCTCTGCCTCCATGGCTCCTCTCTCCGTCGGCTCCACCCTGGTCCACCTGCTCACCTGCCTGTGTTCGCCTGCCCTCTTCTGCTGCCCTGCCCCCCCTCCCTGGGTGTTTCGTTGGAGCAAGGACGCGCCTCCGGGGGGGGGTACTGTAACACTCCTGCCTGCTCCCCTTTTGTGTCAACGGACTACACCCCCCAGAATGCCTTGCACCCATCATATTTGTTTCTGCACCTGTCCCTTGTTTCAGTTTGATTTGACTCACACCTGTTTTGTGTTTGTTTCTGTATTTAAGTTGAGTCTTGTGTCTTGTCCGAGGTCCAATGTTGTTGTTGCATGCCTGGTTTACGTTACCCGTGTTATTTACCTGAAAACCTGATTCTGTGGAATAAACCTGTTTGCCTGAGGAAATCCTGTGGTGTGCTCTTCTGCCTGAACCTCTGAACCATGACAGATGAGAGGGGCAAGCGATGTAAACGAAGTGGGGCATAAGTTCAAATACACAAAAGCATTCAAGAAACTGTTGTAATCCGGTTCCTTGTCGGGGCTTTGTGGGTGTTTTTGCGTCTGTGTGTGTGTGTGTGTGTGTGTGTGTGTGTCGTCTCTGTCGAGCACATGACAGCTTGTCGCGTGCTCTGTGTCACTTGCCCCGCCCTTGGTGTTTCCCCATTCATGCTTTCTCTCGCACCTGTTTTTCATCTCCTCATCACTCGCGCACCTGTTACCACTCTATTCGTTTTTAGATTCCCTACTTATTCCCCTCTGTTTCTCTGTCCTGTGTCAGATCATTGTGTGTCTTTACCGCATTTAGCTGACTGCCTTGTCTTGGTGTGATTAACCTTGCCAGTTCTAGTTATTGCTCTTGTCGTGTTTCCTGTTTAATTCTAGCCTAGTCGTTTGTTATTAAGATCTCAGTCTCCAGTACCTAGCTTTTCTCTTAGTTTTCCTTTGCCCATTAGTTCCCCATTGGTGTCCCGGACCCACACCTGTGTTCGTTTCTACACCACCTGAGCAACCTCTCATTTCTCCTTGGGAGTCTGCGGCAGGTCGAGGTTTCTCCCCGCATTCCAGTTCCCCCTCTTCGGGTTCAGTCTCTTTCCTAGTGAGTTTCAGTGGGTCGAGTGGACTCCCCATGGTGTGGTTCTCCCTCTTCGGGTTCAGTCTCTCTCCAAGTGAGTTCGGTGGGTCAAATGGTCTCGCCACGGTGTGGTTATTGTTGTGAGTTTCTTTGCTTCAAGAACTGCTCCTGAGTCTTAGGTTTTGATGCCAACAGCATAGACTTTTATTTAGCAAGGAACTATCTAAAAGCCGAGTGTTCTAGAAGACTGACTTCCCTTGGTCAGCAGTGACCTTTATATGGCTACCCCCCTGCACACATGTCCGAAGGAATGTTTGAGATTGGGGGATGTTCGAAGGAATGTTCAGGGGTGAGCACACATGTCCGGTGTAAGGTTTAAGAATGGGGGTTTGTAGAACAAATACATGCGGCCACATGTATAAGAGAATTATAATGGTGGCTTAATTTGGATGTGATTCCTTTAAACTTAAGTTAAATTAATCTTCAACATATTTCCCCCTTTGAGACATTTTTGTCTCACTATCTCCGGAGTGCTGTTTCATGATCCAGATTTTTACCTACTATAACCCAATGACTTAAAATCAAGCCTTTATGTTTTATTACCAAAGGACCAAATCATGCCACAGCACTTCGGCAGGTGCGGATCAAACCTCTTCCTCATGTCCCTTTGATCAATTTGGCTGAGGAAAGTAAAAGATCCTAACACCCTACTTTCCCAAATATTACATCAGAATTATACAATATTCGAAACATGTGTGCGATCCAGTCTGCCTTGTCTATGGTTATCATCACAATTATATTGGGTATAAACATAATAGTAGTAAGTAAAATAAAGTAAATACACACAATTTTAAGGAAAGAAGGGTACCCCAAAAACAAAAACAAAAATGCATAACACAATTACAATAAACCATGCATAATACCAACACAAATATGCATAATATGAATGAATAAAATGCATGATATGACATTACAGATACATTCATTTAGATTTCATTCCAATTCTTCATCAGAGTCACTTGAAATCTCATCTGCCAATTGAAACGGCATTATAGTTTTGTAAAACACATCCTGATGACATTCTTGTTGAGTCAGATTCATTTGTTTATCATCCGGTATCTTAACATTTCCATTTGCTTAACTGTAGCTTTGATCATTAAGGATTTTAATAAAGGTAATACACAGCATAATAATAATCCTCCTATGGCAGTTGTTACTCCTAGGAGTATTCCTAGTTTTGCTAACCATGCTCCCCACGATCCTAATTTTAAATCAAACCAATCCCATATTTTTTCTTCTCTTCCAGCGTTAGTTGCCATTTCTATTTGTAATTCTTTGAGTTTAGTCATGGCCTTTGTAAATGTTCCTTCGGGTGCAGTATTATTCGGAATATATGTACAACATTGGTTTCCAAATAAGATACACACACCTCCTTTGTCTGCTAATATCCAATCTAGAGCTAATCTATTTTGCCATGTCATTTCACTGGTTGAATCCAATTGTTCTCCTAAAGAAATTAGAGCTTCGTTGGTGTAATTGATACATTTTTGTTGATTGTAGTATATATCATTTATCCATTCTGTATTTTTATTTTGTGAAATCCAAATTAATATTGATTCAAACCCTGATTTAACTTCATTTCGTGCTTTGAACTGATCTGGTACACCTCGGGGTTGTCCTATTGAATCTATATATACTTCAGGATCTGGTAGATAACTTCTCTTAACTCTACGATTAAGTGTGTCATTTTTAACCAGTGAGGATTCTGAATCCCATTTTATTATATGGATCTCTTGTATCAATCGTACTCTACCTTTAGATTGGAGAGGAAAATGTACTAAAGTAGGCAAAAGTTTCCTTTTCCCACAAATCCAGAAAAAGTCTGCTAGAGCTACAGTTTGATCCTTAAAAGTGTCTGTTCCAGGTAGTGAAATTGTTTGATTTTCACAAATTACAGCTGGCTCTACTCTTTCTCCTTTCCTCATTCCTGATGCCCGAAAGGGTGGGAAGCCCATAGAATCATCAATATCTCGAAATGCCTTTGTATTTAAATTCCAAACAACACTACATTTTCCTTTAAATTGTCCCATATTCACAACTCCTGTAGCTTTGTAAAAGCATTCATATGATTTACTATAGTCTATAGTGTACCATGGTGGAAATTCGACTTGGTTGCTTGGTTCTCGCATACTTTCCGTTAATTCAAAGCTTTGGCATTTAGCTCTCAATCGCGGTATATGCTGGAAAAGCAGCTTTTGTTTTTCATTGCTTAAAAAACTTAAACATTCAGCTGGACAAAATGGTTTAGCATCCTTTCCCAAATGACAATAGTCTCTGTTGAATTTAGCACAATGTTCATAACTGAATGGATTCGGGACAACTACTACTTGGCTCACTGGTGTTTTATTACACACCAGGCAGTCTTTCTTTTTTAGTTCTGTTGCTGTGAAGGTTGCCCATTCATACCATTGATTACTCTGTGCGGTTTCCCATAACACATCTAGTTTGATATCACCATCCGCTGTGTTGCGATCCTCCTTTATGTTCCTTCATTGTTTTCCGTACAACCCTGGTTTGAATGTGGCTAAGATTAAGTTGTTATTGGGTTTCGTTAACGGCTGAAAAGTTAATGGTGGTGAAGTGTGGATGAAAGTTCGAATTATGGGATTTTGGGTGGTGGTGTTGACTGTCGTTTGAACTTGTGACAAGCATATGAGGATCAGGCTTATTGTTGGCGTTATCATTATCATTTTCATTATTCTGTTCGACGACTCCTGCCACACTTTGTAATTCATTGCTTTCAGCAGTTGGAATATCTTGTTGGTTTATTTCCGGTTTATTTCCTCTGGCTTTTTCCTTAGGAACTCTTGTGCAGTGATTCAGATGATACCAGGTGTTGCTTCCTTCCACCTGGACTGCTGTTGAAGTAGCTGCTGTCACTTTATAAGGTCCTTCCCTCCTTGGTTCATTCCATTTCCTTCTGAATATCCTGAGATAAACGTAATCTCCTGGGACGATTGAACAGGTGATTTCTGGTTCCTCCCACAGCTCCTTTCTCTTTTCCTGTACACAAATAGCTTTATGGATAGCAGTTAGTTTTTTCCTATATGATCCTAATTCCTGTTGTAATTGTTCCAATGCAGGTCCTTTGTACGGGCCTCTGTTATATGGTGCAGGCATTTGTCGACCAGTTAACATTTCATGCGGTGTTAAATGTGTGATTCTGTTTGTTTGCATGCGGTAACTCATTAATGCAAGTGGTAAGGCATCTACCCAATTAAGTTTAGTACTTGCACATATTTTGTTGAGCTTGGCTTTGAGAATACCATTAGTTTTTTCAACCTGACCTTGAGAGGCTGGATGATAGATACAGCCTAGTCTTTGTTTTATCCTTAAGTGTTGTAATACTTGCTTTACAGTTTTTTGTATGAAAGCTGAGCCATTATCCGAACTTATCTCAGATGGAATTCCAAATCGGGGAAACACTTCTCTTGTCAAAAATTTGATTACTGTTCCTGACCCTTCATCCGCAGACGGTACCGCTTCTACCCATCGGCTAAACCGGTCCACAATTACAAGCATGTATCGTTTGCCCTGTACCCTTTTTATCATGTCCACATAATCCATCACTAAGTGTTTAAATAGTCCTTCCGGCACAGGTATGTGACCTATTGGTGTTGTTATTCCTTTCCTGGCATTATACTTAGCACATATCTCACATGTTGATAAAAATTCATCTACCATTGCATACAAATACGGAGACCAATACCCTTGTTGTTTAATTTTCCTTATAACTTCCCCCTTTGCACAATGGTCAAAACCATGTGCATCAAGAATAAGTATGTTTAAGAGTGCTGTTGGTGCTACGATATGTCCTTCATGTGAATGCCAAATATTTAAGGAGTCTTTCATTGTTCCTCTTCTGTGCCACATAGACTGTTCATAAGGACCTGCCTGCTGTTGAATTCGACTAATGTCATCTAAGCATGGGTGTGGTTCTATAATTACTTCAGGAGCTAATATAGCTATTTTACACCCGGAGGCTTTTATTTAGCTTCTGAATCTGCTATATTGTTACCCTTTGTGACATAATCATTTCCCTTTTTATGAGCTTGACATTTGATGATTGCAACACGTTTTGGTAACATCATGGCTGATATTAATTGACCTATCTGTTCAGCATGTTGAATGGGGGTTCCATCACTTTTTTTAAAGCCTCTTTGTTTCCATACTGCTCCGAATAAATGACAAACTCTGTGTGAATATGCTGAATCAGTAAATATGTTTGCTATTTGTCCTTCTGCTACTTGACATGCAGTTGTAAGAGCTTTTAATTCTGCTAATTGAGCAGAACATGGTTGTGTGCAATGTTGTGATATTACAGGCACAAAGTCGTCTTTATTTTTTTTTACCACTGCATATCCCGTGTGGATTCCCAAATTATCCCTAAAACTGGATCCATCTACAAAGTAAGAAACTTCTGCTTCAGGAATTGTAATGGATTCAAGATCAGGTCGTAACCTGGTGAAGGCTAATGAATTAACTACACAATCATGTGGTGTACCTTCATATACCAAGGGAATTAATTCTGCCAGATTCACTGTGTTGCATCGTTTAATGGTCATCAGGATATGTCAGTAGCGATGTATATGTTAAAGTACGGGCTGGAGTCAAAACAAATTTTCCTTGCTCGATTAGCTCTACAGTTTTGTGATGTGTGTAAATTATGACTGGGTATCCCATAGTTATCCTGGATGCTTTGTCAAATGCCTGATGTACAGCTGCAAGACCTTGTTGATAGCATGGTGGATATCCTTGCGCTACATTGTCTAGTTTTGTACTGTAGTAGGCTATTGGCTGCTTTTTCCTACCACTGCAGGTGTCTTGCATTAATACAGCTGAAACATATCCGTCAGCTCTATTAGCTACATACATCATAATGTCTCTCAATGAAGCTGTTTTTACTCCATACTCTTCTATCCAATCACTACTGAAACCGGTCATTCCTAAAAAGGTCATCATCTGGCCTACAGTTTGTGGCAATGGTGCTTTACTTATGCCTTCTAGGTGTGTTGGGGCTATGGCCTTTGTGCCATGCGAAATTAATCGCCCTAAATATTCAACCTGTGGCAAGCAATATTGCAGTTTGATTTTGGATACTTTGTGACCTCCTTGGGCTAATTTTGTTAGCACCTTAATAGAATCAATATGACACTGGTCCAGTGACGTTGAGCATATTAAAATATCGTCCATATATTGAATTGTCAATAGGAGGTCTTCCAAATCAGCTTTGAGAACCTGATTAAATATGTGAGGTGAGTGTTTGAAACCCATCGGGAGTCTAGCGTAAGAATATTGTTTACCAGCATAGGTAAACGCAAACAGGTGTCTACTTTTCTCTGCCACTGGAATACTGTAAAAAGCAGAACAAAGATCAATCACTGTAAAGTATTTGGCCTCAGGAGGGACATTTGTCAACAGCGTGTGTGGGTTAGGAACATCAGCTGGCCAATCCTCTACTATATCATTAATTGCTCGTAAGTCATGTACGAGACGCCATTTAACTTTGTTTGCTTTAAGTACAGGATAAATGGGAGTATTGCAATAACTGTTGATCTCTATTAACACTCCGGAGTTGACATGGCCTTCTATAGTTTCTTTTATGCCTAATTCTGTCTCTGGGCGTAACGGATATTGCGTTTTTCTGGGGAGATGCGCATTTGGTTTAAGTTGCACTTTTACTGGGTTGGCTGATTTTACTAGCCCTACATCTGTCTCATGCTGTGACCATAATTCAGCTGGCACTTGGTGTTCAACTTTCTGTAATAATTTAGTAGACTTACTTTCCGGCTCTGGTGTCGACATCATTTGAGTTTGTTGTTTTTGATTGACGATTATCTCCTGGGGAATGCCTTGCAAGGAGGTACCACACAGAATTTTTATGTAATTTTTTTCGGCAGAATGAAAAATTAATGGATTTATTGTGGGCTCCCATTCATTTTGTGCCGCTTTTTTCATCATTGGTCCCAAATCTTTCGTTTCTCCTTTTTTCGCTACATATACAGCAATGTGTGGTACAGAGTCGTTTACATTGAACCATTGTTTTATGAACTCATTTTCTGATATTTTCAAGGCTGCTCCCTGTTTACCAATTATGATGTGCTGTGATATCATTTGAAGTTTTTGTTCTTTAGTTCTTTCCTGCCATTTGAATTCTATATCTGCATTTCTCGTGGGATCATAATTCATAGTACAGTGAAATCCTGACTCGGGTATTTGAGCTTCCGGAATCTGTGCTTTAATAAATTTACCCCATTTATTGATTATTTGCCTCATATCATTCTTTATCTGTCCTATCCAGTACACATTTGCTTTTGGCTCAGAAATCATCATTTGGGTTCCTTTCATGTCTACATATACTCCCTCAGGAGAACACCAAATTTGTAAACCTAATTTACACATTGCATCTCTTCCTAAAAGATTAATCGGAGTCTGATCTGATATAAGGATAGGCATGGTCACACTTTTGTTTTTGGTTTGCAGACTGATTGCAGCGGTCATAGGAATTAACTGTGTCTGTCCCGAGAATCCTACTGTCTTTACAAATTTTCCAGACTTGGGGAGGTGGGAGGCATAAATTGATTTTACACATGTATAAACCGCTCCTGTGTCTATCATCATAGGTACAGATTTTCCTTGTATTTTAATTTGTAATACTGGTTCTTGATTTGCATTGGTTGTTAAAACTGGAAGTTGATTCTCCCCCATAGGATTCTCTGGGCAGCCCTAATAGTTGTGGTTTATACCTCCCCACGGGTTCACAGGACCGTGACTAGGCACTTGCCCACCCGGCCCCCCTCCCATCCTGAGGGCCTGTTGCCATGGATTGGTGGGGCAATCTCTTTTGTTGTGTCCTGTTTGGCCACACCCCCAACAGATGCCTGGAGGAAGATTCATAAGGGTTCC
Source organism: Oreonectes daqikongensis (assembly GCA_026939265.1). Classification (NCBI taxonomy): domain Eukaryota; kingdom Metazoa; phylum Chordata; class Actinopteri; order Cypriniformes; family Nemacheilidae; genus Oreonectes; species Oreonectes daqikongensis. Next base: position 287,132 of record JAOTQM010000446.1, on the reverse strand, counting down.
TTGTCTTTTCTGTCCACGGTGCTGTGGCATTCTTGCCCACCTGTGAAGCCCTTGCTGTGGAGCATAAACAGTAACAACGGGGGCAGGTGTCTGGTTAGCGTTAGGAGCAAAAGCTGCAGGCAGTGTTGTTTGTACAGCTGATTGTTGAGTATTCACAGGTGCCATCACAAACATTTGGTTAGATTCTTCTTTGTTAACAACTGCTTGAATCTTTTTCTTATTTTTGGCTGTTAACTCCTCGAGCTGCAATTGAGCTAGTTTCCTCTGCAGTTCTTTCTCTTGAGTTTGGAGTTTTTGTTCAGTTTTCCTGTACAAGTCTATTGAATGTGCAATATGATCACATGTGTTTTGTAGTTCAATCCCACAACTTCTTCAAGCTTGCTCTTTACTGTCTGAGGCATTGCTTCTACTATGGCATTTCGGAATAATGTAGCCATTAGAGTGTCTCCTTCTGGATTCCCTTCAGTCTCTTGTTTCCATCTTTTCAATTGTCATTGAACATATGTAATTGGGTTTTCGGTTTCTCCCAGCTGCTCGCCTTTTAATGCTTTAGGGTTGACTCTGATTTGGATATTCATCACGTAGGGCTTGCCACACAGCAGGATGGTATGCATCAAACTCAGTCCCATCCATGTAATGTGAGTCTGTAGCCCCTGCTAAGCCAGATGCTTGAAGTTACACTGTTACACTTAACAAACAACATAAACCACCCCAGCAGCCCTAAACTTGGCACTAATACCTTAGCAGCTCAAAAAACGGGCGCTTAATACATTTTTTGGTCTTTATCTTTTCAATGTGTCCGCAGCTCATATCCAGCGCTGTTTTTGTATTTTATATTTTCATAACTGTGCGGCTCATATCCGGCGCTGTTTTTTATTTTTGTATTTTCATAACTATGCGGCTCATATCCAGCGCTGTTTTTTTATTTTTGTATTTTCTTTACTAACTAAAACTTAAACCCTGTATTTACTTCCCTCCTCAACACCAGCTCAACAGAAAACACAGCTGCATGCATGCATTCAGTACTGTTGGAATCAAAACCCTTTTTCTTTTAGTTCGATAATTTAGAAGAACTGAAGTGTCTCACCACAAGCAGCATCTGGCAAACAACACAACCTAACTATATAAGCAAAAACTGCTTACCTTTGGCCAAAATGTTGTGTTGCTCGTTCCAGAAACCGCTTGCTGTCCACCTCGTTGTCCTTATCTATCCCACTTCTGACACCAAAATGTTGTGAGTTTCTTTGCTTCAAGAACTGCTCCTGAGTCTTAGGTTTTGATGCCAACAGCATAGACTTTTATTTTGCAAGAAACTATCTAAAAGCCGAGTGTTCTAGAAGACTGACTTCCCTTGGTCAGCAGTGACCTTTATATGGCTACCCCCCCTGCACACATGTCCGAAGGAATGTTTGAGATTGGGGATGTTCGAAGGAATGTTCAGGGGTGAGCACACATGTCCGGTGTAAGGTTTAAGAATGGGGGTTTGTAGAACAAAGACATGCGGCCACATGTATAAGAGAATTATAATGGTGGCTTAATTTGGATGTGATTCCTTTAAACTTAAATTAATCTTCAACATTATCCTTCTTCGGGTTCAGTTTCTCTCCTTTTGAGTAGTCAGGTCGAGTGTGCTGGTGGTGTCCCTTTTTTTTCAATAAAGTCTGTTATTCCCGCAATTGAGTTTTCCCATCCCTCTGTGCATCATGCCAGAAACATTCTGGAGGTAAATTTACCAAGAGAGATACGGAACAAAGAGAGAACAGCAACAGTGTGACCTGTTCATTTTCAGTCAATGAAAATGAGTGGCATGTAAACGAATGAATAGCTCCACTGTAAAGTTCAAGATTGACACTGGTGCTGATATCACAGTCATGTTGGAGCAAACATTTTTTGAGTCTGCCTTGTCGCCCTCAGCTTATCAAAACATTCGCTGAAATCAGGAGTCCAGGGGGCAAACTGGCAGTGATAATGTGGGTTTGGAATGATTCGTAACATGATATTTATAATTGTAACGAGTAACGATGCAGCACATTAAAAATGTATCGGAGTAGAAGTATTAAACTCATCGAAAATATGAATTAAAAGTGGAAGTAGGAGAAAAAAGAATACTCCAGTAGAGTACAGATACAGCCTTTTAGTACTTAAGTACAGTAGTGAAGTGATTCTACTTCGTTACTATACATCTCTGTGTAAACCAAATCAACCAAAACTGACCCTAATCAGAGTTCGCTTTTATTCTGGCCCAGGTCTGCCCCAAACCTGCACTTTTATCTGGCCCACATACCGCATTGAATTATGGCACTTGGGTGGTTCAATTCTGTTATCCAGACTGATCTCCCTAAATATAAATAAACAGATGATCCAAAACATTTCTGAAATTGATTGCATTATTTATTAATATCGACAATGAAATCAGTACATGATTACATTTCTAAAAACATTACTACAAGAAATCCAGTTAAAAAACATAACTGTATTAAAAACACTTTAGTAACAGGCTTCCATTAGCGCTGACTGAGGATTAAGTTAAGTCACCCCAACAAAAATGCCAATAAGAAACAACAGAACATAAAGGAATTCTATTGACATTTGATTAATATAGGAATGGCAATTCAAATCATACTTTTAATACTTTTCACAAATGTTGCATTGTTGCAAAGCAGCAACACAGAAAATGTATTCAAGAAAGAAAACTGTAGAAACATAAGAAAAAAATGTACAGAAATAAGGGAGGAAAAAATAAATATATTTTTTAAAATTTGAATGAATTTGAAAGTCATAGATTGTATTATAGTATGCATGGCAGCACTGCAAATATATAATTGTATACATTGTACATTAGCTATACGAATAGCTATATTAAAGTATACTAAACTTTTTTAATAATATGAAATTAAAAATTGAAAATTTTTTATATTCAGAGCTCTATTAGCTACAGTATGTGTCCAGTTTTAAGATGTACATTAGTAATAGTAGCAGTAAAAAAGTCTTTAGGATTGCAATTGGACTGATATATTCATAGCATCAGTAAGCAGGTACACCATATTGCCAAATGTATTGGGTCACCCTATCTAATATACAGGTTTGATGACATTAGTATTTTCCAAGTCACACCATTTAAAGTCACACCAAATGTGTTCAGCTGGGTTCAGGACTTGGTTTTATGCAGACCAGTAAAGTTCTTCCACACTGACTGAATCAATTATTTCTTTCTGAACCTTGTCTTATACATAGGGGCATTGTCATGATGGAATAGAAAAGGGCTCTTCCCAAACCATTGCTATTAAATTAGAAGCACACAGTTCCATAGAATATCATGATATGCTGCAGCATTAAAATTTGTACTTATGGAAATTACTAAAGTCATCAAACCTGTTTATTAGATAGGGTGACCCAATACTTTTGGCAATATGTGTGTATTAAAATATGACCACATAATAAAATGGGCATATCCATTAAAGTGATAGTTCTTTGGAATTATTTTTGTGCCAATAAGTCTGAACAAACCTTTAAAAAACAAACAAAATAAAAATGAGAAAGAATAAAAACAAAGAACCTCCTCACGTTCTGTCAGATGTTAAGGCAAAACTCAAAGGTAAGCATATTGTTGCTGTTGTTCATTCTTGTTCTTGGTCTGGATACGGACTGGATCCTGCTGACTATGCAATCTTGCTGGCCTTTAAATAATACACAAATAAACAAACTATTTTGACTCAGTAACAGAATACCGATTGTACAATAGTAGTGAAGTACAAAAGAAATCATTTAAAATGCCTTTTTTTCTGAGAAACAAACATATAAAATACCTAACAAAAATCCACGGTTTCAGGTTGCTTCAGGTTTTCTTTTCACCAAACAATGTTTTGCATTTTACCACCAATCAAAGCAACAATTAGTTGTGATAGTTCATCTTGTTTTCTATACAAATAACAGTTTCCTTGTGATGAATGCCAGTATTGTATAATTTGTATAATATTGTATGTATTACACAGGAGTCAACATTTGAAGTGGATCAAAGAGATTAATCAAAGTTGTCCTAAGACAAAAACAATACATGTTTTTGTCTTAGGACAACTTTGATTAACTTTTTTGATCCACTTCAAATGTTGACTACTGTATATTACAGATGTACTAAACATCATATACTGTACTATAGTATTAAATGTATCATTAGCTTACCTTAATGGTCACTGACAATCCCATTCTGGGTTTTATGTCCAGTTTGTCCACCAACAAATCTTTGTAACATGCACAATGCATTTTTTTAATACATAAAAATAATAAATGCTGACCAACTTTCTAGAAATAAACCAACATGTGATGCTTTGCTCTTATCTAAATTTAAAGGACAATTCATTGCTGTTAATGTTTGTTCTTCTCGGCAAATGTCAAATATCAAATACTTGATGAGGGAAAGTATATGGTTATTTGTGAATTAGTCCTTTACGAAAATATCCATGGTAAAATAAAAAAGACTTGGTAACCATGATATTGCTACAGTATTGCTACATAGTCTACCCATTGTATTTGTAGTAAAACTACGGTCATGCAAAATTGCAAATAGTAATCTGTCATAATCCTGCCATTCTTATGGTTGTTCTAGTGTGGAATGACAGGATCATGGCCCACGTCTTGTGTTTGTGTTTGGAAACACATGGCCATTGTTTCTGGGTGCCATGTGCTCTCCTGTCTTGCGTCTTAGCCCCGCCCCCTTGTTTCCATATTAATGATCCCGTTATTAGTTCACGCCCTTCACCTGTTGCCCTCGTTATGTCTCTTTTGTTTCTCTCCTATTTAATGCCCTTGTGTTTGCTGTCCTGTGCCGGATCGTTTGTCTTCCTTGTCCTGTCTTGTCCCTGTCTTTGTTTCCCGAAGTTAAGGTTTACTGAAGTTCAGTTTGTGCCAAAGACTTTTGTGCTTGTTTGCCCCCACGAGGGATTTTAAGTTTTTGTCATATGTTAAATAAATATGTTTTTTGTCAAAGAGCTGTCTGCATCTAGGTTCTGTCTCATGTAAAACATGACAGTAATCAATTTACCCACAAAACATGGTTAATTTTCTTAAGGAAACAGCGCTGTCACAAAGTAATACAGTGCAGTATTATCCAATATATTGGAAATATTAATGTCAATTTACATTATAATTATAGAAATAACAATTGTTAAGCCATAACAAGACACGAGTTAAATATAAGTTAGTAAATACATTGTTGCAGATTCATTTTAGTTGGTTTATAATAGAGAGCAACAGTACAGAAATAAAGAAGTTCAGCTTAATACAAATAAAGCAGAGCTGTTTACAGTCTTTGAATGTTGATCTGTTCATATCGTCCGACTGCTTTATTTTTCACAGCCCAGTAAAAGCTCATAGTGTTTATTTAATGGGTAGCTCCATCGCAAGGTGAGGAGACGATGTAATATGAACGTATTTGCACAGCATGCATATTACCAGTGGTGTCAGAGATAGTTAACAATTTTTGGTATTAGCTAGCAAGCTCCATTCGGCTATTGTCCCAGCAGAAACATACTGTATATGTAACCATATAAGTTAGCCTGCTAAAGATAGAAAGCTTTGGCGCCAAACTGGTGTAATAATTTATCTTCAAATAACAAATAAACTAATGTTTTTGCCAGCTAGCGATTTGCTAAATTACAACAATAATATTATAAATACATATAAGTTTATTTTATAGCTTACCTTTACACAGTTTTCCGCCAACAATCAGCTTTGCACCAACAGTCCTTACGCTTTTGAAAAAAAAAGGCGCTTTTTTGCTTTCCTCAAACCGGCACAGTTCAAATTTAAAGGGCCAGACCTGTTGTTGTTAAACTCACGCCTAAATCTAGCACACAGCAATACAGCAAGAGAATTGAACTACACATATTATTACCATATTTATACAAAAAGATATATCTTACCTTTAACAAAAAGTTGAAGCATATTTCATAAGACTTTTACCCAAAACTGTCACAATGCAGCATAGTAAAATATAGCTTAAAAATGAATGTTATCAAAATATGAAACATATTATTGTTTCCCCTAATGTATGAATGTGTCACACCATGGTCCTGTGAGCTGAAACACTATTTAATTTCATTTATATTTAAAGAAAGACATTATTTTTTAAAGATACCATCTTTATAAATGACAATATTTAGCCAAATGTAAGACATAGTAAAAGTGCGTGCGTGCGTGCGTGCGTGTAATTATTTATACAGTTTGTTCTGCATCCCAAAAAAACCAAACGCAGGAATGTCACAAGAACTGATTTTAAGAGCTGTTAAAACTGCACATCTGTGTTTGTGCCTGCACAACACATGAGAACATTTTGCAACAGAACACATATAATGAAAAACAATGAACACTGAATGACAGTCTGACCCCTCTAAAACTTTGACAAGGGCCTCGGACACGACCGGGTCTGATACTACTGGCCTCAGGTTTCAGGTAATGTGTTTTTTCCAAATGGACCCAAACTGTCCCGGGCCAAATTCATTTTCAGGCCAGCGTAATTTCTCTCTGCTTCGATGGTCCGACTGGTGCGAACTAGGCTAGCTGTCGGATGAACACACATGCCAATGCTGTTTACATTCCAGTCCAGTTGGGTTAAAATAAATGACCGTCGGTTTAGACTCTGGTCTAATTTGATCCGGTCTGCCTCGGGTCGAGTCTTTCTTTTTTTTAATTAATTTATGCATGTCGGGTTCAGGTAAGAATTCATTCCTGTCATTTCAGGTCAGGTACAGATCTTTGGATCCGAGAAGTCCTCTACCTGAGACTGTTTCTTGTGCTGTTCCATAATGGCAGGGGTTTGAATCTGACCTAGAGCCTTTTTTCTGCATCATCATCATCCCTGCATTTCTTGTTTTCATCCACTGTGCCTGTGTAAAAAAGAAATTGTCCAACCAAAACATTTCTTGTTTAAGCAAGAATACGAAACTTTTCCTGAATAAACTTCTGAATTTTACAAACCCTAACTAAAATTAAACACAGGGCAGGGTAACCCACAACCAATATGTAACATGCAGCCTTAGAAAAAGGAGGTGTCAAGCACTTACTGTCTCAAGCATTTGCCAAAACTGGCCCACATATGTTTTAAGATAACTGGGCCACATTTGCTATATCTTATCTGGGCCACATCAGGGTCACAGCCACATTAGCCAGAGCTTCTGTGCCAAGCATTTGCCAAAACTGTCCCACATATGTTTTAAGATGATTGGGCCATATTTGCTATTGCTTATCTGGGCCACTTCAGGGTCACAACCACATTAGCCAGAATTTAATGTGCCGAATATTTGCCAAAACGGGCCCACATATGTTTTAAGATGACTGGGCCACATTCGTTATATTGTATCTGGGCCACTTTAGGTTCACAGCCACATTAACCAGCATTTACTGTGCCAAATATTTGCCAAAACTGGCCCACATATGTTTTAAGATGATTGGGCCACATTTGCTATATCTTATCTGGGCCACTTTAGGTTCACAGCCACATAAGCGCCGCTTACTGTGCCAAGCATTTGCCAAAACTGGCCCACATATGTTTTAAGATGACTGGGCCATATTTGCCATATCTTATCTGGGCCACTTTAGGCTCACAGCAACATTAGCCAGAACTTACTGTGCCAAATATTTGCCAAAACTGGCCCACATATATTTTGTAATAACAATAATAACAATGTAATAATTTTTGGTTTACGCCCAGATTATCTTTCATTGACTATGCCACATCTTTGCCAAAGGTGGGCCAGATTTGTTCTCCAACATTTGGGCTAAATTCACTATTTACCACATGGGCCACATTAGGGTCACATCCAGATTTCATTTTGCCATAAGTGCCGCATCTTTGCCTTAAAAGGCCCACATATGATTTGGTATCATTGGCCCACATTTGCTATTTTAAAGGTGGGCCACTTTAGACTCACATCCATTTTGTCCGGGCCAGAAAAGACCACCAGTGCCACATAATTGCCTAAAGTGGCCCACATCCGTATGCTATCTGGGTTTCACTCTTTCTATTGGTTGACTATATAACTTCAATTCTGTTTGTTCCACTTTCCTTTTCCTTGTAAAAATCAAATACTGGGTCTTTTGAACTGAGAATTTTAAACCCCATTTCACTGACCACTTTTCCACTTCATCTATTAATTCCTGTATTCCTTTAACTACATTCTTTAAGTTCCTACCTCTCTTCCATACTGCACCATCATCAGCATATAATGCCCTTCCAATATTTGATTTAGTTGTTCCAAATATATTGTTTATCATTAAATTAAAAAGTACTGGGCTAATAATGCTTCCTTGCGGAGTCCCATTAATAATATCGTAAGCTGTTGACACTTCGTTACCTACTCTTACCTGGAATGTTCGTTCAAATAGGAAATCTAGAATCCAGTTGTACATTCTTCCCCCTATTCCAAGCTTCTCTAACTTGATTAGAAGTCCCTCCCTCCACAAAGTGTCATAAGCTTTCTCAATATCGAAAAAGACTGCAACTAAATATTCTTTCATTATGCTTTTTTGATTTCATTTTGATTGCTGTTGACAATAGCTCTTAAGTCAGTCTTCTCACTATCATTTTTTCCATTACTTTACACAATGTAGATGTAAGAGCAATTGGCCTATATTTACTAGCTTTGGTTGCATCCTTCCCTGGTTTAGCTATGGGAATCACAGTTGCTTTTTTCCATTCTTTAGGTAAACTGCCTTCCTTCCATATCTGATTATATAGATCTAATACCACTTTGACAGCTATCTCTGGTAAATTTTTTAACATGCTATAACTGATCATGTCACTTCCAGGAGTTGTATTCTTGTCATTATCAATCGCTATTTTTTAATCTCGAAACTGTTAAAATCCTCATCTATACTGCTTTCTGTTCCTTGTTTTCCCTTACAAACATTGTTAAATATATGACTTATCTCTTGTCTTCTTTTTAAAAACTTTGCATCTAGGTTATCAGTGCTATGGACCTTAGCAAATGTTGCAGCTATAACCTCTGTCTTTCTTTATTTGTGATAGCCACTTTCCCCTCTTCTTCTAATACCAGAATTTGTTACTACTAATCCCATTCATTCTCTTTATCATTCTCCAAACCACCTTCATATCGGTCTCTCTTCCAATTGTATTACAAAACTCTTTCTTTTTGCACTCTTAATTACCCTTCTTGCAATTACCTTTTTCCTTTGATATTCCACAACTGTTTCTTGGGTTATTAATCTTCTTAAAACTTGGAATGCTTGATTCCTTTCTTTAATTGCCATTGTACATGCTTCTGACCACCATGGTACACTTTTTATTTTCTTTCCATTACTGCTAAAAAGTCATGATCAATGGAGCTCCGATAATATGATTCACCATGGCAACGGCACAAAAAAAGCAAGATGGCTGCGCTTTAGAGCAAGATACATTTGCCTATACGGGCCCGTTTCAATAAGAAGGTTCAACCAACTCTAAGTTAAAACTTGAACTCTGAGTTGATTTACTTTGAGATTAGTTTTTGGTTTCAGAACAGCTGATTTGAGTTAGTTCTATCAACTCTGAGTAAACTTACCTTGAGTTAAGCATGTGCACCACGACTATGAAAAGCCATGATCAATGGAACTTCGATATTATGATTCACCATGGCAACGGCACAAAAAAGCAAGATGGCTGTGCTTGAGAGCAAGGTACACTTACCGTTACGAGGTCCCGGAAGAAGAGGACCGCGCCGGCAGTCCAGCCGGCCTCACAGGTCTCTGCGCCGGCATCTCATGCCAGACCTCCCCGGACTCGAGCCCCTTCCCCACTTCCCCTCCTGTCTCGCCCTTGCCCTGTCCTCCCCGTATTGGACCTTTTTTCCCCTCACCCATCCCGTCTATGTTATTTTTGTTGTGTCACCCCACCCCAACCCTGTCATTGTTTTTCCCGTGATTTGTACTGTTTTATGTATGTGGTGTCTGTCTGTGTGCCAGTTTGTCTCGTCTATCCTGTCGTATCCCCCTTGAGGCCGCCAGGTGGCATCCCTTAAAGGGGGGGGGGGGGTACTGTCATGGTCCTGCCCTTCTCGTCTAGTAGATTCCTAGAGCCTTGTTTAGATTAGATTAGATTCAACTTTATTGTCATTACACATGTACAAGTACAAGGCAACGAAATGCAGTTTAGGTCTAACCAGAGGTGCAATAGCAGCAAGTGCAGGATATATAGTGGTTGCATAAGTTACATAAATAAATATTACAGAAGTAATTTACAGATGGAAATGTACTATGACCATGATTTACAGATGTATCTTACTATAGACAGAAATTAACAGATGGATATATACTATGATCATAATATACAGATGGCTATTACTATAAACAGAAATTAACAGATGGATATATACTATGAACATAATATACAGATGTCTATTACTATAGACAGAGATTTACAGATGGGTATATACTATGAACATAATATACAGATGGCTATTACTATAAACAGAGATTTACAGATGGATATGTATTATGAACATAATATACAGATGGCTATTACTATAAACAGAAATTTACCGGTAGATGTTTACATGATAAGTTAGGCTATAGTGAGCAGCAGTGCAATTGATATAGAGTAGTGCAAATAAATTATGGACAGAAGCTATCTAGGTAACAGTGCAATGGAAGAAGTTATTGCATATTTCAGTTAAAGTGTAGGAGTGCAAGATGCATAGTAAACAGTCGGTACTGTAATGAACAGTTGGCAGTGCAAATGAGCAGTCTGGTAGTGCAAATGAACATAAATGTTATGTATAGACAGTCCAGTAGTGCAAATAACAAAGTGAAGTCAGGTGTGCAATGAGGGGGGAGAGAAGAGAGTAGCAGTATATGAGGGGCAGTGGGATCAGCGAGGGGCAGAGTTCAATAAAGAGACAGCTCTGGGAAAAAAGCTGTTCTTTAGTCTGCTGGTCCTGGTCCGGAGGCACCTGAAACACCTGCCGGAGGGCAGGAGAGAAAACAGTCTGTGAGCAGGATGAGAGGAGTCCTTAAGAATGCTGCGAGCTCGACGCAGACAGCGTTTCCTCTGGATGTCCTCCATGGATGGAAGTGGAGTCCCTGTGATGCGCTGGGCAGTTTTCACCACCCGCTGCAGTGCCTTGCGCTCTGCAACAGAGCAGCTCCCATGCCAGACTGTGACACAGTTGGTCAGGATGCTTTCTATTGCACAGCGATAGAAGTTCACCAGGATAGCCGAGGACAGCCGATTCTTCTTTAGTGTCCTCAGGAAGAAGAGGCGCTGGTGAGCCTTCTTGACCAGGCTGGAGGTGTTGGTAGTCCAGGACAGGTCCTCCGAGATGTGGATCCCCAGGAACTTGAAACTGGAGACACGTTCAACAGCCATCCCATTGATGTGGATGGTGTCTTGTGTGCCTCTTGACTCTTTCCTGAAGTCCACAATGAGCTCCTTTGTCTTCGAGGTGTTAAGGAGCAGGTTATTGTTGTTGCACCATGTGGCTAGGTGCTGGATCTCCTCCCTGTAGGCTGTCTCATCGTTGTTGCTGATGGGACCAATCACCGTAGTGTCGTCCGCAAACTTGATGATGGAGTTAGATCCGTTCACAGGCTTGCAGTCGGAGGTGAAGAGGGAGTAGAGGAAGGGGCTTAGCACACAGCCCTGTGGTACACCAGTGTTGAGTGTGATAGTGGTGGAGCAGATGGAGCCTGATCTCACCTGCTGTGGTCTGTTGGTCAGAAAGTCCATAATCCAGTTGCATAGGGAGGTGTTAATGCCCAGGTCTTCAAGTTTGGCTATTAACTTGGATGGGATGATAGTGTTGAATGCTGAGCTGAAGTCAACAAACAACATACGTGCATAAGTGTTCTTATTGTCCAGATGTGTGAGCACAGAGTGCAGTGCCATGGAAACTGCATCTTCTGTGCTCCTATTGCTGTGGTAGGCAAACTGGTGTGGGTCCAATGTGGATGGCAGAAAGTCCTTCAGGTGTGCCAGGACCAGCCGCTCAAAGCACTTCATGACAATGGGTGTCAGTGCTACAGGGCGGTAGTCGTTCAGGCACTTTGGGCTGGAGTATTTTGGCACTGGCACAATGGAGGTGCATTTAAAGCATGTTGGGACAGCTGCTTGGGCAAGAGACAGGTTGAAGATGTCAGTAAAAACCCCAGCGAGCTGCTCAGCACATGCCCTGAGTACGCGTCCAGGGATGTTGTCTGGTCCAGCGGCTTTGTGCGCACTGATCCGGCTCAGTGCATTACAGACGTCTATGGAGGAGAGTGTGATTGGAGGGTGATCAACTGAGGGTTTGAGCTCGGTGGCAGTTTCTCTATTGTCTCTCTCAAAGCGAGCATAAAAGTCATTAAGCTCGTTCAGGAAGAGGACATCGGTGGCTGCAGGGGTAGAGTGGGTGGGTTTGTAATCACTGATGGCCTGGATGCCTTGCCACATGCGTCGAGGGTCGTAGTTGGAAAAGTGCTCCTCTACCTTTAGCTTGTAGCAGTGCTTGGCCTCTTTGATGCCCCTCTTCAGGTTAGCTCTGGATGTGCTGTAGGCTTGTGCATCACCTGATCTGAAGGCAGTATTGCGTGCCTTCAACAGGAGGCACACCTCCTTGTTCATCCATGGCTTCTGATTTGGGTACGTGATGATCTGTTTCTGAGTAGTAACATTGTCTATGGTGGTGTTGATGTAATCCAGTACAGAGGAGGTGTAGCAGTCAATGTCTGTGTGAGAGCCACTGGTGGCCTGAGAAGCAAATGTACTCCAGTCTGTGTGTAGAAACCTTTCCTGGAGTGTGAAATCTGCCCCCACAGGCCACACTTTGATGGTCTTCACTGATGGCTTCACACGATTGATGAGGGATGAATACTTGGGGGTGAGGAACAAAGAAAGGTGATCTGACTGTCCCAGGTGGGGGAGGGGGGTCGCAACGTAAGCTTCAGCCATGTTTGTGTAAACATGGTCTAAGGTTTTGTTTCCTCTGGTGTGACAGGAAACATGCTGGTGAAATTTGGGGAGAACTGACTTTAAGTTTGAATGATTAAAATCTCCCGCAACAATAAACGCAGCTTCCGGGTGAGCAGTCTGTTGTTTACTGATGGCCGCATGAAGTTCTTTCATAGCAAGCTTGGCATCAGCATCCGGGGGAATGTAGGCTGCAGTTATAATGGTGGAAGTGAACTCCCGTGGCAGATAAAACGGTCTACATTTAACCATGAGAAACTCAAGGTCAGCTGAACAATGTTTTCCGACAATAACAGAGTTCGTGCACCCAGCTTTGTTAATGTAAATGCACAATCCACCACCTCTGGTCTTACCGGAGCCATCTAACGTTCTATCCGCCCGGAGTGTGTGGCGTCCTGCTAAATCAATAGCATTGTCCGGTATGCCGCTGTGTAGCCATGTTTCCGTGAAGATCATAACATTACAGAGAGCACATGTCACACCTCTGCTCATCTCTCTACACTGGCTCCCAGTAGCGGCACGCATTAAGTTCAAGGCACTGGTGCTTGCTTACAGAACAGCCACTAACACAGCACCCATCTACCTCAACTCTCTCTTACAGACCTACATCCCCTCCAGAAGTCTGCGGCAGTCTGAAAACGAGCGGCGCCTCATTGTTCCTTCACAGAGAGGCATGAGATCCATCTCAAGGACATTTTCTTTCTCCGTTCCCGGCTGGTGGAATGATCTTCCTGTTTCCATCAGGACTGCTGGATCAATTTCACAATTCAAAAAACAGCTGAAGACCCACCTCTTCCATGAGCACTTAACTGTCTCATAAAAAAAATATATATATTTTCATTTTACCCCTATTTTTCCTTTTCTACTGTTCTCTATATACTTGCTTATACTATCTTTACGTTGTATTTGAAACCTTGTATTACTAGCACCTCTCGTGAATATTGCTTACTTAGACGAATCGCTTGCTGTTTTCCTCAATTGTAAGTCGCTTTGGATAAAAGCGTCTGCCAAATGAATAAATGTAAATGTAAATGTACAGTTAAAAAGTCTCTTGCTGTAAGTGATGCTGAGTCGAATCTCCTCCATTTTGTTCACCAGTGACCGAATATTGGCGAGGAAAATGTTGGGTAAAGAGAGCCGGTGTGGTGTTAGCTTTAGCTTAGCTCTTAGTCCTCCGCGCTTCCCCCGCCTTTGTTTACGATCTCGACGCCGCCTGCGAGCACTTCCGCCCGGCCGGGTAGAGTTCCGCCCGGTCGGTTGTTCTGGCGATCTCAGGAAGGAGTTGAAGGTTGTCGATAAAACTGTCAGGAAGTCGCAAACCAATATCCAAAAGCTCATGTCGGGTGTACGATGTAAATGCACAGCTGTTCTTTACGAACAGACCCGAGATGAGCAAGAAAAATACCACAGAATTGCAGAATCTGGAGAGAGCCTGAGCCTCGCGATGTGATCGCGCCGCCATCTTGGATCCATCTCGTGGGTGGGGCCATGACAGTGCCGTGTCTCTGTGTTTATGTTATGCGTGGAAGCGTGTGGCCTGGGCGTGGATCGCCTATGTCACACGCTCTCCGGTCGTGCGTCATGACCACGGCCCTCGGATACTGCCGCGATCCTGTCTTTCATGTTTATGCTTTTAATTCTTGATCTAGTAGACAGGATTGTGACAGTATCTTGTCTTTGTGTTTACATTATGTGTGGAGACGCACTGCTCGGCTCCCACTAATGTTTTCATGCATTACACCTGTCCCTGTGTAATTATCCCTTGTTTGTTCCCCTATTTAAAGCCCTTGTGTTCATTGTCTTGTGCTGGTTCGTTTTGTAAACTTTGTGATGTTGCGTGTGAAGTCTTGTCGTGATTGTCACTGTATTATTTGTCCCTGCTCAACGTTATTTTGATGTTGTTTTGGTTTTCTGTTGGCCCCCTCGTGGGAAGTTTTTTGTTTGCAGTTTGTCTAGTGCAGGGGTCCGCAACCTTTGTGACCAAAAGAGCCATTTTGGCCCCTCTCCCACCAAATAAAACTTGCTTGGAGCCGCAGAACATATGTAGCCTAACCTTTAAATGAGTAACATAACGTATTGAAAGCGTGATTTCAATTTATATGTTCGCCTGGCAACGGGAGAGTGGTGTCGCGGTTTTGCACTTAAGCTTTTTTCTGTGAACTCTTTGATTTTAAATGAATGAATACTATGCAAAGTTTTGTGTCAACATTAAATCTCGGTTTGTGTTTATTTCACAATATAGAACCCAGAGTTTGATGAACACAGCCACAAGAGACTGCTCGCCGCATACGGCTAATGCGTAAACACTATGAGAAGCGCACTAGCCAGACAGGTTTTAAACTATGGTGGCTAAAGACCTCAATGTTTAGTTTAAAGATGAAATACGTATCAAGCACAATGTTTTCTCACCATTCCAAATTTCTAACACAGACTCACAGTGTGTGTTCAGCGCGGTCTCGCAGCAGTCAGAGCAGAAATAAAACCGCTGCTCTCTTTGTGTTTTTTTGCCGTCTCCGGACTCGTTCATTTGTACATTGCATGCGCTTAAGAACAGGTCAAGGAAAATCATCACAGACTCTACTCACCCTGGACACAAACTTTTTGAACTGTTGCCCTCTGGCCGGCGCTTCAGAGCACTTAACACCAGGACTTCCAGACACAGATGCAGTTTTTTGCCCCAGGCCATCTCCCTCCTGAACAGTTAACTGCTCCTAAAGAGCAATATTCCACTTATTTTTAGCTACTCATAGACCATATATTATAATGCCTTATTACATGGTAATTTATTTCTACATGCACATAACACTACTTCTGCACACAACATTATCCTTTTTCACAAGCATACATATTATATGTAAATTCAACAATATACTACCATGTACAATGTCTCTTATGTGTTCTACTCCCAATTTCTGTACTCTAGTCTTTTTTTACATATTCATATTTTCTTTTTATATATATTTTACACTGTAAATCTTTATTACAATTTGTCTTGTCATTGTGACACATATGTCATGTGTATACTAGTGGCTTCCAACACCAAAGAAAATTCCTTGTGTGTGCAGGCACACTTGGCAATAAAGCTCTTCTGATTCTGATTCTTATTTAGTCAATTCGATCGAAAGATCTGAAAAAGCAAGCAGGTGTAATGTGTCTCTTTCATCCACTTGTGATCCGATCGACCAAAACGCGTATCTTAAAAACAGGTATAATCAGGATATTATAAAGGCAGCGGGAGCCACGGCAGGGGAGCAAAAGAGCCACATGCGGCCCACGAGACATAGGTTGCCGACCCCTGGTCTAGTGTTTTGTCAGTTCTAGTCATTCGTTCTGTTACCCCATCGTGGGCCTTTATTTTGATTTGTGTGTAAATAAAAGTATTTTTGTTCAAGCACTGCTGTCCTGCACTTGGGTCCTCCTGCCAAATCATGACAATATTGTGTTCTTGCTGCCAAAAAACACTTTTTTATTTCATATGGCCATAGACCACAGTCCTGGTTTAAGTTCCAGTATGGCAGATTAATATGGGTTTGTTTTTGCAAGAGAGCAGAAGATTTGTTTCTTGACCAGTGTCCCAATCAACTTGTGGTGGAGGTGCAGTTTTCCTTTATTTTTTATTTTCTGACACTAAAATTCAACTAAATTCTGCAATTCTCCATCTGTGATCTTTGAAAAGTTGTTGGCTACTCAAAATATTCCCTTCGCTGTGAATTAAGACAATATAGACACACATTCTCTTTCAGGCAGATTTGCAACATCTCCAGTCCATTAAAACTTCTTCATTATTGCCCTGATGTTGGAAATGGGATTTTTTTATTGTTTCAACATTTCCTATTAAATCCACTTTGTATTTTGTGTATCTCAACAATCTTTTGCTGCACATCAGAACTATATTCTTAAGTTTTACTCGTGATGAATGATTAAGGGGGTTTGGGCTTTGTGTTACTTAATATTATTATCCTGTGCAACAAGAAGTCATGACTGGACAACATTATGTTTCTAGTCACCCTGGTGTGCTCAGAAAATTTAAATATTAATGGGAATATACTTGGGAGATATTTTACTTAAAAGAATTTCTAGGGGTGCCAATAATTGTGGCCAGGGTGTATTAGAAAAATAAATTCACAATATAATTTCCCTACTTTCAATTGTTATACTTTAATGAAATGTTGAATTTTTTTAGGTTTTTTACATAAAAGATCAAAACGAGAAACAATGCAGATTTATTTTTACAGCCTTCTTTTCTTAATTTTGCCAAAACTTTTGACCAAGACTGTAATAAGTGTCTTGTAACTTTTATTTATTTTCAGTTTTCACGGTGGTCTGTGAGCGGTCAAGAGCGAACCCATATTCAAAGGTCCGAGAAGCGTGTGTGTAACGTTAGTGATTTTAAATGACAAGCCCCAAACGCAACCTCCACCCCCACGGAAAGTGACACTGCTGGGGGTGAAAAAGACCATGAAAGGAAAGAGCTGAAGGACACTTTGAAGGGCTGTGTTATAGTATCTGTAATTCCACATCGACTTAAAAATTCATTGATTAAGCGTGAAGACCTATAACAGAAGACAACACTATGCCAGTTCAACTGTTTGACTGCCCCTTCGCGTACATTTGCTGAGATTGAGC
Source organism: Oreonectes daqikongensis (assembly GCA_026939265.1). Taxonomy (NCBI): domain Eukaryota; kingdom Metazoa; phylum Chordata; class Actinopteri; order Cypriniformes; family Nemacheilidae; genus Oreonectes; species Oreonectes daqikongensis. The sequence continues at coordinate 269,572 of JAOTQM010000446.1, read as the reverse complement.
GCGAGCTAGCAGATTTAGCTGAACGGCTATCGGCGGCGAAGGACAGGAGACTAACTGGGAGAAAAGACGGGACGAGAGGTATCGTCAAAAACGCCTTCATCAAACTTAGTAGTATGTCGCCATCGGGAAGTAACTCAAGCTTTGGATGAGGTTCCGTGGCGCCATTCGATTGCACAGAGTTTTGCACAGTTGTGATGTTTGTACCAGCGCGGGGCTCCGGTGGAGGCGCGACGGCGGTGCCCCGGGGTTGGCCGCATATGGTTCATTGGAAACTTGGAGGGTTCTTTCTCCTCCTGCTTCTCGAGGGGGCCCGATGCCTCGCCAACCCTAGCAATTCGCCAGGAATAAACAATAACAGCAGACCGAACGTGAACGTGTTTATGAGCGAGGACGAGGTGAAGAAACTTCTGGGTGTGTATAAATTATTATTTAGTCTAACTTACCTAACTTTATTCCAGCGCTGAGGCAAATCGATGGAATATATAGCTACGACTTTTTACTAGTCTGGAAAAAACCTTGATTGCCTTTTAAACTAAATACTATCTTCCGAGAGCTGGTTTGTGTAAAAATGTTTTGTACATAATACAAACGGAAACATTCAGTGTTGTAGTTTGTTAGCTCCACATGTTCGCGTTAATATTTAACGTTAGGCCTTGTAACATACGGACATCTTATGCTGTAGAAATACGCAGAATTAAGTAAGAAAGCTTTACTAAAAGCAGAATTTTCTGCGTTTTACTAGAGAAAGATAATAGGAACTTTAAATAAAGATAGGATAGACCGTTTCCAAGTGTATTCCAGTTCTTTCACTGATCTACGGCGTGAGAGTAACGTTACCTTTTAAAAATGCAAATTTGCTTCTCACTTCTGTTATTCTAATGTAAACGCGGAACAAGGGAGATGAACTGAATGTGTCAAAATGTATTGGCAATTTGTAGTTCAACTTAACAGTGTATAAGGCCAGAGTGAGAGCAGTTTATTATGGTAACAATATTCAGTTTTTAGTGATATGTGCATAATGGCAAGTTTTGTTAAGCTGAGGTTCATCTAAACTGCTAGCTATAGCTGGTCCAATTGTAGGTATTTCTAAATAAGAAAGAAATGACTGAATAGTAGCAGTGTCTGGGTGAGCTTCAGATTTGTAAACAAAATTTTGTTTATTGAGTTTATTTTGACTGGATCTGTCATAAGATTATTGAAGGAATCAAATTGTCAAACTAAAACCAATATTATTGTTTGTATTTGATGTAATGCAATGTATTTATACGTTTTAAGGAGGAAAAATTTTTTTTTTCCACATACTGTGTCCCGTATGCCCCGCCTTCTGAAACGAGTCCATCTGACATGGATCTCTCGCGCTTTTAAGTGCCGTGTGCTCTGATTGGACAATTGAGCTGTGCGCTGTGATTGGCTGAATATAATACTATATTATTAATACAACATTATGAATGTTAAGTTAAAGGGCTTTAGTGTTTCCCACAGGATTTTGAAAGACTGTGGCGCTGATGACGTCACAACTAATTAGCATGTTTGTGACGTCATCACGTTGTGATTGCGTTGATCTAGTTTTAGGCATTGTTTTTAGGCAGAAGTTTTGCTTCTAGTCTCTGATCACAGTCACATTATATTGTATTTTAATACATCTGAATGACGTTCAAACATATTATCTGTTCTGTTATCAGACATGAAAGAAGTAGAAAATAGTGACTGAAATAATATTCGTGTTTAATAGGGATGCAGTATCAATAGGGACCAGTATCGGTGTCGATACTAACCTCATGTACTAATGGACATGTACTCATGTATGTACAAGTATACCGATACCAAAAACCGATACCTCATGTGACATAACTGACTGAAATTTGTGCTTTTAAAGTTTATGACAAGCACATAAAATCATTTCTTTTTCATAATATGTTTGAGGTAGGGGTGTGCGATATTGGCAAAATAAATGATATCTAGAAATTTTCTGGGATTTCCCGATAACGATATGCAGGCGATATTTTGCATCCTAAAGTCTTATGTTGTACTAGCTCCATCTTACATGTTACATGTTTCTATTGTTGATATTATTAATAGAGAATGAGAAAGAGTTTCTCATCAAATCCTGTCATCATTCACTCATTCTCATGTCAACTTTTGTGACTATTAATTGTGCAGAACTTAAAAGAAGATAATTTAAAGAACAATGTTAACCAAACTAGGGCTGCAACGACACGTCGACGTCATCGATTACGTCGACTACGAAAATACGTTGACGTATTTGAAATGCGTTGACGCGTCACATTATTCAGGTTTCATTATAGAAAAGCAACTGTTACATTGGTTATGTATGACACTGCAATCACTACGTCTCACGAGAATTAATTAATAGTAATTTTATGGGGAAAAATAGTCTTTATCAAGCTTTGTTGCTCTGCACCACGAGCCTCTGCTGGTCGCGTGCGCATCTCCGCAAACGGACCAGGCGTTTACAGTTGACGCGCATGCCGTTGTTTTATTATTCAGACTTTAGGCCCATGCAGTGTACATGTCATGAGACAGCAATCTAGCAGCGAAAAGCAAATCACAGAAAAGGCTGAGTGAGCGGAGCAAAAGTTTCAGAAAGGCGCTTAATGCTCTGCGAGAAAAATTAACGCTCCGCTTCCCGCTATGCTTTCGCTCCGCTCACATACTCTAACCACGGTAGCACAACTGCTATGCAAGAGCTCCTCAAGAGAAAACATCCTTTGACTCGCCGACCTCATAAAGGACGAGCCAGCTGTGCGAATATTTGTTTGTACAGTAAGTTCTTACCTGTTTTGTTATGGGCAATGGTTCATAATGGACGTCACCCTAGAGCTGAAGCACATATGGTAATAATTGCAATGTTAACAGCTGACGGTGCTAATGTAATGTGACAGTAAAGTGGACATAAACTTAACTTCAATTTTAGTCGGGTTCATTGCATTTGCGAGTTGTTAGAAGTTACTTATGAACATGTGAACTTTAAAAATAAGTTACTTACGTTAACATTACGCTTTGCATTAATTCGCTTTGCATTAACGCTGGCTGTAAGCTATATGTAAACATTGTGCATATACAAGTGCATTATCTATATATATGTATACTATTGGCATAAGTCAGGTAAATCTTACATTTATGGTAATTCATAACAGATTGTAAACAACACATTTCCTCATTAGACCGGTAACGTTATACATCTTACATTTTGTCATGCTTTCTCAGTTTATACATTTCATAATAAAAATTACATAAATACACTACCCTTTCTAAAATACAATTATTATTTTCATGCACTACCCTTTTAGAAATATTGCTAATATATTGTTACGGTCCATATGCTTAAATATGTTACTAATGTTTTTATTCTGTTCGTTTTATTTTTCAGGAAGATAAAGCTTTGTGCAGGATGTTTTGCACTGTGTTAAGCAGTATTTATGTTTGAATTAAATGAATTTAATTGAAGTATAATTTTTTTAGAAAATGATTTAATAAAACGTTTAAAGTTTGAAATACTAATGGTAGAAGCTGTACTTATTATTTTACTGGAAAGTTTACCAAATAATTAATCCGATAATCCAACAATAATCACCAGATTAATTGAAAAAATAATCGTTAGATTGGTCGACTAATCGAAAAAATAATCTACTGATTAATCGACAATAAAAATAATCGTTAGTTACAGCCCTAAACCAAACAACACTAAACCCCATTGAATTCCATTGTATGGACAATACCAATGAGACATGTCTCAAAATATCTTTGTTTGTTTCACAGAAAAGTCATATACAGGTTTACAGAAGAGTCATACACAAGGGTAAATAAACAATGTTAGAATATATTATATTTGAATGAACGGAAAAGATTTTATTTTAAGTAAACTGTCCCTTTAAGGAAACGGTCTTTAAACGGAATCATTCAAGCAGAAACACATCACTGGTGTACGGTGAACTGTGCAGCATAGAAAGCAAGAAGCACACTGTAATAGAAAAGTAGCCAACCAAAAGCAAACTTGTGTGGGATGCTTATGTTTTAGATTAGGGCTGTAGCTATCGATTATTTTAGTAATCGAGTATTCTACCGATAAATCTAGCGATTAATCGAGTAATCGGATAAGACATGTTTTTTTTTTATTAAAGAGCAATACTAAATATACAAGAGAAAATAAGACAGGTATCTTAAAATGTACAACCAATTTGTTTCCTTTCTTTAGAAAAATGCAATTTTTATTGCTGGAATTGCATAATAATATATTATTATTATTATACATCTGTAAAAACTAAACCCATTTAGTGCATTTAATTGCCATTACATTCAAAATGCAAATACAATAATATAAATAAAAAATCTATCTATTATTATTATTATTATAATTAAATGAAAATCAATTTTAAATAAAAAGGGTAAACAACTAACTTCAGCTCATGCATGACATAAGCCTTTACTGTCTTCTTGGATGGCTTTGTGGATTTTTTAAGAGGCTAAAATTAGTGGACAGGACGGTAACTTGGAACAAGAACAAAAGTCTATACACATGACATTTCTTAACACATTTGCCTGCAACATGAATAAACTCCCTGTTTTTCTTTACATACTTTATGGTGCGTGCGTGTCAGATAGAGCGAATGAGACAATCGACATGATACTTTTACAAAACTTAGCTAACATAGGGACATCATAACTAGCCCCCATATTCATTTACAGTCTTGAATAGTCATACAACATAAGTTTTACGTGCCTTCATTTCAACTAGCAATCATATTGATTTAGGCAAAATGTGAAAGGTAACATTTAACGTTATAGGCTACCTGGTATTAGATGCGGTTTGGTCGATCGGGTCATTAGTGGACGATGCCAAAATACAATTGCAAACGGGGTGTGAAATGTTTTGAGCTTGTCCACTTTTGACCACTTCCAGAGGTGATCGAAAACGCATTCGTCCGGATTGCTTTCAGGATCATGTGGTTAAATTCATCCGAACAGCCACAAGAGACGCCTGCTATCCGCATTCACATAGTGAGTAAACATCACAAGAAGCGCGCTAGCCACACAGGATTTAAACAATGTTCTTTCACCATTCCAGATTTCTGACACACGCACGCGCGCGCGCACGCACGCACGCACGCACGCACGCACGCACACACACACACACACACAGTGTTTGTATGTATATTTTTCTGTCACTTATGCTGCAGCGTCTTCTGTTCTGTGTTTAAAGACGTTTAGCGGGTTGGTCGTCACTAAAAATGGTCCGTGTGAATACAACGTGCTCTGGTGTGTTCTGTATTTAAATGGACTAAACGAGGCTTCGAGGCAAGGTTATTTAACGTGGGGGTGGGGGGGAGGGACTTGGGGGTGGGTGGAGATGGGGGTGCATCGGAGTACGAGTGTCGAAAGTATTGATGACATCAAATTGACACATTGACGCGAGAAAGAGGAGTCGAGAGCTGACTGCTCCATGCGCTTTTGAATCATTCGCCTCACAATTCGTCTAATTCTGTGGTTCTCAACCTTGTTCCTGGGGACCCACTGCTCTGCACATTTTGTATGTCTCCTTAACTGGCACGTTTGCTTCAGTTCATGGATCTCTACCTTAATGAGCGGATAATTTGAATCAGGTGTGTTAGATAAGGGAAACATGCAAAATGTGCAGAGCTGGGGGTCCCCAGGAACAAGGTTGAGAACCACTGGTCTAATTGACACATATTTGACCAATCACAGGATGCTCATTCTGTTCAAAGTTACTATTAAGCACTTAAACGAAGCTCTTTTTGCTCGTTCTCTATCTTGCCTCTGGTTTCCGGGATATTGAATCTAATTTGCGGACGTCAAGGAGACACTACAAATTTGCGGGAGACTCCCTGAACTGCCGGGAGAGGTGGGATGTCTGGGATTTATTCTTCAGAACTGACAGTATCAGGAAAACACGAATTAACTCCTCGGGTAACATTACTTCACCTGACGCTGTCCTCTCCGATCGTGCACATGAGCACCTCTGCGCCCCGCACAAGCAGAGCAGAGCTGACAGATACAGCACGATCAGCTAAAATTCTAACCGCGCTGTGAATGTGCATGCTGACATACTTGATAATATGATTTTGAACATCATTAAAACAAGATTTACGATATTATCGCACACAATATATCTTACACACCCCTATCAGCCAGGCTTGATTATATTCTCTGGCTTTGTTAATAAAACATCAGTTTTTGAGCCAGACGAACGGTTTGATATTTGAAAGTTAAACGAAACTAATTCCAGAGAAGTTCAGGAAACTTAATTTATCTTGTGATTGAGACTTTTCAAATCCATTCACAGCAACGACAGGCAGTTGCTCTTGTTAGGTTTTATTTGACATTATATTTACATGTGTTGTGAACACGAGTGAAAGTGTCCTTAATACACAATAAAAGCATCATAAGAACGTCTTTCAGTGTGGATTTGGGTATGTTGACAAACTATAACGTTACTACGAGCTAACTCCATCACTAACTCTATAATATCACTCGTAATGTTTCACAATCCCATGATTAAAGGTCAGTATCATTAATTAAAGCAATTTATAATTAATCTGTATGCTGCACTACGTTTCTTATACTTGAATGTTTCTTAGGTTTCATAACATGTACAACACACACACTGTACACAGTTGACCAATAACAGTAGATAAGGCCATCCAAGGCTCGAAATTGCGACCATTTTGGTATGCTCCCGCAATTAACCTGTGCAACCTCAAAATATATTTAGGAGCATTTGTGCAAGTGGCCATGTTGTTTGTTTTGCGACCTGTTTTCATTACTATACGGAGCACACTAGCACCATCGGTCCACGCGTCTAGCCTGTTTGCGTCGCGTTAGGAGTGCACTGCACGCCTGAACAGCATCTGGCTGTACCACAAGTACAAGTTTTGCCATTTTTTATTGAACAGGATAGTGGAGAAGAGACAGGAAATTAGCTTGCTTTAAGAGGCGGGGGAGCAGGACCGGCAAATGACGCTCGGGTCGGGAACTGAATCTGGGTTCACAGGATAAGCGCATCATATCTATGAAAACTGAAAACACGATCTCTGTCAGTGAATGCACACACGCATTATGTCTTAACAACGTGCACATTGGTTTGAGTGAAAGTTCACAGGATAAACGAGTCATATCTATAAAAACTGAAAACATGATCTCTACCGTTTGTGATGCAGCTCTGTGTAGAGTGACTTCACCTTTTGCACATTCCATTGAAAAATTTAACTAATCCACAGCATCTTCCGTGGCTTGGGAGTAAATGACAACTTATGTTCAGTCTTGCATCCAACAACAAAACACCTTGTTTGTTTACAAAACATTCTTGTAGCTCACTGTAAGTAGTCCAGTGTGAAAACAATAGCAGACAGTGTTAGGGATGCTCCGATCCATCTTTTTTGTTTCCGATTCCGATACCTGATAATCAGTATTGGCCGATACTGAGTACCGATCCGATACAAAGGTAAAAAGTGCTGAATTACTTGATAAGCTGTATGCATTACTTTGCAATAGGGATGCACCGAAGTGAAAATTCTTAAAACACATGGGTTCTCGCATTTCTTTTATTTATATAGCCAATATTTTCCCTATTGCATAAACTGAATGGTCAAAATTTTATTTTTATATTTTGTCTTGCTTTTAAATATAATACAATATAACTTAAAATAAAATTGAGCAAAACAAGTAAATTAAAGCAAAGAATTTAGCCCTCTCTCTTCTCGAATAGCCTGACTAATGTATTCTGTACACCTACAACCAAACAGTTCATTAAAAAGTGTCTTTTACATTTTTCAACATTATAAGCCAAAAATACGAATAAACGAAAACTGTTGGATTTTAATATGCTACACTGCAAAATGATTTAAAGAAAAACATCTATGCAAGGAATGCTGACTGACGCTGACAGACAATCATTTCAGTTCACGTCTCTCCTCCAAACTCCGCCCACAAAGCTGACCTCTCAGAAGGCGCACTCGTGGCAAGGATGCACAGAACAATCTCTGACAAGTTGTTTAGTACAGTGAATTGTGTGCATGCAGAGGATGTCGCGAGCAGAGGGGCTACTGTCAGACCGCCCGCTCCCATCTAAAGTACACCAAAGTTACCAACCGGTAAAGACACTTTCATTTGTAAAGTCCCATGTCTTTCTTTAATACTTTAAAATGCTTCTACACACTGCCGACATGTTTGCTGCATTAATAAAGCGTGCGCATCTCTCTCTCCGCACTGGTTGCTTCTTCATCGCATCAGACGTCATGTTTGGTCAAATGTATTTGGCCATATTCCACTTATTCCATGAACATGCTTATTTTGCTAATTTCAGCCGAATATTTTTGGTTGCGAACATTCGGTGCATCCCTACTTTGCAAGACATCAGGTTCGACTTAAACAATAATAACGACTGAAAGCAAAATAACACAAAATTTATTCCCAAGTTTAGTGAATTATTTTTTAAACCAAATTTCTGAATTCTTTCCATTGTCTCCTCAAATGTTTGCTTGTTTATCCGCGCTGCGTACAGAGCACGTTGCTAGCGTATGATGTCACACACTGCGCACAGCACAGCCGCGGCGCAAAAGCGTTTAAGCGCCGGTGGCTCTGTAAACTTTTACATCGGCCAGCAGATCAGGGCAATACCCGATCTAGAATTTTATTACGTATCGACGCCGATACCCGATACGGATCGGAGCATCCCTAGACAGTGTACAGCTTGATGAGGGCGTAGACAGCAGCAGTCTATCAGTATGGGCAGGGCTTAATCAATGTGACGTCAGTTTGCTCAGAGAATGCAAACAGCTTGTTCAAGAGGACTGTTGAGGTTTATCGGGGATTTAAAAAAATGAATAAGTGGATTTTTTTACATTTTAGGGTGGTTCTGTACACACACTCCTGACTCACGTTATGTTTAAACAACATTTAAAAGTGCATTTTCTGGGATAGTGGGCCTTTAAAGGTTACATTAAAATAAATAATCCTTGTTTGCGTGTTAATTTGTTAACGCCAATGCTAATCCAGTCAAGTGTTGTTATTAACCATTTAATGCTTTTATAACTTTATTAAGGTAAAATAAATTAAAGGAAATGATGGGGTTTACAGTACCTATTTTATTTATCCCAAATCTATGTGCTAGAAAGCAATAGATGTATGGCTAGCAATGTGCATGTTGTTAATTTTATTCAGTCAGAAAAAATATATTCACAGGAACTTCACACTAAAAACTTCACCTTGATAAAATGCGGTGAATGCATCTTGAGCACACAGACTAAAACTGAGATGAGAATGTCTTAGCTTCTAGATTTACAGAACTTTGAAATTACTTTGATTATAATGTTTATATAAAAAGGCGCTTGAATAAACGTGATTGCACTTTTATTTGTGTGCCCTTGCAGAGTTTGCGCAGATGTAGTTATTGTTCCCAAACATTGAGTTGACTTTCATCCCAAGCACAATGCTTGTTTTTCTCATTCAACATCATTTAAATAAACAAATAATGAAACCTTCGTTTTTAAGCTTTTAATTAATTGTTGTTAAATATTTTAAGCTTCATGATTTCAGTATAAAAGACACCTGTCCACAGAAGCAATCAATCAAGACATCATGGCCAAGACCAAAGAGCGGTCCAAGGATGTCAGGGACAAGATTGTAGACCTACACAAGGCTGGAATGGGCTACAAGACTATCGCCAAGCAGCTTGGTGAGAAGGTGACAACAGTTGGTGCAATTATTCACAAATGGAAGAAACACAAAACAACTGTCAGTCTCCCTCAGTCTGGGGCTCCATGCAAGATCTCACCTCGTGGAGTTTCAATGATCATGAGAACGGTGAGGAATCAGCCCAGAAATACACATCTTGTCAATGTCATCAAGAAAACAATCGGTAACACACTACGCCGTCAAGGACTGAAATCCTGCAGTGCCCACAAGGTCCCTCTGCTCAAGAAAGCACATGTACAGGCCCGTCTGAAGTTTGGCATTGTACATCTGAATGATTCAGAGGAGGACAGGGTGAAAGTGTTGTGATCAGATGACACCCAAATCCAGCTCTTTGGCATCAACTCAACTCGCCGTGTTTGGAGGAGGAGGAATGCTGCCTATGACCTCAAGAACACCATCCCAACTGTCAAACATGGAGGTGGTAACATTCTGCTAAAGGGATAGGACAACTGCACTGCATCAAAGGGACGATGGACGGGGCCATGTACCATCAGATCTTGGGTGAGAACCTCCTTCCCTCAGCCAGGGCATTAAAAATGGATTGTGGATGGGTTTTCCAGCATGGACCCAAAACACATGGCCAAGGCAACAAAGGAGAGGCCCAAGAAGAAGCACATTAAGGTCTTGGAGTGGCCTAGCCAGTCTCCAGACCTTAATCCCATATAAAAGCTGTGGAGGGAGCTAAAAGTTCGAGTTGCCACATGTCAGCAGGTCTTTAGGCGGAACCTGCACTCCCTTTCTCCTGCCCATCTTTCATCTGTCATAGAAACCTCCCTTCCATCCTTCACACACTTTGCATCACTTGATGTTAATTCTGCCACAGACACACTTCTCACAACACTAACCTCGTGTCTAGACACTATCTGTCCTCTTTCCTCCAGGCCAGCACGTGCTACTCCTTCCAGTCCTTGGTTGTCCGATATTCTCCGGGAACACCGGGCTAAACTTAGAGCGACTGAAAGGAAATGGCGCAGAACTAAATACCTTGCTGACCTCTGTAAGTATCAGGCTTCGCTCTCTGTCTTCTCTGCAGACATTCACACTGCTAAATCTGCATTCTTCCACGACAAAATTAGCAGCGCCTCAGACTCGCACAAGCTTTTCAAAACTTTCAAAACTCTCCTCTGTCCCCCTCCACCACCTCCATCCAACTCCCTAACGGCTGATGACTTTGCCAGCTACTTAACAGACAAAACTAGGTCCATCAGCAGTCAATTTTTAGCTCTACTCATCCACGATCTCACACCACACATACACACAGCAGACCATCTTCTCTCCTCTTTCTCTCCTCTTAAAGAGGATGATGTCTCTAAACTTCTACTCTCTACTCACCTAACCACCTGCCTGTTAGACCCCATCCCCTCACATCTACTACAAGCCATCTCACCCACAATCCTACCATTGCTCACTCATATCATCAACACATCTCTTAATACAGGAATTTTTCCCACTGCATTCAAGCAGGCCCGGGTAACCCCGCTGCTTAAGAAAGACCCATTTCTCTTCTTCCGTTCATAGCAAAAGCACTTGAACAGGTTGTTTTCAATCAGGTGTCTGCCTTCCTCACTCAAAACAACAGGCTGGACACCAACCAGTCAGGCTTCAAGAGCGGTCACTCAACCGAAACTGCCTTACTAACAGTTACAGAAGCCCTAAGGAGGGCAAGAGCCGAGTCCAAATCATCTGTTCTTATTCTCCTAGACCTTTCTGCAGCCTTTGACATGGTTAACCATCACATTCTTCTACCCGCCCTTTCTTCACTGGGCATCACTGGAACTTCGCTCTCCTGGTTTAAATCCTATCTCACAGATAGATCCTTCAAGGTAGATAGATCCTTCAAGGTAGATAGATCCTTCAAGTGTCCAAATCACACCAACTAGTCACCGGGGTCCCACAAGGATCAGTTCTTGGGCCTCTGCTCTTCTTCATATACACCACATCACTAGGTTCCATCATACAAGCACATGGTTTCTCCTACTATTGTTATGCTGATGACACTCAACTTCACCTCTCGTTTCATCCAGATGATTCCACGGTAGCCACACGCGTCTCAGACTGCCATGTCACACCTCTGCTCATCTCTCTGCACTGGCTCCCAGTAGTGGCACGCATTAAGTTCAAGGCACTGGTGCTTGCTTATGGAACAGCCACTAACACAGCACCCATCTACCTCAACTCTCTCTTACAGACCTACATCCCCTCCAGAAGTTTGCGGTCTGAAAACGATCGGCGCCTCGTTGTTTCTTCACAGAGAGGCATGAGATCCATCTCAAGGACATTTTCTTTCACCGTTCCCTGCTGGTGGAACGATCTTCCTGTTTCCATCAGGACAGCTGGATCAATTTCACAATTCAAAAAACAGCTGAAGACCCACCTTTTCCGTGAGCACTTAACTGTCTAATAAAAAAAATAAAAATAAAAATAAAAATATATATATATATCTACCTCTCTTTTCCTTTTTTTAATGTTCTCTATATACTTGCTTATACTATCTTGAGGTTGTATCTGAAACTTTGTATTACTAGCACTTCTCGTGAATATTGCTTACTTAGACGAATCGCTTGCTGTTTTCCCTCAATTGTAAGTCGCTTTGGATAAAAGCATCTGCCAATTAAATAAATGTAATGTAAATGTCAGCCTCAAAACCTCAATAACTAAGAGAATCTGCCAAGAGAAGTGGGACAAAATCCCTCCTGAGATGTGTGCAAACCTGGTGGCAAACTATAAGAAATGTCTAACCTTTTTGATGGCCAACAAGGGATTTGCCACCAAGTACTAAGTCATGTTTTGCAAAGGGGTCAAATACTTATTTCACTCATTAAAATGCAAACTAGTTCATAACTTTTTTTTAAATGCATTTTTCTGGATTTTTTGTTGTTTTTTTGTCTCTCGTTGTTGAAATTAGATTCAACTTTATTGTCATTACACATGTACAAGTACAAGGCAATGAAATGAAGTGTATAATAAAATACACTTTATAAATAAACATACCATTAGAATTACAGACTGATCATTTCTTTGTCAGTGGGCAAACATACAAAATCGGCAGAAATCAAATACGTTTTTTTTTCTTTACTGTAACTTGTGATTTTTAAGGGTCTACTTTGGTTTATGGAGTGTCCGACAACAGGTTTATGGACATACATGGTGTAAAAACACTATTATTTCGTAATAATAAGCAGTTTTTATTACCTACCTTCTTGAATGACTCTCAAATGATTTGGAATGCTTTTCATCTGTCTAATCCCTTATTTTCCGCTAGCGTAGTCTGCTGTGATTGGTTTAGCATGTGTTCAAGTTTTCGCAAGCAGGTGGGGACTATTTTTAGTGACGTATATACACGGAGGTTAAAGATTCGGACAGGTCACGGCTCGTTCGCGTGATTCAGAGTCGACTACCTTTTTTCCAAGCTAATAACTTTGTTATCGTTCACCTTCGGATTTACAACTTGGCAGACTGCTTACTTTCAAACACGGCACATTACCCACTGCATGAGATGTAATTTTGATGATCTTGTGGAATGTACTCTTTAACAACATACACTTATTGTTTTCTAGCACATACTTTGGGATATACAAAATAGGTACTGTAAACCCCATCATGTCCCCCCCATTTATTTTACACGAATAAAGTTATTAAAGCATTAAATGGTTAATAAGAACATTTGACCAAAAAGTAAAAAAATCACCTGCGAGTTTGTACGCCCGCCTTAAAATGTATTTAGTTTTGATATTATATATAATTTCTTAATAAGCCATTGTAACAGCACAAACCACAATTGGTTTCTGTTTTACATGAAAATTAAATGATAGCATACCTGGCCTTGATATTATCATATACTGGCTGAATTTGTGTTTATTAGTGTATTCAGCTGTAGCCATTTGACTGGATTTGATAATAATCCTTAATGTTATAGTTTTTTATAGAGTTACTAGAGTACATTGTCTAAACTAAAGCCCATGGTATGCTTTTTTTTTTTTTTTTTTTTACATACAGCCGAACGCACAGCCTTGCAAAGTATACTTTTTTCCAGAAATGCGATTTGAATATGATTTCAAACCACATATGAATGTAGCTTAAAACAGATTTGTAAAAAAATCCGATTTCATGTGATTTTTTGCTAAATGTGATCGGATTTCAATGGGATATGCACACAAATCGGATTTGGAGTGACAGTCTGAACGTAGGCTTAGCTCTTCCAACTTCTTTATTTGTTTTTACAGTATCTAAAGAACATAATATAAACACTTGGGTCGGTGTATGATAATGTTTATTTTGTTTACAATTAGGGCTGCACGATTCTCGCTAAAATGTGAATCTTTCTCTTTGGTAATTAAGATTGCGAAAGTAATCATTTAAAAAGACACAGATTCAAATATAAAAACATACAATACAATCCTCAATGTTCATTTAAGCATCAGAGTGTTGATATGGGTTATATGACTGTTTGTATTTTTGTATTATTGATACATAAAAGCTTGAAATATGCAAAATTACCTCAAATATAAGATGAGCGGAATGCTGTAAATGAGGGAGAAGTAATCAAGATTCATGACTGAATCTTTAGTTACCCCTAGCATGATTGGTGAATTAATTTTTGTTTTACATTGTGTGATTGTGACCAATAATGCGTTGATGTATTGTTGTTGTAGGCCAGATTCAAATCGAATATTTGTCAGCATCACATGGGGTTGCGTGGAGTATCTTTGACTTAAGTGGTGACAGGCGGTAAAGAAAGGGCTATGCGGAAAGACCTAATGTGGAGATGGCATGGGCGTGTTTTATGCAAATGACTAAACTTGTGCAAACGGCTGCTTATTTAGAATACTCCAAATTCACTAACATTAGGACAAGGTTACGAGCAAATTCATGTGCGTATATGCTCGTGTTGTGAATTAGGTGGAATGTGTTTGTGAGAAGTTCAAATGTGCGTATAAATATGAATAATCTACGCAACTGTTAGTGAATGAGACCCATTCTTCCAAATATCTTTCTCTGTGTTCATCAGAACGAAGAAATTTAGATTTGGAACAAGGTGAGTAAATTTTTTAAATATTTGGGTGAACTGTCCCTTTAATTCATCAGTAGTGCTTACCTCAAAAGTCAAATTCAGGTTCTGTAAAAAAAAAAAAAAACTGAAGTAGTTGTGAAAAATAGGCACTATATTAAAATGAATTTTCACTCTTAATGGCAAAACAGATAATAGTCCACAAGAATCCCACAGAGCCTGAAACCACATCAGACTTGGTGTCAAGTAAAATCATTCTCCAGAAATGCCTAAAAGCTACTTCTAACAGATTCCTTTGTTTAGCCCACATAGTTGCTAGACCTGAACATATGCCCAAAGCTAGAAAAGAGAATGAACAAAGGGAGCTGAAAGACGAGCAGGGAGCTATTACAAAAGGAGTCCATGAATAGAATGGGAATTGACTGGCAATAACACTCTCATTTGTATGCTTGTCTATTTGAACTGCAACACTGAGAGTTCTTTTCTGTCTTGCTCTAAACATATAATTTATTTACTGTCTGCTCTACTTGCACTTTTTTAAAGTCTAATCATGTAATGAGCTTTTGAAAAAAATTGTCAATGCAATTTGTCTCCATTGCTCCAACTTTACACTAAAGAAATATGTGACTTGGCAAGCAAATCACGGCTTGCCAAGTCAACCATCATTGTTATTGTTATTGTCATTGGTTGCTTTTTATTGAATGACAAACAATTCATTTCTACAGTTAATTCATATCCAATAAGATAAAACACCTATAAGATTCCTCTGTTTCAGTTCTGAAGTTAATTTATCTGGGTCAAAACTACTATGTGAATTCTTCTTGCATGGTATTCTGATGTTTTATATACTATAGATCTTTTTGTGAAAGAAAAGGTCAGAAACACAAACATTAAATGAAAGAAGCATACAGAAGATTTGAATAAATTGTATTTACCACCCTCCGGAATAATTTTTTACAGTGTGGCTGTTCGTGGAAAACATGCCGGATGCAACAGGGTTTCCGCTAGGTCTTAAAAAAATCTTAAATTTAAAATAAAAATTTAGTTAATGAATTACTATTTACTCACAAAGCAGTTTATTCTAAGCTTCTCATCCATCCATTAAAAAACCTAATTTCCTGCATTTCGCCCAATCTGCTGAAGCTGTTAGCTGTTATGCTTTTTTGGCTAAAGGTTGCAGGCCTCATTTATGAAACAAGACGTTTCTATGCAACACTAAGACATTTATCAATATGGACATGAGCGGTTGCACTGATCAAATCTCACGACAGGTCTCACCTCTTGTATGCAAGTTTTGAGATGGGGTGAAGGTCCGTGTATGCTTTAACCTTTTGATAACTGAAAAGGTTAACATGTAAAAATAGATTCTGATGCGATTTCTTATTTTCATTACTTTCTTATTTTCTATTCTAGCCTAATTATATGATCCTTTAATTGTTTGAAATTACAAGGTTAACCCTCTGAGGTCTGAGCTTGTTATACGTGTCACATGCATCTAAAAAATCTATGATTTTTGATGACAAGTACTATGATAAAGTTTTATGCAGGGGGACGCAGATTCCATGCCGCAGATCTCAGTGGAAAACTTTAATGCTCATTATTGACAAGTATACACACACACACACACACACACACACACACACACACACACACACACACACACACAAGAGCACATTGTGTGTGCGCATTCAATAAAGTTGAATCTAATCATCTAATCATTGCTAGGATGCACTGTTTGGTGTTATGGATTTAATGAGACTGAACACAAATGATTTTATATTGAGACATTTAAAATTAAACTAACCATAAAGAAGTTCAGGAACGAGTCGTCGGGCATTCTAGTTTCATTTCTGTCACAGATGTGCGTCAATCGGTGCAAAGCCCGCCTACTTTCCGTTTGCAACACTGCGTTGCTGTATGCAGTAGACCAATTTTAGCACACTACACCATCTGACCAATCAGATCAGAGTAGGCTAACAGAAAAGAGGGGATTAGAGAGATGAATCACCAAACGCATCATTTGAGTCAGTCAAGAAATAAGGTAATAATAACTGCTTATTTATTAGAAAATGAACGTTTTTACACCTTGTATGTAAGTAAACTTGTTGGACACTCCATAAACCAAAGTAGGACTTTAAAAATCACAAAATATTTACTCTTTAAATGTTCTGCTGTTATCTACACTTACATTTATGCATTTGGGAGACGCTTTTATCCAAAGCGACATAGAGTGCATTTACATTTTTATTTGTATGTGTGTTCTCTGGGATTGAACCTGCATCTTGTCGCAATAGTGTGTTGTTTAAACACTTAAAAATTATGACCTCAGATTTGAATGCAGATACGTCTCGAAACAAACACTTATTTTGACATGCCGTGTATGTGTGTGTCAGACAGAGAGAATGAGACAGACATGATACATAAAACTTACGCCCGATCCACACATATTCCATGTGCGCACTTGTGGTCCGTATTGTAGTACGTATGCATTGCGCAAGCGACACGTGCTGGATGTGCTTTCACATTTACTGCGTTTGCTGTGTGGTGGCGATCAGTGGCTTCTGTGACCCACAAGTTCAACAATTGTCACAGTTTCACTTTTCTCTTTCACGTGAAAATACACTTCAAGATATGTTTACCAGATTTAGGGTTGCGCGATAAACCGATTCTGGAAAATTACAATACCAGGATTTTGCTAGTTTCGGTACTTGATACGCTGCTGTTCCGAAGTTCACCGCTATGCGGCAGTATGGCACAGAACTGACGTGAAACCGGCAACAGAGAAGAACAAGATGGATTGCACTACACACGGTTCTCACTAGTGATAGCCGCTACAGTGCGAGTGATGTATTACAACTAGTATCATGTGAGCGACCCACAAATCTGTCTCTTACTCTCTACTTTTACAGAGAAATCGTTAAATTGTGCTACATTGTACATTCTACATGTATATACATGCTACATGATGCGCAATGCGTTTTTACAAAACCATTAAACGGTGTATATATCTCAGTTAGCCTACTAATAATCATGAACGTTTATTATTTGCATGCGTTTTGCTAGTTTTAAACTTTCAAGCTATGTTACTTCTGCTTAAATCCTGTTGTTCTGCTCTGAGCGCGCACATACAGTGTGTCCCGCAGTGCGCGTAAAGAACAGAAGTTCTCTTTCACGTCCTGTGTTTATTCTGCAAAATACAAACAATGTTATGTCAAAAGCACAAGGTTCATATAAGCACAGTCGGTTATGTCTTAAACAAAATATGTATCAGCATTATGTCTTGAAGTGACAGTAACCTAATAAATCTAAAGAGAAAATCACTCACTGACTGAAGAACTTTTGTAGCTTTAATTAGAGTCAACACATATTTATTTTATACAGTAAAGACTGTGCAGTTTTGTATTTTTATTCATCATTCAGATTTCATCTTGAATGCTAGCCTAATAGACCTACTTAAAAAATGTAATTGTTGTTCAAAATGTCATGTATGATAAGTCTCTATAACCAAAGCATTTTTAGTAATACAGTTAAAAGTGTAAAAAATGTTATAAGTGTGCTATAATAATATAGCTATAAAACAATATATGCATTAAAGCAACACGATTGTTTCTGCAGTTTCATGCAGTCCTCTTAATATCTATCTATATCTATATATATGCATGTATATGTATATATATGTATATATATATGTATATATATGTACATGTATATATATATATGTGTGTGTGTATATATATATATTCAATTAATTTCTTGTTTATTGGCTGTTTATTGATCACCTATAGTACCGATATTACCGGTATTAGATTCTGATACCGTACCAAGGCCAAAATGTTGGTATCGAGCCAACCCTAACCAGATTAGGTGTTTCTGCAACTCCTGGTAAGTGTTTAGCGTTTTCTTGCTTTATCCCAAAATCAAAGCAATAAGATGATTGGCTTACTTTAAATACAGACAGGATTTAAAGTGCCCCTTATTTTACTGATAATAACGTTCATAATTCAATTATTTGGGTCTTCAACTATACATAAATGTAATTTATCCTGTCTGTGAAACACTAATTTTAGCTCCGGTCTCTTTAATCATATGCCCAGTGTACTCTGTTTGGTCTAGGGATGCACTGAAATGAAAATTCTTGGCCGAGGCTGAAAAAAACAACAACACTTGGCTGAACACCGAACATGGGCTCTCGCATTTTTTTATTTATATAGCCAATTTTTTCACTATTGCATAAACTGAATAGTCAAAATGTTATTTTTATATTTTGTCTTGCTTTTCAATATAATACAATATAATTTAAAATAAAATTTAGCAAAACAAGTAAATTAAAACAAAAAATTTAGCCCTCTCCCTTCTCGAATAGCCTGACTGTTGAAAGAATGTAATACTCTGCAGGGCTCTACGCTAACTTTATTTTTTAGGAGCGCTTGTGCTCCTAATTAAAATAATTTGGGAGCACAGTAAAAAATTTAGAAGCACAGACATTTTAAGTTTTATTTAGAGCGAGCAATGTTAATGTGCCATAAATATGCATTCTTCCTCTGAGGAGAAATTGTATCCAAATTGTATCTTCATCCATGTAGCCATTTCTCGATCGGAGGCGTGTACACACAATACCTGACTGACCTCAGATCATTACCATGTGAACAGCGCACACAGTGGGGGCAGGATCGCATTAGCTATAATGAGGTGATACAGAAAAAAACGTACCACTCCTTACTTTCATAAGGATTACATAAAAATAAATTATTTGTTTTCGACTTGAATTGGTTAATTTAAAAGTTGACATTTCAAGCTTTCTATACATATATTTCTCATGTCGTTGAGGCAAGTATTCACTGAGATTTAGGTTGTTTTATTTACGTGTCTGTGAAGAGAGGTGGCAGAGACAGAGAAAGCAGAGTACGCACCCTGTTTATTTTCTTTATTTTACAAAACCGCAGCATTTTGTTGTTGTTGTGGGTGTATACAAATAAAAGTAGACCCTTTAAAGATTCGAATGACGTATTGCTCTTATCTGTACGATCAAAACTGACAGAGTAATTTAAGTTAATTTCGACGTTATCAGGAGAAGATGAGACAAACCGCGCCAACGCGGGCTTCGACTCAAGAGGGTTAAACAAAAATAATAATTCTTCTCTCTTTAGACCCAATCAGTTAAGCTTGTGAGAAATATAAATCAAGGTAGTAGTTTGCATTGACATTGCTCTTTACAGGATTTGGAACAACATGAATAAATAATGACAATTTTTATGTTTGGTGCCATTACAGCAGTGAAAAAAATAGCAACTTATAAAACAAATACAATAAACTTGTTTTTCAGATACAGTATGTTTACTTAACATGTATACAATTATTTAACATCTTTTGTTGTTTTAACAATAGTGACAGAGACATGTATTTAATCAGGGTGCTGCCCCTTTAAGACCGAAGGTATGCATGCATTATACTGACACACATCCAGTTTTCACACCTGTTTACCTTTACTTAAGCCATTATACCGACTGTGTTTACGTGTGATACTCCACAAAAAGCACATTTTGACATCTGTGTGTGTGTTTGAGCACTGATAACTGTCTTTGAACTCTGAGAGCTTCTGGTGTGCGTCACTCAGCACGATTCCGGCTGTCCTGCCTTCACTAACTTTAAATTAATCCACAACGAATTGTAAATCCCGGGAAAACGGGACATTTGGTCACACTATCTCTAAAACTTCAGGTGCTGAGGTCATTGTTGTAGCTGCTACTTCACGTTTTGGCAGCCTAACGTTAGATTAAATTAGATTAGATTAGATTCAACTTTATTGTCATTACACATGTACAAGTACAAGGCAACGAAATGCAGTTTAGGTCTAACCAGAAGTGCAATAGCAGCAAGTGCAGGATATACAATGGTTGCATAAGTTACATAATACATATTATAAAAGTAATTTACAGATGGATATGTACTATGACCATAATATACAGATGTCTCTTACTATAAACCGAAATTAACAGATGGATATATATACTATAAACATAATATACATATGGCTATTACTAAAAGCAGAGATTTACAGATGGATATGTACTATGAACATAATATACAGATGGCTATTACTATAAAAAGAAATTTACAGGTGGATGTATACAATGATAAGTTAGGCTATGGTGAGCAGCAGTGCAATGGATATAGAGTAGTGCAAATAATTTATGGACAGAAGCTATCTAAGTAACAGTGCAATGGAAGAAGTTATTGCATATTCAGTTAAAGTGTAGGAGTGCAAGATGCATATGTAAACAGTCGGTACTGTAAATGAACAGTTGGCAGTGCAAATGAGCAGTCTGGTAGTGCAAATGAACATAAATGTTATGTATAGACAGTCCAGTAGTGCAAATAACAAAGTGAAGCCAGGTGTGCAATGAGGGGTGAGAGAAGAGTGTAGCAGTATATGAGGTGCAGTGGGATCAGCGAGGGGCAGAGTTCAATAAAGAGACAGCTCTGGGAAAAACGCTGTTCTTCAGTCTGCTGGTCCTGGTCCGGAGGCACCTGAAACACCTGCCGGAGGGCAGGAGAGAAAACAGTCTGTGGGCAGGATGAGAGGAGTCCTTAAGAATGCTGCGAGCTCGACGCAGACAGCGTTTCCTCTGGTTTTCACCACCCGCTGCAGTGCCTTGCGCTCTGCAACAGAGCAGCTCCCATGCCAGACTGTGACACAGTTGGTTAGGATGCTCTCTACCGCGCAGCGGTAGAAGTTCACCAGGATAGCTGAAGACAGTTGGTTCTTCTTCAGGGTCCTCAGGAAGAAGAGGCGCTGGTGAGCCTTCTTGACCAGGCTGGAGGTGTTGGTGGTCCAGGACAGGTCCTCCTAAATATGGGTCTCCAGGAACTTAGGCTGGAGACACACTCAACAGCCATCCCGTTAATGTGGATGGGGTCATGTGTGCCTCCTCTCTCCTTTCTGAAGTCCACGATGAGCTCCTTTGTCATAGAGGTGTTAAGGAGCAGGTTGTTGTCTGAGCACCATGTGGCCAGGTGCTGGACCTCCTCCCTGTAGGCAGTCTCATCGTTGTTGCTGATGAGACCAATCACTGTAGTATCGTCTGCAAACTTAATGATGGCATTAGATCCATTCACAGGCCTGCAGTCGTGTGAAGAGGGAGTAGAGAAAGGGGCTCAGAACACAGCTCTGTGTGATGGTGGTGGAGCAGATGTGGCCTGACCTAACAAGCTGAAGTCTGTTTGTCAGAAAGTCCATAATCCAGTTGCAAATGGAGGTGTTAATGCCCAGGTTACCAAGTTTGGTGATTAACTTGTAAGGGATGACAGTATTGAATGCAGAGCTGAAGTTAACAAACAGCATTCGTGCGTAAGTGTTTTTATTGTCCAAGTGTGAGAGTACAGAGTGCAGTGCTATGGAGACGGCATCCTCTGTGCTCCTATTGCTGCAGTAGGCCAACTGGTATGGGTCCAGTGTGGACGGAAGGGAGTCCTTTAGGTGAGCCAGGACCAGCTGCTCAAAGCACTTCATAACAATAGGTGTGAGTGCTACAGGGCGGTAGTCATTCAGGCACTTTGGGAATTGTATTGGTTTTAATGTAAAATATAATGGATTCTACTGGTATTTGATGGATTATTTTGGTGGGATGTAATCTGGCAGATGGCAACCAATAAAACGACAGTAAAAATAATGCCCAAAACACACTATAAATGATGGTTTCCATTGTTTTCAGTGGGGTAACAATACTCACACTATTGACAGTATTGAGCTGAAGCTTAACTTTGCAAAATTAAATCGCAAATCGTATCACAATCGCAATATTGTGCAAGCACAATATATATATATATTATATATAAGCAACCACTGTATATCCTGCACTTGCTGCTATTGCACTTCTGGTTAGACCTAAACTGCATTTCGTTGCCTTGTACTTGTACATGTGTAATGACAATAAAGTTGAATCTAATCTAATCTAATATCTGTCAAAATAATCGCAATTAGATATTTTCCCCAAAACGCACAGCCCTAATTGAATTGGATAATAAGCAGCCAATGTGTATTTTTCACACTTTTAAAAAGCGCCATCAGCTGACGGGGTTTCTATGCTCATTGCTGGCGCTTGGTGTATGCTCAACTTGGGGTAGAACGCTCTGCTCATATGCGCGTGCAGCCGTGCCTGCCGTTTTTTATGGCTTTATTTCAACGTTTAAATAGCAGCATGAGCATACAGAAGAAATCGACAACTGAACCCCATTATCAAAATTTCACGCACCTGCAGCGTTACTAACAATAGAGAAAAACATAATACAATAATATAAATAAATAAAAACATAGAATATCAGTCTGCAGTGAATATTTTAACTTAAATAATTAACTAAGTAAAATTACGAAATGAAAACACACTGACTCTTTGAAAAACTGGCATTTCTCCCGTTAGAATATGTTTTTCCGTTAAATAAAAATAGCAGGCCTACCTCAATTTGTCTAATTTTTATTTAAAAAAGTAACATGTCTACGTGATTTGGGGACAGCCTCGGTAAAGCAGACATAATGCCTCGCTAGAGTGGCCAGCCTCGGGAAGCGCCATACAGGGCTGTGACGGTGGCCTATGTTTCCGTTCTGTTGGTGCGTTTGAATGCAGGCCTATGGATCTTGTTATGAAATTAGCAGTTACATAAAATAAAAAACGGCTAGCACCCGCTTGCTTGGTGTCGGAGCATGTGCAGGTTGCGGAGAAACATCTAGCCTATGCATTTGCAAACATCTTCTGAATGCGCATTTAGTGCAGCTGTACAAATCTTAATCTGGATAATCTCAACATGTTAGTTTTCCAACAACGAATAGGAAAAATACTTTTTTAATGTCAATCGGAATAGGAAAGCTGAGGTAGTTTTAAACAGTTGGTTTCAAATGGAATGGTTAAGGGATGTGTACGGGTTAAAACGAATGACTGAAGTTAAGTTACTGCAACAAATGCATTTTTATTTAATATTTAACTTTCTGATATTATATAGAAGTTTTCATTATTTACTGATGTTCATTAAAATGTTATATATGCTGTAGTGTGCCGTTTCACTGATGAATTTGCACATTAAACACAGACGGATGTTTCATCCTCATTTATTTCATATATCATATTTCAAAATGTATTTAAATATGTCTGTAGGCTACATGATGTGTGGTTGTACGCCCCCTGAGTTAACAAATAGGATATAGCGTATTTTTTTTAACCTTGCAGCAATAAATAAATAAACCGTTTAACTGATAGTATTATAATCGGTCAAAGTTTTTCCTTTCGGTTAACGGTTAAACGGTCAATATGAGCATCCCTACTCTCAACCAATCAGATTCAAGAACCAGAAAGAACTGTTGTATAATGTAATATAACCGCCCCTTACTCTGCACGTTTCCACTAGGGATGCACCGAAATGAAAATTCTTGGCCGAGGCCGAATAAAAACAAACACTTGCCCGAACACCGAACATGGGCGCTTCGCATTTCTTATATTTATATAGCCAATTTTTTCACTATTGCATAAAATGAATGGTCAAAATTTTCTTTTTATATTTTGTCTTGCTTTTCAATATAATGCAATATAACATAAAATAAAGTGGAGGAAAACAAGTAAATAAAAAAAGATTCCTCTCCCCTCTCAAATAGCCTGACTGCTGAAAGAAAGTAATGTACTCTGTACACCTACAACAAAACAGTTCATTAAAAAGTGTATTTTAACATTATAAACCAAAAATACGAATAAACGAAAAATGTTGAATTTTTATATGCTACACTGCAAAATGATTTAAAGAACAAAACATTCATGCAAGGAATGCTGACTGACGCTGACAGACAATCGTTTCAGTTCACGTCTCTCCTCCAGACTCCACCCACAAAGCGGATGTCAGTGTGTCGCGAGCGGAGGGGCTATTTGTCAGACCGCCTGCTCTCCGCACTGGTTGCGGCCATGTTCGGTAAAATGTATTCAGCCATTATAAATGAGATCAGATTATAAATGTGACAGGTGTTTTGAGGTGGCGATCATGAAGTAAGTATTTCAACTGACTTTTTCTCGTTGTGTTTAATTTGTTACTGAAAAATGAGTGGGCGGCGCGTCAAAATTGCTGAAGTGGTGCGTGTTGATCGCATCATTTGCGCTATGACTCAACACATCATTGCTGCTTATGCAGCAGTTTAAGATAAGATATACACGAGGATGCGCTTTAATATTGGACTACAAAAGGTTCTTCACAACGATGCCATTGAAGGACCATTTTTGGTTCCACAAAGAACCAGTAATTCAAAGGTTAGGGTTAGATGTTAAAGGATCTTTATGGAACCAAAAGGTTCTTCTATGGCATCAAATAACTTTTTGAAGCACCTTTTTGTGTACTTTTAAAGCGGCTGTAAATCCCATATTAATCTTGAGTATTTTCAGAATAGTATCGCACCCTTCAAATTAGGAGTGGGCGATGTAGCTTTAAATTATATCACTGTATTTCAAGGCTATTTGCGGTAATTATATTTGTGATGATATAGAAAAAATATGGAACAGTGTTTTATTTTTGATTGCAGGTGACACGCAGCAGTATTTATTAGTGCAAACAAAATAAAGGCCATTTTCCATTCTTTTATCATAAGGTGGCAGCAGCAGCATTATAGTGCAATAATAGTTAGTCTAGTGACACAGTCACACATAATGAGTGAAATGTAAGCAAAGTACATAACTTCTTAATATTTTAGTTTAATAATAACTAAAGTGATTTAATCTTGTAACTCTTGTAACAAATAGCAGCAATCCAAACAAACCTTCAAAATGTAAAACGCACTGCTTATAAAAATACAATTATTAAAACTTGCTATTAAAACCTAAGTAACAGTTGCCTTTAATCTTTTTTTGGATTACCATTAAATTAGGTAGAATATCAGTGCTGAAACTGTTAGTTCACACAAACAATAACTGCCTATAATTAAATATTTCATCTCCTAAAATTCAATCTGAAGTATGACGAACTGACATTAATGCAATCAAACTGGTAAGCAGCCAAAACAACTGCGTCACATGAAGAAAAATGCATCATCGTTTTTAAACCACTCCGTTTTCCTCATTCACACTACAACGCGAAAACGGCGTTTTCTCCGGCTGCGGAGATATCAATTCATTTGCGCTTGAGCACATCATCTGAACGAACATTTAGTCCAACTAAACATATTTTCATCTGGACAATGTGAACAGTTTTCCCATCAACAAATAGGAAAAAGCAACATTTTATTTTCTGAATAAGAAAGCATTAAAGCAATGCCCTCGGAGGCTGACATGATGCTGCTATTGCTCACAGACAGGTGTTGTTGTGTGTGCTAGGGATCGTAAATGCGTCTTACATCATTTAAGACGCACATTCAAGCATATATATATATATATATATATATATATATATATCATTGGGTGGGGTCTTGCATCTTTGTCACCCTTTTTACCCTGATGAGTTTGCTTTCCTGCATCTTATTCTTCAGCTATGGGGAAGTATAAGTTTAGCAGGTTTCAATTAGGTTGTATTTGTTAACAGTTAGTTAATACTTTAATTAACATAGACTAACAATAAACAATACTTGCACAGCATTTATTAAACTTAGTTTATGTTAATTTCAGCATTTTTTAATATGTCTAAAATTAAACTCTGTAACTGTTAACAGGGTTGGGCGATGTCTACCAAATTGGCATTGTACAATGTATACAGTGAAACATCACAATGGACAAAGACATTGGCAGAGGTGTCGTCTTTATACAGCGTTTCGTCACGTTTAACCAGGTTGAAAATGCAAGCCTCGCTACTTTCTCCTTTTATTCAAAGCGCACAGGAGCTCTCACTCTACTTCCATCTGCTGTTTCTAGCCCCCAAAAAAACACAGAATTTGGCCAATTGCTAACTACGTTTTTGAAGCCTACTGCTTCGTGTGCAAGAAAGAAATTAAACTTGGAATGTTGGGTGTTCATTTTTTTGATACAGGTCTTAGTTTCTCTCTCTGCCCTTCCCACCACTTAAAATACAACACTTTAAGGCTTAAGCTTTTTGAAGATTATTTTGAGCAGCCAATATAGTGCTTTCTGGAGTTCACAGCCTGTAGACATGTTTTCTCCCTGCTTTTTGCTTTATTACTACAGAGCAAGCAACTGAACCATGAAAGGGGTTTTGAAGCGATTTAAAAAGACATTCCCTCCCCCATCACATTAGTCTGTAAATGTTTGGTATTAAAGCAAGCAGAAAGAGGTAAAAGTGTTTTCTCTGTTTGTATGGTTAACTACAAGTCTTTCGATATTAAGTTGTTTCTTGATCACAAAAAGTGGTTAAAATAGTCCCCACAGATGCAAAAACAAATAAATGAGTAAGAACTGGCTGCACATATGGTCAAATGAACTCTTTCTCTTAATCATTTTGAAAATTACCACCAAGCAACTTTTGCTTTATTTTTGGAACCTCAAAGGGTTGAACACACTTGACCCATGAAACTCAGCACCCTTTTCATTCACTGTTCAGTCAATTCATAATAGGGCTAAGACTTGTTACTTTTCAACCTGAGATGGAATATGAAAGAATAATGAATTTTAAACAGTGACCCTCTGTTCATTGCATTATTGTCTCTGCTTACATGGAAATGTTTTCAAAGTGCATACTGCAGGTTAAAAAAATCACCACTTGAATGTATAACCTTGAAAATGAAAATACCATATGAAAAGTTAATGCAGGATTTTAAGTGTCACTACATTATGACATTAAGGCACACATTTAGTGGAAAAAGTTACAGTTTCTTTGACAGTCTGCAAAAACTTTTTAACATTGCGTCTTCTGTGTCACGAGATGGTTATTTGCCGAGCTCTGCATTGGCTCACTTGTAAGTAATTTTACGATATACTCATATACTCATTTTTATATGTAAATTTATCATCGACATGGTAACTTGTTGTTTGTGGAGGTTGCAGTCTGTCAGGACATTGAATCCACAGGTTTCCTTAAAAGAAAAGGGTGGTTCTATCTTTAGTGCCTAGGTGTGCTTTGTGCAGAGATGGGACTTTTTCTGCAATTGCTTTGAAAAAAAGCAGTGGGTGTAGTGTTCTTTTTAGATATGATCATGATGGATAACATGGGATGCCAAAGCAAGAACCGAATGAGAAGCGGTTTCTTCAGTGCACACAGCAGCTTCATCGTGTCTGCTGTCAGCCTGTGGTTTGTTGTATGTGCCATTCTACAGAATTAGTGCAAAGTCAGAGTTGGAAACATCTTGAAATTTTTGTTTTTTTTAATTATGTATGCAAATGAATTAATATCAAAGGTACACATTTGTAGTAATTGTGCAGTTAATTGTCGTTGTAATTTTAGAAAGTTTTGAAATTTTTCCTCTCCCCAAATGTGTCACTACCGAAACAATAATATATAATTTAATAAGAAGGATTATATTATCACCTATTAAGGTTTTGTCTGAAAATCTATCTTTTAAATATATTTGTTATATTTAAAAAAAATGTTTTCACAGGTAAATAAATAAATAATTATTGTAATGGTTACAATATTTACACTATTTCAAGTGTAATTTATGAGATTTGTTGTATTTTGAATTCAATCTTTCTTTGAAATCAGTATGATCAATTATGCCTTTTACAAAGTAAAGGATTCATTAGTGTATATATATATATACACAGTAGTCAACATTTGAAGTGGATCAAAAAGGTTCATCAAAATTGAACAACTTTGGACAACTTTGTCTTAGGACAACTTTGATTAACTTTTTTGATTCACTTCAAATGTTGATTACTGTACATTGAACTAAGGATGCCCCAATACTAAGCTCATGTACTCGTACTTGTAATCGTACTCGTAAAAGTACACAGATACCAAAGACCGACACCTCATGTGACATAACTGACTGAAATTTGTGCTTTTAAAGTTTGTGACAAGCACATACAATTATTTATATTTCCATAATGTGTTTGAGATAAAGTTGTAATTATTAAGTTATTCTATTTTTATTAGTCTCACTGTGTTGTGCTTAGAAAAATTGCCACCTCACCAAAAATAAAGAAAAAATACCCACGTTTCAGTTGTTTTTGTAGCTATGTTTTTATAGTGACTACAATATTTATTTGCCCAGCTGAATCAGACTTTTAACATTTTATGTTAATACGAATAACTAACTATGTTGCACATACACAGACAGCACATATAGCAGACACACATCTGACAGTAAATATCTAATAGAAAACCTACGGCTCACATACTAGATCACTACTAAAACATACTAAAATATTAATGATTTGCATAACTGTACTATGTTTGTTTCCCCAAATAAAGGATTAAGTGTTTTTGTCACTACCGAAACAATGATACCCAGTGATATGTTTCGGTTGTGACTGTTTCATTGGGTACCATTTTTTTATATACTTTTAAGTTTAGCTCAAAGATGCTAATCAGCACATGGTTAGAAAGCACAATTCTGAACAGATGTGTACACATAAAAACTTAATTTGATTGAATAACGCCCAAACCAGTTTGCTTTATTTCAGAAAAAATATGTTTTGTAGTGACGATGATGTAGGGTAAACATATCTATTTAGGTCAAGTACCCATTAAGAAGAGTACCATCTTTAAATGCAGATTATAAAAAGAAAATATAGCTGCAAGCAGCGATGCAGGCCCTTGTACTACTGTCCTACCACTACATGATGTCTCTCAGAAAACAATGCACGGTGGGCATGTGCATTTAAGTGCTCAATTCCAATCCAAATCACTCAATCTATGCTGTAGATATGAGAGACATCCTGCATCTCTTTGTCATATGGTGCATCACCATGGCAACGTCTTTCAAGATTTCAAAGATATTTTTGTAATTTGGCATTTTACTCTTTCCCTCCTGTGTATGCCGTTGTCTGTGCCTATTCAGTTTTTGTGTGTCTAATTTGATTGCGTTCTAAGAATACCAAAGGCCTCAAAACCCCCAAATATAGTATTAATGTTAATTTGAGCATTTTTATTGCCTTGACATTGTTCTCAAAATCTGGTGACAATCGTATAAATCCCCAAGGAGGAGTATTTAAAAGTTCACCACATGCAGTTGTCAAAAAATCCACCTTAATTAAAAATGGCCAACTTCCTGTTGTTTGGTTTGAGGAGAACAATATATTTACCAAATTTGGTGACTGTAGATTAAACTAACTCCATTTACTTTATAAGGCAGTGCTACAGAGCTCCCCTTGCCACACCAATCTTTTAAGCTTTTGCCATGGCTAAAGGACACCAACAATGTTGTGTGTTCTAAATTCCATGACATTTAAAACATTTTAAGAGCTTCAAAACACCTAAATATAATGTTAAAGTTTGATGCGTTACCATGGCAAAACTATTTGACATACAAATACTGTTTGCAATTTAGCATCTTCAATGTTTTAGCATCATGTTGTCTAAGTTTGGTGACTTATCGCTTTAATCACATCGGTGTATTTAAAAGTTCATGACATGCACTTATCACAAAATCCAAAATGTCTGACTTCCTGGAGATAATGGGTGTCAGCGCGAAAGTTGTTCAGGCCAATGAGAACTATATACAATATATTGCAAAAGTATTGGGTCACCCTATCTAATAAACAGGTTGGATGACTTAAGTAATTTCCATGAGTACAAATCTTAATTCTGCAGCATATCATGATATTCTATGGAATTGTGTGCTTCTAATTTAATAGCAACAGTTTGGGAAGGGCCCTTTTCTATTTCATTATGACAATGTCCCTGTGTTTGAGACAAGGTTCAGAAAGAAATAATTGATTCAGTCAGTGTGGAAGAACTTGACTGGTCTTCATAAAGTCAAGTCCTGAACCCAGCTGAACACCTTTTGGTGTCATTTTAAATGCAGACTTTGAGCAAAGAACTCATCACCAAACAGGGTGTGAATGAACCGCCTGTGCAGAGGCTGCTGCAGTATGGCTAATATTATTAATGACGTTCAGTTTTATGAAAATATCGATTGATTCACTTCACAAGACGTCAACATGTCACCATGCTTTTTTTTTTGGGAAGATCGCCCAGCCGTCAATGAAAAACATGATTTTTCAGATAATATTGTTTTGTTGGGTGACTCAAATAAAACGTAGAAACAATCGACATGTCTGTGTTGTATTCTTCACTAATATTTCAACATGTGGTTGTTTTTATGCAGTTACTTGTCTTGCATATCACAGCATATCACTAAACATAAAACATGGTGCCATATAGTGGATTCTCTTAAATAACAGGTGGTTCATTCCGTGTCAAATCAACCAATTTTTTTTGTTTATTTTTGCAGAATCAGGACCAACATCAGTTGTAAAGCCAAAATATTAAATGCCATCAATTAATAGTAACTGAGTAATCCAATTCTTTGTAGAGGAGGGAAAAATTAAGATTTTCACCTAAAATTTGAAGCCATAATAGAGGGGGTGAAAATGATAATAAGAAATATGCCAGCATCGTAATTTTATTTTTACACAGAGATCAGTATATCTATTTGTAAAATCTTTTTACTTTTGCAATCCTTGATGCATTTTATGCTAAAGGTTACAGTTCAAAATTAAGGAATCTGCACTTTTTGTGTTATTTAACAAAAATGTGCATGCCTGTAACTCAAGAAAAGTTTGAGATAACTTAATCATGATTAAACTGTTAAAATGTACACAACTTTAGCAGGGTTTTTCCTGCATTAAAAAAATTGGAGGCGGTTGCCTCCGTCGAATTTCGTGCCGCCTCAGACTCTTGCCAAAATTATGTTGGATGTCTTCACAAAAACACTGCGTGTATTCAACAGATTGAACAGTTTGTAACTGCAGTTATCAGCCTAGTGATGTGCTGTAGAGTTGCAGTACAAGAGCTAATAGGAGCTGGCTGTTCAGGTGAATTTGTTTGTTTTGCAAGTACGTTTAATTTCTTAAAAGGTTTCTTAAATTAATGTGGCGTACATCATTGTGACAGCTGTACAGTTGGCTGGTTGAATGAGCGTTATACTGTAGGCCGCAAGTTCGCCAGTATGAACGCACATTGTGATCGGAACGACTCGCAAACAAATGACTCCTTTGAACTGATTTGTTTTATTGTTACTACTTTTCAGTCAATAGCGAATATAAGAGATCAGTGAATCCTTCAAAGCTCAGTGAACAACAAGAGAATGCAGGGTGGGAATGAGCTTTGCTCATTTAGTAAAGACTGGTTACATTTGTCTCTATTGTGGGCTAAAAAATGTAGTTGAAGAAGATAAAAAGCTTTATTTGTTTTAAAAACATTTCAGTTTGGTTGAATAAAAGTCATATTTTATACAACTTAATAATTGTCATTTTAATCCAATTTTTATGTTTTAATATGTAAAGTGTTTGGTTAAGCCACTTAAAGTTATGGTAGGCCTACACGTGCGTGTGTACAAGATAAGGATGGCACCACCTCTGCCTCATTTTGAGCCAGGAAAAACCCTGCTTCAGTCATCAAAAAACACATGTGGGTCATTTTGCAAAAAACTAGTACTTCATTTCTTCTAAAGAGGAATGTCTGAAGAACAAATAATGTTGAAACTAGACATTTTTATTTTTTTCATCAATCAAAATAACTGTACTAAACATAACCATTTCAGTCTCATTTTGGCACCAAGTTGCTGTTAAAAATAATTGGGACCGTGACATGGAGCTGGTCATAGCTCATTGTTTTGCATTACCAAGGCAGTGAGTGACACATTTGTGTTCACATTCTAAAGAGTTCTGTTATCAGCCCCAAGTGAAAAATTAAACCATATCCGTACCGTCTGGCCTGGATCATCACAAAGTGGAACGGTAAAGCAATGAGAACAGTTCGACACAGTGTAAAAGCGCTAAAATTTAGCCCTTGAGGAAGGATGGTTGTGTAATGATAAAGCTGCTTAACTGTTTAGATGTAGTTCTGATCAGTGTAATGATAAAGCTGCTTAACTGTTTAGATGTAGTTCTGATCAGTTTTGTGATCTTTCTCTCTGCAGGTCTTGATGCCGAGCTGTATTATGTGAGGGATGATGTGGTAAATCATTATGCCCTGTCCTTCATTCTGCCTGTGCCCAGTGACACCAACAGTTTGCATTTCACTTGGCATTCCAGCAGCAAGGTTGACATTGCCCATCATATTTATTCCTCATTTTGCTCTGTCACAGCAATGTCTTGTACTCTATAGACTGTTGTATGTGGTAGAGGTGCAGGATATGTGTTTCAATTGTTTCCTCATATGGAAGATAATTTACCAAAGTAAAAAATATATGCGTTCCATTCTGTAATATTTTTACTAAAACATTGAATGCATCAATATTGTTAGAATAATGTTTTGTGTTTTGTGACTTCAGTCAAGACGAACAAATCATTGAATCAGAAATATCAACTTGATTTAATTGACAGTTACCAATGTTTGATTAAAGAAGATGATATAACTTTAGTGTCTTAACACTGTATTATACTTGCATCATAGGACAAAAGGATCAATTAATTTGTCTAATACTTTGTCCAATACTAACAGTAACTTAATGGCCTCACTAAAGTGGTGGTACGTCTTACACTGTAAAAGTTAGTCTCCTAACTATTTCTGTCCTTCAAAGGTTGACTACAGGTTGGGGTTTCAGGTGGAAAACACAGCAGTCATGGATCAACCTCAGAGCAACATCACTGCCCAGGGAGAGGTCCCTCGCACTCGCTCAGGTGGGTAAAACATACATCCTGGTCCCTTCTGTTCATTCTTGTAAGTGATGATGAAGATACAGCTGCTTAAAAAAAAGAAAAAAGCTGTGGCTCTAACTTTAAATGTTTTTATGTTCCTAACAAAAAATCTGCTCTGATTCTTTGTAAAATGTCATTCTCTATAGCAGTGGTTCCCAACCCTTGTCCTTAGGCTCCCCCTCCCGGATTGTTTTAGATACCTGATTCAAATGATCAGCTGGTTAGTGTTTTAATTAATTAACACACTAACCAACATTCGGATTGGTGTCTGATGAGTAGAATCAAGTGTTCTATGTAGGGAAAACATTCTGGGGGGAGTGAGGACCAGAATTGAGAACCACTGCTCTATAGTACTGGGCCTAAAAGAGTCAAATGTAA
The DNA here is from genome assembly GCA_026939265.1 of Oreonectes daqikongensis. Classification (NCBI taxonomy): domain Eukaryota; kingdom Metazoa; phylum Chordata; class Actinopteri; order Cypriniformes; family Nemacheilidae; genus Oreonectes; species Oreonectes daqikongensis. The sequence continues at coordinate 235,741 of JAOTQM010000446.1, read as the reverse complement.
TTTATGAATCTCCAGAAATTTTGTTAGATTTGATCTATTCCCTATTTACCTGTTATATGATCTATTCCCTATTTACCTGTACATTCTATTCTGTATTTATGCAAACTATTCTGTATTTATGCACAACTGTATATCCTTACACTGTATACACTTGCTTATTGCACTTTTGGTTAGACTTAAACTACATTTCGTTGCCTTGTACTTGTACATGTGTAATGACAATAAAGTTGAATCTAATCTAATCTATACGGTAATGTGATGCTGCTTGCCATTGTTTGCTAAATAAGGAACATATGAATCATGGTTGCATTAAAACAATGCAATATATGAGTCATTAATATTGATGATAAAGAAAAAAGTGAAATCTGCTAGTATTATTTAGATTGCTTTAAAGCAGGGGTGCCCAAGTTCGGTCCTGGAGATCTGTTCTCCTGCAGAGTTTAGCACAAACCTGTCTTACACCTGAATGCAAGTTTCTACAATGCCTAGTAGTGAGATCTTGATTAGCTAATTCAGGTGTGTTTAATTAGGGTTGGAGCTGAATTCAGCAGGATAGTAGATCTCCAGGACCGAACTTGGGCACCCCTGCTTTAAAGCTAACAAACATGCAGTATAATTTCGAAAATGATTTCATGGGGTTCATTAGCTTTAATGTTAAAAAAATGGGCTTATCAGGTTATCAGTAAGTATACTTGTTTCTGTATGTTTAGTGTTCAGAGTGGACCTGTTTTGCTCTGGTAAAGCTGATGGAGAGGCTGTGTTAACCGTGCAGTTAAACCTGACTACGCTAGCCAACAACTTCACAGTACTCAACTTCAAACGCAGGAAAATGTGTTACCGAAGTAAGATCTTTTTTAGCTTTTACCTTCATCTGACAGTCTGATATTCACTGTGTATTTGTCTTTTGTCCTTAGTAAAGCTGAGAATTTTGTGAATTTGACATATTGCAGTTTCTGCCAAAACATGCACACATTGGGGACAGACCGCTGTCATATGCTCATTTCCCCCAGTGGAAATGGCCAATGAATTTATTCCCTGCTTATATAAAGCACATGAGCCATATTAGCTAAAGAAGGAAACAATTTTGTATGTCCCCTGATTTCCTCTCTCTTAGAAGAACTGGGTCAGTGAGTCTGTGTTGCTCAGAAAGATCATTTGTGTCTTTGTTTTTTTTTTTTTTCTTTGTTTGGACGGCGTGGGATTTTAATGCCCTGACAACAATCAAATCCGCCAAATCAAATGTAAATGACACTGCGTAAATGCGTCTGGGTGAATCTCATTAAATACATCAGAGCATCATGTCTGAATCTAATTTATGAATAGGCTTTAAAGATCAGTATCAATACCAAGAACTGTTATTGATTAGCTTTGCTTTTTATTTTTGGCTTAACTTCACAGGAATTGAGCAGCCTGAGCCCCCTAAAACGCTGCCATTCCCAAACACAACCATACAAAGAATTGACCGTGAGTACCTACAGTCAATCCATGCAGCCTTTTAGTGAATGTGGTTCTATACTGAGAAAAATAATCTTTTTTTTGTCTTTAGCAAACAGTTCGAATGCTCCCACAACATCCACTCGCGTTTTCTACATCAGTGTTTGTGTATGCTGCATCGTCATCTTCCTGGTGGCCATTATCCTTGCCGTGTTACACCTGCACAGCATAAAAAGAGTGGAAATGGATGACAGGTGTGTGTGTGTGTTAATGATTGGTTAATGACATACTGTGGCTGCAGAAGAAAGCCAAACAGGTTTGTACCCCCCATGCCGGGGGGTAGAATTGTAGTTTTTGGATGAACTACTAATAACTAAAAAAAAATTTGAGGGGGTTCTTGGAGAATTGTCTCACCTTCAAATGGTCCCTTTGAGAAGCCCTGATTTATACATTACCCAAAGTTATATACAACATAAAAATTAAACTTAAACTATATCAAGGGAAGGCATGTAGCCATGTTGTGCAAATTGGGCAGGGTGTGCAGCAGTGAATTTAAGGAATCAGTATAAATGATACAGTATATACAGTATAAACAGTATAATGATCAGTTATACTTTATAAACTGTATAAAGTTATACATTATACAGTATAAACAGTATAATGATCAGTATAAACTTTCTTAGTCATGATAGCTTCCACTGGGCCAAGTCATCAAATGCCAGAAATTTTGCCCAAACTGTGTTTCTAACAATTTTTGTGATTTTCTTTTCTTTCCTAATTCATTCAGGCTTTTAAATCATTTTTAAATCACCTGCCAGTTCCATATTAATTATGTAAGAGTGGTAGATAAGGTCATTCACAAGTTTAGGCAAGGCAAGGCAGACTCCTTGTTTTATTGGTGTAATGTTTTTTGCTCTCCAAACCAGGAAGTAGACAAACAGAGAATCATCATCATTTTTTAATGTTGGTCTTTGACATTTTATCATGATTAAGCGCAATAAGTTTTAGGTGGGTTGTTAAACCTGTGAAATTTCTATGCATTTCTCTTGGGGCCTCAGAATGTAACCTTTGGACCTTTTAAGTATTGGCTTTACACGACAATTACATAACACACAGTTCTTAAAGGGGTAGGGATGTAACAATTCACTCAACTTACGATGCAATGCGATTCACGATACAGATCTCACGATACGATTGGTCACGATTCAATATTTGTTTTTAACTAAATGAGTTGACAAATTAGAAATGAACAAATGCCCTTTATAATTTCTCAAAAAAAAAATATAGTGCACATTTCTTTGTAAAATAAAAATGCTTTTATATCAAATAACAAAACAAAATAGCAATTTTAAATTACAAAATTAAATAAAAAATGAATAATACAAGTCTCCTCCTGTTTTTTTTTTATAATCAAAGATGAATAAAAGATGTATCTTTAATATAAAAAAATACATTGTGCTTTTCCTAGCTTTCTGCCTTTCTGAGTGTCTCAACCATCTTAGATTTTGTTTCTCTGTAAAGCGTTGGCATGACAGTTCGGCTAAAGTAGGGGCATGATGGAATTGTGTATCTGGGTTCCAGTGTCTTCACCAGTAATGTTAGCTGCATACAGGTGGCTGTGACTGGAGCTTTTCATTGTGGTGACGGTTATACATGCTGCATCCAGTGGCGTAACTTTGTTTTGAAAAGTGGTGGGGACATGCACGCATTTCAAACTGTAGTCGCGTCTCTCTCTGTCTTCCGCAAATATAACTTACGAGTGCGAGCAACGGAAGATTGTGAGAAAGAGGCGCATCCTGCGTTTCCACGAGTTTTAGGTGTTAATGACCACTAAACAATACACATCTTCCGCAAACATTCCTTAGAATAGAATAGAATAGAATAGAATAGAATAGAATTTTATTGTCACTGTTTCAGTAACAATGAAATAGTTTAGTACAGTTTAATTTCCTCAATATCAACATCCACACTCGTCGCCATTCTGATTTCTACAACTTGTTGTTCGGTGCTATTGCGCCTGTTAAGTGAGTTTGCAGTAAACGCAGCGCACCCTTCTGTTCAAAACATGCATCGCGATTCGTTTAACGGTGAATCGTTACATCCCTATAAAGGGGTCATCGTATAAAAATCACACTTTTTCCATGTTTAAGCGCTATAATCGAGTCCCCAGTGTATCTACGAACTCTGAGCATGTGAGAAATCGAGGCGTTCAGATTTCGCTCCCTTTGTGACGTAGAAATAGGCTCTGTTACTGGCCCTTAATCTACACCTTTGGTGGAAAGGGTGGCACCTTTGGGTGGCATGGCGCTGCCTTCATTGTTGTTTTAACAAGTGACAGCGGTGTCTGTGATGTGGCGTCGTGGCTAAAGTTCATGGAAAACATGCAAAATGTAATGTAAGCCTCAGAGTAGACAAAAGAGGAGTGGATTTATTTTATTTTTAGTGGAAATCCCACAGAAACCATAAGTAAAAACTTGCTTGTTTGCGCGAATCACTTCAAGCCAGAGTGCAGAGTGCTTTATCAACCTGAAGTTGTTCATCAACGAGGGAGCGAAACCAACTAAACGAGACAAAGCTGCGATTTAAGTAATATTTATCAACAGTCTGAATTGATGTACAAGAGCGTGTAAGAGGATAACGTTATCATATGATAGCGAGGGGAGCTAAATCACTCACGGGATAAATATTCAAAGACGATATTTATGTTTTTTTGGCAAATGGGCACTTGGAGTTAATACAGTATGTGCGTTGATATGTTTAGCTGCGGCTAGCTGTTACTAATGATTATTGTTTTGCTAATACCACTAACCACCTACCACTTAAACTAACCACGTTATTTTCATTAGTAAGTCTCATCATTCATTCTCAGGCTAAAAAAACCATCACAGCAAACAGCCCAGTATTGCACTCACTTTGTGTGTGTTTATAACTTACTCGTCAATGACAAGCGCTAAAATCCACGGAATTGCGCTGAAATCTGCAGGTGCGGAATCTGTGGATTTTAGCCAAGTACACACACACAACGTAAGCATTTGCTGTGATGGATTTTTTTGGTGATTTGAGACATTTTAAATTAAACTAACAGCAGAGGAGTTCGAGAAATATAATTTAGCTAAAGGATTGCCATGTGAGCACTACACGTGTGTTGACATGCCGGATGAAAGAGGGGTGGAGTCAGAGCTGTTGGTTGGGATGCGCAACAGCTCATTATCATTTAAAGAGAGCATAGCTGTTTTTGACAAGGCAAAAAAGGGGGTTGTTTACACAGCCATTGAGAGTTTTTAAGTGAAATATTTTACAGACATTTCATTAAGAAACTAATAAATAATTTGTTGAAAGTGCTCATCCAATGAGACCTTTAATGCACTACAAGTCAGGGCCAGGTAAAACTATGCACATTATGCAGACAGAGAAGAACCTAGTTATTCAAACTTGTTTTATTTATTTATCTTTTTATTAAGGTTATAAGAAAGAAATTGAACTGGAAATCACACTTTACTAGGGATGGGAACCGGTTCTTATTTAGAACCGGTTCTGTTTTTTTAAAACAACCGGAACCATGAGCAATTTATAAGTTTCGGTTCCGAAAACGGTTCTGGTGCGAAGCGCTGTGAGCATCCTTGCACCTGCGTTTCCCGTAAAGGGTGTCACAAACCAAACAGAAACGTTGCGCCGCCTCTTTAATTACTGAACACATCGTTTTCTATGACGCGCTGCATCTTTAACATGCGAACACCTTGGTTCACATAACTGTATGCGCATTCCACAGTTGTTTTGTCTGACTACACGTACCAGCAGCGCACATTTCCCTCCGCTACTAAATTATGTTATATTTGTCCCATATTGTCATTAATATACATACTGGCTTCAACCTTGACCACTAAATAAATAGACTGCTGTTGATATGTTAGTTTGAGGGTTAGATTATTTAGTGTATAGGTAATTTCAAGAGTGATGGAAAATATACATTTTCATACATTTTAAATGTTTAAAAATGTTTAAAGCACTCATTGCATCACACCCTCTCCTGGCTGAATTATTATTTGTAAAATAGGGACTTTATAGAGTGTATTGTATACAAGTATGACAGTTAACATTTTAATATTTCATTAATCTAGGAAAAGTGTCTTAGCCCTCAAGGGACTATTTGGCCAACCAGCTAATTCCTGCTTGAAAAGCAGAATATTACTGTGTATAGTTATAGTGTAAAAACAGCAACTTTGAAGCACATGTGATTGATGGGCTAACATTACTCAACATAATTACCTTATAGCAACACTCCATTTAATTAAGGTAAAAAGTAAATAATAATAGTTAATTTAAATAGAACTGGAATCGGAACCGAAAAATTTCTTACGATACCAAACCCTACTTTTTACAATCTCGAAGTGAAGTGATACAGGACATTTGAGGACACAAAATGAAAACATTTTACAAAGAACGCCTGAGCAAACAACATCATTTCAAGGGTGATGGAACTTGGCAAATTAAAGGTAAATTTCAGCCTAAGTAATCCATTTCCATCTGTATGTCTCTTTCAGCATTAGTAACAGTGGAAGTTCCCAGGGACTTTCTCAGCCTTCTACCCAGACCACCCAGTACCTGAGGGCAGACACCCCCAACAACGCTACACCTGTCACCAGTAAGACACATTACAAGCACACCATGCCCCCTCACCTTTAGTCTCAGCCTCAGACATCACGCCCACAGAACGTTGGCTAAACGTCTGATGCACACTTTTCTGGAAACACTTTAGCAAGTTTGAAGTCATCATCTGATTGATTGAATTCCACAGGATTTCCGCGATATGTGCGTGTCGCGTTCTTTAGCGGTCCGTCTGGAAACAACACAAAGCCGTCTGGTCGAAGATGTAAGCTGTTGTTGTTTATATCAGTTACAATAAGAACTCATCACAAACAACTAAACGCTGAATTCTTAAAAGTATGTGAGGTTCACGGCATAAACTCATAAACGTTGTTGGTGTAAACTTTTGACACGCTCGTGAATGTACACCGGTCTGTTACTGTGGAGACATTTTCACGCATCTAAACATTATGCGGCACAAAACCAAATGTGATTGGTTGCTTTACCTGTCAGTCATATGGCCTCTTAGGCGGGCCTTGACCAAAGAAAGCTACCATGAATTCCAGACTTTCAGCTGTCAGTCTCACCTTTGACCTTAGATCAGCTACTCCCTCCAACATCTCAAAATATTAGCATTCCAGCTATTGACAATTTTTTTGGTCATGGAGATTCACCACTTTGCACTACAAGTAGCCTAAGGGCAGATAAACAGAAATAGACCTCTCTGCTTCCTTGAGGTCAGAGATCAGCATGTTAAATGGTTATACATTTTCTGGCTGCCTCTTTGTTTGTTGCGTTTCCACCAAATACACATTTCTCAGTGAAATGAGAAAAGTGGAAACGTACGGTCGAATTAGCTAAACTGGAATCAAAAGGTTGGAATAAACCACCATGTAATTTTTCATCTCCCTGTCCACACTTCAGTTAAGTATCATGGTATCACCAGCACAAATTGTTTCTGTATGATCGAAGTTGTGTGTGGGTCAGGGCAGGATGAAGAAAAATATTACAAATTTAAATTTCTCAGGATTTTGAATAAAAAAATGAACTTGCACCAATGAATTTGCTACTTATTTTACTGAGGTTTGAATCCAAGATAGTATTAAAATATGTATCCTTAACAATCTTAAGACTCACTAGTTTTAACACAATGACATATAGCAAACTAGTTGCTTGTGATGGAAAGGCAATTGTTTCTTAGGTTCTTTTACCTAATAAAATCATCACAAATATTGTGAATGCTGTGAATTTAACCCTGGGGTTTTCCTTTGAATTTTTGAACACACTTCCCTTCACATCCCCCATAAAAACAAAAATGTCACTTGTCTGTCCAGAATTTACTTAGTTCTTTGTTGTTATTTACTTTACTTATTTACTAAGTCAACTAGAAACACTCTTTGTTTTTGTAGTGGATGAATTTCTTAATTCCCTCAAGCAATCTGATTGCTCTAAAATCCAGATCCAAATGCAGGGTTAATAACATCCTTAATCCTATTACTTACAAGTAGTGTTGGGCAGTTACTGTAGTTTGATTATTTTTAAAAAGAGAAATAGTCTGTATGCTTGTTTTTCGCACACGCGACGTCATAGACCTGAGACCTGTAAGCGCCTGCCCAGGTAATATCAACAAAAACTTTTGGAGAGACAAAAGTATGCTTTCTGTGGCTGGAAGTACAACCATTATTTTGATTTTATTTCTGCCAAGGACAAAAACATTATTGTGCGTTGTCAATTATGCAGAGGTCATAAAACCCTATCTACTAAGAAAAACTCCACATCCAATTTATTAAAACACTTGAAAGGGCAGCACAGTATGGTAAAACTTTTCGAGAAAGTACCGGGTGCGGAGACTGAGAGCAATGCATCAACTACTGACAAGTCCAGTGTTAGTGGATGTCCTTCTCCAGCTAAACAACAGAAGCTGGATTTCTCCCATCCAACAGCTACCGTAAGCGGAGAACGTCTTAACAAACTCGTCGCTGGGTATATTGTGGAGGACATGCAACCTATTTCCACCGTGGACTCACCCTACTTTTGCCGCATCATAGAGAAAATACCCACACACACATCGATTATGCTTAATAAGCTGATAACTATAAGGTCATGTAAACACGTAAAACAGTTTTCTTTTATCGGGGAAAGCTCATAAGCGGCGTAAGCAAAACCCGCTCGGAAGAGGTAGTTTTTTGCACATTACTCCGATTTTGCGTTGCACATTACCGGTTTTCTCTCAGTTTTGTTTATGTGTGCATGTCTGACAGCGTAATAGTAAAAGTCCCAAACGGAAGTAACAGTAAAAATAACGAGACTGCAAAAAGTCTCGAGTCATGCAGTTGATGTAGAAATGTCAAAATTAAAAACTATTGTTGCATATGCATGCACTGCAAACATGAAAGGGGATAAAATAATACCGCTTCTAACTGATTTCCTGCTTCATTTTGAATTTCTAAACGGACCGTCGATGGTGACGTCACTGCACGCAAGAAACCTGGCAAGTCTCAAACTTACATGTAAATGTTTTTCTGCGCAGCCGGTTTATTAATGTGCATGTAAACACACGAAAACAGGTTTCTTTTTAACCTGATTTTTGACAGATATCCATTTATTTTGTGCATGTAAACGCACTCAATGTAAGTCTAAAGAGGATATTATGTTTTATTGAGGGGGTGGGGAAAAGTAACTAGTAATGTAACTAGTAATGTAACTAATTACTTTTGAAATTAAGTAATCAGAACAATAACTTTATTACTTTTTAAAGGAGTAATCAGTAATCAGAACAATAACTTTATTACTTTTTAAAGGAGTAATCAGTAATCGGTAATATAATTACTTTTTCAGAGTAACTTGCCCAACACTGCTTACAAGTATACACAATGTATACACAGTGGTCTCCAAATTGTAAACTTCAACCTCACTGGGAATTGGATAACAATGAAGTCAGCATTATTGTGTTCCTGTAGCCGGTAGAGAACTGTGTCAGCAATGTCATTGGTGTCGTCACAGTAAACACGCATAACGCGCGGACAGAACGCGTACAACAGCGAATGCGCGAATTTTTTTTGAATCAGCAGAGTCCACTAGGTGCCGTACTGCACATGCGTCAAACTCGTCCATCCGCTCTTATGTGTGAAAAACGTGCTGTGTGTATTGCCTCTTACTGTGTTTTAAGCCTTTTCTAATTATTTTAGTTTTGTCACCCTTGCTCTTATGTGTGGAATCAGATACTATCTACCTGCCATGTTTGTACATCCTTTGTACACCTCTGTCTCTCCCTATTTCTTTTTATCACTACCCTGTCCTCACTTCATCCATTTCTTTCTCTGTCTGTCAGATGCTCACACTGGCTCTGCTCCCATTCTCCAGCTTGCAGGCACCTCCTTTCCTCACCCCGGTGCCCCTTCGCATGAAACCAAAAGTAAGTTTTGCGTCTATGTGGCAGGGCAACAGAAAGTTGCAACACAATCACATTCATTCTTTAACCGGTTTTCACTGTCATGATCACTAATCTCCAATAATCACACATCTCATTTATTTGTTTAATGTCTGTCATGGTGATAATGAAAAAAGGTTTTAATTACAACAGTGATATGAAAATTTATGTTGACAAAGCTATGACAAGATTGAGTAAATAATTAAATTAACACTGTTAGATTTTTTAAAAATTACCATCAATGTTTTTAAAAATACATCACATGAGGTGAAGTGTCATCTCCTCTGTCCTTCTGTAAAATCTCTTATGCTCATCTGACTTGTCTGTTTGATAGTAGTGGTCTCACCTAACATTTTATGTTCAAATATAACGGTGCGCATGTACTGATTCAGAGCAGGGCGAGTTTTTTTCAATCCATTCCTATGAACTTAAATGCTCACTCTGCTTGCGCGGACGCCACGCAAGCTCAAGTTTCATGGGAATGGATTGACGCTAAGCCTGCTCTGCGAATACAAGACTAGAACCCATTATAAACACAAATTATGTCCCCACTAGATGCGGTGCAATGAGACGCAACCAACACCTTAATCGGTTTCTATTTGATTTTGACGTGTTTTGCGGCACCACTCACCTGTGGTGTAGACAGAGTGTAAGATGATATTGAATCAAATGTTGTCACGTGTATTTATGGATTGGTGAATCTGCATTTGCTTTGAATTGGTGTGTGGTATTTTTGAGACCTTCCTGCCATGGTGAGAGTCACACATAACGTTTTTTGAAGGATGGCCTGTTTAGCCAACCACATTGAGCTTATAGTCCACCAATCAAAACCTCAAGTGTGCTTGCATCAGTCAGTTCAAAAACAGAGCAGGATGTTTTCAGCAAGACCACACTTCACAAGTAAACTTTATGTACCTGATGCCACTCTAAGTTTAGCGCAACTTCTTCTTTGACTACATTTATAGGTAAAAAAGTGTGTTTTTTTCACAAACTGAAAAAGGCAGTTGGTGCTAATATTTTTACAGGAAAAAAACTTAAAATTAAAATAATTAAAACACTACATAATAATAATTAAAAACATACAGCATCTTAACTTCTTGTTGTTGTTGCACGCTTTATTCAGCTTGTCATATCTCCATCAAGTTGATGATATATATTGCCTTAGCTAAACTTTAGCTATCTTATTAGCTAGTAATTCCAGACTGTAATACATTACAGATTACTTGTTACTGTTATTTAAAAGTAATCCTCTGTGAGTCTCAGAATTGTAATATGTTACATGACTCTTGTATTACTTTTGAGTTACTTTCACAAAAATAACTACAGAAGTAGAACTTAACATTCTAAAATGACAAAATGTACTGCAGAGCATTTTACATCCAGTAGAGGGCCATATGATGTAGCATACTGACTGTGGCTACTAACCACAATATAGTTTATAATTGGCAAAGTGAAGGCTCAAGACAATGCAAGAAAAGATGACAGCCAGAATCACAAATGATCAAGGTCTTTTAAAAGTATGGTAGAGGTAAAGTGATTATCTGGCAATATACACCAATCAGACATAACATTATGACCACCTTCCTAATATTGTGTTGGTCCCCCTTTTGCTGCCAAAACAGCCTTGAACCGTCGAGACATGGACTCCACAAGACCCCTAAAGGTGTGCTGTGGTATTTGGCACCAAGATGTCAGCAGCAGATCCTTTAAGTCCTGTAAGTTGCGAGGTGGGGCCTCCATGGATCGGATTTGTTTGTTCAGCACATCCCACAGATGCTCAATTGGTCTAAGATCTGGGGAATTTGGAGGCCAAGACAACACCTCAAACTCATTGCTGTGCTCCTCAAACCATTCCTGAACCATTTTTGCTTTTTGGCAGGGCACATTATCCTGCTGAAAGAGGCCACTGCCACCAGGGAATACTGTTTCCATGAAAGGGTGTACATGGCCTGCAACAATGCTTAGGTAGGTGATACGTGTCAAAGTAACATCCACATGGACGGCAGGACCCAACGTTTCCCAGCAGAACATTGCCCAAATCATCACACTGCCTCCACCGGCTTGCCGCCTTGCCATAGTGCATCCTGGTGCCATGTGTTCCCCAGGTAAGCGACGCACCCGGCCATCCACGTGATGTAAAAGAAAACGTGATTCATCAGACCAGGCAACCTTCTTCCGTTGCTTCATGGTCCAGTTCTGATGCTCACGTGCCCACTGTTGGTGCTTTTGGCGGTTTGACAGTGGTCAGCATAGGCACCCTGACTGGTCTGTGGCTATGCAACCCCATACGCAACAAACTGCGATGGACTGTGTATTCTGACACCTTTTTTTCAGAACCAGCATTAACTTATTGAGCAATTTGAGCTACAGTAGCTCATCTGTTGGATCGGACCACACGGGGCAGCATTCGTTCCCCACGTGCCTCAATGAGCCTTGGCCGCCCATGACCCTGTTGCCGGTTCACTGCTGTTCCTTCCTTGGACCACCTTTGGTAGGTACTAACCACTGCCAACCAGGAACCCCCCACAAGAGCTGCAGTTTTGGAGATGCTCTGACCCAGTTGTCTAGCCATCACAATTTGGCCCTTGTCAGATTCACTCAAATTCTTACGCTTGCCCATTTTTCCTGCTTCTAACACATCAACTTTGAGAACAAAATGTTCACTTGCTGCCTAATATATCTCACCAACTAACAGGTGCCATGATGAAGAGATAATCAGTGTTATTTACTTCACCTGTCAGTGGTCATAATGTTATGCTTGATCGGTGTATGTGAATAGCTTGTGTATATTCTTATTAGACACAACAGGACTATATGTAATCTCCAATGCCATGACAAGATGCAGATTTTTTTCTTTTCTTATTGTTGCCATTTTATTCACCTTGAATTCAAGTGGTTCACAACACAAAACTGTCATGCAGAAAGTGAGTATGATGAACATAGCTCATGCTTGCTCAGTATAAAGTGCAATTAGAGAACCAACCCCTCAGCCTCAGTCAATTTATTCCATAGAAATGAGTATATAGGTTAAACATAGCCTATCTGCTTAGAAAGAAAACAAAACAAATAGAGACCTATATGCCTCTAAAAAGACTAAATTAATCCACTTAGGCTACAACAACAAGAGAGATAGTTATTTGCTCTATGAAACTATAGAGAAACATATACGATACAAGATGGCGGCACAAGCACATTGCAAGTCTCAGGGTCTCTCCAGATTCTGCAATTTTGCGATATTTTTCTTGCTCATCTTGGGTCTGTTCGTGCAGCTCATTGCTCATTGAGCTCATTGTGGACTTCAGGAAAGAGTCAAGAGGCACACATGACACCATCCACATCAATGGGATGGCTGTTGAGCATGTCTCCAGTTTCAAGTTCCTGGGGATCCACATCTCGGACCTGTCCTGGATTACCAACACTTCCAGCCTGGTCAAGAAGGCTCACCAGCGCCTCTTCTTCCTGAGGACACTAAAGAAGAATCAGCTGTCCTCGGATATCCTGGTGAACTTCTATCGCTGCGCAATAGAAAGCATCCTGAAGCATGGAAGCTGCTCTGTTGCAGAGCGCAAGGCACTGCAACGGGTGGTGAAAACTGCCCAGCGCATCACAGGGACTCCACTTCAAGCCATGGAGGACATCCAGAGGAAATGCTGTCTGCGTCGAGCTCGCAGCATTCCTAAGGACTCTACTCATCCTGCCCACATTTCAGGTGCCTCCGGACCAGGACCAGCAGACTGAAGAACAGTTTTTTTTCCAGAGCTGTCTCCTTATTGAACTCTGCCCCTCGCTGATCCCACCGCTCCTCATATACTGCTACACTCTTCTCTCCCCCCTCACTGCACACCTGTCTATACATAACATTTATGTTAATTTGCTCTACCAGACTGCTCATTTGCACTGCCAACTGTTCATTTGCACTGCCAACTGTTCATTTACAGTACCGACTGTTTACATAGGTATCTTGCACTCCTACCTAGACTTTAACTGAAATATGCAATAACTTCTTCCATTGCACTGTTACTTAGATAGCTTCTGTCCATAATTTATTTGCACTACTCTATATCCATTGCACTGCTGCTCACCATAACCTAACTTATCATTGTATACACCTCTTAATTTCTGTTTATAGTAATAACCATCTGTTTAATATGTTCAAAGTACATATCCATCTATAAATCTCTTGTTTTTAGTAATAGCCATCTGTAAATTTCTGTTTAGTAATAGACATCTGTATATTATGGTCATAGTACATATCCATTTTTAAATTGCTGTTTATAGTAATAGCCATCTGTATATTATGGTCATAGTACATATCCATCTGTAAATAACTTCTATAATATTGATTTATTTATGTAGCTTATGCAACCGCTGTATATCCTGCACTTGCTGCTATTGCACTACTGGTTAGACCTAAACTGCATTTCGTTGCCTTGTACTTATGTAATGACAATAATGTTGAATCTAATCTAATCTAGAACTATATTCTTTTCAAGAATACAAAAATGAAATTAAAGAAGCAGTATTTCTTCAGAAACTGGTATTCCCTGTCATTCATACATTTAATCTGAAGCTGTGTGCATAGATTGTTAATGTCAGTTAGTGGCATTTCTATGATCCACCGGGTAAAAATGAGTTCCACCGGGTAACTGAGGGCACAATCAACTTCCTTTCACTGATCTTTTCTAGGCACTCAGATGCAACTGTGGACTGGCTAGCTTTGGTCCATAGTGCTGAACACTTAGCTGTGGAACTTTGGTAAACAGCCCTGGATTCTGGATTTGATGGCAACCATTTACCAATCTCATTGTTGGCAATGAGGTTAAGCGTGTGAGCTGCACATCTATAATGTGCAGGCAGCACACACAGCGCTTGTTGGGCATCCTCATCGTATCCTCCAGTGAGAATGCTGTGGAGGTCGGTGAAGGCCAATTCCCCATCATCCTCCTCCACCACCTCTTCTTCGTGCTCCTCAGATTCAACTTGTTGATATTCCTCAAAAGCTTTAATGAAGTTGCTGCCATTGTCTGTCACACATGCTGTCACTTTTTCTTTCTTTTTTTTTTTTACTTTATTTATTGCATTTTCTTTTAACATAAAGCCAAACCATACAACACATATTACAAAACAGAAAAGTCATAATAATAAAAATAAATAAATAAATAGAATAAAATAATAATAAACAAATAAAAAGGGGGCAGGGAGAAGGTGACAGTAGATACCACCTCAAGCATAAACTCTATCCTCTTCTACTCTTTCTTGTTGATTTATTTTAAGGGACTAGTTTGAATGCTTCAATTAGTGTTAGTATCTTTAAAGTAATCTATAAAAGGTTGCCATATGTTCTTCTTTCTCTTTTAGGGTGAATCTTATTTTCTCTAGCACTCATTATATCTCTCATCAGATTTATATATGTGGGGGCAGCTTTCTGTTTCCAATTTAATAATATTAATCTTCGTGCTGAAAGAAGATGCTCAGCACTATTTTTTAGCAATCTGTTTTGCCTCCTGCTTCTGTTTTCCAAATCCAGGCATTTGTCCTGTAATTTCTTATACTCTTTGGGGATCGCTTGATGTGATTGTTCTAAAGCTGCAACTTTGTCCATTGTTTCGCTAAGTGTGTTTCCTATTTCTTCAACATTACTGACAGTCTCTCCGTGTGCCGAGTGAAGCCGTGCTAGCTCTTCGGCTAGCTCGTCATGTATAGCCCGAATGTCCACTTTTGTTTCTTCGTGCAGAGAGGATATGTTTGCTTTGATATCAATAAAAGACGTTGCAATTTCAGCTTTCAACTGCACCAGTACAGCTTCCCTAGATGTCTGCAATTCCTCTCTCAATGTCTGTAACGAGATAGAATTCACTGATGTGTTTTCTTGTGTGGCCTGTGGTTGTTTTATCCGCCATCTTTGGACTGCCGGTCGTGAAGAGACTTAAAGTTTTTTGAATTTGCTTCGTTTTCCCCTTTCGTAAGTTACTCTTCATAGCACAAGTCTTGTTGTTAGTGCTCTTATGTTATCATTGGTTCTTGCTTTATTAGTTATTGAGGTTCAGATGATTATATTAATGTAATATCTCAGCAGAGCTCCTTTTTCCCAACTTACTCCATCGAGCGGAAACCGGAACTCTCCATGCTGTCACTTTTTCAGCAGTTAATCCATACTGGGGAAAAATATCTTTAAATTCAGATGCATTGCATCATATTTGTGCCAACCTCTGAACCTACAACAAGCGATAGCAGCTTTATTCCATTGCAGTGTCTCTGAATCGAACCAATGGACCATCACCACAAAAAAAGTCTTGTTGTGGGCAGTCCAAAAGTCTGCAGTTGTTGACACGTACTACTTGTTCATCAATTGTTTTCTTTAGCTCTATTTCCATGGCAATATAGTTCCTATCCAGTTCTTTGGCGAACATTGTTCTGCATGGCAGTACATGCTGAAAAATAAATATTAAAACTCCAGTTCATTTGCATATTACACATTTGCATATTTATTGTCTGTTTCAATCGGATAGCAAGAGCGTACATTCACATTATGCTGCTGTATATAGGTCTGTTGATGGCTATAATATTTTGACTATACATTTTGACCCAGTGACCTAGAATCAGGGGTGCCCAACCCTGTTCCTGGAGGTCTACCTTTCAGGTTCAGCTCCAACCCTGATCAAACAATATATGATCTGTATGAACTAGATCAGGATGGGCAGTATTTCAAATGCATGTATTTGAAATACAAAATACTAGTTTGTATTTCAAATGCATTTAATCTTTGTATTTTCAAAATACTTTTTGCCAACCTCTTTATTAGACTGCTGATTTATTGAATTAACTAGGCTATACAAAAATAAATACAAATAAATACTAAGATTAAATCCATTTAAATACAAAATAATAGTATTTTGTATTTCAAATGGATGCATTTGAAACACTGCCAATCTTGCAGTCTAATAAGGTTTATTGGCAAAAAGTATTTTAGTTTGAAAATACAATACTAAGATTAAACACATTTAAATACAAAATACATTTCCTTTTTTCAAAGTTATTTAAATACAAAATAGTCCCATCCCAATCCCTAAACTAGATTATTAAGAATTCTAGCTAGTCATCATGTAACGTTAAACGTTAGCTTACCTTGATCTTGCTAATTAGCTTCCTGAAAGCAGGAGATTCCACCATTGACAATGATAACATGTCTTCAACGACATACTCTTCTAACTTCTCGAGGTTCAAGTGGCGTGATGGCAGGCCGAGAGAAACGTAATTTCTGTTGCTTTTTGGCTTATCACTCTCGTCTTCAGTTTTCTTTCTCTTCTCAGTAGGTGGAGTGGTCTCATGGCACTGCTCGAGATGTTTTTTTAAATTGCTAGTGCTATTTCTCGACGTCGATAGTTCTCTCGGTTTTGGACAAAGGTTGCATTTGACAATAATGTTCTTGTCCTTATCTCTGACAAAATCTAAATAATGCTCATACGTCCATCTCGCAAATGTACTGTCTTCCGCCATTTTCAATTCATCCATTGGCCAAAATTGCTGCTTTTCCACTGGCCAATGCGCGCTAGGGCTTACAGAAAACCGGACGGGGCCAATAGCCTCGGGCCTCCAGCTCAGAGGCTGAAATCATGCCGCGTTACAAAATACAACGTTCCACTAGCTAGAGGGAGATGAATGACACCACATGCGTCTATTCACTGACCACGGACAGGAAATAGAACTTGCATCATTTTTTATTTGTTAATGTTTTACGGGCGAAAAGCATGTATCTTAAATATGAAATACACAAAAACAGGTAATCATAACTTTATGATGAAAAAATAGGGGAAGTAGGGGGAGTATCACAATGGAGTGTCAGTTAAAACACTTTGAGGCAGAAATCCATTTCTCATGTTTATTTCACCAATGCCAGTACATAAACATTTCCATAGATGTATCAGGCTGCTTTCTAAAATGTGTACACAGCCTCAACACCATAAGAACACTCCAAAGCAGGACAACACAAGAGAACAAACCACAGCTTTTAGACAATGCTTCTCAAGAGGCTACTGATTAGACTTATATGGTGCAGCTGTTAACAAGGGGGTGGGTAGACGGTAATGTATGATCGTTGTGCGCACGTCTTTTGCCGCGTCTCATGGCATACAAGACGTTCTAAGCAGTGCTCAAGTTAAAATCAGTTCAACACTCCCTGTGTCTTGTGTTTCTAACAGAAACGCGTTCTATGTGACTGTGAACGAGCCCAAGAGTGCACTGGACACAAGTGATGATTTCGGAGTATGTCGGACCCACATACACATTTAAATTAGCTAGAAGTTTTGTCTGAATTACACGCATTTCTACTTTCACTTGCAAATGACTTGTTGCACATATAAGCATGGTCTGCATCAATTTTAGTAGGCTACAATGTATTTACGTGTTCGAAATGGTCTGTTGTCCCCTGTCATCGTTAGCTGAAGCTGTGTGAACACAGAATGGCTGCAGAGTGAGCTGCTCGGTCTCGCATGCAGCCTCGGAGAGAAATTCTTCGGTACAGAAACAAAATTGTTAACACATGAATGGCAATCTGCTTGCTGCAAAAGGGAGCGTCACGTTTTCCACAGCAACGTTTAGCTGCTCGCAGATGCGCCTGGATATAAATCGGCCTAATTTACAGCACAATCGGCCGATGCCGATTAATGAAAAAATGCCAAAAATCGGCCGATCTATCGGGTGACCTCTAGTTACGAGTCCAACTCTCTCACAACTGCACAAATACATGTTTTTGAGCACCCTTTCTAATTTCAAAAGCACCCTCAATGATTTGGTTTTGAAACTGGCCCTGCTGGAAAGGGAGGAAAGGCTTCTCTTCTGCAGCCCTCTGACTGTCTGCTACACAGCTGTGCCGTGCTTCTCCAAGATGCGGATGGGAGATTCACCAGATTACAATGAATTTTATGAGAAATAACATTAAAATGTATTATTAATCTACCAAAAACCGTGGATGACAGGGGAGGTCTATAGTCTCCTTAAAGTTCGGAACACTGCCTTCAGAGCTGGAGATGAGGTGAGCCTAAAGACAGCTAGGGCCAATCTATCCTGCGGCGTCAGAGAGGCTAAGAGGCAGGAGGATATCCCATTGCTTCAGCAACAGCAGAGACACTCAGAGCCTGTGGCAGGGGATTCAGACCATTACAGACTACAAGCCCCCACTGGAGACCTGTGACAACAGCATCTCCCTGTATATAATACACTCCTGAACAAAATCTTAAGACCAGGGGAAACATTACAAATATTTTATAAAACATTTTATAAAAAAAAAAAAAAACATTTTTTGTTGGTGGATCATAACCAGGCTGTAAGTACTGCATCAAAAAGCAAAAAAAAAGCAAAAACAAAATGGAGAATAGGCAATTTATTGAAAACTGCATTTAAACTCAAACAGGCTGTTCATCAGCTGATCAAAAAAACTGTAGCTTTACAAAGTTAAAGCAGAGGTAACATGCTATGTCATGTTTTCTGACTTATTTACACTGTTAAACTGCTGGCTTCTCATACTTAACATGGACAGCTTGTTGAAAAATGAGTTGCATCCCTATTGCATAACACATCTGCAAAGATTCATCTGTGAGATTTGTAGTCGAATCAGGCTCCTGCTATCGAAGCATTGCATTTTCAACTATTCAGGGTCACCCCTAAATCCAATGTGCCATAAGAGATCCAAAACAAAAATTAAACGTGTACCACTTAAGCAGTTTTGACACACAATTCATAACACCTGTCACATTTATAATCTGATCTCTAGAGAGCCAGTTGTCAGCTGTTTACTCTGATCGTTTTTATCATATTTATTTGTTAAACATATTGTCATTTTTTAAAATAGGCTTAATGCATGCATTCTCTACAACAGAAGATAAATAATAACTAATAATTTTTAATAATTCGTTAAATAATCTGTTGATATATTCAGGGTATTTTCACAATTTAATTTTCTTAAAATTCTCTAAACTGTTCATATTATAATAATAAAACTATGATGAGCATTTACATTAGCTGATGCAAGAATGATCCGATCTGTGACCCAAAATACGTAATGTGATCCATACCGTGAGTTTTGTGATCCGTACCGTGAGTTTTGTGATCCGTTCCGTGAGTTTTGTGATCCGTTGCACCAATAGAACAATACATTAATGTTTCTCATGCCTCTATGGTCATATTTACATCCTAATGCTAGCTTAAATAATGGCTAGCTCCATATAATCGCTGGTTCGAGTCCCTTTCGATGCAGGTTTTTTTAATGTAATCGGATTTAAGCAAATTTAGGCTAATTGTTTTTGTAGAATAATATATACAAAATTACCTGATGAAGCATGTCTTTTTAATCTGTTTTTAAGTATCTGAAGACCTGGATACATATCCTAATCAAACTTGATAAGGAAGACCATAAGATCAATGTTACTAAATTAATTTAAATCGATCAAAACAAACTATTTCTCTATTACAGATTATGTATGCGTATGATCATTGATCTCTGGAATCTGAAGCCGCATTGTGCCTCTGGATAAACGCGTTCAGCCAGCACTTGGAGTCTGTTCAGCATCACGCGGGCGAAGACCTTCCCCACCACGTTCAACAAGGAGGTGCCTCAGTAGTTGTTACAGTCACTGTGGTCTCCTTTGTTCTTATAGAGTGTGATGATGTTGGCATCTCGCTTGTCCTGGGGAACTGTTCCCTCCTCCCAACACTGAAGTAAGAGTTTATGAAGGTGGTCGAAGAGGATGCTCCTCTTACCGACCTTGATGACCTCTGGGGGAATGCCATCATTTCCTGAAGCTTTGCCACATGCTAGAGAGTTTTTGGCCTTGCTGAGCTCATCTGCAGTGGGCAGTGTAAGTCTCGCTTGTCCTGGGGAACTGTTCCCTCCTCCCAACACTGAAGTAAGAGTTTATGAAGGTGGTCAAAGAGGATGCTCCTCTTACCGACCTTGATGTCCTCTGGGGGAATGCCATCATTTCCTGGAGCTTTGCCACATGCTAGAGAGTTTATGGCCTTGCTGAGCTCATCCGCAGTGGGCAGTGTAATTACTAAAGTCATCAAACCTGTTTATTAGATAGGGTGACCCAATACTTTGTATGTGTACATCCATGTATGCGTGATCTACGCACCAACCCAGGGGATGATACAAAGCCCCCCTGCCACGCCTATGTGCCAGCCTTTTTCCCAGTCCTTATAACTGACGACTCTGACGTCTGTGCCAAGACTTGGCGCATGTTATATATCCTTAGACAAACAGTAGGGCTTCCGCATCTACGGAGCAAGGCCTCTGGCCTGCATCTCGGTTCTCGCACCTCGTGCACAGGCCCAACTTATACAACAAACAAGTTACCCTAAACACTTCTCTTGTGTTCCGTTATTGAACTGAAGATTGCACTGATCCCAAATCTGCATCATTGGTCATACCAATGTTTGTGTGTTGTAGTGTTGTCATGGTACGAAAAATGTCAGTAGTCTGTACCAATACCAGTAAAATTCCACAGTTCTCTGTACCAATTTCGGTACCATAGCAGGAACACCTGTATGCTAATTAAAACACACAATTTTATTAATAAAGCTCATTTATAATATACTGTAAATGTATAAAAAGCAAGGCTATTTTGTATGCATAAAGTATACAAGTTATTGTTGTTGAAACTGTTGTGTGCTTACTGGGGTCTTTCATGCTGATAAACATCCTCCTCAGTCTGCTGCTGTAAAAGACAAACAGAATAAACTTCAGTAAGACAACTTTACTGAACATACATGCATATGCAATATTAGAACAAACCTCAGTTTTGATGCTGCATTTACACAAGATAACTTACAGTAGGGTACCTGTATATTAAAACAATAAATGCAACAGATAGATCTTTAGTTTAAATTTGGATATTTAAACCTATTAGAGTTGTCCATCCAAGAATATATATATTTTCTGACTGAATGATTTTAAAAACATACACATTGCTAGTCATACATCTATTGTTTTCTAGCACATGGATTTGGGATATACAAAATAAGTACTGTAAACCCCATCATGTCCTCCCATTTATTTTACCCCAATAAAGTTATAAAAGCATTAAAGGAGTCATCTTGCGTGATTTCAAATTTTCCTCTATCTTTGATTAGATTAAATTCAACTTTATTGTCATTACACATGTGCAAGCACAAGGCAACGGAATACAGTTTGGTCTAACCAGAAGTGCAAGTGCAGGATATACAGCGGTTGCATAAGTGCAGGATAAATCAGTATTTTACAAGTAATTTACAGATGGATATGTACTATAAACAGAAATATACGGATGGATATATACAATGATAAGTTAGTAGTCACTGATGGCCTGGATGCCCTGCCACATGCGTCAAGGGTCGGAGTTGGAGCAGTGCTTGGCCTCTTTGATGCCCCTCTTCAGGTTAGCTCTGGATGTGCTGTAGGTTTGTGCATCACCTAATCTGAAGGCAGTATTGCGTGCCTTCAACAGGAGTCGCACCTCCTTGTTCATCCATTGCTTCTGATTTGGATATGTGATGATCTGTTTCTGACTTGTAACACTGTCTATGGTGGTATTGATGTAATCCAGTACAGAGGAAGTGTAGCAGTCAATGTTCGTGTGAGAGCCACTGGTGGCCTGAGAAGCAAATGTACTCCTTTCAGTGTGTAGAAACCTTTCCTGGAGTGTGAAATCTGCCCCCGCAGGCCACACTTTGATGGTCCTTACTGATGGCTTCACACGATTGATGAGGGGTGCATATTTGGGGGTGAGGAGCAAAGAAAGATGATCTGACTGTCCCAGGTGGGGGAGGGGGGTCACAACTTAAGGTCCAGCCATGTTTGTGTAAACATGGTCTAAGGTTTTGTTTCCTCTGGTGTGACAGGAAACATGCTGGTGAGTTTTGGGGAGCACTGCCTTTAAGTTTGATTGATTAAAATCACCCGCAACAATAAACGCAGCTTCCGGGTGAGCAGTCTGTTGTTTACTGATGGCCGCGTGAAGTTCGTTAATAGCAAGCTTGGCATCAGCATCGGGGGGAATGTAAGCTGCAGTTATAATGGTGGAAGTGAACTCCTGCGGTAGATAAAACGGTCTACATTTGACCATGAGAAACTCAAGGTTAGCTGAACAATGTCTCCCAAAAATAACAGAGTTCATGCATCAATATTTGTTAATGTAAATGCACAATCCACCCCCTCTGGTCTTACCGGAGCCATCTAATGTTCTATTCACCCAGAGTGTGTGGCGTCCCGTTAGCTCAATAGCATTGTCAGGTATGCTGCTGTGTAGCCATGTTTCCGTGAAGATTAAAACATTTCAATTCAAAAGACTGGCTGTAAGTGATGCTGAGTCGAATCTCCTCCATTTTGTTCACCTGTGTCCGTACATTGGCGAGGAAAATGCTGGGTAAAGAGAGCCGGTGTGGTGTTAGCTTTATCTTACCTCTTAGTCCTCCATGCTTCCCCTGCCTTTGTTTATGATCTCACCGCCGTCTGCGAGGACTCTGCCCAGCCTGGTAGAGTGAGTGGCCTCGGGTGTTCTGGCGATCTCAGGAAGGAGTCAAAGGTGGTCAATAAAACTATCAGGAATTCGCAAACCAATGTCTAAAAGCTCATGTTGGGTGTACGATGTAAAGGCACGGCTGTTCTACACGAACAGACCCGAGATAAGCAAGAAAAATACATTGAAATTGCAGAATCTGGAGAGACCCTGAGCCTCGTGATGTGCTCGTGCCGCCATCTTGGATCGTAAAACTGAGATGCGAGGAAAGGTAGATGTGTTACAAAAGAGATGTTTTATTTACAAGCAGATGCTCATCCAGACTTCCCTAAAATTCCTTGTTAAAAATGCCTTCGCTTCTCTACGTCACTTCGTTAGAAGCATTGAAGAACACCAAAATGTATACTCAAAGATAGAAGACGTATTTATTCCTGCTGTAGTTTTGTTGCTGTCGCCATGTCATGGTGTCGCTGGGTGCTTCTCAGTTCTTATCTGTGCATCCTCATTTCCTTTCCTCTCTACCTTTCCTCGCTTCCTTTCCTTGCGTCTTAGCTCCACCCCTTCAGGATGCGAGGGAAGGAAGCAAGGAAAAGACAAAAGGACGGAGGAATTAAATCAAGTGAATGACATATCCTCGCTCTCTTGAGCGTCACTTCAAAGCGACGTCAGTTCATGATGACTGCACACATTGCACATTAAAAATATAAAAAATAAAGTTAAAACAGACTTTAGATAGCGTTAATAATCCCCACTACATTAAAATAAAGTTAAAAACATGCTTAGAGGTGCTATATGTTATACATAAATTCTAACTATATGCATATATTATCTATATTAATATGAACTATACTGTTTGAAATACGTCTACATTAACAATAAAAAAATTCTTCATTAACACATTTTTATGCGTTTCAATATAATTTGAAGATTTTCCGGGTCATAGGATGGAGGAGCAAGGAAACGAGGTGGCATATTGAGAAGCACCTGCTGTGTGTTTTATTACTAAAGCCAAACTACTTAGAAACGAGAACACAATTTATTTACAACACTGTTTCAAAACAGCACAACTCCAAAATCTGAGCGCATTAACACCTGGTTGTGCACAAAGGTTGAAAACTGTTTTTTTCCCCCAGAGCTGTTTGCCTATTGAACTCTACCCCCCGCTGATTCCACAACCCCCTTATATACTGTACCTCTATGCTGCTATACTGTTTTGTTTATTGCACTACAGGCCTGTCAAGTACACAACTGGACTGTTTACACATGTACTACATGTTTACTTGCTCTACCGGACTACTTATACATATACCGCATCATTTGCACTCCAGTACTATGTACTGAACACTGCAATAACTCATCTACTGCACTGTTAACTTTAACTTTAATAGCTGCTGTCCATACTTTATGCGCACTTAATATTTGCACTACTGTTCTGCTTAGTCTAATTTATATTTGTACATATCCATCAGTACATTTCTGTTTATAGTAAATAGCCATCTGTATATAATGTTCATAGTACTTTCCCACTTGTAAATTTCTTCATAATTTTGCTTTATCCTGTATGTATGCACAACTGTATATCCTTCACTTGCTTATTGCACTTCTGGTTAGACCTAAACTACATTCCGTTGCCTTGTACTTGTACATGTGTAATGACAATAAAGTTAAATCTAATCTAATCTAATAAAAGTAATTATATCAAGTAACAATGTCCCACTGGATGCAACAAATGCCTTGTTTATAATATGTGTAAAGCCGGCAAGTATAACTTAAGGCAGCTGAGGGATGCTGGAAGGTGCTATTCCGTTGACTCACATGCTTTGTGCCTTAATAAAGTAGAATGTCCACACATGCATTCAATGCTCAAGTATTGTAGATTTATTTTACCGTTTGTCTTCTTTTCTTATTAGCAAGATTCCAAGTAAACAGTCAATACCATCGACAAGATATAAAGCATGGCATAGCATAGCATAGTATGTCTCCACCGCATAGCGTTAGCATGTCTCCACCGCATAGCGTTAGCGTTCAAAAAACTGTGAGCACCTTCCCCCCAGCAACACCTAACACCTGAGGGAAGGTTCCTACCTATATGGTGCCCCCAATCAAAATACAGTGACACCTACTGGCCATACCACCACTTAACATAGAATTAAATGGCTCTTACAATATGTTTTATTGTTTTCATCACATCGAGACGCAGCGTCACAGGCTGCTCAAGAAGTTAGCTATAGGTAGCTCATTGTTAAACCTAATAGTTTTTTTAAATAAAACCTTACTGTCTGTTACTCAGCTGAAGTTATGCTGGTAAAGTTGATTAATCCACTTGGTCAAGTGCATTTTCTGGATCATATTTGGGCTTAAACTCACATGGTACCGGTGACATTATAAGCTGTCAATATGCTTTAGAAGCGGATGTTCCGAATATGGTTACATTTCCGCCATGTGCGTGAAATATTCGGCCAATCACAACGCAGTGGGTAGCTGGCCGATCAGAGCACACAGCGGGTAGCTGGTCGATCAGAGCACACAGCGGGTAGCTGGTCGATCAGAGCACACAGCGGGTAGCTGGCCGATCAGAGCACACAGCGGGTAGCTGGCCGATCAGAGCACACAGCGGGTAGCTGGCCGATCAGAGTACACAGCGGGTAGCTGGCCGATCAGAGTACACAGCGGGTAGCTGGCCGATCAGAGTACACAGCGGGTAGCTGGCCGATCAGAGTACACAGCGGGTATCTGGCCGATCAGAGCACACATCGCTTTTCACGTTTCAGAAGGCGGGGCACAGAGGAGCAACAGTAATGTACAGTATGTGAAAACTGATGTGTTTTTTAAACCATAAACCATGTAAACACTGTATTACACCAAATACACACAATAATGTTCGTTTTAGCCACATAATTTAACTCCTTTAAATGGGTAATAAGAACAATTGACTGGGTTAGCATTGGTGCTAACAAATTTACATGCAAACAGGGACATTTATTTTAATGTAACATTTAACATGTGCTACAACATTCATAATGCAACCGCTAACAGAATTTGAAATTTACCACTTGAACTCGTTCAAATAAATCCGGATGTTTCTTGCTTTCACCACAATACTAGTTTTCTTTGTGATATGACTTAAATCTGAAGTATTTCTGTGTGCAGCTCTGCGCATCTCTTCTGGATCGGAGACGTGCTTTCTTCGCTTATTACGTCTTATTGTGTTTATGAAAAACCTGTCAGACAGCGCATCAGTACCCAGTTGACTCGTTGCATCTGTAAAAATTTCATGAAAATTAAGTACTGCTGACTTTTTTATTTTGTACCAACATGGACCTGAAGTACCGGGTCTTTTGACAACACTAGTGTGTTGTGCTGTGGAGAGTGATCAAACAAGTCACAATGTTTACACTTTTTCAGGAAATTTATTCTAAGAATGGGTTATTAGTATTAGTAAAGAGTATATTAATACAGATAAAAATGCACACTTTACCTATAAATTACTTATGGTCTTTGAACTGTCTTGTTATAGTTAACTCATTTTGTTTGCAAATTAAATGGAATTTGTACATGTGATTTCAGGTTATCCCTCACTGCGGATAGAGAAGAACGACCTAAAGAGTGTATCGCTTCTTGAGGCCAAGGCAAAAGTCAAAGACATTGCTATCTCCAGAGAGAGAGTAACTCTCAAAGACATCTTGCATGAAGGTATTTGCTTTGTAACAAGCCATCTTGCTACATACATATTACATAGAAACCACAGGAAGAAAATACAGTTTTGAAAGTACAAAACATTTTCCTCTCTGCATTTTCTTATTAATAGTAAAACCACATTTGTCTGAAGTTGCCAAACTGCATACTCAAGTCATTTGGCTGCTCAGTCTGAGGTTCATTAAAACACAATAGCACATTTTATCCACGCTCTAAATGCACTGGCCACACATTTGTTCAAGCACAATAAGTGTGTTTCATCCATTAGCCAAGTGACTGAGTGGTCCTCTACAAACGCCATTTGTTTTATTATATTTATTACTCCCTAACTTATATTTTTAAAACCGATATTTGTGCACAGCTCTAGTTCAGACTGTACTGACGTGTGAATTAAATGTCATGAGAATAATCACTTATTTTTTCACCTTTTTAATTTAAAACATACAGGTATATGACTATGTAAATATGAACATAGCTTGTCTATAAATAGGCACAGTTTGTTACCCAGACAGATTTTTAGTAATTCAATATAAGTGACTAAGGGTTAACAGCATCTAGTTTTAAGTGGTTGTGTTTATTCACTGTTTCATACTTTTCTTTTGAGAAATGAGAAAATGAAAACAAATTTATGGCACATTTGGCTGTACTGTGTTTTAATAAAATAAATTATACTGTAATAGAATACAGTATATAACAGCCCAGAATGAAGCGACGCAGATGATTACGTCCCGGGTATGGTATTTTGAATGTGATGTAATCTAGCAACTTTCCAGGCAGGCTTTAGCTACTTTTCTTTGAAAATAGTTTGCAACACTGCACACAGCTAAAAGTCAGTAGTCATGCCAGTATGTCTGAATTTGTAACCTGTTTATTGTCACTGAATTTGAGAATACACATGTAAATGCACAATCCAAAAGACATTTAGCAGATTTTTCTCTTAAATAATCACTTTAAATAATAATTGGAATATATAAAGCTGCAAGCAGGAATGAGTGGTCAATCCCAAAACCTAGAATTTCAGAAGAGAGTCATATTCCAGTGCTGGAAAACACATGGAAAATTAGAAATCTTGTAGTTGTCCTGGATTTTTTTTTAAATGTTCTCATTTAAAGGGATAGTTCACCCAAAAATGGCGTTTTTGACTCTAATAGTATTTATTTTTCCCTACTATGGCAGTAAATGTCTTTTGTTACTGACATTCTTCCAAATATCTTCCTTTGTGTTCAGCAGAACAATTATATTTATACAGGTTTGGAACAATCTGAGGGTGAGTAAAGAGTATACCTTCAAGTAACAAACAATACAATTTACAGTTTGTTCAAAACAATACACGTTTTTTAGCCGAGAGCACTCTGTTTAGGGATGCCAAGTTTTAAGACGTACTTTGAAGTAAGCCGTCTTCAGACTGTACAATTTTAGGCTGTCCTGATGTTAAATGACCATTGTGAAACGATCAAAAATGTAGCATACTACGACCTGCACCTACTGAGAAGCAAATGCAACATGACATGGCGTATTGATCAATGCGACATTGGACTAAAAGGTAAAGGCCATGGAGGTTAAGTTTATTTAAAGTAGGGCTGCAACTATCGATTATTTTTGATTAATCTTGGTTATTTACCAAAAAATAATAACTGTATATATAATAACATCTGCCATTAATGTCAACAATTTATTTTAACATTTTCTCAAATAAAAAAAATATATAAATTAAACTGTCTAACCTTAAAAATAAAGTGCCAAGAAAGATCAAATAAAGGAAAAAATCTAACATAAGTTCAGCCCAACATAAAAAAGGACATTATTCCCCTTAATAAAATAGGCATATATTAGTAATTGGAATAAAATCAGCAAAAAAACTCATTATAATTAAACCTGAAAAGCATCAATTTCAGTATTGAACGTTTCCAAATTTCTTGGTCAAAAATGGTCAACACAACTTTAGCTACAGTGATAGTGGAGAAATGTAAGCATTTCTACATCACTCAGACTTGCTCTTTTCTTAGTCAGAATGTTTCCGGCAGTTGAAAAGAGTCATTCAGATAGGATGGATGTTGCAGGAATAGACAAGTATGTCTTTGCCATTATGGCCAAGCTAGGAAACCTTGCATTTGCCTTACACCAGTTGAGTGGATTCTCATCCTTTTGGACAGGTGGTTCACCAAAATACGTTAGTACCTAATTCCTTACCATTTTACTTTGTTTCATCATCATCTTCTTTATCAGTGTCTTCCTCAGTGTTGCTAGGCTCATTTAAATCTAAACCAAGCAAAGTGTCAAACAGAGACACTGGCCTTCTCTCTGAAGCGAGTGGTATGGCATTCGTTTCCTCATGTTCCACATGAGGTTGCTTTGTTGTTTCCTCTTTCTTTTTTTGTTGCATTTTGACTTGCTTTTTTAGGCTGTCTTCTGACAGAAACTTCAGTTTCTGAAACCGTGGGTCGAGAACAGCAGCAATAATACATACATTATGTGCATCATCTCTGAATGTGGTTCATCCATCTTAAAGCAATGTCTTCTGCTGCAGCAGCTTAAAAAAAAGCCTTGATAGCCGTGGTCTCAAATAATGTGTTATGTGTTGACTTCTGCAGGCCCTTCACCAGCGCAGGTAGAGCCGAAACCATGACATAAGCCTGCGCACTCAGAAAGATATTAGCACACTCAAACGGCTTTAGGGCTTGTTCTAGTTCTTCAAGTAGGCTCCACTGATTACTCTTAAGATCGAGGTAGCGCTTCCCTTGCTGTGTGACTTCAGGGTCTGAAAGTGTTGCTGTCACAGACCGCCTCTGTTCCTGCAGGCGACTGATCATGTAAAATTAACTGTTCCATCTTACTGATACATCATGTATTAGATTATGCTGCCTTGTTGATCTGCTGCACATTCTTTAGAGCATGGTTCAAAATTAACTGCAGTGTATAGCACTGTGCCTCTATACCTTGTGCCTCTCTTCCAGGATTCTTAAAGCTGCAAAAGGGATTGCCACCTTGTCGTGGTGGAGAGGCTTGCATGGTCCCATGAGCGATACCATCTGGAGCTATGCTCCCGGTAGTGTCACCCATGGCGATAAGGTCAAGGGGGAGGTCCCCCGACAAAGAGCAATCCAACCAAGACGATGGCTGGCCTTACAGGTATGTCACAACGGCTGGGAAAGCGGATAAAGGCTGCAGCAGAAGGGGCCCCCCAGTTGTCTTGGACCCCATGCCACTGGATTCTGACCCCCTTCTGTCAAGGATTGTGTGGTGACTATCTGTGCACCAGTCTCCCCACGTTAAACAAAATCACGCACAGGCGTCCTCCTTAGGAAACTCCTTAACATAAACTGTTTATGATAAACAGTCATAAACTGGCACATTTGGCGGTGAGTGTTAGACTCAGTTGCTGGGCTCTTGTAATGAGGCAGAAAGGCTCATTACCATGTGGTAAGTCTCACCCCACGTGGGGAAGGGGCTAGAAAAGGTGCCCTAAAAATAACCTGCCTCAAACCTCCTGACTGGATTATTGCGTCCAGAGGGATTACCATTTGCGGTCAGAAACACAAAACTATACTTTGGAGCCTGAAATGTGTGCACACTGATGGATAGTGTAACCAGTGAGTGGAGAACCGCAATCATCTCTAGAGAACTGAGAAGATACCGGATTGACCGCCCTCTCTGAAACCCGGCTAGCAGACGAAAGACAACTGAAAGAGGAGAAGGGTGGCTACACCTTCTTTTGGAAAGGAAAAGCTGCTGATGAGCCCAGTGTTGGAATTGCCATTAGGAACCAGTTTATCAGTCACCTCTATGAACTTCTTGTGGGGATCAGTGAGCGTCTCATAACCATCCGTCTGGTGCTTGCCAACAACCAGATAGCAACAGTCGTCAGCTCCTACGCCCCTACCTTAGACTTTTGAAGAGGAAGTAAGAGACCTTTTATGCTTGCTTAGATGAGACAGTAGTTGCGTTTTCATTACCCTTTAAAAAGCGCAAATTGAAATTGCGCATTGAAAATACGCCCAATGGAAACACGTAAATTTAGCAAAAACTCCCATGTGTCGCCCAAAAAATTTCACACTTGCAATGGGTGTTTTTTCGAGCAATATGATAAAGGCTTATCTCGGAAAACTGCAATGGAAACGCTTTTTGTTGCATTTTCAAGTCATGTGGCGCACAAAAAAGTCACATGAACCGGTCGCGGTTTGTTTGGCCAGAACATTTGGCGCCAGGGTTTTTTGGAAGACATGCTGGATTTTGACATCAAGATTTCAAAAGCTTGTGGCTTGAAAGGGCTTAAAGATAGAGATCTTCTGTAAATTAGAAAAATGTTGGGCATGACCGAAAGTTTATGTGGGGTGTAAATATATTCATCAAATTTGCATATTATGACATCATCAGGGGCGGCCATCTTGAATTTCATAATATTCAGGAAATAGTAGATATTGAATAGATTTTTTAACTTATTTACATGTTTCTTTGTTTGTTTTTTGTCTTTTTATCCTCATTCCATATGATCAGAAAAGAGGAAACCAACAATAAAACATGAGAAAGAACTACATTATTACTATATTACAATACTTTATAGTAGTAAAACGCATGTGAACAATAGCCTACTTTTTGATCAGTTCATCAATAATGTTCAGGAAATAATAGATATTGAATTGATTTTTGAACTTATTTATATGTTTGTTTTTTATTATTATTTCATCCTCATTCTAAATTATCAGGAAAAGGGGAAATCAATAGTAAAACTATTAGTAACCATAGTAAATTACTATATTACAGTGCCATAGTAAAATGCATGTGATAATTTTTTGATCTGCCCAATCAGGTATCTAGGTGACAAAGTTATATAGTTCTTGAGAGTATGGTACCTCTCATTGCATGGCACAGCGCACAGACCTACCCCACACTGACTGCACCTGTATTTTGTCTGCAGGCGGCCCTTAGAGCGTGCGCAATCAGACCAAACGACACAATCTGGCCGATCATCAGCAATGCGGAGCCAGTGGGGCTCATTGAGCCTCTGTGGCATTTCTCCCCCCCCTCCAATGAAGGCCTTCCTGGTTTTTTGCTTTACCTCTTGGAATAGCCCTCAAGCAAAGTAGTAATAATGTCCTGGACAAAGACCTTCAGTGGCTTGTGTGGACCAGGAGCACACTTGGAGTATATTATATGGGAGTTCACCACACTGATGCTCAGAATTGCATTGAAGATGCGATTGTACCATTTCCTAGAACGGTGTGCAAAGAGGTAGGTTTTCATCCTCTGATCAGCAGTGTCTACTCCTCCCATGAAGGTGTTGTACCTGTCAACGCACACAGGTCTGTTTATATCACGAAAACCAGTGTTGCTTTGCTTTGACCTGATACGTTTCCGAACACATGAGATCCCATAAAGAGACAAAAGCATAGTGAGACGCTTTGTGTCATGCCATGCACAAACTAACAGTTTGCCATGTCTCATGAACACTGGGTCATCTCCTTTGCTCAAAGGCAACTCAATTTGTCTCAGGCACCTAGGCATACCACGCCTTTTATCAGTTCACTGTTCCACACAAACTAGTGTCATTATTTGCCAGCTTGTTTGCTATGTCTGGTGATGTGTAGTAACTATCCATGTACACCTCATGCCCTTTCCCAGTGTATTGGGCCATCAGCTGACGAACGATTAGATGGGTGGCACTTAGATCAGCATCAGCATTTTGGCCAGTGTACATGGACCACTGCAAAACATAACCTGAGCTGGCCTCACTCAACACATACACCTTGTAGCCATATTTGTCAGGTTTTCTTGGATTGTAAAGTTTCAAGGTAGACTTTCCCTTGAATGCTATGGTCATTTCATCCAGAGAAAGCTCCTTAAGTGGACCATAAATGGCTGAGAAAAGAGGAATTATCAATTGTCAATTACTGGACGCACTTTGAACAGCCTGTCATGACCTGGCTGACCCCTCCCCACATACTCACTATTGTTTGCGAAATGGAGGAAAGACAGAATGATCTCAAATCTGTTCCTAGACATGACTTTTCCAAACCCAAGTGTGTAAGTTGGCCAAAATTCTGCCCAGTAATCCTCAATTTCTGCCTTCTCTACCAGCCCCATACACAAATGCAGTGCTAGGAAGGCCTTCATCTTTGAGACAGAGACATCACACCAATTATGAAATCTGGAATTGGGTTTCAGCTCTTAAGAGTTTAGAAACTGATGAGCATATCTGTTGGTTTCATTTGTAATGAGGTTCCAGATGTTGTCCTCATAATGTTTCTTTTGTCCACCAGTTGCTTGACTACCTACCTTCAGCTGGGAGTTCAGGATCTGTTTGGGAAGACGTGTATTGGGCATGCGGATGACATGGCCCGTCCATCGAAGTTGGACATTATAGTAGTGGTGATGCTGGTCATGTTGGCTTCTTCCAAGATGCTGATGTTAGTGCGTCTGTCGTTCCAGCTGATCCTCAGAATCTTTTGCAAGGATCTTTGATGGTATTGTTCCATGGCTCTCAGATGCCTGCTGTAGGTAGTCCATGCTCCATACAGCAGGGTGAGGAGGACAACAGCTTTGTAGACTTAAAGTTTTGCTTGGGCAGATAAGTCTCAATTGCTTGAATAAGCCTTGAATAAGCTCCGCTGGCACAACTCAGACGATGGTTAACCTCAGAGTCTATGTCAGCTTTTAAGGAAAGAATGCTGCCACGGTAGGGGGGTAAGGGAAGTGGTCCACGTATTCAAGGGTGATGGCAAACTGGTTAGGTGGAGGTTGATGTAGGACCTGAGTCTTCTTAATGTTTAATTTTAGGCCCAGGGCTCTGTATGTCCTGGCAAAAGCATTCAGAATGCCCTGGAGGTCTTCTGCAGAGTGTGCAGCAATAACATTATCCGCCGACTATTGTAACTCTGTAATTGTGGTGTAGTTGACTTTACTCCTTGGCCTTAAACCTATTAAGGTTGAAGAGTCATCAGTTCTGTACATGATTGGAATCCCCTGTGGCAGCTCTTCGCCAATTGGGTGGAATGGCTGCAATGAAGATGGCAAACAGTGTGGGTGCAATGACGCATCCCTGTTTCTACTGTAAAAGGCTCAGAGCTGCCATTGCTAAGCACTGTGACTGCCATGACGTCATATAAAAACCTCAGTATTCTGACATACTTAACCCTCTAAGCGCCAAAGTCGCAATATTGCGACAAGACGTCATTCTTAATAAAATAGGCTGTAGATCCTAATATGGTGTAATTTGTCAGTTGTATTCCCTACCACTAGATGGCAGACATGTAGTACTTCGATTCTAGACCAACATGACGTCATGTTCCTATTCAAAGTATTCGAGCAAATAGCAGAGCAATTGAGCTATCGTGTCATTGATGCGGAAGCAGTTCAGTTCATAGCGTCTGAGTAGATTTGAAAGTAAAAGACATATTTGTGAGAGAAAATCGCCAAATGGCTAATAAAAAGTTGTGCCGTGAGGATGTGTTGCAAATGTTATTATTAAGGCCACTTTGAAGAAATGCCATATTACCTCGAGCTATTGGGAACACATTGCACTGGACAGAAGCTCCTGGAAGATATCCGTGCAGGATGGTGCAGCAAATCATGAAATGAAACTCCGCCGCGTTGCGGGGATAAAGCGACAGCTTCGCAAGGAGAAAGATAAAAAGGCTCAACCATTATCAATAATCACTCTCTCTTGTCCACATTGCACCAAAATATGTGGATCGCGGATTGGCCTTTACAGCCATCTGAAGACCCACAAGTAGACCCAAAAGAAAGGACAGTCATACTCGTTACAAGTGACCGCTGATGGTGGGGGGGGAGCTGCAACAACATTAGCAGCATTGTCATGTACAACAACCAACACTTTTAGCCATGGATATACCAAATTTCTTTAATGCTTGTTCCACCCAAGCAGCAATATTTTCAGCTGTATGATGCTCTTCAAGTGGCACATTAGTTTTCCTTAATAAAATGGCAAGTGACACCCAGATATGCCTCAGTGGCTATACGTGTCCATGCATCTGTGGTGAGAGTGGTTTTTGTTTTGACCTTTTTGAGTGAGGCTTTCACTTCCTCAACGTGTCATCTCATATTTCTTCTCCATCAACCTTGCCAAATGGGGCCTGATGGGAAGTGTATACTCTTGACAAAATGTGTTGACCATCTCTCAGAAGCCCTGACCGTTCACAATAGAAAGGGGTCTCATATCCTTGACAATCATTTTGAGAATGCTATCAGTAAATCCCAGCAGCCATGTGGGGGGTGCATACAGTGGCATTATTTTTTTATTGAAAAAATCTGACACACAGCTTTGCCTTTTCCTGAAAGACAAAACAAACAAAATATATGTCAGTGATATTTCAACATGAACTTCAACAACAACTTTTAATTAATAAACTAATAACTATGATCATCAACGTAAAACATTTATAAAACATTTATAAAACATAAAGCTGTGTAAACTATTAACCCTCTGGTGTCTAAGGCCCTGGCATTTGTGCTTTTTTCAGTTGCTTTTAAACATATTAATGGCTAAAGTCTGATAACACTGTAATCAGAACAAACTGGGCTACAATAATATGTAAATAGCATGTTTATACATGATTGTGTTTTTGAGAAAACAATGTTTATGCGTGCTTAGAGAAAAACTACAAAAAATGTAGTCACTGAAACAAGGTCATAAAACACATACAGAATATTGGTACTCAAGACTTTTGACAACTGTATCTTGTAGCCTAGAGTGTTTGCTTCAAAATAATGTGAAAATCATCTTGCTGACTCATTCACAGAAAACAATATACTGATTTTAATTTTCTAAGACACTTTTTGCTTCAAAAGGGCATATGCAAGGAGGCGTGAACGATCATGAATAATGCTGTGATTGACACCTGAAAAGACAAAGACCTGCATAATGAGCTTTTCAGTCAGGAATATTGCTGGGCTGGAATTGCTCAAATTAGGGATTTAAAAAAATATTGAGATTTGAAAAAAATAAGGAATTGAAAAAATGTGAGGACAAAAGAAAACATACATTTTGTTTGTAGTTTATTTATAATATAGAAAAAAATCCAGTCAGTGAGTACACTGTATATAATCTATATATTCGCTAACAGAAGCTAGTTGGTAAACACTTTCACCATTTGGGAAAATATAGTTGTAACACTCCCGTTCTGTTCCGGTTCAGTTTTTGTGTTCCTGGACCTTTAATTTTAGAAAACTCCATTACCCAACATCCACCTCACCTCCGCCATCTTTAATTGTACTCTGCACCTGCTTATGATTTGTGTTGCACCTGTTTTGTGTTTGCCATGTGTTATTTAAGTTCAGTTGTTTGCTTTGTTTCTCGTCCGGTCTTGTTGTAAGTCACCCGTGTTGTTTCGGTCACCGCATAATGTTATCTATTTGGAACTACTTAAAGAACCTGTTTTGGAATTACTTACCCGATCACCTGTCTTGGAATCACCTACTAAATGTTCAGTTGTTTAATAAATCCTCATTCTACACTAACCTGTGGTGTGCTCTTCTGCCAGAGACCTGCCATTTGTTACAATAGTCTAATCCAAAATGTTAAAAAAAATATAAATCCTCTGCTGGGTTCAGTCGCTCTTCAAAATGCAATTCAAAATCGTTCCTCATCTGAGTCACAATCTTCCTCTGAGGAGAAAGTCAAGTCTTCATCGCTGTCCAGAACCATCCGAAGTGCTTCTTCATTATTGTAGCGTGCCATCATCCAAACGTGCAGATAAAGTAGGTAAATTCAATGATGAAGCTTGGCATTTTATGCCATTTCTCGGGGGCGTGTACACAATACCTGGCTCACCTCAGATCATTACCATGTGAACAGCGCGCACAGTGGGGGTGGGATCGCATTAGCTATAATGAGGTGATACAGGAGAAACCGTACCACTCCTTACTTTCATAAGGATTACATAAAAATAAATTATTTGTTTTCGAATTGGTTAATTTAAAAGTTGATATTTCAAGCTTTCTATACATATATTTCTCATGTCGTTGAGGCAAGTATTCGCTGAGATTTAGGTTGTTTAATTTACGTGTCTGTGAAGAGAGGTGGCAGAGACAGAGAAAGCAGAGTACGCACCCTGTTTATTTTCTTTATTTTACAAAACCACAGTATTTTGTTGTTGTTGTGGGTGTATACAAATAAAAGTAGACCCTTTAAAGATTCGAATGATGTATTGCTCTTATCTGTACGATCAAATCTGACAGAGTAATTTAAGTTCATTTCGACGTTATCAGGAGAAGATGAGAGAAACCGTGCCGATGCGGGCTTCGATTCCAGAGGGTTAAGCACAATACATGACCTGTATTATAGTGTTGTTGTGTTGTAACTTACTGTAATAGTTCAATTACTTACGGTGCTGTCTTGTCATTTTGAGGTTGGAGAGCCCTGGAATGTTTCCTTTTGAGATGTTTATGCATAGACGTTGTGCTGCTTCTCTGGATCTGTTCCACATCTGTGAAATGATCTGCCTGTTGCAACAAGATCTACAGATTATGTAGCCATCTTAAGAACTGGCTAAAAACATATCTCTTCCTCCAACACCTTGACTCACTAATACTCAACTCAAGTTTATTTATATAGTGCTTTTTACAATTTGCATTGTTACAAAGCAGGTGTACATGAGACAAAATGACTATATGCAAAACATTAAATTTGTAAAAGGTAAGTAAGAGCAACAAATTGAGTAAATACTCCCCAATTTTACATACCACCCAAAAAAATAAAAAAGAATATACGGCACACGCTCATGCTCACACAGCGCACATGTAAGAGAAAACAGGCACGCACGCACGCACGCACGCACGCACACACACACACACACACAGAGTATTAAATTAATTAAATAAATTATGCAGAATGATTACATTTAAAGTGATATTAAAAATACAAAAACTTTAAATTCTAGAGTTGATGTCAGCAGCCCCCCTGGTGGGGAAACCAAAACTCCTTAGGAGAACCTAGATCCAACCAGGGTCTCTAACCAGAGTTCTATTTCTTTTTCTACTTTTTCTATCTTTTCGATCCTTAAAAATAACACCTAGTGATACAGTTAGTATATTGTGGTAGGCTTGCTGGGACCAGTTTTATTGCACTTATGTATTGCTGTTCTTGTGTGGTTCTAATTGCTTCTATTGTTTACTTCATTTAGATTAGATTAGATTAGATTCAACTTTATTGTCATTACACATGTACAAGTACAAGGCAACGAAATGCAGTTTAGGTCTAACCAGAAGTGCAATAGCAGCAAGTGCAGGATTTACAGTGGTTGCATAAATTACATAAATAAATATTACAGAAGTAATTTACAGATGGAAATGTACTATGATCATTTGTAAGTTGCTTTGGACAAAAACGTCTGCTAAACGACTGTATGCAAATGTATAACTCTGTAATGTATAGTTTGTAGCAGGCTTCACGCTGTTTATTCTCCCTACGACATAGTGACTCTGTCTTGCTGGCAGTTTGCAGGGTCTTGCACAGGCACTTTACTGTTAAGCAGGTTGCACATTATTGGACAATAATACATTTTGATAGGATATAAGCAAGGGGTCGAACTAAATTTATTTTACATTAATGCTGGTCACCAAGCCTGCTTTATGTAGTTCTGAGTGAGAACCTATAACGAGACACACACACACAGACACACATAATTGTACCATCTTTATGTAGGATTTAATGAGGCAGTGCAGGGGTACAAACTTGTCACCTTTCTGTGAAATTTGCTGTTTTGGATCCAAAGTAGGTCATTATTGTGATATACACTATATTGCCAAAAGTATTGGGTCACCCTATCTAATAAACAGGTTTGATGACTTTAGTAATTTCCATGAGTACAAATCTTAATGCTGCAGCATATCATGATATTCTATGGAGCTGTGTGCTTCTAATTTAATAGCATTAAGATTTGTACTCAAGGAAATTACTAAAATCATCAAACCTGTTTATTAGATAGGGTGACTCAATACTTTTGGCAATATAGTGTATATTGATCCAATGAGTTTTAAGAAAATGGTTGGATGAGGGGGATCTGTGAGTCTTTGGACAGGGTCACAGTGAATGAAATTATGAGAATCATGTCCAGATGTTGTGGTAAAGATTTCAAATCACTAGCCAGTTTGCGAGTTATGTTATAAATGCTTGATCATTTCCAATATCAGAGCAATAATTTTGAAGTTTTAATGGGCTGGAGATGTTGTAAATCTGCCTGAAAGAGAATTTGTGTCTATATTGTTTTAATGGACAACAAAGAGAACATTTTTGAGTGGCCAAAAACTCCAAAAAAAGATGGATGATCAAATCTGTTTATTGTAGTGTCAAAAAAAATAAAGGAAAACTGCACCTCCATCACCACAAGTTGTTTGGGTCACTGTTAAAGAAGAAATCTTCTGCTCTCATGCAGAAACAAACTCCACCATGTTAATCTGCCATACTGGAACTTAAACCAGGACTGGGGTCTATGATCACATGAAATGAAAAATAGTTTTTTGGCAGCAAGAAACAAAATGGGTTTTGTGCATACAGGGATAAAAAAAAGTGCCCCATGTCCACAGTTAAATATACTGCTGGATTTTCCTTTTTTGTGGACCTATTTTTATATCAGAGGATCGAAACATCTTATTCAGATACATGAAGTCATGGATTATATCAAACTAAACAACTAAACCTGACTTGCTCTTCTAGAAATCTTATAATGGGTCGCGGTTAGATCTGCACATTGGTTCAAAACAACCATCAAATTCAACACAGAAGTGTGTCACTGAACACAAAGTCAAGATCCTGCCATAGCCATCCCAGTTTCCTGATCTGAACACTATAGAAAATGAGTGTGATGAACTGAAGAAGAGGGAGCACCAGCATTTAAAGGATCTGGAGAAATTATGTAGAGAGGAATTGACTCAGATGACTCTCAATGTATTCTCAAACCTCATCAGACATAAAAGAAAAGACTCAGAGGTGTTTGTCATGCAAATAGATATTGCAGAAAGTATTAAATACAAGGGTGTCAATAATTATGGTCAGGGTGTATTAGAGAAAAACAATACGAGAAACAATGCAGATTTATTTTTACAGCCTTTGCTCATATTCACCAAGGGTGTCCTAACTTTTTCACATGACTGTATATAGCAATGGGGGTTTCGCATCTTTGTCACCTGTTGTCACCCCAATGAGTTTGCATCCCTGATCTCCTAGCAAATGTATTAAAAAGAAAAAAAATCACATGCACATAAGTATTTACAGCCTTTGTTCAATACTTTGTTGAAGCACCTTTGGCAGCAATTACAGTATCAAGTCCTTTTGAGTGTGATGCTACAAACTTGGCATACC
This sequence comes from Oreonectes daqikongensis, assembly GCA_026939265.1. Classification (NCBI taxonomy): domain Eukaryota; kingdom Metazoa; phylum Chordata; class Actinopteri; order Cypriniformes; family Nemacheilidae; genus Oreonectes; species Oreonectes daqikongensis. Next base: position 195,792 of record JAOTQM010000446.1, on the reverse strand, counting down.
TATTTTGGGGCAGCTTCTCCCATTCTTCTTTGCACTACCTCTCAAGCTTCATCAGGTTGAATGGGAGCGTTGGTGCACAGCCGTTTTCCGATTAGGTTCAAGTCTAAGCTCTGGTTGGGCCACTCAAGAACAATCACAGAGTTCCATAGCCACTTGTAGTTATGTTGGCTGTGTGCTTAGGGTTTCCATCAAGGATGTCTTTGTACATTGGTGCTTTCATGTTTTTGTCGATCCTGTCTAGTCTCCCAGTTCCTGCTGCTGAAAAACATCCCCACAGAAAGATGCTGCCACTACCATGCTTAACTGTAGGGATGGTATTGGCCAAGTGATGAGTGGTGTCTGGTTTCCTCCAGACATAACGCTTGCTATTCAGGTCAAAGAGTTCAGTCTGTTTCTCATGTTTTGAGAGTCCACCAGTCCATGTCACTTTCACTGTCTCAGAGGTCTATAGACAATTTGTTATATGTATACAGAGCGTTGGTGTATTTCCCACAAAATCTCAGCCAGCTTTGTTAAATCCTGCACTTAAGTGTCCATAGGGATTTTTATTAATAATTTGTTGTATTGCTTAAAGGTGAATATCAGGGATGCAAACTTGTCACCTTTCAGCGAAATTCGACTTTGTGATTGTGATTCGTATAGATCGATGAGTTTTTGAAAATGGAGGGTGAGTCTTTGGACAGGGTGGCGGTGAATGAAATTATGAGAATCATGTCCAGATGTTGTGGTTACGATGTCAAATCACTAGCTAGTTTGCGGGTTACATTCTAAATGATGCGCAGATTGAGCGCACATACTCAACTCATAAATCAATATTAGATGTAGTCGGATTGCGTATCACCTGCACATTTCTGACTTACCTCAACACTAAGCAACAGGTAAAGGCGCGCTGGTTAGCCTGGTTTGTTTGGGGGTAAGTGTGTTAACACACTGACAACAGCAATCACCCCGCATTCATGAAAAAGCCCTGACGTGTAAAAGTAATTGTACTGGACAACTAGTTGTCTGTCATGTCACCTGTCACTCTGTAACGTTAAATGTTGATGGTAACTGCTTCGTAATGTTTTGCACAGCCGATCTATCTAGAAAATAGCTGTGCTACAGTATAATGTATCTTGTTCATAGTCTTCACAATGCAACGCCAGATTTCTTGTGTAACATACTGTACGCAAGTGAGTGTTGCGTTTAGTTTTTAGTACAACATTGCAGGTAGTATCACACCTAATGTTGTGGTTACAATGCAACCTCTAAAATTTATTTTATTGAAAACAAATCTCTTAATGATCTGATATGTGATGAAAAAAGGTAAATGTGTGAGTTTGGCAAATGTTGGATTCGAACCCCGGTCTCCAGCGTCTAAGCAATTAACTACCACACGCTTTACAACTTTTTCTATTCCAATCAGATACTGGTGGTTTGAGTTAGAGTAAATAGCATCTGCCAACAAGATGGGCTATTTGCACTTTGTGTAAATAGACACTAAGTTTTTTTTATTATGCATTCCAAGTAATATTAGTTAAGTAATAATAACTAAAATATTCTGATAAGTAACAATAAGTAACGTGATTTATTAATATGAATAAAAAGTTATCTGGTTTTGCAAATGTACATGTGGTTGTCTATTCTAGACACTTTAAGCAGACCATAGCTATTCTGGGCTGCGTTTCCCAAAAGCATCGTAGCCCTAAGTTGATCCTAGAGCCATTGTCACCAATAGAACTACAATAATCATAGGCTTATGATGCTTTTGGGAAACGCAGCCGCCCTGATTATGTGCACTGAATAATATTAAATACAAATTGTAATAATTATTGTAATAGTTATATAATTATATGTATAGCTACATAATAAATATTTATTTAGTTTATAAAGCATTGGGGGTTTTGCATATTTGTCACCTTTTTTCACCCCGATGAGTTTGCATCCCTGGAATATAAACTTGTTTTCTTTGAGGTGTGAACACATTACACATTTTTTTTGTTATTTTCACCTGTTTCTTCAGCTTTTAGTTTCTGCAAATAAACGCAAATAGAAACAATATTTTTGTTTAAAATTTAGGAGAAATATTGTTAGTAGTTCACAGAATTAAACCCAAATACCTAAACAGATACAGTATTAGCCCCCTTTGTAAATATGATCAAAGAATGCTGTGAAAATAATTTTTTCTTCTTTTGATCTATTATTTAAAAAAATTACAAAAGTCTGGTTCATTTTTCATTTTAATTTGTTGAAGTAAAACGAATGAAATCACATTATGAAATAAATGTTTTTCTGTAATTCTGTAATACACTCAGGCCACAATTATTAGCCCCCCAGAATTTATGTTGTCCAGTCATGACTTCTTGTTGCACAGGAGAATAATATTAAGTAACAAAAAGCCCAAACCCCTTAAATCATTCATCATCATGAGTAAAACCAAAGAATATAGTTCTGATGTGCAGCAAAAGATTGTTGAGCTACACAAAAAAAGAAAGGGTCTTTAAGGAAAAAGTTAAAACAATAAAAATACTCATTGCAAATCTGCCTGAAATGTGGGTCTATATTGTCTTAATGCACAGCGAGGAGAATATTTTGAGTGGCCAAAGACGTTTCAAGGATCACAGATGGAGAATTACAGAAATTAGTTGAATTTTAGTATCAGAAAAAAATAAAAATTAAAAAACAAACATCCAAATCAACAAATAATTGGTCACTGAACACAAAATCAAGATCCTGCTATACCCATCCCAGTTCCCTGATTTGAACACTATAGAAAATGAGTGGGATGAACTGAAGAAGAGGAAGCACCAACATTTGAAGGATCTGGAGAAATTCTGTATAGAGGAATAGTCTAAGATCCACTTGTCATGTATTCTCAGACCTCATCAGACATTAAAAGAGAAGACTCAAAGCTGTTTTTCTTGCAAATGGAAGTGGCAAAAAGGATTAAATGAAAGAGGGCTAATAATTGTGGCCAGTGTGTATTAAAGGAAAACATTTAATTCATAATGTGATCTTCCCCCACTTTCAATTGTTTTATTTCAATGAAACATTGTATTTTTTTTGTAAGTAAAAACAATGCAGATTTTTTTTCACAGCATTCTTTGCTCATTACCATGGGGGTTAATATTTCTGTCCTCAACTGTACCTATAAATAGAAAATTCTAAAAAACTGTAAATTGCCTCTTAATTTGTTCCACGGCTGTATGTATAAAAGTGGAGAAAAAAACTTTAGGAGAGACCAGGCTCAACGGGAAGGCCAGTTCTCCTTTGGCATGTTAACTCAAAGCTTCTGCAACTACAGAGAGGATTAATACTGCTTTTAAGCTGTGAGGTGTTATGGAAGTAAGTACAACCCCTGGCAAAAATTATGGAATCAACACACTTCGATGATGTTCATTGAGCATTTTTACTTTATAGCAAACAGAAAAATCACAGATATGACAAAAAAGATTTTGTTAAAGTGGAGATAACATGCTATGTCATGCATTCTGACTTCTTTACACTATTAAACTGCTGGCTTCTCGTGCTTAACACGGTCAGCTTGTTAAAAAAAACGAGTTGGAGGTATGACAATTCTTCCACGCGCGTGCCGATAAGCGATGGTAAGACGTGCTTACCATCAAGATTGTCTGCGCTGTCAAGCTCAGTTGTGCTGTGGGCCTGCACTGCAGCTTGTACTTTTGCGATAGTAAGGGGCTATTCACACGTCTTGTTTGGTTCGTTTGAATCGAACTCAAATTCGTTTTCTCCCTTGGTGCGGATCTTTTGGGCAGGTGTGAATACAACAATCGCACTCTGGTGCCGACCAAACAACCGTACCGAGACCCAGCTGAAGAGGTGGTCTCGGTCCGGTTCCAAACGAACTCTGGTGCAGTTCGTTTAAGGTGTGAACATAGCCCGACCTCGATCCGACCTAACTGCAGTAATCCGTCTTCTGCACAGCACCACTGTAATAGCGCGTCTCCTAAAACATCCTGCGAGCTGTTTAAACTTGATGCATGCGCGCATCTCTCGTACATACTCGCGCCCGGCTGCGCATCACCCGCGCGTCTTCCAAAAGGAGTAAGGAAGGCACGCAACCTGCCTCTCTAATCACTTTTTTTAACATTATTTTATGCATTTGGCAAACGCTTTTATCCAAAAGCGACTTTGAAACAAATGTATAGTATAATGCAATGTGAGTATGTGCAATCCCTGGGATCAAACCCATGACCTTGGCTTTGCTAACGCCACTGAGCTACAGGAAATCACTTGTTTTACCCGTGACTGGTTCTGAATTAAAACAAACATATTTAATGTCTAACTGGTTTGCTAATTTCATTTAGATTAATGAAAATCCAAAATACTTAAAAACAAATAACAACCAAACATATGTAATATTTTATTAAGTTGAGAACTTATGTAATCCATCTTAAAATAAACATGCATAAATATGTCCATAAAATTCTATTGCCCATTTAATATTTAGAACTTTTTTAAATTGCACTACGAAAGATTTCTGTGACTATTTTTGCACTTCCTGCTTTTTTCTGTCCAATGAATGGATGATCTTAGCACACATGTGGTTTTGTTTACACATTTTGGTTCACTTGCAAAAATGCAGTGTGAAAGCAAACCGCACCAAACAACAAAAAATAAAAAATAATTTGGTCCAGACCAAAGCAAGTGAACTAGCGGACTTTCCTTGTGTGAATACACCCTAAGAGAAGTCAGAAGTTTGTTTGTTCACAACATTTCAGTGCTGGATTTGTAGATCGTTTGAAACTGATAGATGGCGCGGTCCCGGTGCTCAAAGATGCCGGACATTAACCGCGCACGGTATGTAAAACTAAGGGTGTATTCACACAAGAAAAGTCCGCTAGTTCACATGCTTTGGTCCGGACCAAATATTTTTTTTATTTTTTTTTGTTTGGTGCGGTTTGCTTTCAGACTGCTCTTTTTGCAAGTGGACCAAAATTTGTAAAGAAAACCACATGTGTGCTAAGATCATCCATTCATTGGACAGAAATAAGCAGGAAGTGCAAAAATAGGCTACTTACAGAAATCTTTCGTAGTGCAATTTAAAAAAAGTTCTAAATATTAAATGGGCGATAAAATTTTATGGACATATTTATGCATGTTTATTTTGAGATGGATTACATAAGTTCTCAACTTAATAAAATATTACATATGTTTGGTTGTTATTTATTTTTAAGTATTTTGGATTTTAAAAACAAGTAGGCTAGAAAATGTGTTAAATGTGTCATGTCATTTAATCCAATTGAAATTAGCAAACCAGTTAGACATTAAATATGTTTGTTTTAATGCAGAACCAGTTACGAGTAAAACAAAAGATTTCCTGTAGCTCAGTGACGTTAGCAAAGCCAAGGTCATGGGTTTAATCCCAGGGATTGCACATACTCACATTGCATTATACTATACATTTGTTTCTAAGTTGCTTTGGATAAAAGCGTTTGCCAAATGCATTAAAAAAAAAGTGATTAGAGAGGCAGGTTGCGTGCCTTCCTCACCCCTTTTGGAAGACGCGTGGGTGATGTGCAGCCGGGCGCGAGTATGTACGAGAGAGATGCGCGCGAGTATGTACGAGAGAGATGCGCGCATGCATCAAGTTTAAACAGCTCGCAGGATGTTTTAGGAGACACGCTATTACAGTGGTGCTGCACAGAAGACGGATTTCTGCAGTTAGGTCGTATCGAGGTCGGGCTATGTTCACACCTTAAACGAACCGCACCAGAGTTCGTTTGGAACTGGACCGAGACCACCTCTTCAGCTGGGTCTCGGTACGGTTGTTTGGTCCACACCAGAGTGCAATTGTTGTATTCACACCTGCCCACAAGATCCGCACCAAGGGAGAAAACTAATTTGAGTTCGATTCAAACTAACCAAACAAGACGTGTGAATAGCCCCTAAGTCATATGTGTGTGTTTTGTTGGCAATCGCCGCGTACGTGCATATTGTTAACAATACGAAGGGATTAATGCGATGATGTAATGTTATTGTGTGCGTGCACTGTAGTTCCGTTCTGTCTAAGCACTCTCTTTTAACTGATGACTAATTAGCATTTGTCCCTGTGTTTTAGAAATGAAGAGTATATGATTCCATACTTATTTCCTCTACTTGATCTGTAAAAACATTTTTTTTTGCTATTAAGTAAAAAAGCTTGATGAACATCATCTAAGTGTGTTGATTCCATAATTTATGCCAGGGGTTGTTGCTGGGATGGTAGGTGGAAAAGGATTTGTTGGCTGTAGTCATCAGGATGTCAGGTAGCTGAACTGGCATGAGCATCAGGCTAGAACTGGAGCTGGGACTGACAGACTCTGGTGTATTCGGGAACACGAGGACAGGACATGAGAGACAAAACAAACTGATATTAGGGTAGAGGCTGCTCAAAAAAATGACACAGTATGAAGGGAGGTGTGTGTGTTATGTACTGATAAAGCTAACTATGTTGCGGCATAGACTTGTTTAGATGGTGAATTATGACAAAATGTTTTATGCTCTCCTACTTGTAAGTCGCTTTGGATAAAAGCCTCTGCCAATTGAATAAATGTAATGTAAATGTAATGTATCATGAAATATATCACTCAAAATCATGCAGTAACTCAATGACAATAGGTAAACGATTGATTAAAGAAATTAGTCTGTAGTCTAGTTTTAAACTGATTGAGTGTGTCTGAATCCTGGGCATGGCTGGGGAGGCTATTGCAGAGTTTAGGAGCCAGGTACGAAAAGGATCCACTCTTTGTAAGAATTTGATATTCTAGAAACTGAGTTGGGTGACTCAAAATGTGCTTAGTGGATTCTAGAATGAGAGCTTCATGGCATTCAGCCAGCATATGTACCTTGCTGAATTCAGGGTTTAATTGGTTTAGGCGGCCAAGTATGAACCAGATTCCGGTCAGAGTTTTAAAATGGAGAAGAGAAGTCTTTTTAGGCATTTATTTATAATCCACTTTATGCATCTGCATATGTCTCCAAAATGAAATGGTCTACACAGCAACAAGTTCAATAATAACAATAATGATCACGATTTACAGATGTACAGATTATCAACAACAATAGCTGACATAATGTTAGCATAGCACCAACAGCAGTCATCATGTGAAGCACTTATCATGTAAATATGCATATAGTACAAATACAGTTAGGTCCATAAATTTACCTAACATTTTTGGTTATTTTAGCTGTGTACCAAAATGTTTTCAAGTTACAGTTATATAACGGATGTTGGCTTAAAGTGCACACACACAGCTTTATTTCAAATTTATTCACATCCAGATAAGTAGCTCCCCCCTTTTTCAAAAGACAAAAGTATTGGACAGTGAAATCAAAAGCTGTTTTATTCACATGTATGGGCTTTTCATTAAATAATTTCTTCATAAATTAAACATGTTAAAGGTCTAGAGTTGATTCTACGTGTGGTGTTCGCATTTGGAAACTGTTGCTGTAAACCCATATCATGGGGTTCAGGGAGATCTCTATGTAAGTGAAACAGACCACAGCTAGATTTCAAAAACACAACAAATCCACCAGAAAGACACCAGGAACATTAAGAGTCACCAAATCAACATTCTAAGAAGTAAGAAATATACTGGTGAGCTCAGCAACAAAAACATCCTTGATGTCCATATAAGATAAAAGTGGTGGATGAAATTGCTCTCCATGATAAAAAAACATTCACAACATCCAGACAAATAAGCAACACTCTCCATGAGGTAAAGATGTCAATGGATAAACAATTAAGTTCTCCTTTGTGCTTGCATGAGCAAAAACACACAAGATTATGACAGAAAGCCAATTTTGTCTAGTAATTTAAGCACAGACTTGATGAATAGATGCAAAGAGTTGTGAAAATGGGATAAGGCGCCGCATCAGATCTGCGTAGAGCGGCAGCTCTTAAAGGGGCCACATTCTTAAACCTGCCGCTGTGACTTCTGTCACTTATGTTAATCAAACAACAAAAGAAAATAATAAATGTATTTGTTTTGTAGCTTTAATAAGGATTTTTCTATATTGAATTTAGAAATTAGCATTAAAGTCTGCAGTGTTTGAGAATTAAAAAATTTTATATTTCCTACCGGTTAGACATAATAGCTCTCTATATTGTACTTCAATGTTGAACGGCTATAATAAAAAGTTTTTAGGTAAGCAGATTTTTTTTATTGGAATATTATAGAATTGACAGCCATTATTTTTAATGCTAGAAATAAGGACTCATTGTTGATCTCTTTGTGTAACTGTAACCTCGCGTTCTGTGTTGCGCTTTAAAAAGACATTCCTGAGTGCCGAATCGCATTTTTAAGCGCGTTCTGCTTTCTATGGTGGGGCCTGCGGTAATTCATAGCCCTGGGGCCCTCTGGAGTCTAAGGGTCTTTTGAAGCCTTGGCTAAGTTTTGACATGCCCTGACATTTGTGCTTTTTTCAGTTGCTTTTAAATATATTAATGGCTAATCTGATAACACTGTAATAAGCACAAACTGGGCTACAATAATATGCAAACAGCATGTTTATACATTATTGTGTTTTTGAAAAACAATGTTTATATGTGCTTAGAGGAAAAACTCAAATTTTTAAGTCACTGAAATAAGGTCATACAACACATGCAAAATATTGGTACTCAAGACTTTTGAGAACTGGATCTTGTAGCCTATATTGTTTTCATTCACAGAATTTCTAAGACACTTTTTGCTTCAAAAGGGCATGTGCACGGAGGCGTGAATGATAATGAATAATGCTTTGACACCTGAGAAGACAAAGACATTAGCCAAAGCATAATGAGCCTTTCAGTCAGCCTTTCAGAATGTTGCTGAGCTGGAATTGCTCAAATTAGGGATTTGAAAAATAGGGAATTTATAAAGAATTTGAGGACAAAAGAAATGTATATATTTTTGTTTGTAGTTTATTTAGAATATAGAAAAAAATGAGTGCACTGTATATAACTCCATATAAACCTACTTATATTACATAAAAAAACACTTTACATATAACTTAAGACATATACTTGAATATACACATCAAACATGTAGTTGTACAGGAGATACATTCAGGGCAAAACTCTGCAAAAACAAACATTTAGGGTAAAACAGTGCAAACATGAACAGTACAAGATAAAAAAGATTGTAATGCATGTAAAAGCCCACTCTTACACCCCATGTATAACCTACTGTCTCACATAGAACACAGAATTGTACCACTTTCTGTACCACTTTATTGTTTTGTGCTGTGATGTGTACATCAGAGCACAAACCTGATGCAACTGCTCTATTATTTATAAAAAAGTTGTTGCTACTGGCGTAGCAATAAAACAATTATTTTAACCAGGAAACACCAAAGAAAAAAAATGTTTTAGACATTTTGGGGGGAGTGTCCGATCCCTTTGGAGGGCCATTTGCATTGTTTTTTTGACCAGCTCAGTGATCTTTTATTTGAATGCCCCAAGCACACATTTCAAATTTCATTTAATCTTTAAATACTTGCTGCTAGTGCTATGTGGTAATATTAGGACTAGAAATTTACTTTGGGCAAGTACATCAATGCAGACTCATGTACAGCTAAACATAATGTGCACTTTGGTATTGCTGGAAAACAAACATCAGAACTCAGCAACACAACTTTCAAATTTCTGTGCCAGAGATGTTGATATAGAGGAAACAGGGACGAAAGTACCATTTTTCAGAAAAAAATGTTTTTAATGAATTGTAAACTTTACCTTTTCATCCATGTTCCAGATGTCCTTTGCTTCAAAACGGTAGCGGTCAAAGTTTTTTATAAAAAGCGGTCACATTAGTTTTGATACAGCTGGTGAAACGGGATATGCTGGTGGCTTGAGGTCTGAATAGACAATGTATTGTTGCCTTCAAGGAAGGAAGTGAGTCAGTACTTTCCTGCCATCTGGGTGGCATCCCATCCACTTGGAAATTTGCAGCCATATACCCTGGCCAATTCATATGCACATTTGCGCACCTAAAACAATAATCAATGGTTAGATTGAGATTGTTTATTATATGATTAAGGTAAAATAACATTTTACTGATTCTGCGCTGGGTATTTTTTCATGTTGCTGCAACTTCAGAGACTGTGGAAAAGAAAATCATGTGATATTCGGCAGCCAAGTAAACGGTTGTGTGCTGACCATGCCGTCAAAGCTTGGAATGCAAATTAAACATGTCAGCAACATGTCAGGGTCATATATCACATTAAAATTAAATATCACCTGAGCAGCACCAGAATATACATCATATTAAAGCAAAAACTTTGTTGAAACAGATGTTGGAAATCAAGCAGACACACAAGGGTTAAAGCAGGCCTCTATTTCAGCAGGCTGACATGAGATAAAGGGCATGTTTTAACAAGCATGGCGGTATGAGAGCGAGAAAAGACTATTCGATAAAGAGAAATTAAGGTGTCGTAAAAAAAATACTGTTGGCATCTAGCAGATGCTAAAAAAACTGTATTTTTTAGGTCCTCAGAGTAGGCCGACTTTGGGTACCCAAAGTCAGCCTACTCTGAGGACATGGCATTAGCAAAAGCAGTGTTTTGTAATATGTACCGGACCGAATCAAATCACAAGTTTCGGTGCCTCATTTTGGTGCCACTTGAATGCTGAGTGAGCCGTCAAGTGAAACATTTGCACTCATTCACGTGAACAAAAGTCAGAAAGCTCTGATAATACAAATCCAACACATCTTATATGATGGTTAAACTGAATGCACATGACCCGTGGCTTTAGTTTAGTGTGCGCACTTTCTCTCTGCCTCCATCACGGCCAGTTTGGCATTCATCACCTGCCGCAGTCTTTAACTTCAACCGGTGCGTAAGGCAAGTTTTAAAGTTAAACTAACATTAATTGCTGCAGACACGCAGATGATGTGTCTGTAATACAAGCGATCACAATAAAACTGTTGCGCGTTTTTAAAATCAATGTTGTGCGTGCGGTGTGTCCTGGAAGTCGTTCTTAACACAGTTACGCATTTGACAAGAAAGACGAGAGAGACAGTGAAAGTGCTACTTAAAACCTTATAGCACCTGTTAGTATGATCTCTAGACATCAAGCTTTTTACTCTGACTGCATGTTTATGCATAATAATTATACTTCATCATTATACATGCTGTCTGTTTTTAAAATAATGTACATATAATTTACCCTTGAAGGCTCCATATGGAATATTCAATGAATTTTCTGCCTATATTTAACCACATGTTGAGCATTTAGTTGTAAAAAAGGTAAACAGTAAACACCAAATCATCTTTCTAGCAATGTTAGTGTGCATGCTCATTTCACATTCACATTGTGTATTTTTTAAATGATTTAATAAATGTTTTTTAATTTAATATATTGTTCTTTAATATCATCTAATATCTTTTTTAAAAGTATCGATTTAGGCACCGGTACCGTTTTAAAAGTATCGATTTGGCACCGTTATCGAAAAAAACTTCAACGATACCCAACCCTAATTAAGAGACATCTGAGCTTATTGAAACTGCAAGTTATTTCGAACATTAGTGAAAAGATAAAATACTGCCCTGCACCTGCTGCTTCACCCTTCTATTATGTTCAAATCATAGCAACACTGTTGTGGGGTCATTTTGGCCCCAAATATTTAAATATATGAAAAAATGCTCAAATATAAAGTTGTATGTGTTTTTATTTACTCACAATTTACCAATCCATATTTTACATGAAATATTAGGACAAAGCAAGTTTTTCATAAATTTTGAATTTTTATATATATTTTCTTCTATATTTAAAGATGGGGTATCATGCTGTCATGCATTCTGACTTCTTTTCACTGTAAAACTACAGGCTTCTCATGCTTAAAAAACGAGTTGGACGTATGACGTAGTATCTCTGTGCTTGATACACCTCTCCCAGCACTCCAACTTGTTTCGAAAAGTCTGGATCCCTGGTTCGTAACAGGGATCTTTTCCTTTTATTGGGCAATTCTCCCGGAAAAGCTCTGCAAGGCAAAAGAAATAGCCAGCCCATGCGCCAACCGACGAGCGATATTAAGACCCGCCTACCACCGGTTGTGCTGTGGGCCTGCACTGCTGTTTGTACTTGTGATAGTGAGATGTTATGTTATTTCAGTGATGGATGTTATATAAACGGTGGATATAATGCTGGATTTGGAGATCGTTTAAACGAATAGATGGTGCGGTCCCTGTTCTAAAAGATGCCGTACATGAACCGCACACGGTAAGTGAAACAAAGTCATATTTGTGTGTTTTGTTGGCAATCGCCGCATACATGCATAATGTTAACAACACGAAGGGATTAATGCAATGCTATCTTTTTAACATGTGATCAAACTAAATACTCTTCGAAGATATGACGTATGCAATACTACTGTATAGGTACTCAACATGAGATTGACAGAAACTGTGTGTGTCATGTCCGCTTTAAAGAACCACTGAATCGCCTTGGAATGTGCAGTATTATTTAATGTGTTGACACCCCTCTATTTAAGTAGCCAATAGCATTTCATTTAAAGCACAGTCAGCCCAGAGCCGTTGAATATGAGAGTTAAGACATGCTTTGATCTCGCCGCCACGCGGTCACATGATTCATGTAACGCTCAATTGTTCCAAACAAAGCCTGGCTGTCCATCTGTTTACATAGGTTTAAGCGAGGCAGACAACTTAAATGGCGATTTGCAGCTATTTTAGGTAAATATTCACTTGTAATGTGAATTGATTACTATACTTACTATGTTTATAGTAACTTTTTTTTTCTGGGGAATGATGGAGATACAATATAATAGTTAATATAGTTAAACAGTTGATGGTGACCCCAAGTTAACTTTGGTTACCCATAGCAACTACAGCAAACACAGTTTATCCTTTACTTTTGTAGCAAAAATATGGCCATATAAATGCTAAAATCTGCCAAAAACATACGTACTACACTTTTACTATATTAAAATCACACTTAATTAATTAAACCAAATCACATATGCAAATTTTCAAAAAATATAAACAAATGCTAACATTATCCCAAAACAACCAATGACATTTAACAAAATCTTTAATTAATAAAGATTCATAATTTCATGGAGTTACCAGTGAGTGTATTTGGGTGACATTGAAATGAATGGGCTTCAGTGCTGTGTTTGGAGCTATTGTTTGCTCCACGACACGAGTTATTCCGCATTCCATTCTTCCAACGGACGTCTGTGCAAGTGTTGTAACTCTCATATTTAACGTCCGGAGTCAGCCTGGCAAAGCTTACATTTACATTTATGCATTTGGCAGATGCTTTTATCCAAAGCGACTTACATTACATTATACATTTGTATCTGAGTATGTGCAATTCCTGGCATTGAACCCATGCCCTGGCATTGCTAGATCCAAGATGGCGGCGCGATCACATCGCGATGCTCAGGGTCTCTCCAGATTCTGCAATTTTGTGGTATTTTTCTTGCTCATCTCGGGTTTGTTCGTGCAGAACAGCTGTGCCTTTACATCGTACACCCGACATGAGCTTTTGGATATTGGTTTGTGACTTCCTGACAGTTTTATCGACAACCTTCGACTCCTTCCTGAGATCGCCAGAACACCCGAGGCCACTCACTCTACCCGACCGGGCGGAAGTGCTCGCAGGTGGCGTCGAGATCATAATCAAAGGCGGAGAAAGCGCGGAGGACTAAGAGCTAAGCTAAAGCTAACACCACACCGACTCTCTTTACCCAGCATTTTCCTCGCTAATGCCATCACTTACAGCAAGAGACTCTTGAACTGTAATGTTATGATCTTCACGGAAACATGGCTACACAGCGGCATACCGGACAATGCTATTGACCTAGCGGGACGACACACACTCCGGGCGGATAGAACATTAGATGGCTCCGGAAAGACCAGAGGTGGTGGATTGTGCATTTACATTAACAAAGCTTGGTGCACGAACTCTGTTATTGTCGAGATACATTGTTCAGCTAACCTTGAGTTTCTCATGGTTAAATGTAGACCGTTTTATCTACCGTGGGAGTTCACTTCCACCATTATAACTGCAGCCCCGATGCCGATGCAAAGCTTGCTATGAAAGAATTTCATGCGGCCATCAGTAAACAACAGACTGCTCACCCGGAGGCTGCGTTTATTGTTACGGGAGATTTTAATTTTTACATTTACATTTACATTTATGCATTTGGCAGATGCTTTTATCCAAAGCGACTTGCATTATATTGTACTATACATTTGTACATTTTGTATAGTAAGCAAGTGGGGGTTAGGTGCCTTGCTCAAGGGCACCTCAGCCGTTACCTGCCAGCCCTGAGAATCGAACCAGCAACCTTATGGTCATGAGTCCAACTCTCTAACCACTGGGCCACGACTTTAGTCACTCAAACTTAAAGTCAGTTCTCCCCAAATTTCACCAGCATGTTTCCTGTCACACCAGAGGGAACAAAACCTTTTTTAGGCCTAGTTTTGTCTGTGAAGTAGCTGGCAAAGTCATTAGCCGTTAGGGAGTTGGACGGAGGTGGTGGAGGGGGACAGAGGAGAGTTTTAAAAGTTTTGAAAAGCTTGTGGGAGTCAGAGGCGCTGCTAATTTTGTCATGGAAGAATGCAGATTTAGCAGTGTGAATGTCTGCAGAGAAGATAGAGAGTGAAGCTTGATACTTACAGAGGTCAGCGAGGTCTTTTGTTCTGCGCCTCTAAGTTTAGCCCGGTGTTCCCGGAGGGTATCGGACAACCAGAGACTGGAAGGAGTAGCACGTGCTGGCCTGGAGGAAAGAGGACAGATAGTGTCTAGACACGAGGTTAGTGTTGTGAGAAGTGTGTCTGTGGCAGAATTAACATCAAGTGATGCAAAGTGTGTGAAGGATGGAAGGGAGGTTTCTATGACAGATGAAAGATGGGCAGGAGAAAGGGAGCGCAGATTCTGCCTAAATGAGACTGGCAGAGGAGTTGGTGAGTTGAGGGAATGCAGTATTAAATTAAAAGTGATGAAAAAGTGATCAGAGACATGCAGAGGTGTAATCAAGGTGTTCTCTGTATCACAGCTGCGTGTGTAGATAAGATCAAGTTGGTTACCTGACTTATGGGTACCTGTGGTGGGGACTAGTTGGAGATTAAGCAGAGGTAAGCAGAGAGTGGAAGTTTGAGGCATAAGGCTTCTCTATGTGGATGTTGAAATCCTCAAAGACAAGAAGCGGCGAGTCGTCCTCAGGCAAAGACAAGAGCAGCATGTCTAGTTGTTCTAGAAATTCACCCAGTTGACCTGGGGGGCGATAAATAACTACAATGTGGAGTTTTAATGGAGAAGTAATAGTTACGGCATGGAATTCAAAAGAATTGGTGTTGACTACGGAGGGGTAGGTGGAGAACTTCCAGTCTTTGGAGATGAGAAGACCGGTGCCACCACCTCTCCCATGCTGGCGGGGAGTGTGAGAGAGAGAGAAATTACTAGAGAGAGCTGCAGGGGTTGCTGTGTTCTCAGAAGTAATCCAGGTTTCAGTTAATCCTACAATACTAAGAGCAGAGTGGGAAGCAAATGTAGGGATGAAGTCAGATTTATTAACAGCAGATTGACAATTCCAGAGACCAATGGAAAGAGATAGGTACAGATAGTGCGAAGGTTGGCAGGATTGCTCCGCCTTCCTCTCGTGAGAGAGTGTCGTGGGCGAGAGACCACAGGAATGAATTGGAAACACATGCTGTTCGAGTAAGGATAGAAAAGGCGAAAAGAATGGAGAGAAAAACAGTAAAATAAGGATTATTAGAAAAGATACTACTGTGCGTTGCTGGTTTCGTTGCTCGGTTGAGTCGCGCAGGATGAGTTGAATGGTCTTTACCTCGTCGGTCTTCACGCAAGGAGGGCTGAACGCTTCCGCTTCCGCGCCTCTATCTGTATTAAATAGGTTGCTAATCACGTGCTAATCACGTCGTGAGTGGGAACAGCGTTTCCCATTTCAAATTAGCAAGACAAAGCCTAAATGAACACGCAATGGCTCAAGTCGAAACTAATGCTGGACTCTTCCGGACTTAAGTGCTAATTTATCCAAAGGTGAAAAACTTTCCTGTAATCTAAAATCAACTAGCTGCAAATCTAATCTAATCTAGTGCCATGCTCTTACCACTGAGCTACAGAAAAGCTGCATTTAATAGTGTTGTATAGCTTTATACATGCATTTATTAGCATATATTGCCCCCTCAAAAGGGTAGTAGATAAGTTTCCTGCTCATTCTCCTACGCAACTACTTGCTGGTGGAACAGCCTTCCAAACTCTGTCCAATCATCTCTGACAACATTCAAACTACATCTTTTCTGTGAATACTTGACGACTAAAAAAATAAAAATAAACGTACTTAACCCTCCATCTCTTTCTATCAATATGTAGTGTTCTTTGAACTCTACCCCCCAGCTGATTGAACTCTACCCCCCGCTGATTCCACAACCCCCTCATATACCTTTAACTTAATGCTGCTATACTGTTTTGTTTATTGCACTACAGGCCTGTCAAGTACACGACTGGACTGTTTACACATGTACTACATGTTTACTTGCTCTACCGGACTACTTATACATATTTGCACTCCAGTACTATGTACTGAACACTGCAATAACTCATCTACTGCACTGTTAACTTTAACTTTAATAGCTGCTGTCCATAATTTATGCACACTTATTATTTGCACTACTGTTCTGCTTAGTCTAATTTATATTTGTACATATCCATCAGTAAATTTCTGTTTTTAGTAAATAGCCATCTTTATATAATGTTCATAGTACATTCCCACTTGTAAATTTCTTCATAATTTTGCTTTATCCTGTATTTATGCACAACTGTATATCCTGCACTTGCTTATTGCACTTCTGGTTAGACCTAAACTACATTTCGTTGCCTTGTACTTGTACATGTGTAATGACAATAAAGTTGAACCTAATCAAATCCTCTGGCTTTTGAGGAAACTAGTAACTTGGTGTTAGCACTTATTGTATTATTACCCCTGTACGACGTATCACTTTATTGCTTCCTAATCTCTCTGGATAAAAGCGTCTGCTAAATAACTAAATGTAAATGTAAATGTAATAGCACTGTTGTATAGCAGTCTAATGGGAGCGATTAGGAAGATCATTGATACCATCTGAAGCTTGTTATTTACGTTGGTGCGTAACACTGGCGTTTGTCGTCTTGACTCATCAATGCAATGTCTGTTCTCTTTCATGGAGCCTTAACATACAACATATTGTGTAGACTTGAAACAAGTCAGATGCGTTTTGTTTTCTCCATAGATTTGTGCGTATGATCTGCGCATATGATCCGCTATGTGCTGTCATGTCTTTTAACCGGAGCATACTCACGTGCAACTGCTCACGTGACACTGACCCGAAATTAGACTTAAAATGCGTACAACTGACACAAACAAACAAACAAATCCTATCTAGCGATGAAGTGTTTCACGTGTTAACTTTAATCTTTTGCAATGTCCTAACAGCTGTGATTACACCGTGTGTCTGCTAATTACACATTCAAACCATTTTAATGAACGGTTGAAACAACTGATACACTATATTGCCAAAAGTATTGGGTCACCCTATCTAACAAACAGGTTTGATGACTTTAGCTATTTCCATGAGTACACATCTTAATGCTGCATCATATCATGATATTCTATGGAACTGTGTGCTTTTAATTTAATAGCAACAGTTTGGAAAGGGGTATTTTGTATTCCAACATGACAATGCCCCTGTCAATGAGACGAGGTTAATCATTTCAGCTATTTCTTTATCTTGTGGACTATATGTAAACATTTTTTATGTAAAATATATTTTCGGGACAGTTCTAAATAAAAAACATGCATTTTGTATGATTTCTCTTATTTTGTTAAAATAACTCACATTTTCACAGATTCTGCAAGGGGTTCCCAAACTTTCGCATAACACAGTATATATAATATAATTATCAAGTCTGGCAAATAAAAATCAATGAATGCCAGTGGAAAATAATACAGCTTTTTTTTGTAAAGAGGGTAAGAAAGGAGTATGTGAGAGTGAAAGGTAATCTGTGTCATACTTCAAACTTCATGCCCATTATATAACTTGCAAAAGATTGTAAAACTAAATAACAACTGAATAAAATGAAAAATCAAATTTGATTGGATTTATTGTCAGTATTGGTTATGTAATGGGAATTATGCCATGTTGGTAATATGTTCAAGAGTAAGGTACGTTTAACTGTGTGTGGATGTCAGTGTTTGTCAGCCACCACCGAAGACCAATTTTGACCCAGGAAAAACCCTGATATATATCTAACATTCAACAGCTTCATAAGTTTTCCTGTTGCTCCTGATGGGTCTCATACACTGATAAAATGTATTCCCTGTTCACTGCAAGTCAGTCATCTGAACACTAAATACAATTTTGCTATGGTTAGTACTAGGGGTGACCTAGTACTAGTCGAAGATTTGATGCTTCGATAGGAGGAGCCTGATTCAACTATACCAATCTCACAGTCGAATCTTCGCAGAGGTGTTATGTAATGGAATTATGCCATGTTGGTAATATGAGCAGTGGCCTAGCAGACGGGCATGGCATTTTTAGGATTTGGTACCGAAACCCCCCGCGATATCTGGCTATGACCCAGCACAGGATTACGTCTCTCCGCGTCTTCTGTGCTGTAAGCCTGGTAAAGAGAAGCAGCACGTTCCGCACGCACCCGCAGATGACTCGCAAATGAATGTGTACTCAGTTTCCAAACATTTCTCACTTACTGAATGAACATGGACATATAAATATGAATGAACACTTTGTAAATGCACATACAGTGGCAAGAAAAAGTATGTGAACCTTTTGGAATTTCATGGTTTTCTGAATAAATTTGTCATAAAATGTGATCTGATCTTCATCTAAGTCAAGGGTATTGACAAACATAATGTGTCTAAAACTTATAACACAAAAAATTTCTGATCTTTCATGTCTATTGAGAACAACCAAAAAAACTCATAGTGCTTGTGGAAAAAGTATGTGAACCCTCGAGTTAATGACCTAAAAAAAGCTAATTGGAGTCAGGTTTTAGAAAACCTGGAGTCTCATTAAGATAATAAGTTTGGAGGTGTGGACTACAGCTACTTTGACTGATACAAAACCCCTCAAACTTTTGGAGTTTGCACAAGAACACCATGCTTATGTGAGCCATGCCTCGCCAAAAAGAGATTTCAGAGGACCTACGATCAAGAATTGTTGATTTACATGAAGCTGGAAAGGGTTACAAAGTTATTTCAAAGACTTTAGAAATTCACCAGTCTACAGTTGGGCAAACAATCTACAAATGGAGACACTTTGGGACTGTTGCTACTTTACCAAGAAGAGCACAACGAAGACTCATCAATGAGGTTAAGAAACAACCCCGAAGGACAGCCAAAGATTTGAAGGCATCACTGGAACTTGCTAACATCTCTGTTCATGAGTCCACAATACGTAAAACACTCAACAAGCAGGGTATCCACGGCAGGACACCACGAAGAAAGCCACTGCTTACTACAAAGAACATTGCTGCACGCCTGAAGTTTGCAAAAGAGCACATTGACACCACAGCGGTATTGGCAAAATGTTTTGTTGACTGATGAAACTAAGATTGAATTATTTGGAAAAAACACACAGCACTACATCTCGCATAGAAAGGGCACGGCATATCATCATGAAAACATCATCCCAACTGTAAAGTATGGTGGAGGAAACATCATTATTTGGGCCTGCTTTACTGCATCAGGGCCTGGCCAGCTTGGAATAATTGAGGGGAAGATGAATTATATCAGACAATTCTTCAGGATAATGTCAGAATGTCTGTATGTCAGCTGAAACTGTGTAGAAGGTGGGTGATGCAACAGGACAACGACCGAAAACACCGGAGCAAGTCCACAACAGAATGGCTTCAGAAAAACAAAATCCGCCTTTTGGAGTGGCCAAGTCAGAGCCCAGACCTCAACCCAATAGAGATGTTATGGACTGCCTTGAAGATGGCCATACACATGATACGTCCAAAGAATATGACAGAGCTAACGCAGTTCTGCCAGGAAAAATGGGCTAAAATTCCTGTGCAGGTCTGATCCACAGCTACAGGAAGCGCCTGGTTGAGGTTATTGATGCCGGGGGGGGGTCAACCAGTTATTAATTCTAAGGGTTCACTTACTTTTTCCACTGCCATTTTGAATGTTGAATGAGTGTGTTCAATAAAGACATAAAAGATCAGAATTTTTTTGTGTTGTTATTTTTAGACACATTATGTTTGTCAATACCCTTGACTTAGATGAAGATCAGATCACATTTTATGACAAATTTATTCAGAAAACCACGAAATTCCAAAAGGTTCACATACTTTTTCTTGCCACTGTAGTTTGTTATGTACACTGAACGTTTCGCTGAATGTTACAAAAAAATAACAAAAAGCAATATAACCAAAATCACTACATATATCAAGCTCGGCGGAGACTTGCGGAACTTGTCGTTCTCTGCATCGAAAGCCAGCGTGTGCGTTAGGAGGACGGAGAAAATGCGTGTGATTCAACTATCAGTCGACTATAAGCAAGACGTGACAATTTTGATTCGACTACGTAAATCCTTAGTCGAGGACATCCCTAGTTAGTAAATTCTTTGCTACTGAGAACCTGATGTGCATGTTTTGTGTGTGATGTTTCATAAAAGTGTGAAGTAAAACTAATGTTTTACTTATGCTGGCAATATTATGAGAGAAATGAATCAGGAAATGGTATAATAGAACAGAAAAATATTTATGTTAAATGTATAAGAAAAATATATTTTAAGTTATATATTTTAATATTTAAGTGTTCGGCTTATATAGCCATAAGCCCTGCCCTGGCTCGATCGCCATAGGACGGTGCAGCTTCGCTGTCATTGGTTAGAAATGTGACTTTTTCTAACCAATCACCGTGCGGTTTCACTGCTTGATTCTAACAAAACTTCAGTCCTCTTGAGAAAAAGGAGTTTCTCCCCATAGCGTCTGCTACGCAGTACGAGTGGAGTATCGATAGGGAACTAACATTACGCAGATATTTGCAGACAATTGTAATTGTCATTGACAACAGTCAATGTTTCACATAATAATATTACTTAACACTACTTTTATATTATCAGAATAAGAATTATATAAGACTTAATAACTTACTCATAACAACTTGCTGGAATATCCTCGGCTGGATCAATTCGCTCCTCAAAATGCAGCTGTACGTCATCAGAGTCGCAACCTTCTTCTGAGAAAAAGGTACATTCTTCCCTCACTGTCCAAAACCATCTGAAGAGCTTCTTCTCCGGTAAAGCGTGCCATATTTTAAATGCGTAGTAAAGTGATTGAAATGAATATAATGTGAAAATCTGATGGATGGCATTTACTGTGTGAATAGCATGTGGGTGTGTCCGGTCTCAGCTCATTATCTGTAATAAAGTGAGCCTCTGTTTGGTTTCATGTGGTTAATATAAACCAAGAATGTTTGGGTTCACTTTGACTTGCTTCATTTAGTCAAAGTCAAAGTCAGCTTTATTGTCAATTCTGCCACATGTACCAGTACATACAAATGGAGGATTGAAATTGCGTTACTCTCAGACCCTAGGTGCATAAAGATAACATAGAATAAACATATATCAAAAAAATATATCAAATTACAGATAAATACAAAATCTATATATATACACAAAACAACTTTACAAGCAAGGGATATGTAACCGAAATAATTGTGCAAACCAAAGAAATAATCAACAGTGCCGGTGAGATAAACAGCAGTGCAGACTAAATAAACAGCAGCGTAGATGAAATAAACAACAGTGCAGATGAAATAAACAGCAGTGCAGATGAAACAATCCAATCAAATGGTGCAGATGAAATAAACAACAGTGTAGATGAGAAACACAACAGTGCAGATGAAAATAACAACAGTGCAAATGTAATGTAGTGCAAAGCTTATCAGTCTGTTTTAAAGTGTCAAGAGAGCAGGCTTGTTCAACTGACTTAGAGGTAGTTAGTTGAGGAGGCTCAGACCACTACTGAAAAGGGGTTGAGCAGTCCAATGTTCCGTAAAGTGACAAGTGCGGGACAAAGTATGATGTGGGAAGGGATGGATGGGTTCAGGGTTCAGAGGTGCGTGTGGCAAGGGAGGGGAGGGAAGGCAGGGTCGGAAGGGAGTTTAGCTTCCTGACTGCCTGGTGTATGACGCTCTCCTTCAGTCTGCTGGTCCTGGCCTGGAGACTCCGAAGCCTCCTCCCTGATGGCAGCAGACTGAAGAAGCTGTGTGACGGGTGGGTGGGATCACCTGCAATGCAGAGGGCTTTGCGGATGAGACGGGTACCAAAAATGTCCTGGAGGGAGGGGAGAGAGACACCAACGATCTTCTCAGCTGCTCTCACTATGCGTTGGAGGGTCTTGCAGCAGGACGCGTTGCAGGCGCCATACCACACAGTGATGCAGCTGGTCAGGATGCTCTCGATGGTGCCTCTGTAGAAGGTGCACATGATGGGGGTTGGGGCTCTGGCTCTTCTCAGTTTGTGGAGAAAGTAGAGACGCTGTTGTGCTTTCTTCGCCAGTGCTGCAGTGTTGTTAGTCCAGGAGAGGTCCTCAGTGATGTGCACACCCAGGAACTTGGTGCTGCTCACTCTGTCTATGGTCGCACCGTTGACAGTCAGAGGAGCATGCTGAGTGTGCGCTCTCCTGAAGTCGACAACAATCTCCTTCGTCTTCTCCACGTTCAGAGAGAGATTGTTGTCACTGCACCACCTAGCCAATTGGCTCACCTCACTCCTGTAGTTTGTCTCATCTCTGTTGCTGATGAGACCCACCACAGTTGTGTCGTCCGCAAACTTGATGAAGAGGTTGGAGTCGTGTGATGGTGAGCAGTCGTAGGTCAGTAGGGTGTAGAGGAGGGGGCTAAGTACACATTCTTGGGGGCCCCCGTGTTCAGTGTTATAGACCCGTACTGCCTGAGGTCTCCCAGTCAAAAAGTCCAACAGCCAGTTGCACAGCGAAGTGCGAAGTTGAGCGTAGTAGTCGGATGTAGTCCAGTTTATTGTCCAAAGAGCATACGTTAGCCAGTACAATGGTGGGGATAGCTGGCTTGTGTGGGTTAGCTGCTAGCCTAGCCCGGATACCTCCGTGCTTACCCCTCTTCTGCTTTCTCTCACGCCACTTGTGGCGCCTCCACTGTGGGCGAGATGCAGTAGTGGGGGTCGGTGGTGACGTGATCCTCCGGAGCAGACCGAGGTCACGCAGCTCTTCGGCGTGTGCAGAGTTTAACTCTAGAAATGTTGTTCTGCCAACATCGAGAATAAATTCACGACTGTATGCGCGCTTAAAGACAGTTATGCGCGACGAAGACGTACAAAGACACTGCGACTTACAAGGCAAAAAACACGAAAACACTGTTCTGTCGGGAGAGAGAGAAGCCGCAACGTGTGCACGCGCCGCCATCTTGGATCTTAAAAGTAGATACTTTCAAGCGGGCATAACTCACACAGTTTTTTCCAATCTCATGTTAATCTTGAGTACCTATACAGTAGTATTGCATACGTAGTATCTTCGAAGAGTATTTAGTTTGATCACATTTCTAAAAGAGATGCAGATGTACAATTATTTCCGGAAAAATGCGAGCTGCTGGAGGCAGACAGGGGGGACGGAACTACAGTTCGCACACCAATAACATTACATCATCGCATTAATCCCTTCGTGTTGTCAACATTATGCACGTATGCGACTATTGCCAACAAAACACACACATGACTTAGTTTCACTTACCACTTTCCGGCATCTTTTAGCACTGGGGCCGCGCCATCTATTAGTTTCCAACAATCTCAAAATCTAGCATTATATCCACCATATATATAACATCATCACTGAAATGCCGTGAATAAACAAACTACGGACTTCTCATTATTGCAAGCGTATAAGCAGTGCAGGCTCTCAGGGCAGGCCCGCAGCGCAACCAAGCTTGACGCGCAGCACAATCAATCTTGATGGTAGGCGGGTCTTACTATCGCTCGTCGGTTGGTTATGGGTGGGCTATGACCATTTAAATATCAAGCCATGAATATAATGTTACATATGAATTTGACTATGTATGTTGAATACACTATTGTACAGCAATTAAAGTGGGCATCTTTCAAAATAAAATTTCATGATAATTTACTCACCCCCATATCATCCAAGATGTTTATGTATTTCTTTCTTCAGTCGAAAATATTTTTTTTATTGACTCCAAATGGTTGAAGGTCAAAATTACAGTTTCAGTGCAGCTTTAAACGATACCAGACATAAGGGTCTTATCTAGCAAATACTTGCCTTGCTCTGTTCTGTGATGCACGTTTATGAATTCACGTATTAAGTAATTACGTTGAAAAGGTAATTACATTGTAACCCTAATACGCACAGGAAATGACCATTTTAAGCAATAAACTGACACAAAGACATTTGAATATGTGTCATTAAACATTCAACAGTTTTGAAGGGTTCTCCTTCTCCACAATTGTAAACACCGACTCGGTACTTCCGCCTGCGTGACCTTTTCAATATAATTACATATTACGTGAAGTCATGAACGCGCATCACAGAACCAAACCATGCGAGCATTTGTGTTATAAAACATATACAGTACTGTGAAAAGTTAGGACACCCTTGGTAAATATGAGCAAAGAAGGCTGTAAAAATAAATCTGCATTGCTTCTCGTTATGATCTTTTATTTAAACAAATCTACAAAATTCCAACGTTTCATTAAAGTAAAACAATTTGAAGTGGGGGGAATATCACATTGTAAAAAAACTTTTTTTTCTCTAATACACCCTGACCCTAATTATTGACACCCTTGTATTTAATACTCTCTGCAACCTCTATTTGCATGACAAACACCTCTGAGTCTTTTCTTTTATGTCTGATGAGGTTTGAGAATACATTGAGTCATCTGAGTCCATTTTTTTTTACAGAATTTCTCCAGATCCTTCAAATGTTGGTGCTCCCTCTTCTTCAGTTCACCCCACTTATTTTCTATAGTGTTAAGATCAGGAAACTGGGATGGCAGGATCTTGATTTTGTGTTCAGTGACACATTTCTGTGTTGAATTTGATGGTTGTTTTGAACCAATGTGCTGATGGAAGATCTAACCGTGACCCATTTTAATTTTTTAATTTGTAATTTTTTTTGTTGGTATTTGATATAATCCATGATTTCATGTATCTGAATAAGATGTTCAGGCCCTCTGGCATAAAAGTAGGTCCACAACAATGAAAATCCAGCATGGATGGGGCACTTTTTATCCCTGTGTGCACCAAACCCACCCATCATGTCATTTCATGTGACCACAGAACCCAGTCATGGGTTAAGTTCCAGTATGGCAGATTAATATGGTGAAGTTTGTTTTTGCATTAGAGCAGAAGATTTCTTCTTTAACAGTGACCCAAACAACTTGTGGTGATGGAAACAGTTTTCCTTAATTTTATATTTAAAATAAACAGATGTCTGCAATTTTCCATCTGTGATATTTAAAGTTTTTGGCCACTCAAAATTTTCTCTTTGCTGTGCATTAAAACAATATAGACACACATTCTCTTTCAGGCCGATTTGCAACATCTCCAGCAAATTAAAACTTTATAATTATTGCCCTGATGTTGGAAATGGGAATTTGTATTGTTTTAACCATTCAGTTTTAAATGCACTTTCTATTTTGTGTAGCTCAACAATCTTTTGCTGCACATCAGAACTATATTCTTTAGTTTTACTCATTGTGATGAATGATTAAGGGGGTTTGGGCTTTGTGTTATTAATATTTATTCTCCTGTGCAACAAGAAGTCATGATTGGACAACATCATGTTTCTAGTCACCTTGGTGTGCTCAGAAAATGGAAATATCAATGGAAATATACTATGGGAGATATTTTACTCATAAGA
Organism: Oreonectes daqikongensis; assembly: GCA_026939265.1. Classification (NCBI taxonomy): domain Eukaryota; kingdom Metazoa; phylum Chordata; class Actinopteri; order Cypriniformes; family Nemacheilidae; genus Oreonectes; species Oreonectes daqikongensis. The sequence continues at coordinate 169,930 of JAOTQM010000446.1, read as the reverse complement.
ATTTCTAGGGGTGTCAATACTTATGGTCAGGGTGTTTTAGAGAATTTTTTTTTCACAATGTGATATTCCCCCTCTTCAAATAGTTTTACTTAGATTATTAAAATAAAAGATCGAAACAAGAAACAAACGATTAATAGTCTTATTGCTTATATTTACCAAGGGTGTCCTAACTTTTTCACATGACTGTACATTTATTTATTTTTTTTCCAAACGACAGATCGTTTCGCTAGATAAGACCTTATTAATTGTCTGGTATCGTTTAAAGTCCTTTGAAGCTGCTCTGAATCTGAAACTGTAATTTTGACCATCATCCATTTGGAGTCCATTAAAATTCCTTTAAGACTGTCTGTAACAGGAACCTAAGGTGCAGAAATCCCATATTTTTGCAGTTTTGTCTGAATGTCTTTATTCTAATCTTCAGGGACCTTTGGCCGCATTTTCCATGGAGTCTTGCTTGATGACAAGGACCCGAGCAAAGAGAAACAAGTCTTTGTGAAAGCAGTTAAAGGTATATTCTCATTTCATGTCTCCGTTACATACAATAGCCTAAATTGAATCCTTTAAAAATACAATTTTAAAAATCTTAAATCATGTATCCTTTTATAAAACTTATTTTAGGTTGTTTCTGAAAGGTACAGTTCACCCAAAATGAAAATGCTGTCATTGTTTACTCACCCTCTTGTCATTTCAAACTATATGACTTTCTTTCTTCCCCAGAAGTGAATGGGTACCGCCATTGTTCGTTAAGCAGTTTGTCAGTTTAGAACTACTGTAGAAACAACATAGGGAATTCTATGTAAGGAGACCCGCAGTGTATGTAGATAGAAATAGCTCATTCTAAGGTAATAAAAACAATGGTTAATTATGTAAGGTCTTTATACACCTCTGAATACACCGTTGTGTATATTGCATTTTTGCCAATAGATCTGTCTTAATATCACCCATTGCACCTTTAAAGACTAAATGTTAGTCAATATATAATAAAACATGCATACTGTAGTTCACAGTTCAAAAAATACAGTTTAGTGTCAGCAGAAATTTCACTATTGACTCAGTTATTTGTAAGGAATTTTGGTGGTTTTGTTAAATAATGCTTTGAGATTTGTCTGAGCTTAGGGTTGTCCAAGGTTGCATCAGTAGTTGCTAACTCTCCACTTGTTCTTGTGTTTGACAAATCAGATCATGCTTCAGAGGTTCAGGTGACCATGATGCTTACAGAAAGCTGTAAACTACGGGGGCTTCACCACAGGTTAGTCACAACCATCTCATCATCTGCTTGCGTGTGTCAATAACGAAAGGCCATCAGTTGAAGCCAAAATCTGACCTTTTACCCAACCGCTTAATTTGGCCAGTAAATTGATCTGACTGAATTATAAAACCAAAGACACACTTTCCCACACTGTCCTCAAGCAGACACAGGGGCCAATGGCATAATCTATTTATACTAGTCTTAAAATTTATTAATCAATTTTTTTACTTCTTTAAATTAGTTACATACTGTAAAAAGGTATATTGGTCTAAAACTGAAATCTAAAAAAACTGAAAAAATTGAAACACGTAAATTATAATTGAATTAAGACATGTCATTAGATTATACTAATTGTAATTTTTCTGTAATCTGTTAATAAACATTTAATGACCAGACTATTAAGATTTTTTTTTATTGTTTTCATTCAAGAAAAGAACAAAATAAATGTGCACTATACCATGAACAAAAACTAAAGGAAATTGCAGAGCAAATTAATTATTTTAGCATTTTGGGTCAATACAATATGTTATTCTTACTTTGTAAAATATTATCTAGTAAGCTTGACTTTTGATTATCTATATATTGTGTATAATATTCCAAGGTGTGATTATAATCAGCATGTAAAATTTGCTGTTTGCTTTGTATGTGAAGTTTAGGCTCAGGTAAATATGAAACCGACAGCATGACAAAAATAAACTGCTATACAACAACATTGTTATAGTGTTATAAAGGTTCAACTGTCAATATGACACACAAGAAACACATTGAAATCTGAAACTATAAGGAATGAAAGGTTTTTAATACACTATATTAAACCCCTGGGGTATATGTTGATCTATAAACGTCTTAATCTTTAATTTCCAAGTTTATCTTTATTCAGTTTTCTGTGTGGATATAACGATTCGATGCGATTCATGATACTGACCTCATGATGCAATTTGTTCACGATTTTTGAGACAAGTAAAAGTGCCCTTTTATTATTTAAAACAAATCAAATAAAAATGAATAATACAAATGTATATTTAATATAAACATACTAAGACTTTATCCATGCTTTTCCTAACTTGGATTTATTGTTGCTTTTTTTAAGAAATATCAACATATCTACGTTTACCAAGTTTGCAGTAAACACTGTGACCCCTGCTGTTCAAAACATGTACCGCGTTTCATTAAACGATTGACTCAACCAACTTGAATCGTCACATATTTTAATAGATGTTTAACCAACTCACTGTAAATTGTTATATCCCTAGTTTTCTGATATAGCAGCAGCACAAACAGCCATGGGGTCAAAGTGACTGTTTAGATTTCTTCAGTTTCCCACTTGGGTGTCTTTGGGATGGGCTCAGATTGTATTCTGTTCTCAGAGCCCTGAGCCTGACTTACTGCCTTAATTTTTGCTTAAACATTTTTGTTTGTGCACTTAAGTGTGTCTTGAGTGTGATTGCATATTATTGTACTGCTAAGGAGAAATCTGAACAGTAAGTCCTAATTATAGCTACCATTTGTAAGTTGCTGCTACATTGTTTGTGTATTTGTATGTTTTCCTACAAATCTGTATTTTAAAAGCCAGGCTCATTGCACCAAACTGTTGATGTATTGCCATTTCACCTTACAGCAGCAGACCAAAACAGTTTAACCTAGTTTTTCTTTCTGGTACCTCAGAAACCTGCTACCCATCAGTCATGTATGTATCGAAGATGGCGAGAAGCCCATGGTTCTGTTGCCATATATGAACTGGGGAAATCTCAAGCTTTTCTTGCGCCAGTGTAAACTTGCTGAGGCCAACAACCCACAGGTGAGACTGAACTACTACTAATAAATATGTATATTCTTCAAATACTTAATTTACAAATACCCCTATAATATAGAATGTAGTATGTGTATATGTATTTTCATTAGTATAAATATCTAATAAGCAGTTAAGTCACATTAGTTAAAAGCTTTAACTTTACCACCGTGCCACAACTTTTATATACATGTGGATATTTTTTACATGTTGCATTTGGGGCATAGAAATTCTACTGTCATGGAGCAAGATAACACTACCAATGGTGTTTTTGATAAATCATCCTGAGACAGGTGTTTATATTAGAGGAACTAATTCAGATCCCCTGTCAACATCAGCATAAGCATTCTGTGATAGATGCTTTGCAGTAGTGTGGTATGTACAATCAAACCTTTGTTATTTAAAGAGTTAAAAGAGTGTTTTTGGCATTCAGAGACAGGGTCAATGTGATAGGTAAGCTGTTCTTAAAAGGATTAAATGGGTGCTTCAAGCTAACAGTTTTTCTACTTCAAGACTGAGCATGTTGTGGCAGTTCAAATTAAGATATTAAACATCCTGCCCAATGCACATTTGGCATTTTGTTAAAAAATCGAATTTATTGATCCTTTGGTTGATCCTGCATTTGAGCTTTTTTGTGAACATAAGTTTGGAATTGACTAAAGTAATAATAAAGCTTAAAGGAACAATACTTGATTTTTTGTATGATTTATTGAAAGAAATGCAATATAACATACAAAACTGTTTCTTCAGAGGTGTATAAAGACTGTACGTAATGAACAGTTATGTTTTTATTACCTTAGAATAACCCTGTTTTATCTACATAGGCGCGGGCCTATATATGTGGAGTTTTCCATGTTGCGCGGCCATGTTTGGTTACAGCAGCCCTAAACGGACAAACAGCTCACAGAGCGCATTTAGTAATTCGTAGAGGCAGCTTGCGTCATCACTGAGTTGAAGACCACGAAGAAGTAAGTTAGTCGTAGTACGAAGAGGAGTAGTCGTCGTCATCGTCATCTAGCTGAAGCATAGATCGTTCTGTTTTTAGAAGTTTTGATACAATGGAAGACCATACGTATTGTGCATAAGAGCCGATAGAGAAATATCCATCGGTGAAGCGCAAATGTGACAAATTAGAGACAAACGATGGCAGAAATCCAGGATAAACATCGGTGTAGCTATTACCAGATGAAGGACAAATGTTTTCAACGCGACGCCGAAGTTGCCTGTTTTCTGCTGGGCTGGTAAGATAATTAAACTTTTTTGAAAGTGAAACCAGTTTTTTGGTAACGTTAGCATTTGATACAAATGGGCATATAACCTACGAGAGACGAACGTTTTTCCTTATAAGTGTAGAAATAATGTAACTGCATTGTAATTTCACGTGAAGTAACATGACAGTGTGGCTAGAATCACAGCCGCTGTCTCAGTCAGCGACATGTTTTTTTTTACTGTTGCGACCACCGTCGTACTTCGAAAGGGAGGGATGAGCAAATGACTGAAATATTTATATATAGACTCTCAAATGATTCGTTCCGCGATTCATCGGTCTAATCTCCGCCTTTCCGCTAGCGTAGTCTGCTGTGATTGGTCAGATGGTCTAGTCTGCTGTGATTGGTTTAGCGCGTGTGTTCAAGTTTTCGTGAGCAGGTGGACTATTTCTAGAGACGTAGTTACACAGAGGTTAAAGACTCGGACGGGTCACGACTCGTTCGCGTGATTCAGAGTCGACTCCCATTTTTACAAGCTAATAACTTTGTTATTCGTTCACCTTCGGATTTACAACTTTGGCAGCCTGTTTACTTTCAAACGCGGCAACATTACACAATGCATGAAATGTAATGTTTATGATCTTGTGGAATGTACTCTTTAAGGTGGAAAAACGCAGTTCTACAGGTGTTGGTGACATGGCTTTCAAATGTCAGATTACAATCGAATAAAATGTCCAGATTCCTTGCTGACATCGAGAGTTTTATGGAACATAAATAGTTAAGCGGTATTCTTGGTTGTTATGTATGGCGGTTTTCGGTCCAATGAGTAACACTTCTGTTTTGTCAGAGTTCAGCCCAATGAGTAACACTTCTCTTTTGTCAGAGTTCAGCAATAAAAGGTTGCTAATCCAGTTGTAGTCAAGATCACAATCTGTACCAAGTCAATGTAACCAAATTCATACTGAGCAAACAGTAATGAACATGCATTTTTGTAGAACATATCTTTATTAGATTTTTACAGAACCAAGAAGAAAAAAATCTATCTTAACAAGAACTAGGTATTATAATAAAAAATAGAAAGAAAAAATAATAATAATAGAAAATTACTTATAATGTATATAAAAATAACAACAAAAAAACACTAACAATAATAATCAATACATTAAATATATATGTACGAGGAGAAAATAATGATATTAATAGTAAATAATAATAATTAAATAATAAACCCTCAGCAAATTTACATTCTACAATTTTCTAAGCCTTAAACTTATATTTACACTTCACACATCTAGAGCTTCTTCAATCAGAATCAGAAAGAGCTTTATTGCCAAGTGTGCTTACACACGCAAGGAATTTGTCTTAGTGTCAGAGGTACAAGGTACAGGTAACAAAAAAGTAAAAATAAATACACATTTCACATTTGACAAAATTACAATATACAGTATACTGTATGTACAGATGTGCTATATACAGATTATAATCCGTTATATACAAAAATATTATGCAGGGGAATATGGATTGTGTATTGCACGTTTTATTGCACAGTGGGAGGACATTTAACTGTTCATGAGGTAGATGGCCTGAGGGAAGAAACTGTTGCTATGTCTGGTTGTTTTGGTGCTCAGTGCTCTGTAGCGCCGGCCAGACGGCAGAAGATCAAAGAGAAAGTGTGCTGGGTGTGAGGTGTCCAGAGTGATTTTGCGAGCCCTTTTTCTCACTCTGGATGAGTACAGTTCTTGGAGAGTGGGGAGAGTTGTGCCAATGATTCGTTCAGCAGTCCGGACTATCCGCTGTAGTCTTCGGAGTCTTCTATATTCCCGTCTCTAATAAAATCCAAGAACATCTCCCATATATCATAAAATTCAGAGAGTTTTTTCCTACTTGCATATGTAAGTTTTTCAAGAGCCAGACATGACATTACATTCTTCAGCCATATTCCTAGGGAAGGGCAACTGGTACATTTCCAACCTAAGGCTATAGAACGTCTAGCTTGCAATAAACATAGATCCATCAATGATTTTTCTATGTTAGATAAGGGGCTGTCATCTGCGTAAATACTTAATATACATAACTTAGGACATAGTGGGATTGGCACTGATGTGAATTGCCAAATATATTTAATAACCTTGTCCCAAACCTTTTGCATCTCTACGCATTCCCACACACAGTGAAATAACGTACCCCGAAATGTATTACATTTAAAACAAAGGTCTGGAATATTGGGGTTAAATTTATTCAATCTAACTGGGGTTATATAGGTTCTCATTACCCAATTATATTGTAGAAGTCTTAACCAAGTGTTTATAGTTTGTGTCTGTGCCTTTGCGCAAATTGTACCCCAATCGACTTGTGAAATTTCATAACCTATGTCTTGTGTCCATGCTAGTCTTTTATTCTCAGAACTTTCTTTATGATTCCTTACCAGAATATTATAAAATTGGGTAATCCGACCCTTCATGAAATGGCTTTGTGTGGACAGAGTTTCCAATGTGGATAATGGGGGGAGATACACAGAGTTCTTAGAACGTGATAAGATAAAACTTTGAAGTTGTAAATATAAAAAAAATGTTTTTGAGGTATCTGAAAATTTGTTACAAGTTTTATCGAATGACATTAAAGTATTATCTTCGTACAGGTCTATCAATCTACCTATACCTCTATTCATCCACATTTTAAACCCTAAATCACTTTTCGCAGGGCTAAACTGTTCATTACCCCAGATAGGTCTGGAAAGTCTTTAAGATATCTATGAGCTTCATGGCATATACCTATAGTATTTTGATTGTCTGTCCTTTTCTTTAATTCTTTTAGGGGAGCTGAATATAAGTAACTATCGAGTGACCCTTTTGTGGATAACTTTTCAATATGTAACCATGGCAGGTCAGATTCTCTAAAGAACCAAAACATTGTAGCCCTCAGCTGAGCAGCCCAATAGTACCATATAAAGTTTGGTAATTGTAACCCTCCCCATCATATGGCAGGTATAGTAAGGAGAGCTTAAGTCTTGGCTTTCTGTTCCGCCAAATAAAATTAGAAAGCAGCTTTCTAATTCTTGGAAAGAAATCAGGAGGAGGGGCAAGTGGTAGCGATTGAAAGACATACAAGAATCGTGGTAATATGTTCATCTTGATCACATTTATTCTTCTTATTAAAGACAGGGGCATCGTCATCCATCTAGTCATCTCTTCCGATACTTTGGCTAACAATGGTACTTAATTAATTTAACTAAGTTAACTTATTTTGGAGGATATTTTAATTCCCAGGTACTCAAAACCATTTTGGGCATTTATGAATGTTTGTATTATTTTGGGGTTTACTCGCTCTTGCTCATTAAGAAACAAAATTGATGACTTGTCTTTGTTTACTTTAAAGCCGGAAATGCCACCAAACAGATCAATAAGCTTCACAAGGGAAGGGATTGATTTCTCAAGTTCTGATAAGAATATAATTGTATCATCAGCATATAGTGCAATACAGTGTTCTAGGGTATCTGTATAAATATCATAGGTGACCTGGTGTGATCTTATTGTTATTGCCAGTGGCTCCATGGCTAAAACAAAGAGTAAAGGTGATAATGAAACAAAAGAACAAATAATCTCATTTGTATCTGTGGTAATTTCTAAATTTTTTCCTAATTTCATTAATGCTTCTATCTGTTTTTAATTTCTTAAGCTGCCATGCCAACACCTTGCCTGGCTTTTCCCCCTGATCATAAAAATTATGCTTTAATCTTAGAATGCTATTTTCATCTTTTAGTGTGGAAAGTTCTTCATATTCAGCTTTTAGGGCTAACAGTTTCTGATTAACTTGGCCGCGAATATATGCTTTAAAAGCTTCCCATCTAGTGGCCGCTGAAGTTTGATCTGTGTTTATTTTAAAGTATAATTCTATTTGTTCACCAACAAATTTAACGAAATCAGGTTTCTGCAGCCTGTTAGGATAAAGGTGCCAGTTATGGGATCTTTTTGTTAATTGTGAGTCCATATAAATTAGGGAAGTAGGGGAATGATCTGACAGTACAGCACTATCATACATACAGCTGTCTATATTAGAGATTAATGAATTGGGGATTAAAAAATAATCTATATGAGAAGAGATTTTAGATAGAAAGGAGAAGCATGAAGATTCTTTTTTTAGGGGATTTAGTGTTCTTCAAGGATCACATAAATTGAAATCTTTCATAAATTGTCAAATCTTTTTCCTGCTATGAGAATGGGAGCTATCTATTCACGAAGAACAATCCAACAACGGGTCAAGAGTGCAATTAAAATCACCTGCTATTATAACAATACCGGTAAAAGAAGCAATTAATAAAAAAAGATTTTCAAAGAATATAGGGTTATCCTCATTTGGTCCATATATGTTAATCAAGTTTATAGCTTTAGCCATGTGAGTTCCCTGTATTATCAAGTATCTACCGGCTTTATCAGTAATAGTATTATTTACTTGAAAAAGAACTGACTTATGGATCAATATCAATGCACCCCTTGAATGTGACGAGAAGCAAGAAGCTATGACCTGACCTGGCCACCTCCTTCGAACCTTCTGAAGTTCTTCTTTTAATAAATGAGTTTCCTGCAAAAACACTATAGCGGGATCCAGTTGTTTGATCCTAGTCATAACCTGTTTAAGGTTAATCAGTCTAATCATTCCTCTTACATTCCAAAAGGTGAATTTAAGCTTTTTAGTCTGAGAGATTTTTGTCTGGCTTCTGATATGTTATACACAAAAAACGTAGAATATTTTTGCCATATTAGTTATGTAGTAAATGTATGTGGAAGTTGACCAAAAATATTGTACAGCTGAGGGATCATTTTGAAAAAAACAAAACCATATAAATAACTCAAAAAATTGCCCTAAACAACTTGCACTTGCTGTCTAACCGAACATGACAGCTTGTGACCCCCTCCTCCGCTTATCATCTTGGGATACAGGTGTGCCCCGACACTGATCCAGTGTAAACAAGGGAGCAGTTAAACCAGAGCTACAGTTAATAACTCAATTTAAAAAAAATGACCTATTTAGAGATGGCTGTGTTTGACCCTGTCAGTTACTGTTGCACCCTAGGTTTTTCCTTTAGTCTTGACACAGCTTTCTCATATTTATTTTTTCATTTTTGGGGTTACCCATACAGGCCATCTCTCAGCAGGACCTGGTTCACATGGCAATACAGATTTCATGCGGGATGAGCTACCTGGCACGGAGAGAGGTCATTCACAAAGACCTGGCCGCCAGAAATTGTGTGTAAGTGCATTGTGACCTCACATTTTCCTGCCATTTACCATCTTAAACCTAGTTCAGCAGCTCTATTAGTTACATTTTGCCATCAGCCATTAGTCAAACATTGTGTTTAGGGATGCTCCGATCCATCTTTTTTGTTTCCGATACCGATTCCGATACCTGAGAATCAGTATTGGCCGATACTGAATACCGATCCGATACAAAGGTAAAATGTTAAAAGTGCTAAATTACTTGATAAACTGTATGCATTACTTTGCAATAGGGATGCACCGAAGTGAAAATTCTTAAAACACATGGGTTCTCGCATTTCTTCTATTTATATAGCCAATATTTTCACTATTGCATAAACTGAATGGTCAAAATGTTATTTTTATATTTTGTCTTGCTTTTAAATATAATACAATATAACTTGAAATAAAATTGAGCAAAACAAGTCAATTAAAACAAAAAATTGAGCCCTCTCTCTTGACAACAGTTAATTAAAAAGTGTCTTTTAATATTATTAGCCAAAAATACGAATAAATGAAAACTGTTGGATTTTAATATGCTACACTGCAAAATGATTTAAAGAAAAAACATCCATGCAAGGAATGCTGACTGACGCTGACAGACAATCATTTCAGTTCACGTCTCTCCTCCAAACTCCACCCACAAAGCAGACCTCTCAGAAGGCGCACTCGTGGCAAGGATGCACAGAACAAACTCTGACAAGTTGTTTAGTACAGGGACTTGTGTGCACGCGATCACTGTATGATGTCAGAGGATGTCGCGAGCAGAGGGGCTACTGTCAGACCGCCCGCTCCTATCTGAAGTACACCAAAGTTTCCGACCGGTAAAGACGCTTTCATTCGTAAAGTGACTGCCTCGCCGCGGGTCCCGTGTCATGTTTTTCTTTGATACTTTAAAATGCTTCTACACACTGCCGACATGTTTGCTGCATTAATAAAGCGTGCGCATCTCTCTCTCTGCACTGGTTGCTTCTTCATCGCATCAGACGTCATGTTCGGTTAAATGTATTTGGCCATATTCCACAAACATGCTTATTTTGCTATTTTCGGCCGAATATTTTCTGTTGCGAACATTCGGTGCATCCTTACTTTGCAAGACATCAGGCTCGACTTCAACAATATGCTAATTTCCTAACCCTGAAAAACAAAATAACAAACAATTTATTGCCAAGTTTAGTGAATTATTTATTAAACCAAATTTCTGAATTCTTTCCGTTGTCTCCTCCAATGTTTGCTTCCGCGCTGCATACAGAGCACGTTGCTAGCGTATGATGTCACACACTGCGCACAGCTCAGCCGCAGCGCAAAAGCGTTTAAGCGCCGTTATCTCCGTAAACTTTTACATCGGCCAGCAGATCGGGGCAATTGTCGCCGATACCCGATCTAGAATTTTATTACGTATTGACGCCGATACCCGATACAAATATCGGATCGGAGCATCCCTAATTGTGTTGACAAACATTGTTGACAGCATCTGTGGCCTGCTGCTATCCGCAGTTATGTAAAAACACTGACAGTAAAAATCTATAAAAGGACAATATCAGTTTCAGTTCATGCTTGGACCCCTTGTTTTACTAAAATTTTTTACTTGAGTAAAAGTAAGAAAGTACTATTTTTTGTATTAAATAGAATAAAACACATACCATGTATTTATGAAATATACACTTTGTTCCAAATTATTATGCAAGTGACATATCAGTAGGATTTAGTACAATAAACAAAACCTCACAAAGAAAAACCTGCACAGTGACTGCAAAAACACATTTTCAAACTGGTTAGCACCATGGTGTTTCTGCAGCATGGGGTAGGGTATTGTTCTGCATGGAAATCCTTTTGTTGCAGAGGGCACTATTCTTCATTTTATACCACAGCAGAAAATGGTCAGTTATAAAGTCCACATATCTTGCAGAAGTCATTTTGACATCCTAAAATGACCTTCCATCCGTTGTAGTATGACATGCGTCAGTTAATAAATGTATTTAAAAAACAAGTGTTAATGTGTTTCTACAGTCACTGTGCAGGTTTCTCTTTGTGAGGTTTGGTTAGCAATGATTGAAATGCAGCTTTACACACAACTGCCAGTCTGCATGAAGAGGATCTTGAGACTAGTAGCTTCAAACACCTGTTGGCTGCTCAGCAGTGGCTTCTTTACACCTGCCCTTTTAATACAATTCATTTGTTTGACAGAAACTTCCTCCTCATAAGTCTTTATCAGACTCTAGGCACTAACAACTCTCTTGACAGTTCAATAATCTCTATTAGTTTTTAATGTATAAAATGTCAAATATTTGTTTTGATGCCTTTGCAAGACATTGCATTGTTTTATACTTTTTATCTTCAGAAATATCTTTCTTCACCATATTGCATGAGCACAGTGACTTGCTTAATAGTGTGGAACAACCTCTTTAAGTAGGTTTTCTATTTATCTAAGAAGACTGTCTGAGATTGATACAGTTATCTGAAAGGATTTGAAAAACAAAACAAAAACAAAAATCTGAGTGTTTATTTTACAAAAATCCTACTGATTTGTCTCTTGCATAATAAATTGGAACACAGTGTACTTAAGTCCAAAGTATGATATATGCTTTAAAATATTGTGGAGTTAAATTTGCAACTGTTTTCCTAAAAAAAAAATATATATATAAAAGAAAAACAGAATTGTTTGCTAACACTTTATTCCGATAGTCCACAAACTACTAAGTAACTTTGCAACTTGTTGTCAACTACCAGTATTAGTTACTGTTAAGTAAAGGTTAGATTAACAGGCCATAATTAGGAAAACATGCTGCATTTTTCTGCTCAAGAATATTTACATTATTTTTTAGAATTGATAACAGCATGCAGGTGAAGATCACAGACAATGCGCTTGCCCGCGATCTCTTCCCCATGGACTATCACTGTCTCGGGGACAATGAGAATAGGCCCGTTCGTTGGATGGCTTTGGAGAGTTTGCTCAACAATGACTTCTCTAGTGCCAGTGATGTGGTAAGAGTCATGGCTCTTTGTCTGTTTTCAAAATGCTGTAATGTATTGCTTTGAACTGACAGCTGGTAATCTCTGATGTTTATTTAAAATAGCCAACAGCACTTTTCTGTTCTTTTAAATTTCACTGGTAAAAGAGCCAATTCGCCACTTTTTATGTTTAGAAATGTGTTTATTACTCTGATAAAACAAGTACTTTCAGTTTCAAAAGTACTTGCTAAAAGAGTTTGATTTAGGCAACTTCTGACGTCATACAGACCTGTTATGTTACTTCTGACAATTACTGTAATCTTTTCAGATACCCATGAACATGTTGAGGCTTGGTTAATTTCTTTAAATTATAGTGAAATTTGGATAAAGGGATGTTGTTCATTATGGCCCGAGCACTAATGCTGTTAGGAATTATATATCCGTTAGTAAAATCTGTTAACTTTAGTAATCCTTGATGCATTTTATGCCAATGGTAATAACTCAAAAACAAACTCAAAATTTGCATGCCTTTAACTCCAGAACTGATAGAAATACCTTAATGTCCTTTTAGATTCTTGTACTTGACCAACTTGTCTTTTGGGAACTAATGTTTTAAAGCCGTATATGGTTAAGTACTAGAGATAAAGGGATCTTAATGACAAAACTGTTGTACACATGTACACATTTTTAGTCATCAAAAACCAAATGTGGGTCATTTTTCAAAAATCTGGTACTTCATTTCTTTTAAAGAGGAATGTCTGAACAACAAACTAGAAATGTATCTACACTATCAAAACAACTACACTAAACATCGGGTTGAGGCACATTAACTTGCTCTGAATAGTTTATTTATAAGATTCTACATTTCATTAAATTATAGGGAAATTTGGATAAAGGGATGTTGTTAATTATGGCCTGAGCACTAATGATGTGAGGAATTGCTCCGTTCGTTAAAATCTTAAAAATGTATCACATTTTTGAGAGCCTAAACATGCTTGAAAACTCATGAAAGTTTGCATACATGTCAGAGGTGGTAAAAATGTACATCTGATATGGGTTTCTAAATGAAGTGTGGCAAAATGGCTCTATAGTGCCACCTACAAAATTTTAATAAAGTGCTACATTTCATGTAAATGTCTGAAATTTGGTAGGCTCATGTAATATTCCAACACCTACAAAAAGTCTCTTACAACAGTATCCCAAACCCAACAGGAAGTCAATTGTAAAAATTATTTACAATTTTATATAGTTTTTACCTTTTCTAGGCGTCACAACTCCTAGAGATTTCATTATATGAACATCATATTTGTTCAGTCTAATCTACAGGCCTTTGTCATGTTTAATTGCAACACCTTTGGCATTTTGTTCAGTGGCGTGTCCATAGTTGCCTTGAAAATGTTTGATGTTTTGCCATAAAACATTAAAAAACTTGTTGAGAGGTTTGTGATGTTTGAGAGATCTCATGCCTCTCTGTAAAGGTACAACGAGGCACCGATCATTTACAGACCGCAGACTTCTGGAGGGGATGTAGGTCTATAAGAGAGAGTTGATGTAGGGGGTGCTGTGTTGGTGGCAACACCAGTGCCTTGAACTTAATGCGAGCCGCTACTGGGAGCCAGTGCAGAGAGATGAGCAGAGGTGAGAGCCCATGTCACACTCTCTGCACTGGCTCCCAGTAGCGGCTCGCCATAAAGGGATAGTTCACCCAAAAATTAAAATTTATCTCAGAATGTTATCTCATATTTCTAGTTATGTAATGTTTGTTAATGACTTACTAATGAAAGTTATTATAAAGTGTTACCAAAAATCCTCCTCTCATCCTTTTCTAATGTTCTCTGTATACTTGCTTATACCATCTTAACGTTGTATCTGAAACTTTGTATTAATGGCACTTCTCATGAATATTGCTTTACTTCTTATTCGCTTGCTGTTTTCCTCAATTGTAACCCGCTTTGGATAAAAGCGTCTGCAAAATGAATAAATGTAAATGTAAATTTCCAAACTTCACACCAGCATCCCAAATGTGCACCAAGATGTAAAGACCTGATAAATGCTGCTTGCAGTTTTAATTTGAAATGCTTCTGGAGCTACAATGAGTCTAAATATGCAGAATATTTAGTTTTATGTCTGTTAAGGAGTTATATTCATCAATATCCCTTTAATTAAAAAAAAAAGATTTTCAACAATATTTTTCCAAATTATTCACATTATATGCTGTTTACCAGTCAGTCACATTCTATGCTATATTTGTGTGCTGTTAACCACCACTGGCTCACTCAGAGTAAGGGATGCTTTATTGAAATTTTGTAGGTAGTGCTATAGAGCCATGTTGCCACACTTCATTGTGAAACCCATATGAGATGTAAATTTCGAGCACGTGTAGGCTCTTAAAAATGTGACTAATTTTGAAGATTATAACAAACGGAGCAATTCCTCAAATCATCGGTGCTCAGGCCATAATTAAGAACATCCCTTTATCCAAATGTAGAATCTTATAAATAAACTATTCAGAGCAAGTTAATGTGCCTCAACCCGATAATTTTTAACAGCAACTCGGTGCCAAAAAAGACACTGAAAGGTCATGTTTAGTGCAGTTTTGAAAAAAGATACATTATTTGTTTTTGAGAAATGAAGTACCAGATTTTAGAAAAATTACCCACAATTGTTTTTTGATTACTTAAAACATGTACATTTTAACAGTTTTCTCAAGAAGCCATATTTAGATCCCCTTATCTCTATGACTAAACCTTACAGGGGTTTATAAATGTAGTTTTCAAAAGAAATGTTAGTCAAATACAAGAATCTAAAAGTTATCTCTAACGGTTCTGGAGTTACAGGCATGCAAATATTATAAAAAGAACACAAAAAAAGCCCTTTCTTTATTTTTGAGCTGTCACTATTGGCATAAAATGCTTCAAGGATTGCTCAAATTTTACTAACAGATATACCAGTCTCTTTGAAAAAATAAAATTATGATGTTGGCATATTTCTCATGTAATTTTTTTACCCCCTCTAATATGTGACCCTGGATCACAAAACCAGTCTTAAGTGGCACGAGAACATTTGTAGTAATAGCCAAAAATACATTGTATGGGTCAAAATTAGCCATTTTTCTTTTATGTCAAAAATCATTAGGATATGAAGAAAAGATCATGGTTCATGAAGATATTTTGTAAATTTCCTACCGTAAATATATAAAAACATTATATTTGTGAGTAATATGCTATGCTAAGAACTTCATTTGGACAACTTTAAAGGTGATTTTCTCAATAATTAGATTTTTTTGCACCCTCAGATTCCTCAGTTTTAAATAGTTGTATCTCAGCCAAATATTGTACTATCCCAACAAATCATACATCAATAGCTTATTTATTCGGCTTTTAGATTATGTAAAAATCTCAATTTCAAACATTTACCCATTAGACTGGTTTTGTGATCCAGGGTCACATATGGCTCCAAATTTAGAGTGAAAATGTTTACATCCTTCTACAAATTAATTGATTACTTATTCATTGGTGGCATTTAATGTTTTAGCTTTAATTACTACTGATGTTGGTCTTGCTTCTGTAAAAAAAGAAGGAAAAAAATCAAATATTTGAGCCGGGGACCTCTGGTTGAGTTGACGCTGAATGAGTTTTAAGCTTTCTTTGTTGTTTTATTTGTTTATACATACCTGGATTTTGTTTTGTATCTTTAAAATTAGTCTTGACATAATGGTAACCTTGGTTAAGATTCTGATAAGAATGTGTTTCTCCATTCAGAAACTGATCTGTAAATAGTATCTATTTGTTAATAAACATTGCCTGCATCACTTGTTTCAAGAATGGAATCATGCTTCTGGTTTAGGCATTTGGGGCTCACTTAGTCTGTCTCATGCTTGCTTTCATGTATCTTTTGTCTGCAGTGGGCTTTCGGGGTAACACTGTGGGAGCTGATGACCCTCGGACAAACTCCGTATGTTGACATTGATCCATTCGAGATGGCTGCCTATTTAAAGGATGGCTACAGAATAGCACAACCCATCAACTGCCCAGATGAACTGTAAGTGTCTGCCTAGTGACTAGGGATGCAGCGATTACCGAATTTCACTATTAACCGCGCTTAAAAACGTCACAGTTAATTAATCGTAAAGGCTCCGTTACACCGTGTATTTCTGTTGCACGGAACGGAACTGTAGCACAAAACGAAAAAAGTTAAACCAGCGGTGCACCAGCTTAAAGAGCCGTGCTTATCAGAGACTCGGAGGCTACTACACACACTTTTAACTATGGCAAAGAGACCAAACAGCAAATCTAATTAGGCTTTCAGTGCAACGTAAACAAACAAAGCTGCATTTAAGTTACCAGAGTCGCGCGTCGGATGAGCGCAGCAGACAGCGCACAGTACATTCTGTATGCACAAGCTCAAATTCAAAGTCTTTGATGACTTCATTCAGTTTCCTTACCTGATAACCACAGACCAACATAAAACATCTGAAAGGCACTGCTTATTTCATTTGTGTGTTTGCTTTATTACAAATATAAAATACATAAAAGTTCTGTTAGTTAATTTTTATGGTCTTATAACCTTATTTATTTATATTACATGGGTAAAAAACAAACTACTAACAAGACAATATTATAAAAAAATTTGTGGTAGGGCAAGAAAACATTTTGGCAGGGTAAAAATGTAGAAATTAATGAATGCATAATAATCGTCATAATCGTGCAATCGTGATTATTTCTCAGACAATAATCCTGTCAACAAAATCTATAATCGTTGCATCCCTACTAGTGACTTGGCATTATTATTGACATGAAAACTGTAACTTAATTTTTGTGTGCCACTTTCCCATCTGCTTGAAGAATGAAGAATTTAAAATAACCTTCTCTGAAGTAATGTTGTGTTCTTAAACTATTGGCAGGGCTCCCAAATTGTCAGTAGCAACTTTCTTAAGTCGTGTTTTGCAGAGGACCAGTTGAACCTTTATTCTGTAAAACCTAGCACAAAACAGACCGTTCTCCGCATAATTAACAGCTGACCCTTATCAGCATCCTGCAATTGCTAGATCACAAGAGCCATGGTGATCGAACCAGCCAGAAATAACAAAGCAACCTTGTCAATGACCCAAACACAGCCAGAATAACTTTTTCAGTATGCCTGCTTTGAATGGAAGGCTTGAATATTAGCTGGAGCGATAAGGTGATCTCTCACTTGTTTTATTTGTTGCAGTCAAAAGTAAGACCAGTACATCTTTTTGACCATGTATTTTTTATTATTATTCTGCTACAGAATTAGTGACTGGTTGCTTACTGTCATTGTTTTAATTATTTTTTTTAATGGATTTGTTTAATTTGATGTTTTAGGTTTGCAGTCATGGCATGCTGCTGGGCCTTGGATCCAGAAGAGAGGCCAAAATTCCAACAACTTGTCCAGTGCCTCACTGAGTTTCATGCAGCTTTGGGGGCCTATGTTTAATCTCTCACCCAAGGCCACTTGCTCCAAAACAGCAGCACAGGGTTGTTTAACAGCACTATTAAAGAGAATAGAAGTTTATGCAGTGCCTTGCTTTATAAGAAATCTGGTAATTTTTCAGTGTCTTTTTTTACTTTGTGATATGAAATATGGCTTTGTATAGGAGGTGTAATTTGTCCCTGAAGGAAAATATCATCTGTATATCACAGCTGCATGAAATTTTTGAATTTCTTTCCCATAATAAAGATCATCCATACCTATACACACATTTTTTGGCATGCTGATATTAGGGTGTCTACAGGAATCTGCAGTTCTTTTTTTTCTAACAATAGACACAAGGAAAAGAAAAAGGTTCAGACATTACCTTTTGGATATTTTGAATTATTGTTTTCAGAGACTTCAAGACTGCAGTAAGAGGAATCTCATTTCTATTGCTTTTTTATGTCTGTGTCTTAACTGCATTAGATTAGCACGGATGTGACAATTGGTACACTAAGTAGACTCATTACACCTGGGACTTAAGATGGTAGAGCCTTACTCCTGGTCATAAGCTTTAACTCCCCAATTATGAAATGGCCACGGAGGTGTGGACCAGTGTGTTAGGAGGCTAATTAAACTTTGGTACTGGATATATAAAATTCCTAAAACATTTGATGTTTGAATGTTCTGTGTCAGAACAATGCTTTCTTTCTGTTTAAACGGTGCGAGTACATTGAAAAGGATAAAAAGTGAATGAATGAATCACTGTGAATATTTGAAGTGTACAGCCTAAACACCATTTTTAAACAAATGTTTTGTTCTGAATCTATAGGCTATCTTATACTTGTGATCACTGCATGTTGTTTTTAAGGGTTTGTGTAAACTTTCCTAAATTCATACCTACCAATCAAACAAGGCTTTTAAATAAAATTGTCTTACTGTTGAGTGCTGTCATTTGTTCTGCTCCTTCACAGGTTTAACCCAAGTACATCATATTTTTCCATTATGGTGCCATGTTATGAACTGCTTTCGTTGTATTTTGGTGTTGCAAGTTCTACTGTGACACTTTTCATCACTCACTTTAAAATTTAAAAAAGGATGCTTTTTAATAGTTCTTTATAATATTGTGCTGAAATTTATCCTTAGAAGAGCAGCTGAATAGAGGAAGAACATCAAGTTCAAGTTTAAGTATGGTGTTTGTGTGCTGTCTGACTACAAATCTGCACTGTAAAACCTGAAGTATGCAGTTTAACTTTAAAAGGGGCATACAATTCATATTTTCCCATTCTTTAAGATCATGAAATGTTTGTAACATACTTTGCTTAAAATTCCTCAATGGTTGTGTAAAACAACACCCTTTTTACCTTGTCTATAGTATGAGATCTGTTTAGAGGTGCATGTCTCTTTAAATGATAATGAGTTGCTACTCACCATAGTGTTAAGCCTATGGTATGCTCAGAGCCCTTTAGTACCACTGGGTATGCTTCCCTTTTTACGCTTACGCGTGACGCAAATTTCGCCATCAGAATAGTACGCACATGCGCACTCCATTACTTGCAGTAATTAATTTAACCACCAGGTGTCACTTGATTCAAGGTTGTAGTAGAAAACCGCATTTCTCTTACCAGTAGACTGAATTCGCCATCCCTCGTTCTTTGCTGGTTTAGCGGTCGCACAGACCATCTTCTCTCTTTTTTCGTTTAAATTTCCTCTTCTTCCAGCAGCAACAAACAGAACAGCATGTCCCTATTGTTGTTGTTGTTCCTTGTGTTGTTCTGCTGTTCAATTTGTCACCCTCGAACCCACACAAATGACCTTTACGGTCCCCTGTAGGTCCGGAGAAGTATTGCAATATGTCGTAATGCGCATGCGTGTAACTCGGGGAAGTATACTTTGCAAGGCTGTGCTTTCGGCTACGCTCGCGTACAAAAAAAAGAAGCATATCACGGGCTTTAGGATGCCTGTAATTCTTTACAGCCGAACACAGAGCAGGTTGCATGTCAGGATCGCTAAAACTAGCGATCTTTGCTAAAACGAAGGTTATGTCTAAAAACCTACACTTGCAGTAAATTTGCACTTGACATTTTCTGTAGTTTGCACAACTGTTTTAGTGGGTGTGAATATCCTAAGTGTGCATATAGGTTTTCTAACCCGATGGTGAACACTTCTAATTATGTGATAAAAGCAGTTGCAAACGTTTTAAAAAGTGGTTCCCAAACCTGTTCCTGCGGACGCATTGCTTTGTACATTTTGTATGCCTCCCTTAACTGACACGCTTCAGTTCATGGATCTCTCCCTTAATGAGCTGATGATTTGAGTTAGATGAGGTAGGGTTCCATATAATTTCATTTTTGTTATGCAAGAATAAACATCTATTGTTTTAATTGCACCCAAAGCAGATCTGTAAAAGTTTTCAATTTACTCTTATGCTGTAATGGAAATTATTGGAAATTGTAATGGATAAATATGCTTAGAGTGATGGAATAGTGGCACACAAATATCACCATGTCCAAATTTCTAACACGCTTTATCAGAATCAGAAATACACTGTTTAGTCATATTATAAACTCTCAGAAACATTATGCAGATGTATCTACTAATCAAAAGGCTGTTACACATTTCAGGTAACATAAACTTGCAAAAGAAAAGTAAACTATGAAAATATACACAGACTTACTGGTTCAATTGTTTTCCAGGAGTTGTCTTTAGTAAAATATCACATATGGCACTCTACAATAATTGTTGTTTTCAATCTAGCATTTCCATGACATCAGTGACATCATTATGCCAAATTACACTTATTTTCAAGGACTTGCTTGACTGTTTAACAGACAAGAGGACAGTAGTGGAATGCATTAGTGTTTCTGTGGTCACTATAAGGGACCTGAGTCCCATTAAAGAAAGTTGTCATTGAGGTATTGCTATGTCAACACACAAGGTTAGAAAAGTGAAATAAAAATATACACATGTAGATTATAAACAAGTCACACCTTTTGTGATTATAGCGCATATAGTATGGAAACCATTAGAGCTCTAAGAGTGGACTTTGCTCTTTCTATCTGTCAGTCTGTCTATCTATCAATATCTTATTATGCTTGTGTAATGCATTACATTTAAATAGCTAAGGGATTATGCGCAGTGACTCCGTGAAGTATGCTGGAATTAAATCCATGCGCAAATAGAAAGATAACATCGCCCAAACGGTTGTGCGTGGAGTGGTAGGCGGGGTCGTGGAATGGGGGCGGAACCTCGAAACCCGACCGATGATAGGCATATAATCCCCCATAGAAGATCAGAGCAGTTGAAAGGTCTCTCGTTCATTCGTGTTGTAACAAGCCTAACAATCAACTTCACAATTTCACAAGAAACCATGGAGATATACGCCAAAGACATCAGACACAAACCAGCGTTGTTTTGCAACATTAAGGTAAAATATTACCAGATTAACAACTTTTTATAGCAACAAAGTTGTTGCTATATTATTTGGTCATAATATAATTAAGAGCTCCAATAGTATATGTATACTATTATGTATAATAGTATATTAGTCATACTAATATTAAAACGATGTAAATATGTACATGTAGTTTTTTTGTTCAGTAGACACTTTCTTTTTAGACACATTTAACACTTTTTTTGCTGTGTGTTGGTATTATTATTAGGAGCTGTAGGAATTTTTGTTGCCATATTTAAACTTTAAAACTTTTAACTTTCAAAACAAATATTTATGAGTTCTTGCAGGGTTCTGTGTTTTTATTGAATACATCAATTAAATAAATAAATCCATTATCTTATGCATCAACTTTACAGTAATATAGTGACCTATAGTAACTCTGCAACTATACATGTATGTCATGTGTGTATATTTTATGCCTGCTACATTTGGAAAACCATTATTGTAAAATAAAATTGTTAATAAATGTTTAATGCAAGGTGTTTGACAGCTGAATCAGGAAAATTTCATTACTTTGATTATACATGTTGTTGATAGACTTTTGTCAGCTTGAAGTTAGTGTGGAGGGATTATCAACACAGTATGAGATCGATCTAGGGGGGACATTATGGATGTCAGATAACTTGCCAGGGGCTATGCTTAGTTAAAGTACAGCATAACATGTATTTAAGTTGTAGGGGACAAGCAAATGTTTGTGGAATGTGGGGCTGCTTGACAAAACGATTGTTCTGTCTTATTAACTTTATTTTACATCAATTCCAATGAAGACAAGTGTTCATAATTGCAAATGCAAAGGAGTTAGTGTCAGTTTATTTTTGCCCACTCTATAGTTTTACGTTGTTGTGTCACATGGGTATTTACAGACCTGTGAATGGGTCTGTTTAACTTCAGAGCCTTTAAGGTGATATACCTTATGTGTTTGCAGTACATTGTGAGGGTATTGCATGCATGTCTGAGTGCACTGAATACTTGTTACTGTATAGCATATCTGCTCATAGACAGGTTTCGCTTGTGTTTTTGTATGTGTGTTTTGTTCATTAGGGGTGAGTCAGACAGTGATGACGTATGTGGAAGGAAGGTGTAGAACATGCCGTTCAGTTACTTGGGCTCTGTTTTTGCTCCCTAAAACAATGTTGAGATTTATGTAGGCTTAATGGAGCCTTTATTAGACTGACAGGACATATTGGTAGTTTTTTATTAGCTTGCTTTTCTGCTTTTCCTACCAGTATTCTTTTCTGATCAATGGCATCAAGTTGTTTTGTTCTTCTTTTTTTACTGTAATGTTTCTTATCACTACAAATGTTATTGTAATATTGAGTCTTTTACTTTTAGTTTAATGAATAGCTCAACTGGTTAAATACAACCTTTAAAAATGTTTTTTGTAAGCTGATGAAAGGACAGATATGTTCTAATGCATTCAGTGTATATAAACAATGTGAGCATTGCTACTGTTTTTATTCTGAATATTTTTGATAGCAAAAATTATTTTACACCAATAGTAGCATTTACACCTATAGCAGCAAAAATTACTCCCATTTTTGAAGCTGTTGTGCAAAGGGTATGCAAATATTATTGGAACACTGGCCTTGTATTTTTTTACTGTTTACACATGACAGAAGTGCAGAGATGCATGGATCATCAAAGTCAATTCTTCCCCTGATTATCTTTACCCAGCATGATTCCAAATGTAGCACAATAGCTGCTGGGAGGTGGGAGAAATCCAGGTTTGGACAAACAATGTGATTTGTCTTTAGGCACGTTCTTTGAAATGGCATTTCCTTTTCTGTCGGTCACTTTGACGTTGTGTCGACAGATGGGGTTTGAACTTGTAAACCTATACTCTTCCGAGAGGAATTTCTAAAGGTCAATGAACTTGGTGTAACGGGTCTCCACCCCTTACATTTGGGTATAAAGGAAGATGGCGATGCCCATTCATTCAGCTTTAGTTCTTCGGAACATACAAGGCATTGTGTGTATGCTAAGCAATTTATTCTCATTGAGAAATCTTCTTATCTGCTGGGTAAGAAGGGCGTTTCGGCAGAGAGTCACAGAGTATAAAAGAACAAATTTCCATCTCTCTCACAACATGCACTGTCTCCGGACATGTCTCGCCGTTGTGTCCTTGGGTGCAACACACTCATCCCTGAGTCGGTCAGGCACGACACATGCATTGCATGACTCAAAACTCCTTCAGATTCTCCGGGGGCACATGGCATCCTTGGCACATGGCATCCTCGGCAGGTGTTATCCCGCTATAAACGCTCAGAGTCGCGTTTCCTGGAGAGCGTGGTACACCGGCATGATACATATTACCATCACCCTAACCCCATGTTTAGATCGGACCTTTCTCCGAGCCGGGGTCCCGCTCGGGCAGGTTACAAGGTGTGGTGGTGACGATAGGCTCCTGCCTGCATGGTTGGGGTGCTGCATGCAACAGGCCTGCAGTGTCCGGTCTGTGGACGGGCCCCCACCTGCAGTGACACATCAACTTCCCGGAGTTGCTGGCTGTGCTGTTGGCCTTAAGGAGATTCCAGCCCTTCATCCAAGACGTGCTGGTTCACCTCTGCCGTGACGTACATCAACCATCAGGGTGGCATACGCTCATGGCAGATGTTGCAACTCGCCCATCGTCGCCTCCTCTGGAGTCAGCAGGTGGTGAAATCCCTGCGTGCCACGTACATCCCGGGCAACCTGAACCAGACAGCAGAGGCGCTTTCTCGTCAGGCCTCGCTCCACTGTGACTCTGTTCCCGCACAGTCCAGCTCATCTGGGAGCAGTTCAGCCAGCCACTGTTTGCCCCCCAGACACCACCCATTGCCCCATTGGTACTCCCTGACCGAGGACCACCTTGGCACAGACGCCTTGGCACACAGCTGGCCACTGCACAAGAGGACGTAAGCCTTTTCTCCAGTAAGCCTCATTGGCTCTATATGCCCAACCTACCCTCAAAGTGTATGTAGCTGTAGAGATTCAGAATTTAATGAGGAACAGTGTTATTTAAACACTATTGTCCATTAAATATGTAAGAAATATCATGAGCTTTGATCAAAATAATAATTAATATATTCTCCACCCCCCTCTTGTAAGGGAACAAATTTAATTTAATTGATAATGGTCAATTATATTTATCAGGATCAAATTCATGATTTGGGGAAATCACTTAGCATTACGAGCAGGTAACAAGAATCGGCATGATTAGGGACTCCGGATTATGAACATGAACTACAAACAACGTGTGACATAAAACAACACTTTATTGACTAGACTAGACTACACACATACTAATCTAACATATACACACATACAGTTTAGCATTAGAAGAAGGTTGAAGTTGAAGCAGAGAGAGAACAAAGCGTGGATTAATGGCAGTATTTGTTATTCAGCAGATTAATAGCCTAAACAAAACCATCAGTTTATAAAGCACCTTTGTAAAAAGAATTAATGATGCTCTATGCATCCATTAATAAGACTAAGTATGATACTTGCATGTCTTGCCCATCAAAAGAAAGAAAGTGTCCTGATGCAGTTTGTTGAGGCTATAGTTGATCTTGGCTGGAAGTGATCAGAGAGAACCAGTTTGATGCAGAGGATCTGTATCTGGAAAGACGAGGCCGCAGCATGGCACAAACTTAGGGGTCCAGGTAAAGTTTTCTTCAAGTCCATCCTTAAGTGATCTCAAAAGGGCTAAACCCTTGCACGGACAGAACCCAAACAAAAGAAAACAAGAACGCAAGAGCGATGCCGGACAAGAGCGGTTCCGGAAGAGAGAGGTAGAGAGCGGAAAAGACTGTGGTCTCTTTTAAACTGTAAGGATATCACATCCTACAGACATGACTGGCCCAATCAGGAGATGGCACCTTTGGAGGGAAAGTTAATTGTCTTTGTCTTCCAACATGGTGTTTTGCATGTGGAAGCTGATTGGGTGTTCACTAAGAAACTTTTAAGAGTTTATTAATACTAATATGAAAAGAATTACCAAAACATGACAAACATTAACATTAAAGAAATCAAAAATGCAACTTGTAAACACTAAACATGATATACACATCGTCTTGGTTAAATGAGTTACTCCAAATAATTTTAGTAGTTATAAAGACATCTATTCAAACTACTTTGGATTAATGTTTAAGGCAGACACAACACAACAAGATCATCTATACATGAAAAGGTTATAAATGAAAATATGTACATTTCTGTATAAATGTATGTGAGACTATATGTCTGTCCCAAAAGGGAATAAAGAGAGTGCATCTGCTTACATTCCTTTGGGCTGTAAAAGAGTCTTATCTTGATGGTTTGGTTTTGCACTTAGGTGTTAGTGTCAGATTGAGGGTAGACCCCCTGGTGACTAACTTGCTGGTTGGGTGAGGGTAGTGTTGTTATATTTAAGAAATATAACTAGTTATTGCATGTCTGATCTGCCTCAGGCACTACATAGCCGTTATTGCCACTCATTACGACCTTATTGAGGGTAAGTCTTTTGGGCAGCATGACCTGAGTGCCTGAGGGCCGGGATACTGAGACCCTGGCCTGGCTACGTGCCCAATGTTCCCTCCACTCCCTTCTAGGTGGTGAACTTGCAGGCACTCCCCTCTGGGGAGAAAGACCCAAACTCCTCCGTGTTGTGTACAGTACATGCCCTGTGTAGAGGTTGATCGATTCATAGTTTTTGCCGATTAATCGGTAAGCACCGATAACAATAATTTGAACTATCGTTAATTGGCAATAGTTTTTCCTGGTTGCGTTTGTTCCAGATGCAGCAGGGAAAGCTCTTCTGTGATAAGCAGGAAGAAAGTACCGAGTATAGAGTAAAACAGCGACCTCTAGAAAATAAAACTACCACTGCCAGTCTGTGACGTTGTGAAGGATACAAGACTCTGCATCCAATGTTAAGTTTCATTTGTTTCATTTATTAGTTAATAATTGTATAGCTTAAATAATACACAGACACTTATATTTAGGTTTATTTGTATGTTTTTATTTAAGTATTCATTTGGCAAGTTGAATATGATTTGTCTTACCATTTGTGTTCTTTGTGTTTGTTACCTGGGGCTGGTTTGCTGGGAGCTGGTCCGTCATTAAAAGGGACCCGGGAAGAAACACTGCTCTATTTATAAGTTCTGCACCACATTTACATTTTACATTTATTCATTTGGCAGACACTTTTATCCAAAGCGACTTACAATTGAGGAAAACAGCAAGCGATTCGTCTAAGCAATATTCACGAGAAGTGCTAGTAATACAAAGTTTCAAATACAACGTCAAGATAGTATAAGCAAGTATATAGAGAACATTAGGAAAGGAAAAATAGAGGTAGAATTTTTTTATTTTTTATATTATGAGACAGTTAAGTGCTCATGGAAGAGGTGGGTCTTCAGCTGTTATTTGAATTGTGAAATTGATCCAGCCGTCCTGATGGAAACAGGAAGATCGTTCCACCAGCCGGGAACGGTGAAAGAAAATGTCCTTGAGATGGATCTCATGCCTCTCTGTGAAGGAACAATGAGGCGCCGCTCGTTTTCAGGCCGCAGACTTCTGGAGGGGATGTAGGTCTGTAAGAGAGAGTTGAGGTAGATGGGTGCTGTGTTAGTGGCTGTTCTGTAAGCAAGCACCAGTGCCTTGAACTTAATGCGTGCCGCTACTGGGAGCCAGTGCAGAGAGATGAGCAGAGGTGTGACATGTGCTCTCTTGGGCTCATTGAAGACCAGGCGTGCAGCAGCATTCTGGATCATTTGCAGAGGTTTGAAGGCACAGGCTGGGAGACCGGCCAGAAGAGCATTACAATAATCCAGTCTAGAAATGACAAGTGCCTGGACGAGAAGCTGTGTTGCATGTTCTGTTAAGAACGGTCTGATCTTTCTAATGTTGTACAATGCAAACCTGCATGACCGAGTTGCACCAAGACTAGGACTGTTCCAATAATGTCCAAGAAAAGGGGGGATAACTGCCAAAGCCCTTTCTCTTTGCCAAAGTATTTGGATGTTTTATGGGTGTGGGTTTTATTCGGTTGTTTAGTCTGACGTCATGCACTACCATATATGGAAGGTCATGTACCGTCTCCGGGTCCAAACTCTCTATCAGATGCCATAGGAAAAACGTAAAAAAAAGCGAAGAAACGCTCGTGGCGAGCTGGAAAACCGCGATTCTAATTTCCATAACGAAATTCCAAATGGCCAGACAGCGATTCATTGTTCAAAGTTTATTAAAATATTAATGTTGGGGATTCCATGAGCCTGGAGAATGTAGTGTATATATGATGAGTTCATTAATGTTTTGCTTAAAACAGCGATATGAATAAACAGTGCTTATAAACCGCTGTTTATGCTGTAGCCCCGCTTGACACGAGTGTATGCTTGGACCCGGAAATGGTATTCCTGACGTCATCACTGAACAACCGAATAGCTGTATATGGAATGTTTGTTTGTTTATTAGGTTGTGTAATTTGTTTGTGTGTTATTTGTATAATGGCAGTTATGTTTGTTTTGTACTGTGTGGAATAAATTGATTGGAATAAATCAATGAAAAACTATCGGTAATTAATTGTTAATCTGCAGGTACTGACCACCTTAGCTATCATTATCGGCAAAATCCAATATCGGTTGACCTCTAGCCCTGTGCCTCTACATAGGCCACACGCAGAGCTTCAGAAGCTCTGAGCAGCTCTTTGTCTGCTTTGGAGGTCAGCAGGAGGGGAGGACATGTCTCCAAACAGAGACAGGCACACTGGATCGTGGACACCATCACCACAGCATACCAATCCCAAGATCTCCTGTGCCCACTCGCATTGAGAGCTCACTCCACTCTGGGTGTATCCTCCTCGTGGGCACTGGCTTAGGGCGCCTCTCTGGCAGACATCTGCAGAGCTGTGGGTTGGGCTATGCCCATTACCTTTGCAAGTTTCTACAACCTCTGTGTGGACCCAGTGTCGGCTTGTGTCTTACATGGTACCAACAGGTAAGACCAGCAGCTGGTTGGGCGTATGCCTGCATAAATGCCCAGGCCATGTTTTTTATTTTTGTATATTTAGTCAAGAAAACACTGAGTGACTATGTAGTACTAGAGTATGGATGAGAGAATGTTTTACATTTCTATGTACAGTTAAAGCAGCACATGTTGGAAACTTAAACTCTTAACTGTCAAATTGATCTGTACACTCTCAGAAAAAGGTACAAAAGCTGTCACTGGATACTGTAGACCAAGTATTTTGTCAGAAGACCAAGAAAGTGCTATAATGCTGTAAAAATGGCAATTGCCAATACTAAATTGCACTTTGACCGAGAATACAGAAAATCCTAAATGTATTTATTTCTATTGTACTATTTTTAAGAGTACTGTAATGCGTTGTTATTAAGGTCTTTATTAATTTAATTGAAATTTACTTTTCTCATGCATTTTCTCTACTGTAAGATTACTTGGTGTGCCAACTTTTTTAAATCTACATTTATAAATTGAGCAGATACTTTTATTGACTTACAAATGAGAGCTTTAAAAATTTGATTGTGTACTAACCAATACATGTAGTTTACAAAGCTATGTTTACTTGTAGGACTAGAGTTCAGAATGGAGAATGATGAACAACAGAGGTTAAGAGTTAAGAATTTTTAATAAATGATTTTTTTCTATACAGCTCCATCGTTACTCCTCTATTTATGCAAACTGTAATAGACAAATGAGATAGCAATAAAAATGTTTATTGTAATGTAAAGATGTATTAGTAGGTTTATTTTTTTGAAAGAACTCATTATTTTCAAACCCTGGTTATGACCCGGCATCAGTAGGCCCTGTATCACAGTTTAGACTTCAAAAATGCTCTTCACAAACCTACGGGTGAAGTCACGGACAAAAAACTATTTGACAGAGTATTGACACTTAATGACATTTTAATGTAATATTAATTATGACAGGGTTAGGGTTTTGTTGTCTTGGTAATGTGAAGTTGTCATGACAAAGACACTGACAGGTTATGATGTATTGCTTTATGTCAAGTTGGCATAACAAAGACATCTTAAACAATGTCATCTTTGCATTAAAAATGACATAAATGAGCGAATGACACTTAATGACAGTTGTCATAAACATGCATAAAACCTCCTACATATTCATGACGTGTCATGTCATGATAATGAAGGTGTCATGTTAGTCTTATGAACACCCCATATCTGCTAAGTTAAAAACATAACATGTGATGAAATGATTATTTTTAAAGCCTTTAAAATAGGGATGCACCGATCCGATACTCAGGATCGGAATCTGGGCCAATACGAGACTTTTTCGAATCGGGTATCAGACTGACAGGTTCTATTAAAATCCGATTCGGTGCGTTACCCGTGGATGTTGCTCTTAAGCTTTAAAAAAAACACCGTAAACGTTTTCATGCACTATATTCAAAGTCATGTCATTCGTCAGCGTTATGCGAGGAACAAACCAATACAGAATAATTAAGAAACTCTGACCTCCACTGGTGCTGTCATCTGTCAATCTCCATTCAGCATGCGTGTGTCCGGTAAAAGTCAGAACGTTACTCATTCCAAGATGTTCCAATGTTTTCATTATTCTTCATAATCACAAGATAATAGTCTATGGTTTTGTTTTGTATGTTTTTTGCTAAAGACGCTACTCTCTAAGTGTCATCAGTTCAAAGCACTGGAGGCGGTCTGAATGTGCGTCATTTATTCAATAAATACAATAAATTTTATTAAACTTTTGATTAAACTGTAAACTTTTGGATGGATGCAAGGCACTGTGTTAAACACATAACATATCTCTCCTCTTTGTGTTATTGTAATGGTATGGGGAAACAGGCAGGTGAGCCCACCACAGGAGTGAGGGATGAAGGGTGAGTTTATTAAATACAGGTGATCAACTTAGGTAAGTATCTCCAAACAGGTAATAAATTCAGGTCAGTCTTCAGGTAAGCATATCCAAACAGGTAATCATTCAGGTAAGTATATCCAAACAGTCAATCATTCAGGTAAATATCTAAAAACAGGTGTTTCACTCAGGTAATTCTTCAGGTAAGTATATCCAAACAGGTACTTCTACTCAACATATAACAACACCGGAGACTTAAGACTAGGGTTGCCAACCGTTCCGTATAATACGGACTTCCTAGGGTCATGTCAAGAGCAACAAACTCTAAATTTGATCCGTAATTATTCTTTTCCTCTACTCGGACAATGGCGGTCTCAAATCTAGCTTTTTTTGAGTAAGTCTCGGCGCTGTGCCTGTACTACTAGATGAGCTGTCATCATTCTGATCTGCAAAGATTCGACTGTGAGATTGGTAGTCGAATCAGGCTCCTCCTACCGAATCGCCGAATCTTCTACTGTTCGGGGTCACCCCTAGTCCAGTCTAGACAGGACAAGAGTCTGGACTAGGACTTGTATAGTATGCTCGGATAGGAAAGGTCTAATTTTCCTAATGTTGTAGAGAATGAATCTACAGGACCGAGTGGTGTTGGCAACATGAATTTTGTGAAGTTTACCTGATCATCAATTAGTCCACACTTCAGTATAGGGGGCAATTCTCGCTATTAACTAAGGGTTACCCCGAATAGTCGAAGATTTGATGCTTCGATTGCAGGAGCCTGATTCGACTTAAGGGGCGTTCACATTATAACGATAACTATAACTATAACTGGAACTATAACTATATTTGCGTCCACACCAGCGGACGATAACAATAACGTTATGTTTATTCTAAGCTCACGTGCTGCGTTTCTAGTGCGTCTAAACAGTAAATCTTGTATAGTCTATTCAAGCGTCTGTAAAATGAAAACATTACATAAATTTCACTACAACTTTGCAGGACGCAAGACAATTTTGCGCTGACAACATTAGCGCTTGGTTAGCCTACCTGAGGTGATTTTATGTTACACTTTTACTGGTTACTGTATCTCATACTCACCATTCATTCCAAGAGTTGGACCAATTGTTTTCCAGATATCCATTTTCTTTAAGCTATTTTTAAAAGAGGGTTTGTTTTGTTTTCCCAGTGTCGTCTGTCATTTTAAATGGGCGAACGCTGAATGGATTTGATTGACTGTCAATGTTTTATCGTTCATCTGCTGGGAAAAAAATCGCTCTGAAAGTGATCCCAACGATATCGTTCTCTGTATCTTTTCGTTATAGTTATGGTGTGAACCTCGCTATTCTCCTGAATTAAGAACGATTTTTAAGACTTTATTTTTTATAGTTATTGTTATAGTTATCGTTATAATGTGAACGGCCCTTTAGTCTCATAGTTGAATCTTCGCAGAGGTGTTATGTAATGGGGATCAAGCCATTTCAGTTATCAATAAACAGCCAATATGCCAATAATAGGCATGCTAATAAATGATGTTCAATTAACAAAGTTCGAGAGGAGCCAAAGCATATAATCAAGTCCGGCTGCTCAGCAATCAGCAATCACCACATTCATCCTATCAGCTCAAGCAAGCTCTCTTATAAATAGTCAAACTGGCTTACCGACAGCATCTCTGCATTACTAGCATTGGGCCACCCAATCACAACTATGTCAGAGAATAAAGTTTACGCTTTCGCGCAAGCCGCTAGCAAAGCAAGCAGAACAGCAAGTTCCCTTTCGAAAAATCTCCTAACATTATTCCGGACCACGCGAGGAAAGTCCTCCGGTCGCCAGGCCGCAGCCATAGGCCCTTGATAAGACTGGGCCGCACACCAGACTGCGCCACCGCCAGCCCTCGTCACTTCTCCGTTCCGCCGAGCTCCAGACCGGCTTCCACAGCAACGGCTCCCATTGTCACAAGACGCCCAGGCACCGTGAGTATGACTCCGTCAGCGGCGCAAGTCTCCCCGGCAAAGTGAGTACAATTCCGCTTCCGCTACAAGCCTTCCCGGCAACACGAGTATGATTCCGCCAGTCTCTTTAAATCTATGCCCCGGTCCACGGCCAAACTCTAGCACGAGGCTGTTTTCGCTAGCGTTGCGGGCTCAGATGCCTTTCTCATCTCCGCTGCTATTTCTTTTCACCACTTTGCTCCAGGGGCTGAACCAAGCGTAAAAGTCTGTCTCCGCAAGTCGCTTCGGCCCAGCATGGAGCAAACTATTGTCGCCTTTCTATTGTGTCACATTTTGTGTAACATTAGTCTGACAATAGCAGGAGTTACCCAATAGCAGCACAAATGCATGAGTGATTGTTGTTATCAATTCAAAGTTGTTATTTATTAGCATCATCATAAAATTTTGCGCTACTTCACTTTTTTCAGTAGTTCCATCAGAATGGTTTCTTCAAACAACTTACAGCAGATTTTTCTAATCATTTTCATTTTCAATCTCCACTCTCCAATCCAACCTTATCAAACCCTCCTAGCCTATCTCCACTTCAGAAAACCTCAGACGACAGCCAAATCAAATCCTCTTTTTGTCTACGATTCAAACCACCCTGTCACACGCTTTTGTTTCCAAAGACACCCTCAACTCGTCCTTCAATCCGGCGTCCCCGCAGACCATTTTTCTGGCCATTCCTTCCGCATAGGCGCAGCAACTACAGCTGCCCAAAAAGGGCCTCTTACAAACTCAAATCCAAGCACTCGGTTGATGGACATCAGAAGCTTTCAAAACCTACATCCGGTCAGATCGCTTCCTCATAAGAGAAGGCCATTGAACTCTCATTACATGAATCATCTAGCATCAGCGCCCAGCCGCTGACAGGCTTCTCCACGCTTCCAGCATCCAACATCCTCGCAGCAGGGACCTCAACTTCCTCTCTGCCGCAGCAGTCATCACTCCTCTACAAGCCAGGTTTGCCACAGCCGGCTTCTCTTTTGCAGAAGCATACACCACAGTGGCAACCACCTTCGGAGAGGCCATCGCGTCTACTGCGGCAAATTCCAGTCCTCCAAGAAGCCA
Source organism: Oreonectes daqikongensis (assembly GCA_026939265.1). NCBI lineage: Eukaryota > Metazoa > Chordata > Actinopteri > Cypriniformes > Nemacheilidae > Oreonectes > Oreonectes daqikongensis. The sequence continues at coordinate 136,726 of JAOTQM010000446.1, read as the reverse complement.
GTATTGCCGCAGCAACCGCTCTTGCGGGGGCTTGCACTTCCATCTCGAGCTCTGCCACAGCAGACGTCTCACCTTCAGAAGCCAGCATCACTGCAGTGACAGCCTCTGCTGAGGCCCACGCTTCCATCTCGCGCTCTGCCAAAAGCAGACTTCGTGCCGGCAGAAGCCAGTATTGCCGCAGTGACCGCCTCTGCAGGGGCCCGCACTTTCATTTTGTGCTTGAACGCAGCAGAAGTCGACTCTGCCAGGAACCCGTATTGCCGCAACGACCGCTTACGCTGAGGCCCGCGCTTCCATTTCTAGCTCCACTGCAGCAGACGCCTTTTCTCCAGAAGCCAGCTTCTCCGCAGCAAACACCCCGAAGCCTCCGAACTGGAATCAACATCTCTACCACCTCAACCTCTGCAAGCAAGGCTCAAATTTAAGCATTGTTTGGCAATTAGTTGTACTAAATTAGTATCATACTAATACTGTCATATTAACAGTTGTCTGATAGAAAGGTATGTAATGGATTGTGACACTGTTCTGAACGCGCATTTAGTGCAGCTGTACATATCTTAATCTGGACAATGTCAACATGTTAGTTTTCCATCAACAACTAGGTAGAAGTAACTTTATTTATGGAAATCTGAATAGGAAAGCCGAGGTAGAAACAGTTAGTTTCAAATGGAATTGCTAAGGGATGTATATGGAAGGCAATTCCTGCCAAATTTAAATAAATAAATTATATGATGAAAATGAAAAACAGATTAACAATTTCATTATACATCAATACACGCACAAATATGTGCCAAAATGAAAAATAAAATGAAATGATTTTATTTTTATTTTTACACTGACAATGTGTGCTGTCACTGTCAAATTAAAAAGGAAATGCAATTGGTGATTTGACATTTCATTTTTACTAAAATCTCTAGGCAAGACTGCCAATATGAAAATGAAAATGCAAATATGAAAAAGAAATTGCAAAAACATTTCTATTAAGGTTTTTATTAATGCTCATGCAATAATAGTGACAATTAAAATTAAATTGTAACATTTCATTTTATTTTCTCTTTTATTTCACAGTTTTTGTTTTCATTTTCAAAGTCAACCTGCATGTAAATTACATGTTAATCAGTGGGTGGGGCTTAAGGAGGAGACGTGTATCCGCCATATTAGAAGAACACGAGTGAGGTCAGGCCTGATGTCCTCAATCTCCTTGGCCTGGTCCCGTCAGGGCCGCTTTCTTAGCGCGTCGCGGGGCATAGATGGTCCGAGGAGCCGGAACTGGTGGAACGACATCCATGGGAGTCCCCATATCACCTCCGCCGCTCGCCAAAGCCTCGCCGAAGCGCCAGTCAAGCTCACTCGGGAAGCAGACGGGTTGGCGGCCATGCCCATAAAGGACATAGCCAGCCGTGACCGCAACACTTTCATCGTCGAGTTCTTGCTCACCGAACACGTTGGTTCAACAAATGCATTCTGTGCGTGTTCGATTCCCAAACACGCAATGCATGTGTCATGTCCATCCGACTCAGTGACTAGTGTGTCTCACCCAAGGACACAACGGTGCGACATCTGCGCACGTTTAAAAGAGGAAATTTGCTCTTTTAGCGCTTGTGACTCTGCTGCCGAAACACCCAGGGTAACTGTAGATGAAGGGAACGCTCCACTGATCCGCGTCGTAAAATCCAGCAGCTTTTAGAAAAGCTCTCGAAGAGAAATAATGCTCAGCTCGAAAAATATCCAGCCTTGCGGTTCCGAAGAACAAAAGATGAATGAATGCGCACGCCGTCCTCCTTTTATACCCAGATGTCCGGGGTGGGGACTGGCATGTGGATGTCATTCGCCAAGTTCATTGGCCTTTTTAAATTCCTCCTGGAAGAGATTGGTTTTGAAGTTCAACCCCATCTGTTGACACAACGTTGAGTGACCGACAGAAAGGGAACTACAGAAGAGTCAAGTTTTAAATAGGAAAAATATTGAAACTCTTTGGTCATTTTTGAACCCAATGCTACTGGTCTAATTGGATTCAATTATCTGTGCTAAGCTATGCTAAAAGTGCTATCACCAGACCCAGGATTGGCTGAATAGATTCCAAAAAGGTAAAACTCAACTTATTAACTCTGGAGAGGATTGGAGAATGAGCCTATTTCCAAAAAGTGTTCCTTTAAGGGTTTCCGGGGTCCTCCGATTACTGATTGCAGTGACTTTGTCCGGGTCAGGGGAAATCCCCTGCGCCAACACCTGGTGACCAAGGAAACGCACAGTGTCTTGGAGGAAATGGCACTTTCCCAACTTGACCTTTAAGCCGGTCTTAGACAACCGTTTTACCACCTTCTCTAATCTCTCCAAGTGTTCCTAAAACGTCTGCAAAAACAGCAAGATGTCATCCAAATACACTATCAATACCTGGAAAATCAAATCACTCATAACAGCCTGCATCAGTCGCCGGAAAATCGACGGCCTATTGCAAACACAGAATGGCATCCTTCGATACTCAAATAAACCGCCTTTGCTCTGTCCCTGTCGCACATGGCAATCTGAAATACTACATTGTACGTCCAATTGTTTTTTGACAAGATGTTTAACATTGTAAATAAGTCAGAATGCAACACGATTGAACCTCCCCCCCTTTAAAGGCTATTTACCACCCTGTTATATATGGCTTTTATAGATAGATTTATTATAATGTTGACTTTGGTTTATAAATAAAGACAAAGCTATTTGCCACTGTGGCACAAATAATCACAGAGCTGCCATTCAGATGTCCAACAAAAGCATTTATTTGAGTTGCTTGCCTTCAACCCATTAAAATATTTCCATAATTAAAATAATAAATAAAGATAAACAATTGTAGCGACTGTAAACCTACTGAAAGCAGCTATTATGTCAGCTAATAAACCATTAAACCGAAGCTTTATTGGGAGAATTTGCTGTTAGAAGCTGAAGAAGATGATGGAAAGCAAAGTGCTTTGCCTTATATTGGAACTAGCAGGGAAAATGAATTTATTTCTTTGTGTAGGAAGTCCAGGAGCTTCATGCGACATAGAAACTATCCTAAAAAGCTTTAACCTTCCATTTTATCTTGTTTGATCACTAACAGATTTTACGATGATGGACCACAACAGCTTTTAATAGTTCAGTAAGGGTGGAAGTAGAACTTGTTGATGTAAATTCTGAAAATTTGGATTAAAACTTTTTACCTTTATGTAACCCTCCCTTACACATTACAAAGTGAACTCAGACATATTGTGAAATCAGTGTGGTTATCCCCCTGTGGCGATGCAGTAGGGGCAATGACCCCTAGTTCCATCTCTGTGGTGATGGGATTGGCCAGGGAATGTTATAGCCTTAAAGCAGCAAGTATCATTTAGCATAGTCTTTGAAATTGTTGTTAAATTCAAAAATGTGCTTTTACTCTCATGTGACACATATTAATGAATACACTTATTCAAATAACATAGATTAGGACACTGTGATCACAACTCATATATATATAAAAAAAATTGTATTCTTCATGCAGATCTTTGTGTTGTGTCATGGCCTGCTTCAGCTCACACAGCTTATGTATAGCTCTTACTTCAAGAGCACCATCACCACAATCGAGAGACGCTTTGGCCTGGATAGCCTCACCTCAGGAACCATCTCTTCCCTCCATGAGGTACTAAAACTCCTACAAATGCCAGCCATTTTCAAACATCTGTCTTATGTTTTCCCAAAGCCCTATCAGTAAGGCTCAAGCACTACTTCAACAGCACCAAACCAGAAAATGCATTTCTTTTTAACTGACGTCAAGTACTACTGACAGCCTTATGTTGTAATTGAGTTTAAACTGTTTAACAAAACAAAGATTTTCAAAACCCCTGGTGAGGAACCCTGATGTATGGTTTGGCTTTTTTTGTTCTGCTCATTACAGGTAGGGAACACAGTGCTTATAGTTTTTGTCAGTTACATGGGTGGTCGGGTGCATCGACCTCGTTTCATTGGACTGGGTGGCGTGCTGATGTCCATTGGTGCCATGATTCTAGCGCTGCCTCACTTCCTGTTGGAGCCCTATACTTTTGACTCTGTCCTGCATGGTAAGAATTTTTTAATTCATGCAGTCAGCTGAGATTATGTTTGTAAACTATATTTATGTGGAAGTCATGTATTCTAGTATTTTAGTAAACTGGTATACATGAAGTGTACAGGTGCTGGTCATATAATTATAATATCATCAAAAAGTTGATTTATTTCACTAATTCCATTCAAAAAGTGAATATTGTATATTCATTCATCACACACAGACTGATATATTTCAAATGTTTGTTTCTTTTAATTTTGATGATTATAACTGACAACTACTGAAAATCCCAAATTCAGTATCTCAGAAAATTAGAACATTGTGAAAAGGTTCAATATTGAAGACACCTGGTGCCACACTTTAATCAGCTAATTAACTCAAAACACCTGCAAAGGCCTTTAAATGGTCTCTCAGTCTAGATCTGTAGGCTACACAATCATGGGGAAGACTGCTGACTTAACAGTTGTCCAAAAGACGACCATTGGCACCTTGCACAAGGAGGGCAAGACACAAAAGGTCATTGCAAAAGAGGCTGGCTGTTCACAGAACTCTGTGTCCAAGCACATTAATAGAGAGGTGAAGGGAAGGAAAAGATGTGGTAGAAAAAATGTGTACAAGCAATAGGGATAACTGCACCCTGGAGAGGATTGTGAAACAAAACCCATTCAAAAATGTGGGGGAGATTCACAAAGAGTGGACTGCAGCTGGAGTCAGTGCTTTAAGAACCACTACGCACAGACGTATGCAAGACATGGGTTTCAGCTGTTGCATTCCTTGTGTCAAGCCACTCTTGAACAACAGACAGCGTCAGAAGTGTCTCACCTGGGCTAAAGACAAAAAGGACTGGACTGCTGCTGAGTGGTCCAAAGTTATGTTCTCTGATGAAAGTAAATTTTGCATTTCCTTTGGAAATCAGGGTGCCAGAGTCTGGAGAAAGAGAGGAGAGGCACAGAATCCACATTTCCACAGTCAGTGATGGTTTGGGGTGCCATGTCATCTGCTGGTGTTGGTCCACTGTGTTTCCTGAGGTCCAAGGTCAATGCAGCTGTATACCAGGATTTTAGAGCACTTCATGCTTCCTGCTGTTGACCAACTTTATGGAGATGCAGATTTCATTTTCCAACAGGACTTGGCACCTGCACACAGTGCCAAAGCTACCAGTACCTGCTTTAAGGACTATGGTATCCCTGTTCTTAATTGGCCAGCAAACTCGCCTGACCTTAACCCCATAGAAAATGTATGGGGTATTGTGAAGAGGAAGATGCGATATGCCAGACCCAACAATGCAGAAGAGCTAAAGGCCACTATCAGAGCAACCTGGGCTCTCATAACACCCGAGCAGTGCCACAGACTGATCGACCCCATGCCATGCCGCATTGCTGCAGTAATTCAGGCAAAAGGAGCTCCAACTAAGTAATGAGTGCTGTACATGCTCATACTCTTCATGTTCATACTTTTCAGTTTGCCCATATTTCTAAAAATCCTTTGTGTTGGTCTTAAGTAATATTCCAATTTTCTGAGATACTGAATTTGGGATTTTCAGTAGTTGTCAGTTATAATCATCAAAATTAAAAGAAATAAACATTTGAAATATATCAGTCTGTGTGTAATAGTGAATATAATATACAAGTTTCACTTTTTGAATGGAATTAGTGAAATAAATCAACTTTTTGATGATATTGTAATTATATGACCAGCACCTTTATATAATTAATTTCCACAGACTGTATTAATATTTTTGTTAAAACTAAAGCTATATTCACACATAGCAGAACACAGTGGTCAGCATAGTGCTGCTGTTACCAATGCTATGTGAAAAGTATTCAAGCTGAACAAGAGAGATCTGAGACTAATTTGACTCTTGTTAGTAAATACAACTGTCACAGGCCCGGCACCAGGATGGCATAACTGAGAGGGGATTTTAATCCTTGTGGGGGGCTCCACTAGACCTTATTGTGAATGATTTCCTGCTTCTTTTCATTTATTTATTCATGCATTTATTATTACAGTTACCCAAATTATTGCCTGTCCGATACACATTTGGCTTTAAATATTACATTGACTAACAATCTTAAGCTTAATAATGGTGGTGTTTCCTTGATTGATGTTTCAGCCTGCTCTGGTTGTAAACATTTTTCCTAAAATGCAACTCACATGTGCTCTATTAATATCACTGTCACTATTATCATCATGGGAATAGAAGACCCAAAAGTGAATTGCAAAGATAAATCAGAGATCACTTACTGTAGGTCGCTGAATTCCACTGCACCTTCTTGTATCTCATTCTTCATTTGTGCATTTGTTGCAGTCATTGGATAAATTAAGTCATACACATTAATTGAAATGGTGTATTGCAGATAATTCATACTGCAGAATATACACAATTATGTAATAAAAGAGCTACATTTCCCCTTCTCCATATTCAGTCTCATTGTTTTTATGCATTTATATTTTGAGATGTCTTAATGGAAGTCAAGGATGTTCAATGTTGTTTGTTTAGCAACATTCTTCAAAACAGTTTCTTTTGTGTTGGGCACAATAAAGTAAGTCATAGAGGTTTGGAATGGCATGAGGGTGAGTAAATGATGAAAGTATTTTAGTTTTTAGGCCAATTGTAGTAACTTTAGTAAAAATTAATAATTAAATGATGATGATGAATTAAATAAGAGGACAAAGACAAAAAGTGAGAGGTAAAGACATAAAATAAATAAATGAAATACAGATTCTGAACATCGCTTAGATTGCTTAAACTTTAGTGAAAACCCCTTAGGTTTTTTTATTTTAGGAGGCATCCCAAATTTGTTCAATATCACAGCAATGAACATCTGGAGTAAGTACTCCAGGAGATCCAAATTTGGGCTGCCTCCTAAAATAAAAAAACCTAAGGGGCCTTAAACTTTGACTTCATAAACTGAGAGGTCCAGTTTATGACACATCCTTTTGAAAGTGTGAAGGCCAGGGGTTCACAGTGGATGGCCTGGCCAGATTCCCTCCACCAGCCCTTGTCAATCATGGCCTCCTAATAATCCCCACCCCCTAAATTGGCTATATCTCTCTCTCCTCTCCACCTATAGCTGGTGTGTGGTGAGCGCACTGGCACCATTGTACTGTGGCTGCCATCGCATCATCCAAATGGATGCTGCACCCTGGTAGTGGTTTGAGGAGAGACCCCCTCATATGATTGTGGAGTGAAAGTGACCTATTTGTCAGCTATGGTGACCCATACCCGAAATGTGACCTCTGCATTTAACCCATCCAGTGAGTAGTGAACAAGTCATGAACACACATACACCCAGAGCAGTGGGCAGCTATCACTGCAGCGCCCGGGGAGCAAACAGGGCTGGTGAGAATCAAGAATCTGAGAAACTGAGAATCGAACCGGCAACCTTCTGGTTACAAGTCCAACTCTTTAACCAATAGGCCACAACTGTGCACTGTTGTAAAACGCTTTGGGTGTACAGCAATACACAATAAAGCGCTATATAAATGTCTCATTCATGTTCATTCATTCAACATGAATGCCAAATGCTCTGGTTCTGAATTTCTTAGGCTACGGCAGTGTGTGCCCCTAAGTCACTGGACAAACTGGCCTTGTCTATAATTCGTCCCTGATAATCTCCCTCCAAACTGTGAGTTTGTAAATATGATATTTATGATAGCTGTAAGGAATATTGGAGAGCTGTGGTGCACTGATGATAATAGTAAGGTGAAATTCTCAGGCTGGTGTGTTTGTTTTTTAATCTAGCAGCGAACAGACAGGACATGTGCTACATGCAAACAAATGCAACTGGTGCTGAAGCTTGTGGCCAGGAAGATTCACAGAAGCTTGTAGACACTAGTAAATTGTGGGTCTTAATGGCTTTAGCCCAACTGCTGTTTGGAATCGGTTCTGTTCCAATCCAACCTTTTGGCATATCTTACATAGATGACTTTGCTGGGCCTGGGAATTCTCCTCTTTATATTGGTAAGTCTGACTTGTTTTAAAACAAACAAACACATAAAAAAATGGAATAAATCAAAGAACTGTAAAGATTAATAAAGTTTCTGTTTTGTATGGTGCAGCTATTCTTTTTGCTGTGTCAGTGTTTGGCCCATCTTTTGGATATCTCCTGGGCTCTGTGGTTCTGAGGATTTATGTGGATGTGGACCGAACTGATGCAGGTTTGTTTATGTTTAAATGCACAGCAAAAATTACTTCTCAGTAAATTTGGCCTGTTTTACGCTATGCAAAAACAGTGCATAAACATTGTATATTTGTTTCACAGGCCATATTAACAGGTTAGAACATTCACAGTGCCCATATTTACACTACTCACATACAATCTTGTGAAAAGTAAGGGACACCCTTTTGAATTTTATGGTTTTCTGTATTAGTGCACAAAAAAACCCCATCTGGTACAAACTAGATGAACACCAACACTGTCATTATTTATTTAACAAAAACTAGGCCAAAATGGAAACACTGTGGGTAAAAAAAGTAATGACACCCTTATTGCTTCCATGTTAACTAGGAGGGTAAGTAATGGTCAGGCACTGCTAATCAAATGCCTTTGATTAACTGATCATCAGCAGAAGGTTTGGTACTTTGCTGGTCTGGAGCATTCCTGTAGCAGGCCACCCCTGGTATGTTAACACAATGCCAAGTAAAGACATCAGGAGAAGACCAGCAACTAACTTAGAGAAGCAAGTGTTGTTGCAATCAAACTTGTAACATGTAAAGTGTAATACAACATTTCCAAACAATATGAAGTCCATTGTCTTACAGTAAGGAAGAATATTCGCAATTTGAACCATTCAAGACTGTCAATCTGTCATCCCAGCCAATTCACCCCAAGGAGAAAATGCAAACAACTCAAGAACCACACCTCAGACTGTACAGGCATCATTTATAATGGAAATCATTAAGTTTGTGACCGTAATAAAAAACAAAAATCGGCACTGTTGCCACTGTTACTCCAAAATTGTTTAATAAAATATACACAACATATTAACCTAAAATATCTTTGACAAGCAAACAACATGTTTATAAGAAAAGTCCATCACTCCTGAACAACTTAATTAGTTATGCATTTTATATACGAATAAATGATGAAAAAACATTGCTGTTAATTTTGTTTTGAAAGGCAATCTGTCAATTCTTCAGTATTTGGAAATTGCACTAGTGAAGGTACAGTTACAATGATAAAACCTTGTTACAGAGGGAAGTCTTTTTCATATGTATGTTAAACACTGTTTCTCCAAATGGTCTTAATCTTGAGTTTCAGAAAATCATCAGATCATCTAAATCAACAGCATGCATGCTAGATCCTATACCTACTAGTTTATTGAAAGAGACACTCCCTGAAATTATAGATCCTCTGCTTAGTATTATTAACTCTTTTTGGTCATTAGGATATGTCCCTAAAGCATATAAGGTGGCTGTTATTAGGCCACTCAACTTGACAATAATAGGGACATAGCTAACTATAGACCTATATTGAATCTACCTTTCATTTTTAAAGCACTTGAAAAGTTTGTTTCATCACAGCTATGTTTCCTCCCAAGGAATGACATCTGTGAAAAATTCTAGTTAGTATTTTGAGCACATCACAGTACAGAGACTGCTCTGATCAGAGTAACAATTCATTTGCTTTTGGTGTCTGATCGTGGCTGCATTGCATTACTTGTGATATTAGATCTTAGTGCCGCATTCGACACCATTAACCACAGCACACTTTTACATAGAATTGAAAATTATCTTGGCATTAGGGGAATAGCATTAAATGGTTTCGCTCATACCTATCTAACAGTTTTCAGTTTGTAGCAATAAACAATGAGGTGTCACGCAAATCACAAGTTCAGTACAGCATGCCACAGGGCTCAATTTCAGGGACTCTGCTCTTTGCACTGTACATGCTTACCTCTAAGAGGTACAATTCAAAAGCACAGAGTTAGGTTTCGCTGCTATGCTGATGATACACACAGGGTGCTACTTATTGGACCAAAAACTGCCATACGTAACAACTATTGATGGATGCTCTTTTCAGTAGTAATCTGTCGTTTGAAAACCATGTTTTTTTAATGTAAAGAATATATTTAAATATGCTGTCATTATCAAATGCAGAAAACGCAGCAGCTAGAGCTCTTACATGAACAAAAAAGTATGCGCATATTAGCCCGCTTCTGTCAACATTCCACTAAATCCATATATATTTATTTAACACAAAATTGTCTTTGTTTTGAAGCATAACATATAATAATGGCATAACTAAAAAATTTTAAAATGCCATGCTGTCACCCAGCTTACATGACTTCAGAGGTCCTAATGCCAGTGCAAAGGCAAACTGGTAAATACTTTGTTTGAAAACGTCAGACCTCTTTACTGGTTCCGGATCATTTATAAAATGTTGTGTAGAAACCGCCCTAAATTAGATTTTACAATAATTTCTCAATGTGTGGTTCCTAGAACGAATGTACGCACAGAAATGTGAAATCAATAAATTGCAAATTAACTAAATTAATAAACTGCACATTAAAATTAACTATCTAATTAATGTATAAAAGAGAACCTGTCAACGTCAAAATCCTAAAAAAAATGAAAAAACGTGGAGCAGTGATCACTGTGCAAAAGTGCATACGTCTGCTCAGACCCTGACGTGGTGCTAAGCACTTTTCAACGTCAAAGACCGCTTATATAAATATGAACGTTTCTGTGGATTTTTGCGTACTCACACTCTATGATCAAATCTGTGCTTATGCATGCTTTAAAAATGTGTTGCAGGCCTTTCTTCTATATTGGTGTGGTAGACAAATATATTATTACATGGTTTGCAGTTTCTTTCCTCCAGGGGGTGCATTGGAATTGACCCATACTGACCCTCGCTGGGTCGGTGCATGGTGGATGGGTTTGCTCATCACTTCTGGAGCTCTCGCTCTCACCTCTGTTCCTTATTTTTTCTTTCCCAGATCCCTTCATGTGGAGAAGGTCAGTCATGCCCTTGAAACTACCCAATAACAACTGCATATTATGTCTTACAATGAAAATGTAATATAATACAACTGGTGTATGGAATTATATTTGAGCCAATAAAAATGTACGCAAACTTTTTAATCATTGGCAAGTGATATTTAGATTAACAGCTTCTTGACCAGGAAGTCACTAATGAAGTCAGTGACATACATGGCATTTTACTATACATTTGTTTTTAAGTACACTATATTAAGTATTGGGTCACCCTATCTAATAAACAGGTTTGATGACTTTAGTCATATCATTATATTCTATGAAGCTGTGTGCTTCTAATTTAATAGCAACAGTTTGGAAAGGGGTATTTTCTATTTCAACATGACAATGCCCCTGTGTATGAGACAAGGTTCAGAAAGAAAAAAATGATTCAGTCAGTGTGGAAGAACTTGATTTGTCTTAAAAACCAAGTCCTGAACCCAGCTGAACACATTTGGAGTGACTTTAAATGCAGTCTTTGAGCCAAAAAATCATCACCGAACACCAATGACTTTGCACAGGTGTCGTCATTTTGGGACAGGGAAGGGGCTCATGATGGAATAGAAAGTACCCTTTGCCAAACTGTTGCTATTAAATTAGAAGCACACAATTCCATAGAATATCATGATATGCTGCAGCATTAAGATATGTACTAAAGTCATCAAACCTGTTTATTAGATAGGGTGACCCTATACTTTTGACAATATGTGTATGTGCCATCCCTGGGATAGAACCTATGACCTCAGTGTTGCTAGCACCATGTTCTAACCACTGAGCCACAGGAAAGCATGATTATCTGTATAGTTTTGTTTAAGTGTTTGTACTTAAAATTACTTTCTTATTTAGTTAGTATATTAGCAGGGTTGCCAAACGTTCATGTTTTTATAGTGGGACACACGCTTCCAGGCTCTCTCACGTCACATACCAAGCCAACATCAAAAAAATACAGCAATATATTCACATGCACTTAATGTAGTTTTAGAGTCAAAACAGCTGTCTTTAATTCATATTGCCTAGTGAGTTTTGATGTAATAGTATAATAAAGTGTTAATGTTTTCAAATTATCTTTATTAAATAGATAATTATCAAAATATAAATTTTTATAGATGATAATTATAGTGCTATTTTATCTACTGTAGCTATCTTTAATGTTATGTTAAGTGTAATGAAGCACCCGGAGGCAGGGGATCCATTTGAAGCTTTATTAAATACTTAGTCATACAGGCTGAGCAAAGAGTAATCCGAAAACAGGCAGAGATCTTGACAGGCAGCAAACACTCGTTAATAACAGTAACCCGGCGAGATAGTCCAGGGCAGGCAGGAAAGGTACTCAAGTCCAATAAACAGTGCAAAGATCATACACAGAAAGGCTATACCGGAATAAACGCTCAGAAATGTTCACCATAGCAAAACAAGACTTCACGAGGAGAGTGGGTTCAAGCAAGCTTAAATAGCCAACCCAGATAGCTTCCAGGTGAGCGAGTAATCAGTGCCAGGTATGTGGGAGTTGTAGTCCGAAAGGGAATCAGAATTCGAGAGATGGCTCCCTCTGGTGGTGACCTCCATCATGACATTAAGGAAGTCTCTTCTCTGCTTCTCGGTTTTATGAAGATGTGTTATACATAATGGTAAGGTTATTTGCAAAAAGCAGACAAAATTAATTCTAAACATTCTTTCTAAAGATCCACAATTGTTTCATCCTATTATTTTTTAGTGTAACAATGTTAAATTCAGGTGTTTTTTGAATGTATTGATACCATTTCATTATGGTTTCATTGCAGATGAAATAAACAGCAGTGTAGATGAAATAATCAAATCAAATGGTGCAGATGAAATAAACAACAGTGTAGATGAAATACACAACAGTGCAAATGTAATGTAGTGCAAAGCTTATCAGTCTGTTTTAAAGTGTCAAGAGAGCAGGCTTGTTTAACTGACTTAGAGGTAGTTAGTTGAGGTGGCTCAGACCACTACTGAAAAGGGGTTGAGCAGTCCAATGTTCCGGAAAGTGACAAGTGCGGGACAGAGTATGATGTGGGAAGAGATGGATGGGTTCAGAGTTCAGAGGTGCGTGTGGCAAGGGAGGGGAGGGAAGGCAGGGTCGGAAGGGAGTTTAGCTTCCTGACTGCCTGGTGTATGAAGCTCTCCTTCAGTCTGCTGGTCCTGGCCTGGAGACTCCGAAGCCTTCTCCCTGATGGCAGCAGACTGAAGAAGCTGTGTGACGGGTGGGTGGGATCACCTGCAATGCAGAGGGCTTTGCGGGTGAGACGGGTACCAAAAATGTCCTGGAGGAAGGGGAGAGAGACACCAACGATCTTCTCAGCTGCTCTCACTATGCGTTGGAGGGTCTTGCAGCAGGACGCGTTGCAGGCGCCATACCACACAGTGATGCAGCTGGTCAGGATGCTCTCGATGGTGCCTCTGTAGAAGGTGCACATGATGGGGGTTGGGGCTCTGGCTCTTCTCAGTTTGCGGAGAAAGTAGAGACGCTGTTGTGCTTTCTTCGCCAGTGCTGCAGTGTTGTTAGTCCAGGAGAGGTCCTCAGTGATGTGCACACCCAGGAACTTGGTGCTGCTCACTCTCTCTACGGTCGCACCGTTGACAGTCAGAGAAGCATGCGGAGTGTGCGCTCTCCTGAAGTCGACAACAATCTCCTTCGTCTTCTCCATGTTCAGAGAGAGATTGTTGTCACTGCACCACATGGCCAAGTGGCTCACCTCACTCCTGTAGTTTGTCTCATCTCTGTTGCTAATGAGACCCACCACAGTTGTGTCGTCCGCAAACTTGATTAAGAGGTTGGAGTCGTGTGATGGTGCGCAGTCGTGGGTCAGTAGGGTGTAGAGGAGGGGGCTAAGTACACATCCTTGGGCCCCCGTGTTCAGTGTGATAGTGCTGGATGTGTTACTGCCGACCCGTACTGCCTGAGGTCTCCCAGTCAGAAAGTCCAACAGCCAGTTGCACAGAGAAGTGTTTAAACCCAGTTGGAACAGTCTGTGAGTGAGCTGTTGAGGGATGATTGTGTTGAAAGCTGAACTGAAGTCTATGAACAGCATTCTGACGTAAGAGTCGTTCTTGTCCAGATGACTTCGTGCAGCATGAAGTGGCGATGGCATCATCAGTCAAGCGCTTGGACCGATATGCAAACTGGAAGGGGTCCAGAGAGGGGGGGGAGGACAAACTTGATGTTGTGCATGACCAGCCGTTCAAAGCACTTCATGAGAATAGGAGTGAGTGCAACTGGACGGTAGTCGTTTAAGCAGGATGGAGATGACTTCTTTGGGACTGGGATGATGGTGGTGGCTTTGAAGCATGTGGGGACAACAGCCTGACTCAGCGAGATGTTGAAAATATCGGTGAAGACATCAGTGAGTTCTGCTGCACAGTCTCTCAGCACACGCCCAGGAATGTTGTCAGGACCCGGAGCTTTGCGTGCATTGATCCTGCTGAAGGATCTCCTCACGCTGTCTGGGGACAGAGTCATCACCTGGTCGCCAGGAGGTGGTGGAGTCTTCTGTGCAGTGGTGTCATTTTGTGCAAAGAAGGCGTTTAGCTCATTTAGCAGGGAGATGTTGTTGTCACAGGTCTGCAGTGGGGGCTTGTAGTCCGTGATGGCCTGAATCCCCTGCCGCGGGAAAGATTGGCCCTAGCTGTCTTCAGGCTCAGCTCCTCTCCTGTTCTGAAGGCAGCGTTTCGAGCCTTAAGGAGACGGTAGACCTCCCCTGTCATCCACGGTTTCTGGTTGGCCCACACAGTGATGGTCTTTGTGGTTGTTACATCATCAATGCACTTGTTGAGGTCTGTGGTGTTGTTGTATGTGGCAGCCTGATTGAACATATTCCAGTCAGTGGTGTAGAAGCAGTCTTGAAGTTCCTCTGATGAGCCTTCTGGCCACACTTGAGTTTGTTTGTAAACTGGTTTGGTGACTTTAACGAGCGATCTGTATGCAGGCATTAGCATGATAGTGATGTGGTCTGAGGCGCCAAGATAGGGGAGGGGGAGGGCTTTGAAGGATCCTCTCTGGGTGGTGTAAACAAAGTCCAGTGTGTTGTTTCCCCGAGTTGGAAAGTCTATGTGTTGGTGTATTTTCGGGAAAACACTCTTCAGGTTTGCATGGTTGAAGTCTCCAGCCGAGATGAGAAAAGCATCTGGATGGGCTGTCTGCTGCTCGCTGATGTGCTGGTACAGTTCATTCAGTGCCTCACTCCTGTTGTTGTTGTTGGAGCTGGGGGGGATGTATACAGCAACGAGAAGTATGGCTGTATATTCCCTTGGAATGTAGAATGGCCGGCACTTAATAATCATAAACGCCACCAGGGGTGAGCAGTGGTTGCAAACCACAACAGTGTCACGGCACCATGCATCATTGATGTAAACACAAAGTCCGCCGCCGCGGGTCTTACCTCCCTCGACGAGGACTCTGTCCACTCGATAACATGTTAGCTCGTCGAGCTGGATGGTGCAGTCCGGTACGTTGTTGTTGAGCCATGTTTCCGTGAACACAAAAACACAACAGTCTCTTACAGTCCTCTGAGTTGAGCATAGTAGTCAGATGTAGTACAGTTAGTGGATGTAAAGAAAAAGTATGTTCACTTGTAACGCCCTGTGGCTAGCGCCTCGGGTCGCCACATGAGGGCGCCTCTTTGTTCAGTGTTTCTGCCTTGTTTTTGTTATGGACTTCATATCCCATCATGCCTTGTGTCTCGTCATTGTTAACCTGTTTCAGATGTGCCTCATTTCCTGTTTGTCCCTTCATCTTTGTATTTATAGCCATGTGTTTCAGTTGTCTGTTGTCGGTCGATGTTTATGTTATGGTGTTCCTGTTTCACGTCTTTGGTGTTACTCTTTGGATTATCATTAAAGGATTATGTGCATTTGGATCCGCTCTCCTGTATTCCCTGTCTGGCATGTAACAGATCGACCGACCAAAAATGGATCCAGCACACCTTCTAACCCGTCTCAGCCAAGGTAAAAGTTCCCTCGAGGACCATGTACAGCCTTTTTTGGACATTGCCCGTTTTTCAAAGTTCCCGGACCGTGTCTTGTTAGATATTATCTCATTATAAACTTGTCATATCCCGTTATGGTCCTCGGGGGTCCTTGGCTAAATTTAGGTATTATGCCTTGTCGGCTGGTGGGTCCCCCTTCACCGTGGGTGAGGTGGAGGATGCTTCCCCAAGAAATTTTTGGGGAGGGGGCAGTAAGCTGTTGGTGGCCAGTCCGGTCATCAGGGTCGCCACGCCACCGTCTCCAGTCATCATGGCCGCCACGCCAGCATCTCCAGTCGTCATGGCCGCCAAGCCAGCGTCTCCAGTCGTCATGGCCGCCACGCCAGCGTCTCCAGTCTTCATGGCCCCCAAGCCAGCGTCTCCAGTCGTCATGGCCGCCAAGCCAGCGTCTCCAGTCGTCATGGCCGCCAAGCCAGCGTCTCCAGTCGTCATGGCCGCCGGTCCAGAGTCCACTCGCAAGATGGCCGCCAGTCCAGAGTTCACGGCTCCCAAGATGGCCGCCAGTCCAGAGTTTACGCCTCACAAGATGGCCTCCAGTTCGGAGTCCGCTGCCCGCAAGATGGCTAGTTCCTGTTTCAGGTGTCTTATCTCGTGTTTGGAGGACACTCCTCTAGCGTCTGTGCGGTCGGCTGGTCTTCCCAGGGTCCCAAGTCCGGTTGTCCCAGAGGTGTCTGTTCCTGTGGCGCTGTTCCTGGAGGCAGTTCTGCCAATCGTGGCCGCAGCCTTATGGTGTGTCTGGGCTGTGCACTGCTCTGCTGCTCTCGAGGATGCTTCAGAGCTCCCTGCCTATGTCAAGATGGCCGACTCTCCTGATCCCGATGCCAAGATGGCTGACTCTCCTGATCCTGATTTCGAGGCCAAGATGGCCGCCTCACCTGAGCCCGCTGCCAAGATGGCCGACTCACCTGATCCCGAAGTCAAGATGGCCGACTCACCTGATCCCGAAGTCAAGATGGCCGACTCACCTGATCCCGAAGTCAAGATGGCCGACTCACCTGATCCCGAAGTCAAGATGGCCGACTCACCTGATACCCAGAGTCAAGCCAGGCCCGTGAGCCGGTTCCCGACCCAGGCCCGCCTCAGCTCCACGAACCTGGCCCTCCGTCCCGCCCCCGGTTCCGCCTCCACTTCACCGCCCTCCTAGACTGTAATCGGAAGGCGTCTGGGATCCGCCCTTGGGGGGGGGCTATGTAACGCCCTGTGGCTAGCGCCTCGGGTCGCCACTTGAGGGCGCCTCTTTTTTCAGTGTTTCTGCCTTGTTTTTGTTATGGACTTCATGTTCCATCATGCCTTGTCTCGTCATTGTTAACCTGTTTCAGCTGTGCCTCATTTCCTGTTTGTCCCTTCACCTGTGTATTTATAGCCATGTGTTGTCGGTCGATGTTTATGTTATGGTGTTCCTGTTTCTCGTCTTTGGTGTTACTTGTTGTATTTTGGATTACTCTTTGGATTATCATTAAAGGATTATGTGCATTTGGATCCGCTCTCCTGTATTCCCTGTCTGGCACGTAACATCACTAAAAGAAAAATGCAGCACTCGGCATATGTCAAGGACACTATATTCTTAAATACTGTATGCAAAGTTTAATAGAAGTATACAATATGCGAGGCATGGAGAGCAACCCTTCACATATTGCTGGAGCGCCACAAAGCATCATCATCCTCAGCTGGACACAAACGTCACCCTCAGGTTGGAGATAATAAAATAACTAATAAAACAAAAAGTTTTATTTCTGTACAGTATGCAGCAATGATTTTATTTAGCCTGTATATTTATCATCAGCCTGGTATTTTGAAATAATCTTTCAAATTGTATCTTCTAAGTCCTTTAAATTATAACATTCAATACAAAATGTTTGCAACTCTGTGTTGTTCCTGGTAAAAAAAAAAATCTTTATGATAGTTTATACAACAATACCTGACAAAACATTAATAAGACACATAATGAACAAGCTAGATAAATCTAGTTTATTATTTATTTAATAAACACTGAAATAATACAAGCACAGATAACAGCGTATTACATCATTTAAAACTAGACAAAGAACAAAGAAACAGGGTAAGTAAATATGCAATCCTGGTGATGACGTAATTGCTGGCAGGTGAGGGTGATTGACGATGAGACTGGGGAAGGAGCATGGAGGATGTTGGGAAATGTAGTCCCAACAAGCAATGGAGAACACGGGAGGCAGACAGGACTGTGACACACGTAAGGTTTGTGCCAGAAAAGCAAACGTAAACTTGAGAACCATAAACAAAAAGGGAGCGAGACGTTACATCGCCAAGGAAACACTATGGGGCCACTTCGGCGTGACCGCATCTGAAACAACTAAAAAAGAGGTAATGAACAGGATACAGTGCAGACCAAGAGTATGAAGAGCATCCTAAATAAACACACTCAGCTTACCAAGCAAGTGCCTACAGGGACGCACCCCTGCCACCAAGTATTTCATTATCGGGTTGAAGCTGAAGTCTGCAGGACTGTAGATCTCCAGGACCAGAATTGGAACCACTGATGTAGAGGGAGGAATGGACGACATGAGGAGTAGAGAGAAGCCGACCCTCAGCGAGATCTATCTGTGACCCCCTACAAGTGCAGTCGCCGCTCTACCTCGACAGAAGTGGGTCCAGAGCCAGGAGGGCTGCGAGCCCAGCCACCCTCCTCAAAGAGCACCAGGCGGGAGTGCAGCACGTGATGTGCATGCTGCACCCCCAGGCACAATGTGTGTGTGTGTACCTGTCTGTAAGTGTTACAACATACTTTAAACATACACACACACCATTGTTATTAAAACTGTATGAAAAATGGTTGAAAACATATTGTTTTTATTATCAGAGTGTTTTTTCTCATTGCATATATTTGTTTGCTCCTTAAAAGTTTCGTTCATTTATATTGGCTCAAAAATAATTTTATACTGGTTGTAATCCTGATCAGGTTAACAGAAATTAACTTCAAAACTATAAGCTTTTTGCAGAGACTCCAAAATAGTGCAATATTCTAATAGTTGTATTTATAGATAATGTTATGTGTAGCTATGGAGATAAAAGACTCAACAAAGGAGTGGAATCAAAACAATCAGAGGCTACGTTCAGACTGTCAGTCCAAATCTTTTTTGTGCATATCCAATTGAAATCTAATTTAAATTATTGACTGTCCAGTCAACCAGTCGTTCGAGTCATGAGTCAGACGAATATACATGCGTTTGAGATATCCATTATTTTTTAAATATTGTTTCTTATTATTAGGTAAATAAAAGACAAATAAAATATAGAACAAATTTAGAATCATATGCTATGGCCTTTGCAGTCAAAAGTTGGAAAGAAACAAGAAACAAGGCGGGTTTTCTTTACGTAAGTTGTAATTCGGCACTGCTCAACTGCGTGGATGAGTCTGATGTTTTGAGTCGCATGTCAGGTGTGGGCTGTGACAGTGAACTGGTGAGAATCTTAACTGTACATCAGTAGCGCATCTATAACCAAAGACACCATATAAGGATTTCCGTAGAAACATGACCCGACAAGAAAATTAAAAACCGCTATTACAAGTTGTCCGTGGTGAATCCAGCAAGGGTAATGACATCGTTTGAAACGACGTTCTTTCATGTACTTGCTCAATAATTGGTTTTAGTTCATTTTTAATAAAAAAAACTTATGGATTGCCACTTTAAGAAATAAATAAATAGAACAACAATATACAACAACAACAATCTTTTGAAGTTTAATTTATGTGATTGATAGATTGCATTATCATAGTCATTAGGTCAAAAAATGGTTGACGATATCACGCTATAGTTTCATGTTACAAATACGCTAACACTTCGTTAGCAGCATATGCTAACATATACTAATCATGATATCATTAATATGTCATAACGAAAAATATCTTTGTAAACTCTCATTTTGGCCTAATAAGTTAATGCTGCACTATCAAATTCAAGACACAACAGTTGTTATTAACGTTAAATTACACTTGATTCATGTTTAGTAGTACTCACACTCCGAGTTTCGTCCATTTTGTTCATCCTAACGATCACCCAATTTGATAGGTGCCGCTGTCACAAGAAACTAGGGTCCTAAAACTGTGGTCCTAAATCTGCTGTCCTAAAACTACACTCTCTTCGCATTGCAGGAATACCCTACTCCTTTATTCAGTGCTTCTGTCTCCATCAGCAGACAAAAAAACAACACCACATATGAATGTCGGATTTCATGTGATTTTTGTGCTGTTCACACTTGCTAAATGTGATCGGATTTCAATTGGATATTCACAAAAATCGGACTTGAACTGGCAGACTGAACGTAGCTTAAAAAGGCACCGTCGAACACAGGATTAACAATCAACATCAATACCGAACCCAACAACAGGGCATAACACAGGGTTTAAATAACAAGGAAAACTTGTTTAAAAGAAGCAGAAACAGGTGAGGAGTTAATTCACAACCAAGGAGATAAACTAGGACCAATGAGGGTGTGATAAAAGCAAGATAAAGCATTTACCTTGCTGCATAGTTAGCCGTGGTTGCACCTTTAGATCTTCTACTGTAGAACTTGATGTGTGCTTGCTCCTTGCATTGCACCAATTTAAGAGTCGTGTCTTGCAGATTTTCAAACCGGAGTCTGAAATCATGAAAGATGCCCTCAAGAAGCCGGAGAGCTCCATGCTGGATTTCTTCAAATGTGAGTTGATTCACATGGATAATGGCTAATTCGATAAATCTGCATGTTACACAGGCTACTAGTAGTCTAACACGATCTAAGCTAGCGAATTTAACAAATTTACAACCAGAGCATTATTTGTAACCAGCTATTTTATTCATGCTTATGTCCTCAATGTGTGCTCCAAGCTAAATGAAATTTTCTGTTTTACTAATACCAAAACAGTTACATAATAATTAGTTAAGTAATTAAAACAGTATATTTAGGGGTGCTTTCAAAGCAAAGCATCACTATTACTAACTTGCAAGTTTATTGAAATAGTCCTCACTACACAGGAGATCCAAGAGGCGAGGTTGGATCCAGATCCAAATCCTCCTACTTTATATAGTTAGCCGCAGTTTGGAAAGTAATGCTGCCATCACGTGCTCTTGGAATTATTGGAAATATGAATTTCCGAGGTAAATGTAAAATATACACTATATTGCCAAAAGTATTGGGTCACCTTATCTAATAAACAGGTTTGATGACTTTAGAAATTTCCATGAGTACAAATCTTAATGCTGCAGCATATTATGATATTCTATGGAACTGTGTGCTTCTAATTTTATAGCAACAATTTCTATTTTTCTATTCCAACATGACAATGCCCCTGTCTAAGAGACAAGGTTCAGAGGGTACAGAAAAAAACAGGGAACAGAAAAAAGGTGATTTCAAAACTGTTGCAACAGAGATGGAAACAAAATTCCTTACAATGCCATTTGAAGAAATGCAATTTAAAACTGTTTCAAAAGCCCCTTTTCCTGTCCCAAAATGATGACTCCTGTGAACAAGTCATTGGTGTTTGGTGATGAGTTCTTTGCTCAAAGTCTGCATTTAAAATGACACCAAAAGGTGTTCAGCTGGGTTCAGAACTTGGCTTTATGCAGACCAGTCAAGTTCTTCCACACTGACTGAATCAATTATTTCTTTCTGATCCTTGTCTCATACACAGGGGCATTGCCATGATGGAAATGTTGCTATTAAATTAGAAGCACACAATTCCATAGTATATCATGATATGCTGCAGCATTAAGATTTGTGGAAACTCATGGAAATTACTAAAGTCATTGTGATAAGTTTGTTGTTGTAGGAGGGAAGAGACAGGGTCGGCGTAGTAAAATCTAAATAATATTTACTAATCTCAAAGTAAATTGTCTCCAAAACACCAAACAAACAGAAACAAACAAACAATAGCCCACGTGTTAGCCTCGCTGCTTAGTGCTATCAAGTGCACGCTCCCTGCGTGCATTTGCCTCTCCCTAGACGCAACTCCTTTTTGCGCCCTCTGCGGCGCCTCTAATGCGTCCTCTCACCAATCACTGAAATGAGAGACAGCAGGTTAGCAGTCACACTTGACCTACTTACCGCCCTCCGTGCTCCAGACTGAAGCTCCTCCCTCCCAGACGGTGCGTGGCCACGCCCCCTTGCTACATTCATCAAACCTGTTCATTAGATAGGCTGACCCAATGCTTATTACAATTTAGTGTGTGAACCCTAACCCAAACCCTTAATCTAAATCTAATAAAATACATTATTAAAAATATGTTAATAAATATAGTTTGTCTTCAGCAAGTTTGTTTTTCCGTTAAAATAATAACTTTACTTACGTCTCAATGCGAAAATGGTAGAGCAACAACACAAGCATGACGTGTTGTGGCAAAACTGCTGTAGGAATCTGTGAACCAATTAAACTGCAGTGGGAGAAGACTGGATCCAGTATCGACCAATCAAATTGCAGTGGGAGAAGACTGGATCTGCCCCACCCCCTGAATACCACGTTCTGCAGAGAGGAGCTACTGAGTTTATTAGTGGTGCTTGCGAACTATTACTATCTTTCCACGCCCTATCAACCATTTACAGAAACCTAGCAACCGATCCCATAGACTGCCATTATAAAGGCACAGATGGATATCTTTGCAACACAATGTTGTAGTGCTAGTGGTGCTTGTAAAGAACCTCTGTAATTTTTTCATATTAAAAACAAAATGTGAAGCTCTGAAAGACTAATCAGCAGTTAAAAACTCCTCTGAGTGTCTGCGTTACACATATATAATTCAGTCTACACAGTTTACCTATTGTCTGTGGTGTAAAAGATGGATGAATTTCACTTGATGTGGAAGGCTTGCGGCGTCATCAGATTGGGAGAGTTGTGAGTGCGTGCGTGGGTACGCAGTCTCCGCACACAGCGTTTTTCACGTAATGACATCATGGTAAGCAACATGTTAATTGTGCTAGCATCATGCTAGCAGCATGCTAATCATGCTTACAAACATGGTAATCGAGTTAACATTATGCTAGCTAACATGCTAATCATTTTAACATAATGCTAACAACATGCTAATCATGTTAGCATCAAGCTAGCAAACATGTTAATCATGTAAACATCATGTTAACATCATGTTAAAACATAACTTGATTTTTAAACTTAATTTTAACGTCCGAGTTTTGCCACGGCAAGCACCACTCACATTTTCTTCAGAGAATATACCTATCTAGTTATAATAATTATTCTTGTTTTGGACAAAACTTTTGCACGTAACATATCCCGCATGATTTGTTGTAGACCCATGAATGAGGGCTCAAATCGACCGGCTTATTGGGGAGAGGTGTGTTATGACTTTCATAAGCGATTGGGCGTAGGGTGTCCATTGGGGGGGCAAAAAAATCCCATAGACTTAACATTGCACCAAACGTTGATGAGTCGTAGCTCTTAGTGAGGTTTCATAGAAACATGCGGGTCAATACAGTTGAATAGGCTGGCAGGCTCTGTAAAAGCATACCTTTAGACTAGTTTTATTGCACTTATGCACTGTTGTCCTTGTGTTGTTCTAATTGCTTTTATTGTTTACCTCATTTGTAAGTCACTTTGGATAAAAGCTTCTGCTACATGACTAAATGTAATGTAAATTTCTGTCTCTTGGGTTGCAGTGTTACCAAAGATGTTTGTTAAGCTTCTGCTGAGTCCGCTCTTCATGCTGCTAGTTCTGACCCAGTGCTGTTTCTCCTCTGTGATCGCGGGACTTGCAACCTTCCTCAACAAGTTCCTGGAACGCCAGTACAGTGCCTCTGCAGCCTATAGTAGCCTTCTTATTGGTCAGCCACCATTTTATAATTAAACACACTTTAGGTTGGTAATTTTAAAGTAATCTACAAATTGCACTTTAGCCCTGGATATTGCTGTGTGTATTATTTTTGGTTTTCAGTGTTGGGAAGTCCTTGTTTAAACCAGTTATTAACGCATTAGTTTACCCCGGTTTATAGATTCACAGGTGAGCTGCGCATTAGCAACGCATTTTTTTGCCACTGATTTTTGCAGGCAAGGGCAACATCCAAATATCTGTACTCATCTTACTAGATCTATCTGCCGCATTCGACACTGTTAATCACCACATCCTCCTGTCCACCCTCAGGGCTGTGGGCGTCTCTGGAATGGTGCTGCAATGATTCAAGTTTTACCTCTCGCATAGGTCATTCAGAGTATCCTGGAGAGGTGAGGTCTCTGGGTCCCAACACCTCAATACAGGAGTGCCGCAGGGCTCAGTGCATGGACCACTGCTCTTTTCTATATACATGACATCCCTAGGTTCGGTCATCCGGAAACATGGCTTTTCCTATCACTGCTATGCGGATGACACACAACTTCACCTGTCATTCCAGCATGACGATCCGACTGTTTATGCGTACATCTCAGCATGCCTGAGTGACATTTCACTCTGATGAAGGACCATCACCTGCAGCTGAACCTTGCAAAAACAGAACTGCTTGTGATTCTGGCCGACCCAAAGATTCATCACAACCTCTCCATTCAACTAGGCTCATCAACCGTTACATCTTCAAGAACAGCCAGAAACCTGGGGGTGGTAATTGATGATCAGCTAAACTTCACGAGTCATGTTGCCAGCACCACACTGTAGATTCATTCTCTACAACTATAGGAAAATTAGACCTTTCCTATCCGAGCATACTACACAAGTCCTAGTCCAGGCTCTTCTCTTGTCTAGACTGGACTATTGCAATGCGTTACTGGCTGGACTCCCCGCTTGCACAATCAAACCTCTACAGATGATCCACAAGAGTGATCTTCAATTAACCGAAGAGAGTGCACGTCACTCCTCTCTTCATTAGGTTACATTGGCTCACTGTTGCCATCCGCATCAAATTCAAAGCTCTGCTCTTGGCCTACAAGACCACCACTGGTTCGGCACCCCCTTATCCTCACTTGGTAATACAGAGTTATGTTCCTGCCCGATCCCTGCACTCTGCAAACAAACAACATCTTGTGGTGCCATCCCAAAAAGGGGGAAAAAATCACTCTCGCATACCTTCTCTAGATCCTTTCCACATTGGAGGAATGATCTGCCTGCTGCTACAAGATCAGCAGATTCTGTACCCATCTTAAACAATTGCCTAAAAACACATCTCTTCTGTCAACACCTGACCGTCAAACACTGACTTCTATTCTTTTCTGTCTCTTTTCTACTCTTTCTCAAAAAAAAAAAAAAAACAACTTCCTTAGCTTTGTATGCTGTGCTAGGCTTTATCAGACCAGTTTTACCGCACTTATGCATTTTGTTATCTTATGTTGTTCCAATTGCTTCCATTGTTTGCATCATTTGTAAGTCACTTTGGATAAAAGCGTCTTCTAAATGACTAAATGTAAATATAAATGTAAATGTTCCTGCATGTCTGCAAGACTGTCTTGTACTGATTTTTGTCTGTGCCAAAATTGTGCAAATGTTTCAAAAGAAACAGAGGAAAGAGCTACATGGGATGATGGCTCTGGTGATAGTGATAGGAATGATACTGATGGGTAAAGATGTGCTGTGCATTATCTTAAGCTGATTTTCAGTTGTAATGAATTCAATTTATTCATAATTAAGGGCGGTGTGGTCACATTTTGAGTCATTTTAGCCAACTTGGGCCAAAGTGTGATGATTCTTTATGTTTCTGTGATTACACAGTGCAGACTGAAACTTTTGATGTATAATACATAACAGTTTTGCTAAAATTAAAATGTGTATGTTTAATTTTGCTTGGTGCCAATCCATGAAGTTGAAGCATATTTTCTACAAATTTGCCATATTTTATGGTCTACATTAACACTAAAGTATTTTATTTAATGCACCAATACCTTTCTCAAATGTTTAGGTACATGTATAAAGGCCAGTTTGAGAGAGATGTTGTGTTGCTAAAATGAATATAAATAAAGCAAAACCAGCAGCATAAGATTTTCGTTTTTTTGAATTCACAATTATGGATCGTGACAAAAAACTGCAGGATATTTTGTGGAGAGCCTTTAACATAAAGTCCATAAGGGTGTTGTCTATGCAAAAATGCATTTAAGAAGTAGTGCCCAGACGTGGGAACGAAAATGAATTTCTAGCCACTTTATCCTAGTTCACCTTATGGCCTATTACAAACTCAAATTTCAAAGCAGCTTTCCCAACACTGAAGGATACATTGTGGGATACAACAATACATTATTACTTGTATTTCCATAGAGAGAAACATCAATTTTACAGTAAACTGTTCTTTGGTTTTTTCTCAGGTGCTCTTAATCTGCCTTCTGTTGCTGTGGGAATGGTGCTCGGCGGGCTTATTATGAAGCGCTGGGGCTTGTCATTCAGAACCATTCCACGTTTCTCTGTTGTAATGCTTACCATCTCCATCATTTTCTGTGTGCCTCTCTTCTTCATGGGCTGCTCTACGCAAGATGTTGCTGGTGTTTATCCTAAGGCATATAAAGACAATAATGGGTGAGTGGTGCAGGAACTTGTTTTTGTGGCCTCAAGTTGTTGGCTCATATTCCACAAAAAATATCACAAGTTCACATTTGTGTCATGAATTGCAAGGAGACCGAACCCACGCGCAGACAGCTCTTCTCAAAAAACATATTTTATTAACACATGACAAAAACATAACTCAAAATCCCTAGAGGGGGAAACAAGAACAAAATGACAAAGACACTGTCATATTCCACAAAAAATATCCTAAGTTCAGATTTGTGTCATGAATTGCAAGGAGACCGAACCCAGGCGCAGACAGCTCTTCTCAAAAAACGTATTTTATTAACACATGACAAAAACATAACTCAAAATCCCTAGAGGGGGAAAACAAGAACAAAATGACAAAGACACTAATAAAACTAAACTTCAATAAAACTAAACTCAGGAGAGAGAGACAGGGACGAGGTAAACAATTGCACAGGGCAGCAAACACAAGCGCATTAAATAAGAGAGGAGTCTTCAAAGGACAGAACCCCCGCAAAGCAGCCGGTCCAGACTCTGTCTCTCCATCCACCCTAAAGCACTGTGCTGATCAGCTGTCTCCAGTGTTCACAGACATCTTCAACATCTCGCTGAAGACATGCCATGTTCCAGCCTGCTTTAAAACATCCACCATTATCCCATTCCAAAGAAACCTAGAATAAATGGTCTCAATGACTACAGACCTGTCGCTCTGACATCTGTTGTTATAAAGTCCTTTGGGCGCCTTGTGCTGCCCGACCTGAAATCCATAACAGACCCCCTCCTGGCCTACAGAGCAAACAGGTCTGTAGATGACGCTGTCAACATGGCTATCCACTTCATCTTCCAGCACCTGGACCTTGCAGGAACCTACGCCAGGATCCTGTTTGTGGATTTCAGCTCTGCTTTTAACACAATCATCAATCGATTTCAGAAAGAACCCAGCACCTCCCACCCCCATCACCCTGTGTAACTCCCCAGTCACCACTGTTGACTCATTCCGCTTCCTGTGTACCACAATCACCAAGGACCTCAAGTGGGAACTAAACATCAGCTGCCTAATCAGCAAAGCTCACCAGAGGTTGTCCTTCTTTTGGCAGCTAAAAAAGTTCAACATCCCACAGGCAATGATGGTGCACTTCTACACCTCCATCATTGAATCTATACTCACCAACTCCATCACCATCTGGTACGCTGCTGCCACTGCCAAGGACAAAAGCAGACTGCAGCGTATTATCCACTCTGCTGAAAAGGTGATCGCTGCAATTTGCCATCTCTTCTAGACCTGTACACCTCCAGGACTCTGAAACGGGCAGTTAAGATTGTAGCTGATCCCTCTCACCCTGGTCACAAACTTTTTGAATCTCTCCCCTCCGGCAAGAGGCTGAGGTCCATCAGGACCAGAACCTCATGCCACAAAAACAGTTTCTTCCCATCTGCAACTGGACTCATAAACAATTCACACACCTTGACCATGTCCAAGTGATTCCTTAAATTCACTGCTGCACACCCTGCCCAATTTGCACAACATGGCTACATGCCTTTCCTTGATATAGTTTAAGTTTAATTTTTATGTTGTATATATATATATTTATATATTTTCCTGCCTTCTTAAGTCTGTATTCTTTTTAAATGTATGCACCAGCCTACCAAGGCAAATTCCTCGTACATGTGAACTCATTGTACTTGGCAATAAACGATTCTGATTCTAATTCTGATACCAAAGTAATCATTCCTGGCATTTGTTGAAAATCACGAATCGATTACGCTTATTATATAAGCATGTATAGTGTTTGCCCATTGTCCTACTGGCAACGTTTGAAGAACGCGCTAATGACAAGCTTACATTACTTTGTGTTTGATACAATAATGAGCCTCTTCAATAAGCTTATTTTATTGACAATGTAGATTATGTTATTATATGAGATGTTTTATCCAGGCCATTTCCGCATAGTGCGAATTATATAAAGTTTTAAAACTAATTAAATTGTTTTTAATTTAAATATTTATTGTTAAATGTAGAGCAGGTGCAAGAAGAACGCAAGGTATAGCCTATAAGCGACTTTTCTGTCTTATAATTGAACGATTAAGCCCAACCAGCTTGCCAAGCACATTTAAATGATTTAGACTACAAGTCCATCTAAAATTAAAGAACTGTATCACTGAAATCATATTTTATCATAAAACAAGTACACATCATAAAAAAACAGGTACAATGTTATGCTTATACTGTATATGTGTGAGGGGAAAACGGTCACATCGTGATGTAAATCTTTTCTCCACTGATGGAACCCTCAGTCATTCATTAAAACAACATATAAAGCGCAATGTCTTTTGTGCCTGCAATTCACACTGAGAGCCAGAGAATTATAAGGGTAAAACATTTAAAAAATATATAATCTACATCGTCAATAAAATAAGCTTCTTAAAGAGGTGTTGCTCATTAATGTTTTTAACACAAAGTTATGTAAGCTTGTAATTATAAGCGTTCTTTAAACGCTGCCAGTAGGACAATAGGCAAACACTGAATTTTTTTTGTCAACGTCCCTTCCACTCTGTACTGGGGGGCCTGCAGACAGGAACACAATATAATAATCCAATAGCAGGAAGACACCCTGGGAACACACGAGAGGCCCGGAACCAGGAACACACTCTGGTGAGCCACGGACAGGAACACACTAGGGAGGGCCACAGACAGGAGCAGACTCTGGTGAGGATCCCGGCAGCATCAACCCTGGAGGGAATTCCTGCGGCATTGACTCCTGAGGGGAACCCAGCGGCACCGACCCCTAAGGGGACCCTGGCGGCGTCGACCCTGGAGAGGGACCCTGACAGCCTCAACCCTTGAGAGGAACCCCGATGGCCTCGACCCTTGAGAGAGTTCCCTAGGAGATCAACCCTGGATCGGACCCCGGGGAGACCCACACTGGAGAGGTGCCCATGGTGAGCTGTCTGCTGGGCTCTTGGATGGCTTGATCGTTCTGTCATGAATTGCAAGGAGACAGAACCCAAGCGCAGATAGCTCTTGTCAAAAAACGTATTTTATTAACACATGACAAAAATATAACTCAAAATTCCTCGAGAAGGAAAACAAGAACAAAATGACAAAGACATTGATAAAACTAAACTTTAGTAAAACTTAACTCAGGGGACAGAGACAGGGACGAGGTAGACAAACGATCCAGCACAGGACAGAAAGGGCATGAACCTGTCATCCTAAATACTGGTGTCCCAAAGAGCTGCATTCTGAGCCCATTGCTCTAATCTTTGTTCACCTATGATTGTGTTCCTCTGCATAACTCCAGCATCTTCATCAAGTATGCAGATGACACCCATAGAAAATCTATGGGGTATTGTGAAGAGGAAGATGCGATATGCCAGACCCAACAATGCAGAAGAGCTGAAGTCCACTATCAGAGCAACCTGGGCTCTCATAACACCTGAGCAGTGCCACAGACTGATCGACTCCATGCCACGCCGCATTGCTGCAGTAATTCAGGCAAAAGGAGCCCCAACTAAGTATTGAGTGCTGTACATGCTCATACTTTTCATGTTCATACTTTTCAGTTGGCCCAGATTTCTAAAAATCCTTTCTTTGTGTTGGTCTTAAGTAATATTCTAATTTTCTGAGATACTGAATTTGGGATTTTCAGTAGTTGTCAGTCATAATCATCAAAATTGCAGACGCCATTGCAGAAAGACATAAACATTTGAAATGTATCAGTCTGTGTGTAATGAATGAATATAATATACAAGTTTCACTTTTTGAATGGAATTAGTGAAATAAATCAACATTTTGATGATATTCTAATTATATGACCAGCACCTGTATAGTAAAGTTTAGTGCAATCGTTTTAGAGATGTTATTTACAGATACAAAAGTATTTTTTACATGTTCAATTGCATTCAGTATGTACAATGGTACAATGTACAGCATCAGCATTTGCTCTTTAAACATGAAACAGCCTGGGGTAAAAAGCTGTTTTTGTGTCTGACTGTTCTGGTGGTCAGTGCTCTGTAGCACCGTCCAGAGGGCAACAGTTCAAATAAGTAGTAAGTGTAAGCTGGATGTGTGTGGTCCAAAGTGATTTGTATTGCCCCTTTTCTCATTCTGGAGGTTTAAAGTTCTTGAAGGCTGGGTAGGGGGGAACCAATGATCTACTCAGCCGTCCTGACTGTCCTCTGTAGTCTACTGATGTCTGATTTGGTAGCTGAACTGAACCAGACAGTTATAGATGTAACCACCATAGTGTAACCACCTTGGACCACCATAGTGGACATCGCTCGACCCAGGGACCACGCGGTGACCTTTGTCGCACAAAGTGCAAGATCAGTGGCGGTGCGCAGCTCCTGCATGTGCGCTGGGTCGGTCTTCCCATCATCGAGCTCCTTCAACGCCTTAGCCTGGTGGACCTGGAGGATGACCATGGCGTGAAGGGCAGAGGCAGCCTGACCCGCAGCAGAGTAAGCCGACGGGTGTCGAAGAGAACTTACACGTTTTGAAGAGGAGCCTTGGTCAACCCCGCCAAGTGGCAGCAGTTTGTGTGCAGAAACTGCACGGCCCAATTGGGGGATATCGACATAGCCCCTAGCTAACCCAAACTGGCGTTTGGAAAGCAGACGGAGTGGCGGCCACACCCATAAAGAACGTAGCCAGCCATGACCGCAACACCTTCACCGTCCTGTTCTCGCACACCGAACATGACGGGTCGACAAATGCACTCTGTGTGTGTTTGAGTCCCAAACACGCAATGCAAGTGTCGTGCTCATCCAACTCAGCGATTAGAGTGCCGCATCCAAGGACGCAACGGCATGACATGTCCGAAGACAGCGTGCACGTTGCAAGAGGAAATCTGCTCTTTTAGCTCTGTAACTCGCTGCTGAAATGCCCTGGGGAACTCAGTTGATGAAGGAAACACTCCGCTGCTCACGTTGTAGAATCCAGCAGCTTTTAAAAAAGCTCTCATAGAGAAATTGCTCAGAATACAACAATAATGCCTCGCGGTTCCGAAGAACAAAAGATGAATGAATGCGCATGCCGTCCTCCTTATATACCCGGAAGTCCGGGGCGGAGACTGGTATGCGGCTGCCATTCGCCAAGTTCATTGGCCTTTTGAAATTCCTCTCGGAAATTCCTCAAGTTCAAACCCCATCTGTCAACACAACGTTGAGTGACCGACAGAAAGGGAACAATAGATAAACAATAGACACACAATAGACACCTGTATAAGCTATTGGAGAAAAATTAAATACACAATCAAAACATCAATAGTATAAACTTTGACTGTAAACAAGGGCTAAGCTAACTACAAGTATGAATCTCAACATAATTAATGTAATACACACTATAATGTGTTGACAATACAAAAAATGAATCATACCATACCATACACTACAGTTGAGAGATCTGCTGAGATGTCACAATCAAGCTGAATTGTGGGATATAGAGCAGCTTGAAGTGTACATAGAACATAGAACCACCATAGACATAGAAATTAGACTCACTCGCTCTGTCAAAATTGAGGGAACAAGAGTCTTTCCATATAAACTTCCCTCATTTACTTCACGAAGTGGAACGCACTTCAAAATGGCAGTGGGGATTCCCCCGAGGGACGATTGCGAGGGCCTGTCTAAAAGTAAAGTGGAATGCACCCGGATCGCATTCATACTACACCCAGGCAAACAGTCCGTACCCTAGGCTTTTAGCCCTCGTTAAGAACTTACTAAAATTAAGTACCTACTCAGTGAGTATGCGATTTCAGACGCAGCTAATAGGCTTGTTTGATTTCATGCAGCGCCACAAGAATCGGCTTCTGCCTGACAAAAGCAATGCATTCTGGTTAAGGAATTTGTCCGACTTTGATCGGCACTGTATGGGGTGAAGACAGTATCAAAACCTCCCACAAATACACTATCTTGCCAAAAGTATTGGGTCACCCTATCTAATAAACAGGTTTGATGACTTTACTCATTTCCATGAGTACAAATCTTAATCCTGCAGCATCATGATATTCTATGGAACTGTGTGCTTCTAATTTAATAGCAACAGTTTGGGAAGGGCCCTTTTCTATTCCATCATGACAATGCCCCTGTGCATGAGACAAGGTTCAGAAAGAAATAATTGATTCAGTCAGTGTGGTAGAACTTGACTGGTTTGCATTAAGCCAAGTCCTGAACCCAGTTGAACACCTTTTGGTGTTGTTTTAAATGCAGACTTTGAGCAAAGAACTCATCACCAAACTCCAATGACTTGTGCACATGAGTCGTCATTTTGGGACAGGAAAAGGGGCTTTTGAAACATTTCTACAAATTTATGTTTCCATCTCTGTTGCAACAGTTTTGAAAGCACCTCTAAATTGTGTGAAAAATACTGTGTAATGAAACATAAACATGTTATAGTGCGCACCACAAACACAATCAAAGCTTCGAAAACACCCAAAGAACGACACCTTTAAAAGCCACTGGAAGGCTAATATACTGCATTCGTAATTTTTAAATAGTTGGCATAAACTTGCAAAATATTGTTCTAATACAAAGATGTTGAATATAATGAGTCAAAAAAGACATTAAATATACACCAAAAAGTTAAAAAAAAATTAATGCCCAATAGAAGAATACAGTAATGCAATGCTAGAAACTGCAACACTGAGGCGTGACCAAGTGACATTTTGTAAGAAATAAAAATGTCACTTGTTACAATACTAACACATAGCTTAGGCAAGGTAATACAGTAATCATTAGGTAAGACAGGTCGTAGACTGTATGTGACTGCATGTTAAAAGTGACCAATGAAATGAGCGGAGACACTTGCCATTGTCCCGCCTCCAAAGTCTCAAAAGTCAACTCAACGAGCGACCGTGTTGAGCAGTTGCGAGACCATAGAGAGAATTGCGCGCGCACGCGGGCTCGTCACAGCCTCTGCTTGCGGACTGCGTTTTTGCACGCGAAGCAGAAATGCGCTCTTGTGAGGGTGTGTTTCTGCTTGTGAAAGTGTTCTGCGCGCTTGGGATTTAATGCGCGTAAGTTTTGGGTCTTAATAAACGTCATAGATATAGTACAGAATTTAAACAAGAGACAACTACAGATAAAATATATTTGTGGATTGTGAGTTCATTTGTAAATAAAGCGTGAAGGTCTGTATCTCTCGCGTGCATTTGTGAATTACAGTGTGTGGATGTGGATCTTTTACGTCTATTTGTGGGATGGTTTTATACTGTTTTCACCACATACAAAACAGTGTTTCCTATAAATCGCCACAATATCAAAATTATTTCCCTTCACATTTTAATTTTAATATTTAAATCAATTTATTAATTCATTGTACAGTTGCGTCTGTCATGTTGTGTGCAGCGCCTTGGCGTTCAAATGACAGTGAACAAATTAAAAGGTGGCTGTGTTTTTAATATGCATTCCTCCGTGTACTTGCCTTTTCACGTTGCTCAGTGTGTATGCAAGCCCTTGCCCTACCAATAAGTTAGGTGTGGTGTGCACGCATGTGTGTAGTTAAATGTGTAACAGTTCTCGCCTATTTCTGAATTTGTACAGAATTGTCTGAACTTTACGCATGCAAAAAAACTTGCTAAAGCAAACGTGCCTTAAAAGAAAAAATATATAAATTCTTTAAATAGTAAACATAGAAAAAAATCTAACAATACTGCACCAATTAAAGGGCACAGGAGACTAGTATAGAGAATAAAGTTTCTAGTATTTTCACAGTTTAAACACTGCTGTTTCCCAGCACCCATCATTTTGTGTAATTTTTAAGAAAATATATAATTAAAATTAATAAAACAATTAGGCTATAATTTAAATAATTTAATGCAAGTTAAAGCAACACTAGAGAACTTTTGCTCACGGGTTCCCCCATGTGGTTGATACGCGCAATTATCTGTTACTAGTGTTGCAAATAATGTCGCAGTATAAGCTTCCCTGTGGGCAGTACACACGAATTTGATTACTAAGCTGATGGTGTTACAAACTGCTTTGAGGCTTGAAGGGTTGAGGATCTAAGCACATCTTTATTAAACATAATCCACAAGACAGGCAAACATCAGGGCAGGCAGCAGAGATTCACAAAAATGAGGTACAGTCCAATGTCAAACACAAGTAATCCAACGCAACAAGAATGCTCAGAATTGCAGGGTAACACGATACAGCTGAATGTAATCATGGTTGAATTTAATCCGGGCAAAGGGTTGCGGGAAATGTAGTGTTTGGGTAGTCCGGGTTTTATGGA
This sequence comes from Oreonectes daqikongensis, assembly GCA_026939265.1. Lineage (NCBI taxonomy): Eukaryota > Metazoa > Chordata > Actinopteri > Cypriniformes > Nemacheilidae > Oreonectes > Oreonectes daqikongensis. The sequence continues at coordinate 102,012 of JAOTQM010000446.1, read as the reverse complement.
GAGTGCCCTCTAGTGGAGCCCTAGGGCACTCCGGCTGGTGTCTGTGACAGATGGAACCGGCGAATGTAGAAACATAGTTTTGTAAACCATGGCACACTCTTTCGCAAGGCAGGGGATGGGCGGGCTAACACAAAAGTGCAATTACAGCCAATAGGAGCCTGCTCAGGCAGCAGCAGCAGTAAAATTTGTCCAGTTAAGAGTTGTTCTACTACTGGAATAATTTTAGAGATATTATTTTAGGGGTGAAAAACTACATAGTGTTGCTTTAAATACAAAAACAGCAAAGACAATTCTATAATTATTATTAAGATAAATATCAAGTTAAAGGGACTATGTGGAAGAGGCTTCAAATACTCACTGAGGGCTAAGCCAGAGCCGGCCCTAGCATTTTGGGTGCCCTAAGCAGATTTCAAAATGAGGCCCCATCATCTAATGTACACAACATACTAACCTTACACAGATTATATCACAAAGACAATCTGACAATGTCAAATTAAGAACACTGTATAATTTAAATTTGCATGCTACATCAATGTAATCAGAATACATACAATATACCAACATAACTAAGAAAGCTTAAACTGTGCAAACAGTTTATTCAAAAGAAATTGTTGAGTTTCATACATTGATTCTTCATGTCTAATTGATTCAACAATTTAACAAAATGTTAAATATATTTAGTTAATTTCTAATAATATGACAGCCATAACACTGCTTTAATCTCACACTGCAGTGCCACACATTAATACCATAAAAGAATCAAAAGTATTTATTTGACTCACATTACAATAAGCTCTGATCCAACTGAATCTTAGCTCACTTTGCCACAACAAACACATTTTAACACACTGTTAGACAAATAAAACTAGACCATGAGCCCAATTAAAGCAAACACCGATCACAATAATGGGAATTTGTTAAAATTTCAACATTTTTTCAACATTAATTGTGGGTGCAGAAGTGATATTGATTCAATGCAATTATCATTGAAAAATGATTCAATGGTTTGTACATGTTACAGTAGCTGTTACAGACTGATAGTGTCGTCTTTTCATTTTTAAGCTTTGCACAGTTTATACTAATGCACATGATGATTGACAGACACAACGAGCAAGTAAATATTAAGTTTAAATAGCAGTAGGTTATATTTAATATATATTATATTAAATATAGTTATATTTAGCAATATGCTATTTACACTAAACGAAAATAGCTGTATTTTCTTTGCATTAAGTGTAAATAACAGTTAGATGTTATATTGGTACTTATAAATAGTAGCAAATACCATTTGCACCTCAGTATTGTAGTGCATTAATAATAACAGAGTGTATATCCTTATATTTATACAAATAATTAGTAGGTGGTAACCTATTGAGATAATAAAACCATACCTAACATTACCCGAACACCTACATTTTAAGAATAAAACTTAATTTTAAGTTTTAAATACATTTTATTGAACACAAATGTCTTCATGATCTAATATGTGATGGAAAAAGGTAAATGAACGAGTTTGGCAATTGGTGGATTTGAACCCTGGTCTCCGGTGTCTAAATGTCATGGTTCTGCCCTTCATGTCTAGTAAATTCCTGGAGCCTTGTGGGCAGGGCCATGACAGTGCCATGTCTCTGTGTTTGTTACTCGTGGAAGCGCGTGGCCTGGGCGTGGTGCGCCCGTGTCACGCGCTCTCCGGTCTTGCGTCATGACCACGCCCCCCGGATACTTCCGCGATCCTGCCCTCCTTGTTTATGTCTAGTTTTCATGATCTAGTGGGCAGGATTGCGTCAGTATCTTGTCTTTGTGTTTACGTTCTGTGGGGAGACACGCGGCTCGGGCGCTTCCGCCTTTTGCCGCGTGTTTTCATGTCGCGCGTCTAAGCCCCGCCCCCTCGTTCTCCGGTAATTTTCCCTGGTAATGTTTCTGATGAATCACACCTGCACCCTGTGTCATTATCCCTTGTTTGTTCCCCTATTTAAAGCCCTCGTGTTCATTGTCCTGTGCTCGTGCGTTTGTTAAAATTTGTTACTATGTCGTGTCTTGCCATGTCGTGTCAGTTACCGTGTTCAGTTCTTGTCCTGCATATTATTTAGTAGGTTTTTTGTCTTGTCACCCTGGTGTTTGTGCTTTACCCTGTTTAGTCTTTTGAGTTCAGTTTTCCCCATTGTGGGTTTTTTTTGTTTGCCTAGTGCCTGTGAGTTTTGTTATAGTTTTGTTTTTGCCCCCTCGTGGGTCTTTGATTTAATAAAGTCTGTTCTGCTGCCACCTGCTGCCTGCGCCTGGGTTCTGTCCCTGATCACTCATGACATCTAAATAATTAACTAACACACTCTTTACAACCTGTTCTACTGGAGTCAGTGTTAGAAATTTTTTGTTCTTACACTTTCTCTATTCCAATCAGATACTGGTGGGTAAATAGACACTACGAAATTGTATTTTCACGCACACCACGGGGCCCCCTAGTGGCCACAGGAGCCCTATGCAACTGCTTGTATTGCTTATTAGGTATGGCCGGCACTGGGCTAAGCCTCCCCAAGAATCAAATCCTAGAACCGCCCCTGCTACCCAGCTCTGATCTTGAAATAGTCCAGATCCTGTACCTTGACCCATCTTCCCACAAAGCTGTACTGATGTTATGATTACGAATTCATGAAATGTGTTTGTGTTCTGCAAGTACAGAGACTACATCCTGTCTATGTGCTCTGCAGGCTGCTGCTGTCCTGTCCTGTGAATTGCTCCTGCCCCAGGAGTGCCTTTAACCCAGTGTGTGGAGAAAACCATATTGAATACATCTCACCCTGCCATGCTGGTTGCACAAACTTCACCATGGATCCCAAGAACCCATACAGAGTACACGTAAGAAGCTACCCAAATAAATGTGATAACCAAAACACAATTTCTAGCAGGACTGCTGCATAGCTCTGTTAATCTTTTTTGACACATTACTAGAGCCAAGTAGCACATTTGTTTTGGTCCTGTGTTATATTAACTTTACAAAACATATATAATGTATAAAAATTAAAGTGAAATTAGCATTGTTGCAATCTAAAAAAAGCACAAAACCATGTTTTTCTTCCAAACTTAAGTCGAGTGTTTTAAATAATCATATGTTAGGGCTGAACGATTGTAAAGTAAATGGAACCAACTTTCAGAACCTTTAACCTATGGAGGACCAGAAGAGTTATGTGTAAAGTAATAAAGCATTTCATTGTTTAATAACTAATTCTACAATAAAAATAGTCATAAATACATCTGTTTCCAAGTTCATTTATTTATTTAAAAATAAATAGGCTAAATTACAAAGTAGTTCATTATTTAATCATTTAATCTGCAATAAAAAGTGTGATTATAAAGTGTATTTATAAATGAAATATGAATCCATCAATTAATACTTTAAATTAAAAAGGATTTACAAAAACAACATAAAACATTTAATAAAGTAAATAATTTTAAAGTGCATTAATGAATTCCTAAATAAATCGTGAAATTTCAAAATGGATTAGAAAATGCAATTTAAAAAGAGAAATAAATAATTGTATTTAGAAATTGAACCATGTTAATCAATCATTTAAAAGGCGATTCCGTTTACCATTTGCACATCCAGTGTCACGGTGCAGGTGTACAAACAAGTGAGCACGTCACAAGGGGATTGAAGTGAATAAGGGTTTAATCAGCCACACAAACAGGTAAACAGGTAGGTGTTCCCAACTCAGGTAAACCGGCAAATATTTCAAACTCGGGTATTCAGGTAAATATTCCAAACTCAGGTTTTCAGGTAAATATTCCAAACTCAGGTTTTCAGGTAGATATTCCAAACTCAGGTAAATGGGTACATAATCCACACAAACAGGTAATTCAAAATGGGAAAAACAGGTAATTCAAAATGGGAACAACAGGTAATTCAAAATGGGAACAACAGGTAATTCAAAATGGGAACAACAGGTAATTCAAAATGGGAACAACAGGTAATTCAAAATGGGAACAACAGGTAACACCTAACACAAAGCAGAAACAATTAGACCGGACCAAGAACAGAACTCAAATGGGAACTTAAATAATACACAGCAAACACAGAACAGGTGCAAACAAATCAAACACAGATTACAAACAGGTGCAGAGTCCAATCAAAATGGTTGGGTGACGGTGCGGTGCATTATGGGAATTGAAGTCCGGAAACAAACAGGGGAGGATAAGCGAGTAGTCTGTAGTCACGGCAAGAGCGCACGCGTAAGTGTTCGGTGTATATTATATGTTTCTGTTGTATGACGCTTAGGTGATATATTTGCTAAGTAGTGAGAATTATTTCGTTCTCTGATTTATTTTCCTTATAAGTCTATGGTGCTTTGGAGTGTTGTTTGCAGCTAGTTGATTTTAGATTACAGGAAAGCTTTTCACCTTTGGATAAATTAGCACTTAAGTCCGGAAGAGTCCAGCATTAGTTTCGACTTGAGCCATTGCGTGTTCATTTAGGCTTTGTCTTGCTAATTTGAAACGCACGGGCAGCTGTTCCCACTCACGACGTGATGAGCACGTGATTAGCAACCCATTTAATACAGATAGAGGCGCGGAAGCGTCAGCGGAAGCGTTCAGCCCTCCTCGCGTGAAGACCGACGAGGTAAAGACCATTCGACTCGTCAATCTGCTGTTAATAAATCTGACTTCATCCCTGCATTTGCTTCCCACTCTGCTCTTAGTATTGTAGGATTAACTGAAACCTGGATTACTTCTGAGAACACAGCAACCCCTGCAGCTCTCTCTAGTAATTTCTCTTTTTCTCACACTCCCAGCATGGGAGAGGTGGTGGCACCGGTCTTCTCATCTCCAAAGACTGGAAGTTCTCAACCTACCCCTCCGTAGTCAACACCAATTCTTTTGAATTCCATGCCGTAACTATTACTTCTCCATTAAAACTCCACATTGTAGTTATTTATCGCCCCCCAGGTCAACTGGGCGAATTTCTAGAAGAACTAGACATGATGCTCTCATCTTTCCCCGAGGACAACTCGCCGCTTCTTGTCTTTGGGGATTTCAACATCCACCTAGAGAAGCCTTATGCCTCACACTTCCACTCTCTGCTTGCCTCCTTCAATCTCCAACTAGCCCCCACCACAGGTACCCATAAGTCAGGTAACCAACTTGATCTTATCTACACACGCAGCTGTGATACAGAGAACACCTTGATTACACCTCTGCATGTCTCTGATCACTTTTTCATCACTTTTAATTTAATACTGCATTCCCTCAACTCACCAACTCCTCTGCCAGTCTCATTTAGGCGGAATCTGCGCTCCCTTTCTCCTGCCCCTCTTTCATCTGTCATAGAAACCTCCCTTCCATCCTTCACACATTTTGCATCACTTGATGTTAATTCTGCCACAGACACACTTCTCACAACACTAACCTCGTGTCTAGACACTATCTGTCCTCTTTCCTCCAGGCCAGCACATGCTACTCCTTCCAGTCCCTGGTTGTCCGATACCCTCCGGGAACACCGGGCTAAACTTAGAGCGACTGAAAGGAAATGGCGCAAAACAAAAGACATCGCTGACCTCTGTAAGTATCAAGCTTCACTCTCTATCTTCTCTGCAGACATTCACATTGCTAAATCTGCATTCTTCCATGACAAAATTAGCAGCGCCTCAGACTCCCACAAGCTTTTCAAAACATTTAAAACTCTCCTCTGTCCCCCTCCACCACCTCCGTCCAACTCCCTAATGGCTAATGACTTTGCCAGCTACTTCACAGACAAAACTAGGTCTATCAGCAGACAATTTTCAGCTCCACCCATCCATGATCTCACATCGCACATACACACAGCAGACCATCTTCTCTCCTCTTTCTCTCCTCTTAAAGAGGATGATGTCTCTAAACTTCTGTACTCTACTCACCCAACCACCTGCCCATTAGACCCCATCCCCTCACATCTACTACAAACCATCTCACCCACACTCCTACCATCACTCACTCATATCATCAACACATCTCTTAATACAGGAATTTTCCCCACTGCATTCAAGCAGGCCCGGGTAACCCCGCTGCTTAAGAAACCCACACATGACACTTCCCTACTGGAGAACTATAGACCCATTTCTCTCCTTCCGTTCATAGCAAAAGCACTTGAACGGGTTGTTTTCAATCAGGTGTCTACCTTCCTCACCCAAAACAACAGGCTGGACACCAACCAGTCAGGCTTTAAGAGCGGTCACTCAGCCGAAACTGCCCTACTAACAGTTACAGAAGCCCTAAGGAGGGCAAGAGCTGAGTCCAAATCATGTGTTCTCATTCTCTTAGACCTTTCTGCAGCCTTCGCCACGGTTAACCATCACATTCTTCTGTCTGCCCTCTCTTCACTGGGCATCACTGGAACTTCACTCTCCTGGTTTAAATCCTACCTCGCAGATAGGTCCTTCAAGGTAGCTTGGGGAGGTGAAGTGTCCAAATCACACCAACTAGTCACCGGGGTCCCACAAGGATCGGTTTTTGGGCCTCTGCTCTTCTCCATATACACCACATCACTGGGTTCCATCATACAAGCACATGGATTCTCCTACCATTGTTATGCTGATGACACTCAACTTCACCTCTCGTTTCATCCAGACGATTCCACGCTAGCCACACGAGTCTCAGACTGCCTGGCTGACATCTCTTCTTGGATGAAAGATCATCACCTACAATTCAACCTGGCCAAGACTGAGCTTCTCGTCCTTCCTGCCACCCCGTCAGAACAGCACCAGCTTACCATCCAACTTGGTCCATCAAAGATAACCCCATCGACTTCAGTCAGGAATCTTGGGGTAATCATTGCTAATCATCAGCTGACTTTTAAGGATCACGTTACTAAAACAACTCGGTCATGCAGGTTTGCATTGTACAACATTAGAAAGATCAGACCGTTCTTAACAGAACATGCAACACAGCTTCTCGTCCAGGCACTTGTCATTTCTAGACTGGATTATTGTAATGCTCTTCTGGCCGGTCTCCCAGCCTGTGCCTTCAAACCTCTGCAAATGATCCAGAATGCTGCTGCACGCCTGGTCTTCAATGAGCCCAAGAGAGCACATGTCACACCTCTGCTCATCTCTCTACACTGGCTCCCAGTAGCGGCACGCATTAAGTTCAAGGCACTGGTGCTTGCTTACAGAACAGCCACTAACACAGCACCCATCTACCTCAACTCTCTCTTAGAGACCTACATCCCCTCCAGAAGGCTGCGGTCTGAAAACGAGCGGCGCCTCATTGTTCCTTCACAGAAAGGCATGAGATCCTGTTCCCGGCTGGTGGAATGTTTCCATCAGGACGGCTGGATCAATTTCACAATTCAAAAAACAGCTGAAGACCCACCTCTTCCATGAGCACTTAACTGTCTCATAATATAATAAAAATAAAATTAAAATAAAAAATTTCTACATCTATTTTTCCTTTCCTAATGTTCTCTATATACTTGCTTATACTATCTTGACATTGTATTTGAAACCTTGTACTACTAGCACTTCTCGTGAATATTGCTTACTTAGACGAATCGCTTGCTGTTTTTCCTCAATTGTAAGTCGCTTTGGATAAAAGCGTCTGCCAAATGAATAAATGTAAATGTAAAATGTGGGACAGACAGAACTGTTACATCCATTTTCCCACTGCTTTTACTTTTCTGATTTGCTATTCGCATAGCATCTTTATTTAGCTTTTCGTTTTAGCCTCTCTTTTTAGCATTCCCGTGACACTTGGGGTCCTCAGACTGGTAAAACAAGGTTAAACAATGCAAATGAGCTGTGATGGGAAAGATGTAACAAGCTCTCTGATTGGCTTGTTCATCATATGCAGAGCAGAGGTATGACAGATGAGAAATAGAGAAGACAGACATACAGACCTGTTCACAGCAGATATGAGCAGCGTGTATTTTTCATAACAGAAAACACTGAAAAGGAACATTATTTTCTCATCTGACGTACCTCTGCACTGCATATGATGTACAAGGAACAAGCCAATCAGAGAGCTTGTTCCATCTATCCCGTCATAGCTCATTTGCATTATTTAACCTTGTTTTACCAGTGCGAGGACCCCAAGTGTCAAGCGAATGCTAAAAAGAGAGGCTAAAACAAAAAGCTAAATAAAGATGCTATTCGAATAGCAAATCGGAAAAGTATTTGCGGTGGCCTTGTTTCTCTAAAAGCGAGATAGCCGCCCGGCACCATAAGGAACACTGGGTAAGTGTCGCTCCCCCTCAGGGAGGGAGCGCGCTACGAAGACCACACCCCACCTCCAGGGGTAATGTGTGGAAATGACACCAATGGGAAGAGCTACATGGGAAGCAAGCGTGAGAGCCCCACAAGGGGGGATCACGGACAGTGGGCCGGGGCCCACTGGGGGAGGTCACAGTTCACCGCCTAGGGAATGAAGTGAAAATACAACATACGGGACGGCCAAGTCCAGGGAGTCACTATGTATGGAGCACAAGCTCAGGTAAGGGGGTCTACCCACTCGGGGGAGACTCTACCGATACCCGGCCTCGGGACAGATCGCTCCGCCCAGTCCGCGCCCGGGAGTGCCAAATGCTTAGTGATGGATGGGGTGCCAAGGCTTCGCCTGCAGGGGAAGACCGAAGGCAGCAGGCGCACTCAACTCACCAACCAAGGGGTGCAGGCGTATGCCCACCCAGCCGATGGTCTTAGCCGTGTAAGACACGAGCCGACACTGGGTCAATGCGGAGGTTGTAGAACCTCGCAAAGGTGCTGGGCGTAGCCCAACCCGCAGCTCTGCAGATGTCTGCCAGATGGGGTGCCCCACCCCAGTGCCTACGAGGAGGCCACACCCCGGGTGGAGTGAGCCTTGACTGCAAGCAGGCATGGGAGAACTTGCGACCGGTATGCTATAGCAATGGCATCCACAATCCAGTGTGCCAGCTCCTGTTTGGAGACAGCCCTCCTCTTCTGCTGTCCTCCAAAACAGACAAAGAGCTGCTCAGAGCTTCTGAAGCTCTGCGTGCGGTCCAAGTAGAGGCGCAGGGCGTGTACTGGACACAACACAGAGGAGGTTGGGTCTTCCTCCCCTGAGGGGAGCGACTGCAAGTTCACCACCTGGTCCCAGAAGGGAGTGGTGGGAACTTTGGGCACATAGCCAGGCTTGGTTCTCAGGATAAAGTGATATGAGCCAGGCCCGAACTCGAGATACTCGCTGGACACAGGGAATGCCTGGAGGTCCCCTACCTTCTTGATGGAGGCGAGTGCCACCAGGAGATCCGTCTTCATCGTCAGATGAGAAAGAGCGGCGTCTCCCAGGGGCTCGAAGGGGGCCTTACGCAGGCCCTCCAGGACCACATTAAGGTCCCAAGAGGGTACGGAGCACGGCCGGGATGGATTCATCCTCCTCCTGCCCCTTAGAAGCCTGAATACCAGGTTGTGCTGTCCTAGCGACTTGCCCTCTACCAGGTCGTGATGAGCCGCGATGGCGGCCACATACACCTTCAGGGTGGAGGGGAGAGGTTACTCTCCAGCCTCTCTTGCAGGAAGGACAGCAGAACAAAGATGAATGAATGAGCGCGCCGGCTTCCCTTTATACCCGGAAGTCCGGGGCGTGGCCGGCATGTGTCAGACAATCGCCAATCCTATTTAAATTCCTCTCGGAAGAGATTGGTTCCCAAGACGAACCCCATCTGTCGGCACAACGTGAAGTGACCGACAGAAGGGAAACTGTACTTTTGCAATTGCCAAATCATTATTTGCATGATGGAATTCCAATGTTATGTCTCCACAAACATGCTGATGGAGTGTTTTGCAGAGGATAGCTTTTTCTGAGTCTGTGAGGGGCATATGTGAGTGGTTTGCTTCTTGGACACCTAATCCATATTTCTCACATCACAATGTGAGATTTTTGATTGTGTCAAGGAATGCCAATAAAGGCATTAGTTCTCTGGTAATGATGTCTTTCATCTTTTTGAAGTCTGTATCATGTAATTTGCGCCATATGAACTTATTGTCAAGCAACAGCTGCCTCAGAGGTGCATTTATGCCTGCAAGGTTTGGTGCAAACCTTGACAGTACAAACTTTGTAAGGGTCTGGTTTAATTTAATCTTTAGAAAGACAGTGGCTGAAATAACTAAAAAATGAAAAGCAGATAAGGCGTACCCCTTTTCTTAAGATCTTTTGAGCATCTTCCTGAGATTATGGTCATGTACCTCCTTTGTCTTTCCGTGGACCAGGATGTCATCCACAGTGGACACTCCCCTGGCAAACACTTGTAAATCTCATCTATCTTCTGCTGAAAAAATATAATGAGCTGAGACAATGCCAAAGGGTAAGCGACAGAATCTGTATCTACCGAAGATTGTATTGAAAGGATTGAAATAGCTGCTTTATAGCCTTTTCAAGATCCCATGAATGTTGCTGTTCGGTAGGGCTGCAACGATTAGTCGACGTTTAGTTGTCGAGTTGTCATTTCATCACGTGACTTAATGTAAGGAAAGTTTGTCAATGTAAGAGATTTTTCTATTCCGTCTATTCCGCGGAATGTAGATAAGTAGGCGAGGTTAACTCTGCACTCGGCAAATTGGCCTTATGATGAAAAAAGCGTGAATTAATCCACCAATAACAAATGAACAAATCAAATATTCTTTTGACCTTCTTTCAGTTAGTAGTTTCGTGATCCGCTCCAGTGCGGCGGTTTCTCTCTCACCGTCAGTGCTTGTGAAGTAGTGATGGGAAGTTTGGATTATTTTACAGACCTTTGAGTCTCGTTCAGCAAAATAAACAAATCATTTCTCGAGTCATTCGTTCATTTCGTTCATTTTAGGAAAATACAATTAAAATGTTACGTGTTACTTCCATTACACATCTACTACTTGCGCAAACTTTGATCACACTACAAACAATACAAAACTATAATGCTATAAGAACAGAAACCAGTAATTCATTGTTAACCTGGGTCTTTGATTACCGATCACCTCTATCTGACAGGTCTTCGGGTTGGAGTTGTTCGTTCATCACGTGACAGCCCCATAAGCTTTATCAATGCAGTCTGAGCCGGATGAAGAATTGATTAGTTCATCTCTCAAATCTCTTCACTCCCCAAGACGACTCGTTCTTCCCGAGTCCCATTAAAGATTCGTTCACGACTCATCACTATTGTGCAGGCATCTGTGCATGCAGCGCTTTTTCTCTCACCTGCTCGTGCAGGGATCTGCGCGTGCATATAAAAAGCTCATTCTCGTGTATTTTAATCAGATCACTTTGTAAAGCTGTTAATAGTTTATTAGATAGTTAATAGTTTACTAAACTATTAATAGTTTAGTAAAGTTCAACTTTAGGCATGCGGAGGAGAAAAGCGTGTTGAAACATGCGATGATGCTCGCCGCGTGAGCGCTTTGACGTGACGCGCCACAGAGACGCGTGCAGAGTCACCAGAGACTCGCAGTGCAAAGACAAGCACACAGATAAATAAACCTAAATACAAAGAGTCGCAACACACTTAAAGTGCACATCTAATAGAGAATGAAGAGCAATGAAGATCTACTGCACAGACCCCATGAACACCAGTCTATAACACCAGTCATGCTCTCATTGTGTGCATAATTATATTCATACTTAATTGTTATAGCCTACATATTGTCTGTCTTCGTACTACATATGACATAGGCCTAGACAGAAGATAAATATAAATAAATAATATTTGATTATCTGAACTTAATCAGTTATCTTTAGTGCATTTTCATAACTTGCCTAAATTTTAAATTAAATTAAATCAATCTAAGAAATCTAAATGAGGTATAAGATATATCATTAACATGGGAGATTGTTATCGTGTAATATATCGTTACCGAGAAATAAAATTACTCATTCCGTGAAATAGATTGGTCTCCCGCCCACCCCTAACGGGAGGACAACGTGCATGTTGGAACACTTGAAGAGGAAACATCTCAGCACAAATAGAGCCGGTGAGAGGTGAATGGAGCTAACTAACTAGCTATAATCTTTTTATTAGACAATGCAGTACTAATAATAACAAACAGTTGTTGATAGCTGTTTAACAACAATAAGAACTTAGGAGTCTGTAATGTCTCCAATTCATTTATTTTTGTTTATTTTTCTATAAGAGAACAAAAAGTAAACCATGCTTAGAGAGCATTTGTGTATGATTTAAGTTGGACAAAATCAGAAAACTTGAAGATAATGTTGTACCTGTTTAGTTTAGTTCAAAGTTTATTAAACAATTATTTCAAAAAAGTAATTGTCTTTGTTTACTTATTATTTAAATTATGTATGACTCAATGTTTTAACTCTTTGCAAATGTAACGCCCTTAGCGCCGGCCACGCCCCCTACATCAGCGCTCTCACCTCGCTTCACCCGCTCACTTTTTCCGGACTTCTGACTCTGAACTACATTTCCCAGCATGGACCACTCTTCCCGCCGTTTCCTGATTACACCAGCACCTGCAACTCATCACCGGACACTTTATATTCCCCCTTGTGCCAGTTTGCTTTGTTGTGTGTTTGTTGTTGCTTCCTTTCGTCTGTGTCTGTGTTAGTATTTGAAAACCTACCTGACAACTTTGTATATTATCCTGCTGGATTTACTTACCTGAAACCCTTGTATTATTTCTTCTCCTATTTTTGTTATTAAATTACTTATCATTTACTCTGTAGTGTGCTGTCCCGATTGGTCCTCCGGCACAGAACACACATTTACATTTACATTTACCTGGTCGAGGCCAGGTCCGTTACCACTCACCTCCCATTACTCTCCACATGGATCCACACCACTCCGAGGAGATATCATTCTGGGTTCTGGAGGGATCCACCTCCGATCTCGTCCTGGGACGACCTTGGCTCCAGCTCCACCAACCTCTCATGGATTGGATCACGGGCAAAGTACTGGAGTGGGGACCTAACTGTGAAGGAACCTGTTACAAGCCAGCAGCATCTGAGTCCACCCCTAGTACCCACCTGTTGGTTCATTCGGCCTTAGTTGAAAGCCTAGTCATGCCCTTCGGTTTAGTCAATGTCCCGGCGGTCTCCAAAAACTTTATGAATGAGGTCTTCCGGGATGTACTGGGCAAGTTAACAATTGTTTATTTAGATGATATATTAATATACTCCCAATCCCTCACCGAGCACGTCAACCATGTTTCCACGATCCTCGAAAGACTCTGAAGACACCACCTTTTCCTCAAGCTTGAGAAGTGCCAGTTTCACCTCCACACCATCCACTTCTTGGGATACATCATTTCACACCACCAAGTCGCCATGGATCAGGGGAAGTGAATGCAGTACGAGACTGGCGCCTACCCAAGAGATGCAGTGCTTTTTGGGCTTTGCGAACTTTTATCGCCACTTCGTCTCCGGATTCAGCTCCATCACCCCTCACAGCCATGACCGACAAGAAGTCTAGATCCCTGTCCTGGAGCCCCAAAGCACTACAAGCCTTCCAACACCTCAAGACGGCCTTTTGTACAGCGCCCACACTCTGCCTACCTGATCCGGAACTGCCCTTCATTGTGGAAGTGGATGCTTCCTCCACCGGGGGGGAGGCTGTGCTCTCTCAGCGGCAGGGGAGTCCTCCTCGACTGCATCCGTGCACCGCCTTCTCCCGTAAGCTGTCCCCGGTGGAGTTTAACTACGACATCGGCGACAAGGAACTCCTGGCCATCAAGCTGGCCTTGCAGGAATGGCGACATTGGCTGGAGGGCGCCAAACACCCCTTTCTGGTCATCACGGACCATCGGAATGGTCCTTTGTATATAATGGGAACTTTGTATATTTAACTGCTGTATTTACTTACCTGAAACCCTTGGATTGTATTATTTCTACTCCCGTTTTGTTATTAAATCACTTATCATTTACTCTGTGGTGTGCTCTCCCGATTGGTCCTCTGATATTGCAGCAAAAGCCAAATAGTCATTTAAAACCTACTGATTAGTCATTCAAATAATCAATGATTAATCGATTAATTGTTCTAATAATCGATAGATTAGTAGATTATCAAAATAATCATTTGTTGCAGCCCTACTGTTCAGTCCAGCTGGAAATTGTATTCTTCAGGAAACAGACCAATGCCTTTAAACCCATCAGCAAATTAATCTATAATTGCCTCAGAGTCACTCTCTGAGGAGAAAACAGACAGGATACCATGTCCACGTCTAAACATGCTTTTAATCCAAGCACAGCTGGTGACTGGTTGTCTACAGTAAATAAGTCTAATGACATGGCATTCTCTTTATATTTGCAGTGCAACTGGCATGTGCCTTTGTCTGACAATGGCTGTTCATCATATCTTTATCGTTATCATTTGGGGTTTTTTATTTGTGGGTGGGCTACATCTTTATCTTTGCTGGAAGATTAAAAAAAACATTTACAGAAAGTATTCCAGACAGCTGGTTATGTGACATACCCGGGTATGTTTGAGGATAAGCGAGCGGATAACCTCAGCTTTCGGTTCCAAAATCGAAGGTAACTTTCAGGGTATGTAAGTAACCATAGCAACTCACTCTCTGAAGATAGTGAGTTCTCGAAGTGTGTGGACGCAGTGCACTCCCCCCCTCAGAGCGAGCGGTGTTCGCATCCTGAATTATCTTGATGACTGGCTGATTTTAGCCCATTCACAAGATATGTGCATGTCAGTCATACGCAGACGCTGCTTCGTCATCTGTCGTTCCTGGGTTTGCATGTAAATGTACCAAAGAGCAAGTTTACTCTGAGTCAGTCCATAATGTATCTGGGAGTATACTTTGATTCTGTGGAGATGCGCGCACGCCTTTCTCGGGAGTGCTTAGAGTCCATCTTCGCGACGCTGCGCACCTTCAGCCCGTGCCGGTCTGTTCCGCTGAAAGCATTTCAAAGGCTGCTGGGACTGATGGCTTCAGCATCGTCGGTCTGCCACTTGGGTCTTCTGTACATGCGACCTCTTAAACTGTGGCTGAAAACTCAGGTTCCGTGGAGGGCATGATCCTCGGGGCGAGCGAGCATCCAAATCACACGCAGATGCCTCGGCGCATTGGACTCGTGGCATGATCTGAGCATGTTCAGCCGGGGTGTTCCCCAGGGACTTGTGATGAAGTGCTGGTTGTGACAGACACGTCTTCATCGGGCTGGGGTGCGGTGTGCAAAGGCCAGCCGGCGTCGGGTCTGTGGTCGTGGCCCCTGAGCGAGTGGCACATAAATCGGCTGGAGCTGATGGCGGTGTTCTTGGCTCTGCGGACGTTTCAGCCGCAGCTGGAGCGACGTCATGTATTGATTCGCACCAACAACACGTCCGTGGTTTCGTACATCAATCGCCAAGGAGGGGTTCACTCCAGACCCCTTTTCGAGTTGGCTGCGAGGCTACTGCTGTGGGCGGACCAGCACCTGCTTTCCATCAGGGCACCACATATCCCTGGTCATTTGAACTATGGAGCGGACATGCTCTCGAGGGGGAGTCTTTCCCAAGGGGATTGGAGACTTTACCCCGACTCGGTACAGATGATCTGGGATCGCTTCGGGAAGGCGGAGGTGGATCTGTTCGCGACGAGCGCGAATGCGCACTGTCCGCTGTTCTTCTCGCTGCCGCGCTCCCCCAGGGAGACGGACGCTCTGACGGCATTGGGGATCTACGTGCACTTTCTATCGGCATGGATTACATCCGTTTTGGGGCCGGCGACTGCAGCGTCACTCTCCGGCTGACAGCGGGTTATGTGCCTAAGTCCCTGTCTACCCCGTTTAGAGAGCAGGTTATTTCGTTGCCCGCCTTGTTGTCTGCCTCGTGTGATGCTGACACTCAGAGGGCTGTATGTCCGGTCAGGGCTTGGAGGGCTTACATTGATCATACGGCCGGGTTTCGGCTGTCTGACCAGCTCTTCGTGTGCTACGGCGGGGGGACTAAAGGTCGGGTTGTCTCTAAACAGAGGCTCTCTCACTGGGTGGTGGCCGCTATCAACCTGGCGTATGAGAATCAGGGGCAGGCCTGCCCTGTCGGCGTCAGGGCTCATTCTACTAGGGCTGTTGCCTCTTCGTGGGCTTGGGCTAGAGGCGCTTCTATTAAGGACATTTGCTGTGAGGCTGGCTGGTCTTCGCAGAACACCTTCGCCAGATTCTACAGGCTGGATGTATCCTCCTTAGCCTCGCATGTCCTCTCAGTGAGTACGGACAGCTCATTGTTTACTGGTTGCTGATCCCCTATATTGTGCAGTGTTACCGTGTTACTGTTAACTCTGTGCTTGGTGTTACTGGACTTGCTTTATATCTGCCCGGGTTTTCCGCGCTGACTCTTACTGTTGTGGTGTCTGCCCTGTCTCAGTGCAGCCTGCTCATTTCTTTGGCTGGGATATGCAAATTTTGTGGAAAACCGTTCTCGTATCGCGAAGTTGCCCTGAAGGGCCCGCAGCTGATTGGCTGAGACAGACCAATCAGCTGCGGGCCCTTCAGGGCAACTTCGCGATTGGTTGATCTGTGTGCTTCACGCTGGTGGGCGTATGGTAGCCAGTGTGTGGCTGTCTTGCTGCTCTCACGGCGGGATTGTATACTGTTCCCATAGCAGATGCTTCTGTATTGTCGAGAGACTGCTCTTGATAGGGAACGTCTCCGGTTACTGTCATAACCTCAGTTCCCTGAGAAGCGGGAACGAGACATTGCAGACGCCGCCGTGTTCGTCGCACGTCAGCCTTGCAGGCGTTCTTTTGCAGATTCTAAGGTATTGTCGCTGTGCACTGTCATTGTACTGTCTCAGGTCGCCAGTATTTGCACACGGTTGCGAGCGCGACAGCTGGCCAGGTTCACTGGCGTTATCCAATAAGACTTCAAGAGAGGGGAGGAGTTCCCATAGCAGATGCTTCTGCAATGTCTCGTTCCCGCTTCTCAGGGAACCGAGGTTACAACAGTAACCGGAGACGTTCCCTATCAAGAGCAGTCTCTCGACATTGCAGAAGCATCTGGGTTACAACAGTAACCGGAGACTGAGGTTACAACAGTAACCGGAGACGTTCTCTCGTGCATTTCAGTGTCGTGTGCTCTGATTGGACAGTTGAGCTGTGCGTTGTGATTGGCTAAATACCTCCCAGGATGAGGCTGAGTGTCAGTTTATTGCTCCTCTCACCTAGAGACGTTTCATAACATCTGCAAACACAGTACGCTAATAACAGCAGTGTCAGATATTGTGTGAAAGCTCAGAGCGTGCAACTTTCATGCCAGAATGATCGTCAGTTCGCCTTTCTACCCACACGGAATGGATTTGCGTCAGACCAGTTATAATAAATAGAAAAACATGAGTGGATAAAGAATAAAATCAGCATCGGTTTTGCCTTCAAACCTAGTTAGGAGAATGAAACCAATGTATTGACCAGAAGGATGCTTTACAGAGGTATGTTTTTATTCTGTCTTATGCATTTGCACGGCTGCAGCGCCACAGCTGTGATAACTAAATATATCTGGCCCTAACACTAGAAGATCTATATTCAAACAACTTAAATAATACAGTATAATTAAAGGCTATGATAATCGACATAGCTTTCATTACTGTGCAGAATACCATAAAATGAATATATTTTTTCATTTTGCTATCTGACGCCACACCAGATTACAAATGGTTATTTAAAACACTCAATGTATGTTATAAAGTGAGTTTGGGAAAAAAAGACTTGTGTTTTGATGGTGTGCCAAGAAATTAGGGATTAAAACAGTGTGAACAGAAAGTCATTAGTAGTTATAATCAGCTGCGGCTCATCTGTATGGACAGGTGGGGCAGCGCCCCTCCAAAATATTCATCCACAGAAATATAGAACTGTATATAAACTGAATCTAGCAAGATTGTCAACTCATAAATGTGTTCTGAATTATTCAACAAATATTTTCTGGGGTTCTTTGTTATTTTATTTCGTAAAATGTGATGAATATACGCGGAAATGTAGTGCTTGGCTTCCGCAGATGGGTACAGCAATGTAATGAACTGTAGGGTAGGGCAGAAACACCCTCAGCCCTCCCGAGCTCAACAGCGCCCCATGATTTTCCAATGTAAATCTGTGGTGAGAAATAGTAGTGCAGCATGGTCTCATAGACAGTCAAATAGGCAGAACTGAGGCTGCCCCTTTGGTTTTTACGTTACGTGAATGTAGTTCCAGACAAAGCTATATCATTCTGCGTTAGTAAAGTGTATGTCAGTCTGCACGAGTGCAGGAGTTCAGCAAATTAATCAAATCAACACGGCGAGTGATGCAAACCTTTTTGAAAGTAATAATAAATCAAGTTTCTCCCTTAAAGAAATTAACCATGGTTTTATTATTGTAAAAGTGCATTAACCCTGTTTTTGGCTGACTGATTGCCATTTATACACAATTTAACTACACTTGATCAACGTACCATGTTTAAACTATGCTTTCTGTAGCACAATGCAGTAATCTTAAATCTGCTAACATGAAGCAGCGACCAAATGCTTATATAAATAAATCGCCATCACATTATAAATTTAATCACAAGTCCTCTTGTGAAAATCTTGTAAAGAAATATAATGTTAAGCCTGTAGTAAATATACAGAAGGTTTACATTATAGAAAGCGAAACCATTGCAAAAGAATAAACAATAAAAGAAAATGACAAATATTACAAAACAATTGTATATTAAATGTTTTTGTAAATACCTGTAGCCTATGTGGCTCATTTGTTTTATTATCCCAGTCCCCAATGCAGTCAGTTACAGTTAATTGTTTAGAGAATGTGTTTTTTATCAAACACAATAATAAAACATTGTTATGTGTATTTTAAGATTCCATTCAACACGTGATTTCAAGCCTGCCTCCTTCAGGCTGAATTACGCAAAGACAACAGTGTTCTGTATGTTTTGAGAGATTTGAATGTTAAACTTAGACTTCAAGTAGTTAATTTTGTATATCCTACGATATGATCCAGAATCTGCCCCACCTAAATTTATAGTCACGAGCCGCTACTGGTTATAATGATGACAAAAGAATTATAATTAAATGGCCATAACCAAGCCAAAGAGGTGTGAATGTGTGCAGGTGACACTGAAACTAAATGGGTCAGTCTGAGCCACAACAATAGAGATAATACACTGGACACTGGACACAGAGTGTGTCTGCCTCCTGCACAGTACTAGGAAACTGTTCAAAAATTTAGGTGCTAAATAGTAAAACTATTTGCACATGATTTCGAAATTCTAGGTATTACCAACTGACCAAAGCCCTGAGAGCGTAGTGAACGAGAAGGGCTGTAATGCAATAGAAGTTCACTCAGGTACTGAGGCGCTAAACCATGTAGGGCCTTATAGGTAAGCAGTACGATTTTAAAGTTAATACGTTGCTTGATAGGTAACCAGTGCGGCACTAAGATCTAGCAGCACAAGTAATGTGATGCAGCCACGGTCAGATGCCAAAAGCAGATAATTTGTAACTCTTATCAGAGCAGTCTTTAATTCTGATTGGAATTCTTCATTAATGTCATTGCTTTGTAGGAAGGACCATAATTGAGTTGATACTACCTTTTTAAGTATCTTATAAGTGAAAGGTAGATTCAATATAGGTCTGTAGTTAACTAATTCCTTAGGGTCAAGTTGTTTTTTTGACAAGGGGCCTAATAACAGCCACCTTATATACTTTAGGAACATATCCTTGTGTCAGAGATGAGTTAATAATGCTAAGAAGAGGATTTATCATTTCTGGGAGCATTTCTTTCAGTAGATTTGTAGGTATGGGATCTACAATGCATGTTGTTGTTCCTCGTGATCTACGGTAGAAAATAATTACAGTTTCTCCTTAGGGGAGCTGTAGTTTGTTGTCTGGTCAGCTAGTGTAGCCTCTGGGGCTTCATTTATAAAGCGTGCGTACGCACAGATTTGATCGTAGAGTGTGCGTACGCAAAAATCCAAGACAACGTTCATATTTATAAAAACGGTCTTTGACGTGGAAAAGTGCTTAGCACCACGTCAAGGTCCGAGCAGACGTACGCACTTTTGCTTGTCCGAGTGCTGCAGGTTTTTGGAAACATAAGCCATTCTTGCCGCTCGTAAAGGATTTGGACGATGAGAGATGCGCTTTTATTTATCAATGATATTAATTAGACGACGTTAAAACGCGGAGATTTGAAACTGTTCAGCTGCGCACAATTTCAAGATCATTCGCGACGTATAGATTTCACATCTGAAAGAGAGGCGTACACACGTTTTCTATGAATCTATGGTTCTATGAATCACACGTACGCACTTTGAGAAATGATTTGAGATAATTTTTTTGTGCAATAGTTCATAAATTCATCACTGCTATGCTGATATCCAACATCAGAAGTCGCTGATTATTTATTTTTTGTTAATTTAGCCACTGTGTTAAATAAATACCTAGGGTTGTGCTGATTAGTGATGAAAAGTAGATGTTAGCAAAAGTAGATGCTAGATGTTTTTAGAGCTCTCCTGTATGTTAGAAAACTGTCCTTCCATGCTATACTAAATACCTCTAATTTGGTTTTCTTAAAGGGATAGTTCACCCAAAAATGAAAATTCTGTAATCATTTACTCACCCTCTTGTCATTTCAAACTTATATACGTTTCTTTTGTTTGCAAAACACAAAGGAAGATATTTGGAAGAATGTGAGTAACCAAACAGCTCTCACCCCATTGACATAGTATTTATTTTCCCTACTATGACAGTAAATGGGGGTGAGATCTGTTTGATTACTGACATTCTTTCAATTATCTTCCTTTGTGTTCATCAGAACAAAAATCCCAGTCAGAGTAAGATTGTGCGTACGTGCATCTCCACCCCATCTCCTACCCTAAATCACCATATATGGAGTTTACAACGCCTAGTTTTACTATGCGTTACTTCATCTGCATATCATTTCCATGCATATTCCTATCCACGTGACACCATGTTTAACACTATCAAAGGTAAGACAAATTGAGATATGAAATATAAATTATAAATGCCATTTCTGCCATACATATTACACTGCTAAAAATCATCCAGTGTCATTGTTATGTTTTAGAATAAATATCAAAATATATCACAAAATCAGCATCTGTGCAGCTGCGGTTGTACAGTAAGCTATATTTCCCTCATTTCAACGTTCTGTCGACAGATGGAGTTTGAACTTGAGAACCTATCTCTTCTGAGAGGAATTTCAAAAGGACAATGAACTTGGCGAATGGCAAATGCATGCCAGTCTCCACCCTGTACATACGGGTATAAAAGGATTATTTTTTATTCTTCAGAACCAGCGAGGCACTTGTTTACTACATGCTAAGCACTTCCTTTTCTAGAGCATACCTTTTGCTGTAAATATGACACAAGCAGCGGAGCAGGAGTTCCCCTGGGGTGTTTCGGCAGCGAGTCGCAGATATCTAAAAGTGCACGACTAATGCATTGCGTGCTTGAGACTCGAGAATGCACAGAGTGCATTTGTCGACTTGTCATGTTCTGTGTGTGAGAACTCGATGGTGAAGGTGTTGCGGTCATGGCTGCTACGTTCTTTATGGGCGTGGCCGCCACTCCGTCTGCTTCCTGAGCGAGGTCGACCGCTTCGGCGCATCACCATCTCTGCATCACTCACGGCTGAATTTGTGGTTCTTGGGATCGCCCCGGTGCAAAGGACATGCAGTGTTGAACAACATGACCTGGTCATCTCACGATGAAGACAGCTCTCCATTTGCAGAGCTGCGGGTTGGGCTACACACAGTACCTTCGCAAGGTTTTACAACCTCCTCATGGACCCAGTGTTTTACATGGTACCTGCAGGTAAGACCAGCGGCTGGGTGGGCGTATGCCTGCGTAGCGCCTTCTCCCCTACTTAGGTGAGTCATCTAGCTTTCCGACTTCCCCCACGGGTGAAGCCTTGGCATTAAATCCATCACTATGCACTATCCCTGGTAACAGACTCTGTGACCTCTCCCAGTGGACTACCACTCTTCCCCTCCGTGGGGCTCTCACATCTTGTTCCCATGTAGTTTTCCCCAATGGTGAGACCATGCAGACATCTCCACATGGTTACCCCCTGCGGCAGGACGTGGTCTCCGTAGCGTGCTTTCTCAGCGAGGTAGTAGCACTTCCCAGTGTCCCCTTACAGTGCCGTTTGGCTATCTCGCTACTAGAGAAGAAGGCCACCGTCCGTGACGGCCGATGGTAAGAGCCTCTCACTAGACAATAGCTGAAACCTTATCTAATGCACTGGAAAGTTACGATTTGCGGAAGCTTCACCTGTGACACGCCCAGGCCAGTCAGTGTTGCTCCGCTGGAAGTCGTGACACAGCCTAGCGCCATGGCATTTCGTATAGGGACCCTATCTGTTTCCTGATAGAGGGAACGAGACCTGGTGTCCAGGCCCGGACACTCAGGAGAACCGGGACGATTCCTGGTGGCCTGGTGACTCATTTGGCCTGCTGCCAGGCAGCCGTTTTATCAAAGACATTAGACTTGTTCGACTTCATGCGGCAATGCAAGATCAGACAGGCGGATGACATCAAAATACCGTGAGAGCGATTTGAAAAGCCATTTAAAGTATGTTTTCGAATCGCGGTACTTTGATGTAACCCACCTGTCAGATCTTGCGGCACTGCATGAAGTCGAACAAGCCTATTGATGTACTGAAGTGTTGCATACACAGCAGTGTTTCTCTAAGTGCAATCTACAGTGACCTGCTTGCTCTGTCTGGGGCTGGCGCTTGCAAATTAGACTTATAACGGAGTAAGAACTAATCCACGCGAGCAGCACATGCATAATACAGTCCTCTTTTCATGCTGTACATGTAATCAGTTGTCGTACTGTATAGGGTCTGCGGGACACACGGGAATGCACACCTACGGTCAGACTTCTAGTAGATAGTCTATTAAGCACACCACCCTTAATACAAACCATTTCAGGTGGCATCAGACGTAGGCTTTTAAAAAAACGTATTTTCTTTTTTATTTAATGAAACTAATAGAAAAATTAAGTTTGTTCATTTTCAATTTTTTTATTAAAAACGAATATGAAATGAACGGAAGATACCCTGATTCAACAAGGCCAATTTTATTTTTAGAAAGATATTTCATATATGTTTTGTATTTATTAGAATTTTTCAATCCCACAGTTAGATCTGTGCTTACAGAATCCTTATTCCAAATGTGTGTAATCACTAACTGACAAACCATACCATAATAGTGTCCACTATCTCTCCACAAACAGATTTTCAGTAACTGCCAGTGTGTTCCACACATGGGCACTGCCAAGCCTGGCCCTTGTGCCAATACCTGCCCTCACTATCTCCTTCCAACAATGTTCCTCATCTCTCTGGCAGGGCTCATTGCCAGCCTAACACACAACCCTATCTACATGATGGTGCTGAGGTAAAAGATTTGCTGAATACAAACAAACACAAGTTCGCTGAATTAATCACAGTCAATATGGGGAAAATACAGTTTTATTCTTGGGTTTTTGTGTAGAATTTTAGATTCAGACTTTACATATGGTCTGTCTAAACCTACAGAGCAGTTCCTGCTGAAACAAAGTCTTTTGCCATTGGTGTTCAATTTCTGCTTCTGAGGGTTCTGAGTAAGTAAAATACCATAATATCTCAACAAAATCTGTGTTAATATAGTGCTTTTTTCCAGTTTTTATTGTTACAAAACAGCTGTAGATAAAACATATTAACTAAGAGCAACACATTATATTTTGATTTTGTATGTGGTGATTTTAAGTGTAATGACGTTTTTTATTATTATTATGGTTATGGTTTGAATAGGGATGATACAAGCAGAAACGTATTTGGTGTTGTCTTTTGCCTCAAAAAAATTCAATTGTTGATCCACACGTAGAGAAAGGGCAGTGATTTTCAGAAAAGGAGACTTAACTACAAAACTTAACTACAAAATAAACTGCTTTGTACCAGGTATTGTATCACATATTGTGAAACAATCATTTGTAACAAAGTTATTGTCTTTCTCTACTTAGCTTGGTTGCCAGCTCCGGCTCTGTTTGGAATGACCATAGACTCTACATGTATCTGGTGGAAAACTGCTTGTGGTATAAAGCAAGGCTGTGGTTACTATGACAACAATCTTCTTAGGAATAGGTAAGGATATGTTCTGACTTAAATGCATTATGAAGGTACATTTATGAAAGAAAAATTTACACATTTTGATAATTGAATGAGTTCAATCAAACACGATGTAAAGGTAAAATAAATGATGATAATTACTGTTAAGAGTGTAGTTAATATCATTAATGGTGATGATAATGTCTTCTTGCAGGTATCTAGGACTTCAGGTGAGCTTTAAGACATTAGGCATTATTCTCATGGCATTTATTGGCTGGAAAATGCACCGGACCAGAGAGTACAGCTTAGAGAAAAGGCCTGATGGACCACTGTGATGCCTAAACCAAACATAGTATGGTGAAATGTTTTTTTATGACCACTCTGTTACAAACGTTAAAATTGAGGTTCTACAACTACAATTAATATATAAACAACAAATATATACATATGGCCCTGGATCACAAAACTCTTAAGTAGCATGAGAACATTTGTAGCAAAATTATCGATTTTTCTTTTATGCCAAAGAAAATAAAGATCATGTTCCATGAAGATATTTTGAACATTTTCTACCTTAAATATATAAAAACATTATTTTTGTAAGTGGTTGCTGCAAAATCGCTAACATAAATGCTCGGAAACACGCCTAGAAACTTTGCTTGCTGTAGGCTCTTTGGAAATTACCCACTCAAGTTTGGTATCTATGTAAAGCTTAGAATTTCCGCTTTCGAGTTCTTCTACTCTCCACAACGGCTTTACAGCGGTATGCCAATAAAAAGTGTTTAAAAAACTGTTTCTTCTTAGCAGCAGCCTCTGATTAACAACTCTGAAGGCAATTTTCTCTGTTTAGATTTTTTTACACCCTCAGATTTCAGAGTTTTAAATAGTTATAACTCGGCCAAATATTCCTATCCTAACAAACCATAAATCAATAGAAAATGTATTTATTCAGCTTTCAGATGATGTAAAAATCTCAAAAATTGACCCTTAAGCTTGTTTTTTTTTGTCTAGGGTCACATATTTCAGTAAAATTTTAAGTCCAGAGTCTGTTAGCCTACTGTCTACGAATTGCTTGTGGAAAGAAGCTTCTTTTTATTCTTTATAGCAGTGGTCGGGAACCTATTGCTCACGAGCCACAAGTGGCTTGCCAGGTGTCTTACCCTTCACCAACATTTGATCGTTAAAAAACATAATATAATATATATCAATAATATATTTCAGGTTGTGGCTAATATACGTATGCAGTTCTTTGTGCAAGCGTCACAATACTAATCAACAGCAAAAAACGCTCAGATTCAAGTTACCCAGATTGCGAGGAGTTCAGAGGAGCATCATGCCTTTATTGAAACCACAAAGCTATTAGCTAGTTATGTTTGCTTTGATGAGGTCACTCAAACCAATCGGCTTGTGACATCAAAGTACCGCGAGAGTAAAACTCTGTATGTTTTCAACTCGATGTCATGTGCCGATCGGTCTAATGCAAACACACCTAATGCAAAGCCTGTAGACACATATACAGTATTTGTGAGTGTCAGTAATATATGAACAAATTATAGGAATGAATTAACCAAAAATGTCTCTTTGGTGAAAAAGGTCCCTGTCCCCTACTTTATAGGATAGTAACAGAGTAACTGCTTGCATACTTATTTTTCTCCTGTAAGAGAAGAGATGGCCCTAACATAACAGATTCAGGTACTTGTTGTCAGTTTGCCATCTCCACATTTATTTTGTGATATAAATAAATATTTTGTAAAAATATTAAGCTGTATAGTGCAAAGCTATATAGTGCTGTTCTCTAGAAATGTATCTACAAATTATGAAAAATATGTAGCTTAGTGCTGCTGAATTAATGATTCTGGCAATACAATGTCCATATACTATTGTTTGGTTAAAGGGATAGTTCAGTCCCAAAACAAAATTACACAATGTTTTACTCACCCTCAGGGCATCCTAACTGAATATGGTTTTCTTCTTCAGGTATAATGCAGTCGGAGTTATAATACCACGTATCATTTTATTTCCAAGTGGAAGAATGGGAGTGTATAGGTCCCCATTTTTTTAAGCTCCAAAAAGCGTATCCATTGATCAAAGAACTGCTCGACACGGCTCTGTGGTCTTAACAAAGGTCTTCTGAAGCGAATCGGTGCGTTTGTTTAAGAGAAATATCCATATTGACAGCGCTATTAATGATAATGTCTAGCTTCCGTTATCCCCTTGTCTGCTCCGGCAAATGACGTTCCGTTGACGAAGGTTGCATTTTTCGTTTTGTTCCAATGGGATGCCGTCTCCTCTGTGTGGAGCTTTCGTCACTGTCATTTACCGGAAAAAACAAGCCAGGAGGTTCACGCGCACATACGCAGCAGAGGATAATGGAAGTTAGACATCAACGTTAATAGCTTTGTAGAGACTGGCACTGCCAAATGGTTGGATTTTATATCTAATTCATTAAAAGAAGAGCCATAAACCCCTTTTGGTGAAGGTCTCTTAAGGCCAACATCAAAGGACCAGAGCTAGGCCTGACTCCTGTGGGTCTGGATGTAGGTGGGTTCTTCCACTAAATTACCTCCTGCACAGTTTACGACTCAAAGCTTCAAAGCGAGTTGATGAGGCGTGAAAGGTGTCTCCAACAAAGTGACTCGAGACCTGCAGTTGACCCAGAAGAACCACGGCAGACTCAATAAGTCTTTGTCTAATCTTTCCTAAACTGTCCCTGTCTGTAAATATGTTTATATACGCTTGCTGTATGTTTTGCACACTGAGTCAATGCAGGTATCCCTTTATTACATCCTAGTTGCGTTTAAGTCGAGCCTGTTTTAATTCTTTGAAACGTGATTGTTTTACCGGTGTTCAGAAAGATTTAACTGTTAGGTTGCCATGCTCTAGCTCTCTTTCTCTCTATTTGTCTCTCTCTCGTTCATGTTTCATGTATGTATTGTCCGTGATTATGCGACCGTTAATTTTTAGTCATGTACAGTTAAATAATATATATCTATATCTAATAATAAATATCATATTTTCACTAACGGTTTGTTGCTTTGCTTACTTACAAAATTGGGTCCCTTATTCTGTGTTTCGATCTATGCTACCTAAGCTTTAAAATACTGGTAAAAAGATAACGTAAAAGTGAATAATATTGCTGATGCATTTGCTGAACGAATGCAAATAAGCAATATTATCATCACTGCTTTTTAATCAGAAAATAAAGTATGTATATTTAATTACGATTATTGTACATATTTTCATTTGAGCTAAACTAATTCCCTGAATGAAACAGATGTTTTAAATAACTCGTTCCATGTATTTGACCATTAGGTCTGGTGGAGATTTGATGAGTTATCTCATCATCATTTTAATTATCTTAAAACCCCTAAATCCTCTTCAGCTTTAAAGAGTAAATAGCATCTGTTTTTTAAGGGACTACTTTGGTTTGTGGAGTGTCCGACAACAGGTTTATGTACATACATGGTGTTAAAACACTATTATTTCATAATAATAAGCCGTTTTTATTACCTTACTTCTTGACTGACTCTCAAATGATTCGTTCCGCGATTCATCGGTCTAATCCCCGCCTTTCCGCTAGTGTAGTGTGCTGTGATTAGTCAGATGGTCTAGTCTGCTGTGATTGGTTTAGCCAGATGTTCAAGTTTTCGCGGGCAGGTGGGGACTTTCTAGATACGTAGCTACACGGAGGTTAAAGACTCGGACAGGTCACGACTCGTTCGCGTGATTCAGAGTCGACTACCATTTTTACAAGCTAATATCTTTGTTATTCGTTTACCTTCGAATTTACAACTTTGGCAGACTGTTTACTTTCAAACGCGCCAACATTACACAATGCATGAAATGTAATGTTTATGATCTTGTGGAATGTACTCTTTAAGAAGAAAACCATATTGAGTTAGGAGGCCTTGGGTGAGTAAAACATTGTGTAAAAAACCATCCCTTTAATATTCAATACTTGGTTAATATTCTTTTTTTCTATTTGAATACTATGTGAATGATGTGGGATGATTTGTATGTACAAACACATATATGGGGTGTAATCAATTGTAGCCTGTGTAAGGGACCAAATGTGTCCTAAATATTTTTTATCTAATATTGCAGTTTTATTATACCCTTTATATATAATTTTTCTTAATCACATTGACACAAGATTCTTCTTTTCACTGCTTAGCATAACTTTTGTATAACAATGTATGTAAGTTATTTCAGATATACATTTTTTCACAAACTTTTTAAATGGTTTCTTCATGTACTTCTGCACATTTTAACTTCCAACTTGTTATTAACTTGCAAATCTACAGATGGAATAAAACAGAGACTTTTCACTGCATAAGCTGAGTTTATAATTGACTTATCCACACAAGCACTTTGGTGCACGCAGCAAAAATGACATGTACGTTGAGTGCGCTATTAGTGTCATGGGCCCTAACTTTAGCTGCAAGCAGCGACGCGGGGCTTCACACTACTGTGCCACCGCTACATGGTGGCTCTCAAAAAACAATGCACGATGGGCACGTGCAATTAAGTGCTCAAGTCCAATTCAAATCACGTAATGTATGCTGAGACACATCCTGCATCTCTTCATTGCCATATGTTGCTTCACCATGCACCAACATCTCCATTTTCCCTTCCTGTGTATGCTGTTGTCTATGCCTGCCAGTGTTGCCATGGCAACACTATTTGAGATATCACTAAATCTTTCACAATTTTATATCAGCTATATCTCTACATTATTCTAAGAGTGTAAAAACATTATTCTAAGAGTAACATGGGTACATTTAAGTGGACAATTTAAAGCTTGTTGTGAATACTTCCTGTTACCAGTTGGTGGCGCTATACCCAGGACTCATTGTAGCCACATCAATGTGATCAGACCCCATGACAACATGCAGCTCAAGTATGATATGAATCACCCAATGTATGCTGCAGATATGGGCACTTCCTCTTTTCATTATTAATTTGCCATAAATGTATTGCCTCGCCACCATTTAAAATATAAAAAATCTATTCACAATTTAGCATCTTCAATGTCTTGACATTTTTAAGGCAGGCAAGGACACTGGGTATGAAAGTTTCAGTGAAAAGTTTCAACGCACCCTCAAAGACTCTGCAGTGAAAGTTTCAACGCACCCTCAAAGACAGCTGAGATACAGACCCTCAAAATGAACTCATAATGCAATGTCTCATTCAGTTGTGTTGTCCCATATGCCAACTTCATTGGTCCATAACTTCAAAATGCTACAGTAAAAATGTCTGCATTTTTTGCATGGTGGTAGAAAAGTATAACTTTGCAGTGTAAGTTTCAATGCACCCTCAAAAACAGCTGAGATATAGACCCTCAAACTTACACTGCATAGATATACCCAGTGTCCTTGGCTACTACCATGCAAAAAAGCATATATTTTTACTGTAGCATTTTAAAGTTATGGACCCATTAAGTTGGCATATAAAACAATAAATATGAATGAGAGTACACCATGAGGCCATTTTAAGTCCACAACTTAAAATGCCACAGTAGTCTTTAAATGGGCATGGGATTAGCCAAGACCTAACCATGTATAAGCTGTATAAGTCTATTGAATGGTACATTGTATAATAATAAGAGCTAAGAGTCAGAAACATAAAAAAGTGGAACATAAAAATCTTTATTTGCCAATTGTGCACAAAAATTATATACACAAGTTGTAAGAGGGAAAGTTAAAAATATCACATATGACTGCCAGCAGCAACCTCTCTTACGCACGCACACACGCACGCACACACAGGGTGTTTCTCAATTCTTATTTATGCATTCTTGTTTCCTTTCATTGCTTCCTTTCCTCGCATCTTAGCTCCACCCCTTCAGGATGCAAGCGAAGAAAGCAAGGAAAAGACGCGAGGTCGGAGGAATTAAATCAAGTGAATGGCATATCCCTTGCTAACACATGACGTACCAGTTACGTAATATTGGTAATTTTTGGTAATTTCATGACTTACCAGCTGGCAACGTGGCACGTCACAGGTACTTAATATCATTACCATTAAATGACAACTTCATGACGTCGCTTGTACAAACTCCTAACGTTACAAGATAACCAAGGACAGTCCAGTTACGTACTATATTCGTAATATCAAATTCGTAATAAAAGCGTTGCTGGCACGTATCTTCATTACCAATAACATTTTGCTTAACATTAATGATTTACATGCCGTACTATTTAAATATGCGTGTTTAATGTTTTTAGTGAGGACATTGTAAATCTGCTGATTAAATAAGCCAAGACATATTTAATACGCTTACATGCAGGCCACTTTGTATGGGAATGTAGTGCGTGCGTCCTGCGCGCTCACGTTCAGAGCAGCGCGTCCACACAACAGAGCCGCGTCTGACAGGAGGAGCGATCGTTTGTCCGAGGTAAGACATGTTTTAATTTTACAATTGTCATCTAATACTTGTAAAAATCAAAATTAAATGTATTTTTTTTACTTCTAGTCTGACAGAATGCCGTCTGACAGATGTAAAAACGCTGCTTTTTTTTCAGGGGCTTCTTTACTGACAAGTTCCTGTGACAAAAAATATCGTTTTATCAGGTAAGATTCGTTACTTCTCAACAAATAAACGGCTTTTTACAAGAATGAATGCGAGTAAAGTGCATAAAAACGTTGCTTTAAGTTTTATTATATGTTATTATGTTTTTTTAAAGGTGTGCGGCACTGGTGGCGGTTCGAGTAACCATGGCAACACGACGTACGGCGCCTGAGGAGGACAACTCCGTTTCTTTAGTAAAAAATACCAGCAATCACAATAATATATATAATTTAAAGTGTTCTTGTAATATTTATGCTTCTGTAATTATTTAGTATCTGTCTTGCATCATGCCCCAGCCAACAATTGTATGTGGGGCCCATTTGGGTATGAAATGGGCTGGAAAATGGGCCCTATGTAGGATTGTCCGCGGGTTATATAATGGCTCCATGCCAATTGCCCACATGGATTTTATAAAGGATTGCACTTGCCCCTTGGTGGGTCCCAGCTGGGCAACATGCGCAACACCCATGTCGGTCCCAGATCTCAGTGTAATGTGGGTACTACATGGGGACAAAATGGGCTTGAAATATGGGCTGTAAGTGGGATTGTCCATGGGTGTCATGTTGGCCCCTTGTCAATTTCCCATGTAGGTTATGTGTAGGATTTCACTGGGTATTAAGTGGGCCCCAATTGGGCAACATGCACAGGACCCATGTCGGCCCCAGATTTCAGTGTAATGTGGGTCCTTCATGGGGACAACATGGGCTTGAAATATGGGCTGTAAGTGGGATTGTCCATGGGTGTCATGTTGGCCCCTTGTCAATTTCCCATGTAGGTTATGTGTAGGATTTCACTGGGTATTAAGTGGGCCCCAATTGGGCAACATGCAAAGGACCCATGTCGGCCCCAGATCTCAGTGTAATGTGGGTCCTTCATGGGGACAACATGGGCTTGAAATATGGGCTGTAAGTGGGATTGTCCATGGGTGTCATGTTGGCCCCTTGTCAATTTCCCATGTAGGTTATATATAAGATTTCACTGGGTATTAGGTGGGCTCCAGCTGGGCAACATGCACAAGACCCACATTGGTCCCAGACTTAAGCATTATGTGAGTACTACCATGGGGACTTCATTGGCTTGAAATATGGGTTGTAAGTGGGATTGTCCATGGGTTCAATGTTGGCCCAATGTCAATTGCCTATATAGGTTATATGCAGAATTTCACTTGGTGTTATGTAGGGCCCAAGTATACAACAAGTTCAAAACCCATCTGGGTCCATCTTCAAGCTCTGTGTGTGTGCTACATGGTGACTACTTGGTCTGATATCTGGGTTACACAAGGGATTGTCTATGTTTTAAATAACATACCCTTGCAAATTGCCAACCTGGATTTCAAATAAGATTTAACAGGGTGTTAAAGTGGGCCTGACCAGACAATAAGCATAAGACTCATATTTGTTTTCACTATACGAATACTACTCATGTATGGGTCACATCTGACTCGGTCTATTACACCATGAATATTGCACACACATGCGCTTTACACTAGACCTAGAAACATCAGAATATTATTAAAGCACTAACTTATACAACATCTACAACCTTGAAAAAGTTATGGATTTTAAACAGATATAAGATTAACAATCTTTACACTGTTGAAGATGTATTTAGTAGCCTGTAATTATTTATTATTATATTATATTATAACACTGAATGCAAATACAAATGCAAGACACTGAACAAAAGATATAAAAAATGTTTAAATGTTGATGTTAAAAATGCCCACAACCACAGTTAAGTTTTAAATCTCTTAAGCTTTAGTTATGGATTTTCATTGCAATTGTGTGTGTACTGTTTACCTCTTGCTATTATGACTTTATTTGTTTATGGCAGAAAGATGTAAATCACACAATGATGCTGAAATCCTTTTAAATTCTTATTTTATTTAACTAACCATCATAGAAATGTTGATGGCACATAACTATTTTAGTTGAAACATGAACTAAAAAAAAGCAGCAACTCCATAAACCTTGGAAAACCTTATACGGACATCTTTGGGTGCATTCTTGATGCCCTCTGCCCTCCTCTGTCTCTTGCTCCAGTAAACCATTTTGAAAGGGCCTTCTCAGCCTCTTGCTGGTTGACTTTGCATGTCAGGGCGTTGCTCTTCAGAGCCTCTGCAAAAACAAATGTATTTTTAAGATAACATATACCAATTTGCAGAAAAGTTAGGACAGTTGAAAATAAATGTAAATACAAATATAAAAAGAAAAAAAAAGAAAACAATGATTTTTATATCTCAAATCCATATGATATTCACAGTGGAACATAAAAAACACCAGACATTTAAACTAATAAGGTGTACCATTTAGTAAAGTGGCTAATCTTGAATTTAATGGCAGAAGGAGGACTCAAAAAAGTTAGGAGGGCAACAAAAGGCTGGACAAGTCAGTGTTACTAAAAAGAACAATTGTAAGAACATTTTGTAACTAATTGGATTCAATGGCAACAGGTCAGTAACATGAATAATTATTAAGAGTATCACAGTGAGGCAGTCTCTTAAAAAATAAGCAGAGGTTCATTAGTCTGTGTCTATACATTGTGGAACAATTTCAAAAGAATGCTGATTCACATACAATTGTGAAGAATTTGAACAACTTTTCATATAATTCAATTATAGGACATAATATTCTCAAAAGATCCAGAGAATCTTTGTGTGAAAGGGACAAGAGTAAAAATCAATATCAGAATGTTTATTGTTTGCATTCTGTGGCCAGACTTATACAGTTCTATAATATTTTCAGTTTTTGTAATTTGACATCCACATCACCTGCTCTTTTTTGGAATTACACTGAACAAAGTTATAAATGCAACACTTTTGTTTTTGCCCCCATTTTTCATGAGCTGAACTTAAAGATCTAAAGCTTTTTCTTAAGCCTGTTTCTCTCAAATATTGTTCACAAATCTCTCTAATGTGTGTTAGTGAGCACTTCTCCTTTGCTGAGATAATCCATCCACCTCACAGGTATGGCATATCAAGATGCGGTGCCTTAGGTGTGCCAAAATAAAAGGAGTGCCTTAGGCTGGCCACAATAAAGGCCATCTAAAATGTTAATGTAATTTTGCTTTCTAAATTATAACTTAGAATTGTACACTCATTTAAATTAACGGTACAGAAATGCTCATCCACTCAAATATTTCACTTTCAGACAACTTAAAATTTTCCTTTAAGGACTTTACATTTTCTGACGTCATGACGCACTGACTTGCTTGAAATTTTCTTCTCAGTGGCGATCTTGTTTTTCTCGGACTCGGCTAAACGGTAAGGTAGTTTTTTAAATATTTTAATTTATATGCTCGATAATGCAATGTTTGTAAATGTTGTTTGTAAAAGTAAATGCAACGAAATGTTAGAGTTTTGAACTGGCGTCCTTACGTTTGC
This sequence comes from Oreonectes daqikongensis, assembly GCA_026939265.1. Lineage (NCBI taxonomy): Eukaryota > Metazoa > Chordata > Actinopteri > Cypriniformes > Nemacheilidae > Oreonectes > Oreonectes daqikongensis. Next base: position 68,096 of record JAOTQM010000446.1, on the reverse strand, counting down.
GATGTACCGGGTGGTAATGGTGTAAGTTAAGTTACTTGACCGGATATTAATACTGCACGTTGCATTTACTAATTTGTTTTGGGAAAATGTATTTAGGTTCGACGTGGAAGCATGCGTCTAAATTAACTTTAAGGTAACGGTAGATATATCCTTTTTCTGTCTATCAAGTGCAGCGCAATATATTTTAAACTCTAGGCGGGAAGTGCTTTAGGCTTGGAGGATTTCAGCTTTTTCACACGTTAGCACCAATTTATTAATCTATTTGGTAGCCCAAAATGTCTCTAAACGAACGTTGTGTTTTACTATAGCTTAATTTGTATAGCTTAAAATGTTTTGCTTCGTTCAGGAAACAATGTTCAATGGTTTTTAAATTAACGTTAATTATAAATACTGCAATTTACAATTTTTCTCTCCTTAGGACCTTAAGCTTTGTGATGCTGTTTAACGAGAACACTTTGCAATACATGGTAAGTCATTTCTATAGAAATGGTTCATTTTATACTTGTTAATATATTATATGTAACCCTGTCTATAAAATCCAGGCAAAAATCTCTCATAATCTAATTATGAAATTAAGAGCATCAAAACTTTAGTTATTAATTTCAATATAATTTCAATAGTTCTTACTTTGTTACTATTGAACACATAAAATTTATAAAATTACTTTAGTTTAGCCTCAATGAACTGTCCAGAGTGCATTCAAGGCAGTCTGGAAAGCTTGTGCCATGATACGCTGTGACATACTTGAAGGAGAACGTCTGGTCAGTTAATATTTTTTTTTATAAATTAATATTTTCTAGCACATATTTGTAAATTGTATTTCTGTTACAGGGTATTTAGATTTTTCTAAATGATTTTCACAATTGCTTAATCACAGACTGGAAACGTTCACCTGAGACGAGTCTCCTGAAGGCCGTTATCCTAAAGACCTCATCAAGAATGACCTTGTAAGTTGAACAACAACAGCAATTCTATTTTGATTTATTGTTCAGAAGTTTGTGTATTTTGAAGTTGTGATAGCAAAAGGCAATGGAAATTATTTTTTTTTGCATACACTACTTTTAGGATAACAAGACGAATGTAAGGGTGACCATGAGAGAGTCTTCTGAAGGCCCTAATCATGAAGACCTCATCAGGAATTAACTTGTAAGTTGATCAACAGACTGTTCTATTTTTATTTATTTTTCAGAACTTTGTGTATTTTGTATTTTCAGGCACTGGAAATGATTGCTTTTTTTACATGCACTACTTTTAGGATAACAATTACCATGGCAGAGTTCGGGAAGGAGGAGTAAGAACTACATGAACCACCTGCTGACACTAACATTGCTTTTGAGGGATTAAAGTTTTGAATCATTTTACTTCAATTACATCAGTTTTTGCCCTGATTCTGTGTAAAATAAACACTCTTGGACTATCTGAAACTATTATCTAACTTTTGAGGTGTTCCTGAAAGTATTGAGCTGCAAGATCCATGAGACATTAATTCAAACACACTAAACATACGTACATTTCATCGTCAGTATAGTCTAGTGAAATGAACTTGAACTTTGAACTTCCTGTCCAGATGTAGGTTTAAAAATTAATTAGGAATGCAGTATAATTAAGTTGAATTAATGTAAATTATAGAGTTGAATGAACAAAGTATGTAAGTGTTACCACCTAGTAAAATTAAGTTGGAATAACTTTAAAATAATTAGGTGTTACCAATTGAAGTAATTTTCTAAGTTCATCCAACTGTTTTATTATAGTGTACATTGTTAGTATTGCAGCTCTATTAACCTCTTAATAAGCGGCCCTATTTTTTTGGAGCATTCTATTAATTGCAAAAACATGTCCAGAACATAAATGTTTTAGCAAATTTTTAGTTAATTTAACAACACCATAGGTTATATCAACAAAATGTATATGTTAATTAACTTACCATACAGAACGTTAAAAAGACGCAAGTCTTTAAACTTTTTTTTCCCGTGACGGCCAAACAAATTATAATGCATTGCCAGCTCATTTGATAAGATGTATTTCATCATTATTCTTGTTGCATCATCTACACTTGTGCCACCTACATCTGCCACCATAGCAACCTGAGGATGAGAGCCAAAAAGAGAAACAAAGGTTTACACCAACTGCAAAGATAATACACTGCCAACAGGGTTGGGTATCGTTTGGGTTTTATTCGATATTCGGTGCCAAATCAATACTTTTAAAAAAAAGATATTAGATGATATTAAAGGACATTTATTAAATAATTAAAAAAATACACAATGTAAATGTGAAATGAGCATGCACACTAACATTGCTAGAAATATGTTTTAGTTTACTGTTTAACATATAGTTGAATTAAATATAGACAGAAAATGCATTGAATATTCCATACACAGAGAGCCTTCAAGTGTAAATTATATGTACATTATTTTAAAAACAGACAGCATGTATAATGAATAAGAATAATTATATGCATAAACATGCAGTCAGAGTAAAAAGCTTGACAGACTGATGTCTAGAGATCATATTAACAGGTGCTATAAGGTTTTCAGTAGCACTTTTACTACTGTGTCTCTCTCGTCTTTCTTGTCAAATGCTTTACCGTGTTAAGAACGAGTTCCACGGCACGCCGCACGCACAACATTGATTTTAAACACGCTTAACAGTTTTATTGTGATCGCTTGTAATACAAACACATCACCTGCATGTCGAAGTAATGTTAGTTTAACTTTAAAACTTGCCTTACGTGGCGATTGAAGTTAAAGACTGCGGCAGGTGATGAATGCCGAACTGACCGAGATAGAGGCAGAGAGAGAGAGAGAGAGCATGCACTAAAACTTCTTTCACTATGATGAAGCCATGGGTCATGCGCGTTCCAAACCGTGGGGCGCACGCGATCCGTGCGGATCACAGATCATCCGCAATCCGTTTAACCATCATATAAGATGTGTTGGATTTGTATTATCAGAGCTTTCTGACTTTCGTTCGCGTGAATGAGTCAGCATTTAGCACTCAGTCAGCATTTAAGTGGCACCGAAATGAGGCAACGAAACCTGTGATTTAATTCGGTCCAGTTACATACCAGATATATAGGTATATTTCGGTACCCAACCCTACTAATACACAAAAGCTGAAGGATGATTCCTTGCAATATATATATATATATTTTTATTGCAATTGTACTTTATAAATTTTATAATTTTATTTTCAGACTTACAAAAGGGTTCATTCATAGCAAAAATAAGATAAAGCCACAACAATTCTTCATTTAAAAAAGTAGTAGGCTAGCAGTGTTTTTTTAATCTTAAATATGTCCCAGGACAAGAAAATTCCTAAATAAATAATCTGAATTTACAACAGCGGACATCACACTATGATCTTCCAGCTTCTGGTCAAGAGCTTCAAGGTCAGCCTGGGTCTTCAAAGGTAGAACTACACCTTCAGGAACTTCTATTACTGATCCATCTTGCTTTTTCAGCAGGACATTCAATATCTTACTATGAACACACTGTGTTTCCTTCACTTCTTCTAAAATTGTTAGAATTTTTGTGAACATGGCTTCACAAGTGGGGCTGACACATTGCTGGATGGAGGGGCTGGTACCTTGTTGGGAAGCATGACTGGCGACATGTTGGGCAGTGTGGCTGGCAAAGTGTTGGGCAGTGGGGCTGGCAACTCATTGGGCTGAGAGGCTGGTGCTTTGTCGGGATGCATGACTGGCGACATCTTGGGCTGTAGGATCTTGAATGTAGTTGTTTACTTTCTTCACTGCTGGTCGAAGAAGTTGGCTTGGTGGAGTGGGTGGAAGCTCCTCAGATGAATCAGAATGTTCACTTGACTCTAGTTGTGTGTTTAGTTGACTCTGCAGACGTTTCGCAATTGGCCTAAAAACATTACAAAACATATAAGGGGCATGTTACCTACTGCTTTCATATTGTTTCTAGAAGGCATTGTCTTGATAAACTTTGTAAACACCTACCTTCTTTTTCTTGATCCAATGTCGATGTCAGTGAGGTCTGATGAATATTCAGCTTGGTGTAGTTTTACCCTGGCTTCTGCGTAAGTGGCTGTAAATCACAATGATACACAAAGTGTGACAAAGATTTTGAAAATGGTTATGGAAGTACATTCCTTTAAATCAGAAATCTTATCCGCCAGTGTCTATTGTGGTTTTTTGTTGTATATTTATTAAAGGGGGGGTGGAAATCAAAGTTACCTGTATTTACCATTACACGGACATTACAGAGTATCCAGTTGCTGGCTGGTGGTGTTCCCTCTTTCACTGCTTTGGTTACATTGTTGAGTGAGGGTGGTGGCCACCAGCATAATTGTCTGTCTGTTCCCTTGAACCACTCTACCGGAATGATGTCCATTTTCTTGCAGCCATCAGGGCTGTCCAGACAGTTTTGACACCAAATAGACTCCCAGGGATGTGGAATTGATAGGGTAGTTAAAAAAACATGTCCCTGTTTCAAAAGGTTCATAGACTACATGTGTTACTCTAGAGGAATGTACAATGTTCTGAACAATGACAACTCTTCCATCAAGTTCATAACAATTGGTACCAGGAGAGTTTGATATGATTGTGTCTTTATGTTTATACATCTTATATTGAGCACACTGCTGGATGAGAAATTCTGTCAACATCGGTCCAGATTCATGTGGTTGTGTCAGTTTAGAATCTTCAGGCATTTCTTTAGGCATGTGCGCAAACAACTGCCTTTCATAAACACGCCGCACAATTTGTTGCACAGGTTTCTGTGGTTTTCTCACCAATTTTTTTAATTGGCCCAAATAATTCTCAAAAGGAAAACATGAAACAGAATCCAAAGGGCCATACTTTTTAGCATCATCTGCTAAATGTAAAAGATTGTGAGTATTGTTAACCAGAAAGTTTGTCCCATATATCTTTGCAAAGTTGGTAACAAAACATCTTAGTAATTTCTGGGCATACCCATAGTATTCTCTACACAAAGGAGACAAAAGTATTCTCATAGCAGTTGACAAAACAAGAAAGTTTTTGTACTTCTGACGGGGCAGTCTTTGAAAAAGCACCACAGGCCTAGTATATAATAAAAACTGCCTAAATTCTGTGGCCTTCCACTGGCTGTACTCGGTCAAAGAACATGGTTTTCTGGAGAAGCTCCGCGGTAAGCTTGGTCTGCAAAGTTTCAAGTGATCAGAGATGGCAGATAGAGTGGAAGAAGAAACCCGACACTGCAATGGTCCCTTAAACCACAGAGCAATTAATTTACGTACAACGCCCAAGCAAACTAAATGCATATAGTCCAAAGGAAAACTCGAAACCATGCCAATACCTAGGCCATGGAGAGGTGATTTAGAGTGATGGTGGTCATCATCAGACATTTGGTCAAACTGACTGTCTGTCCTTGGGCTGGAATTCATGTCAGGAAACACAACTTTACCATCAAGATAAATGCCATACTGTGTGCAACGCTCACAAGAACTGTAGCCTCCATGACCTTTGATACATTTTAAAAAAGCTCTTGCAGGAGTGTCACAGATAAAAGCATCTGGCAGTGGTACACTGTAGTGTTTGCCATTAAAAGTTACACCAGCTGCTGTAACAACTTTTAAATCTTCAATAAAGTCATGCATGTAGTCATTTACTGATTCAGGTTTACAGGGTCCAGCATAGACACCTATTATAAACACTCTTGCTTTCGGTAATTCAACTATTTTACCTAATATAGGCCACAGCTGCATATTAGAGCTCCTAGAAAGAGGCAATCCATCAACATTCACACAAACAGTCAATGTGTCTGTTGTTAGTTCCCTCTTATTTGTAATTTTCAATTCTGAAAGTATTGCATTTGCAAGGCCAAAATGGTAGTAGCTACCTTGGCCCATCTCTTTCACCTGACATTCTTTCAATGAACTTAGGAGAGTCCTTGGATCCTTTGGTAAATCCATGCCTAGCTCCAAAAGTATAGCTAATAGCTCTGAAAGTGCACAATGAGACAGGTTTCGGTTAGCTGCCCATTCAGCCAGTTTCCTTCTTGCATTATTATATGGTTCCTCTTCAGCATTACCAGTGCAAAAATCTTCATCAGGCTCAAAATGATCATCAGGATCACTTGATATGTACAAGTCATCATCAGTGCTGACTTGAAAATCCAGATTCACATCTTCAACACCACTGTCTTGCACAACTTCCTCCACACTTTGCACTGCCTGGTCAACAGCCTGATCTGCCTGCTCCATGGTCTCTATTGCAAGACTCAGTAAATGCTGCTGGACTCTGACTTTAATTCTCCTTCTCCTAGTCCGTGAATTGCCAGTAAAGTAATCCATTTCACTACAATGCACAGAGAAGACCAGGACAAAAACAGAAATATGGAGTCTTCTCCAAAACTATTCATAAATATTCAAGTCAATTCATAAAACAGGCCAATTATATTTTTTGTTTGAGATCAGAATATGCAATAATTTCTGTTATTTATATGCATATGGGTTAAATGTATTAATAGAGCTGATTTATAAAAAGTACTGTGATGTCTGTTTTTGTTACCTAGGTGTGTCAAAATAAATTTAGTGCTTAAACAATAAATAGCTCTAATTGGTCAGTGCTGTTGGCCCACACATTTGCAGTCACATTTCTAATAAAATAAGATGCATCATGACACATCTTTAAATATATGTAGACAAAGTTTATATTTGCAAATGGCTAAATATAAAATTTAAAGTACTTACATGATGTAGAAGAACAGCTATTCAGGGTCTAAAAAATACAGAAAAGGTACAAAAATATCAGTCAACAGATTTTGTACTACATACCACTTTTGTAATATTTAAATACTGATTATAGTGGAAAAGGCTATGTTTGCTTAAAATACAGCCAGGGTAAAAATCATACAGCTGTAAATTATATGCCTGCAATGTGACAGTTACGTTACCAGCTGTAATCATGAAATTACATAACTGGTACATCATATGGTACATCATAGCTGGGTAAATATTAATATAATATAGGGCTGTCAATCGATTAAAATATTTAATCGCAATTAATCGCATGATTGTCCTGAGTTAACTCGTGATTAATCGCACATTTTTAGCCGTTCTAAATTAACCTTAAATTAATACTTTTTTTTAATACTCTATTCAACATGGGCATGGACAAATATTGATGCTTTATGCAAATGTATGTTGTTTACTATTAGTGAAACTATTACTTGACATGAGTATGAAGACTAAACATGTTTCAAAGGTCATAGAACATAGAAAAACCACAGGTTTCCATTACTTCTTTCTTTGCACTGAGCAATTTACTTACACAAGCCTGTTTACATTTTCGCACAACAGGATCACATCTTTTAAACATGCAAAGTGTACATTTACTACTGAAACCACCTTAAACATGGAGCATAAAGAACATAGCCATGTTTTTCAGATAACTTGTTCATGACTTAAATACATGAAGAAAAGAACATGGAAAAAACACAGGTTTCCATTACTTTCCTTTTTTTCCACCGAGCCAGTTGCTCAAACAGACAAGCCTGTTTACATTTTCAGATGACAGTGCAGCTCGCTTTTTCTGAACAACATGCCCTGACAGTGAAAACAGTCTCTCACAAGGTATGGATGTGGCAGGTGTTGCCAAGTATCTGCGTGCAAGGTTGGCCATCTCACTGTGTGCCCCTTCATGTGTGGACCACCACTGCAGAGGACAGTCCTCTAGGCCAATAGAGGGCTCTGCCTTGTAGCGCTCAACACATTTCTCCATACAGTCCTCTTCATCATCAGATGAAGAATCTGGCACAGACATGAGACATGGCATCTTCTTAGGTGGCTCAGTTGTCACTGGTTTATTTTGCTGTGCATGCCCCTCCCCCCTCTCCCAGAGCAAGGCACAGATGGAACTCCACACCTCAGCTCTGTCAGCCCTGCTCAGACATTTGATGTCCTTAAATCTAGGGTCCAATGCTGTTGCAACCCTCAGCCATTTGATGTTGGTTTTTTCCTTCCGTTTATCCATGTCTGTTGTGAAAGTTTCCTTCAACTTAATCATGTATGCTGGTTCATCTTCTGAGACCTCCATCACACGTGACAGATGACACAATGCTGGCAGCACAACTGAGCATGAAACAAATTTTTCTCCTCCTAGTAGTTCACTCACATACCTACAATGATAGAGAAAGATATTTTAGTTAAGTTTAGTAGACACAAATCACTTTCAATCCCTAACTCTACTGGCACGCACGCCACAAACACAGACACACACAAGCAGTACGCACGCACACAGACACACACACTTTGATTGAGAAACAAACATAATTTAAATGAATTACCTGCAGTGTTCCAGAACAGTCTCCAACCTCTTCAGTTTATCCAGTTCAGCTGCTGCTGGCATGTTGATGTTGCTGGCATGTAGGGCCAGTGCTTCTCTTAATGGTTCTTGATTTCTTTGAATACGCTTTATCATTTCCAGTGTGCTATGCCATCTGGTTGACACCTCCTGTGTGAGTGACTCTGTCTTTAGATGATGTGCAAGTTGTTGCTGGTGGAGCTCGGCTGCGTTTGCTGGGCTATGCTTGAAATGGCCCACTACTTTCCTACATTTTGACAAGGCGCTGTCAAACGGGCTGTTCTGGAGCGAAACTGTAATAGCTCGATGAAGGCTGTGTGCAATGCAAGGCATATGCTCGAACGGGAGCTGCCTGGCCGCTGCAATCGTGTTGCGTGCGCTATCGGTGGTCAGTGTACTAATTTTGAGTTCAATATTCCACTGTCTGGCTACCTGCAGAAAGTGCTCAGCGCAAACGTCAGCATAGTGCCTCTCGTCGGTCTTCATAACGGTCAAAGCGTGCGACCGCAGTTTCCAGTGTGTGTCAAAATAATGAGCCGTGACCCCCAGGTAGCTATGGTTACTGAGGGAAGTCCAATCTCCGGTGAGCGCAACCGTGTTTGTCTGTCTCAGCGCCTCCTCGACTTTAGCCTTTTCCTCTTCGTAGGAGTCGTGAATCTTGCTCGTAACAGTGGCTCTCGAAGGCAGTTCATATGTATAATCGTTAGATGCGATGCGAATAATTTCAAGTAGACCCTCGTCCTCCACTACATTAACTGGCCTACACGCTGTAGCCACCCATTTAGCTATCGATGTGGTGAGTCTATTGCTTGTAGAGTTGTCCATCCGTCTCCGCTGAAAACAATCGAGTGTTGTCTGACTTTGGCGAGGAGGAGGACAGCTCTCTGCATCAGTTGTATGCTTCGCCATTAAGTGATATTTTAAACTTGACGTGCTGCGGTGATAACTTAATTCACATCGACAATAAATGCAGATAACTTTTGTCTTGTCAACAGAACCATCAGACATAGTTTTATACAAGAATTTTCTGTTCAGAAGATCTTTCTCCTTCTCCATTTCTGTTTGCTGCTGCATGTTCATTTTCCAAACTACGGGCAAGGCCAAGGGTCAAACAGAAAATGCGCGCTGCCTTAATCGCGCGTTAAAAAAAATAGTGCCGTTAAAATGAATTTGCGTTAACGCGTTATTATCGCGATAATTTTGACAGCCCTAATATAATATAATAATGTAAAAAACAGCAAATGTGTTTTTTGATGAGCTGCTACTGATAATAATACATGTTACCACATTCACAATAGAGCAAACACAATTTTGAGCCTTCATAATAAGAAAAGCCTTTGTTGAGTTCAGTTTTTGTAAAATAATTAGTGGGGGCAGATTTATTAGCCTATCAATTACTAAACTTCCTACTGGCAAATTGTTGCACTACAATCTTAGGAAACTAAACAGTATTCACTTTTTTAAATTCATATTAAAACTACAAAAGTTATGAAGTCAACAGCATTAATATATTAACTTTTCTTTTGTTTAATTTATATCAACAGCATAACTATCTATAGAACAGCAGGGATCTGCTGTCACTTTAAGAAGTACATGAATCGTATGCTGTTGATCTGATTTCGTTCCCATTTACGCTTACTTCAGACACAAACGACCAAGTTTATGACATAACTGTGTGTATTTTCCATTTATCTTCAATAAGCTGCGTACGTGCAATGATTGCCTGGCAGACCGCATTTCTACCTTGATATCGCGATTGCAATATAGCACGCACCCGCATGTTTTGCGGAAACAACAAACACCATGTAATCAATCTTTTTGTGAGTCTACAATTCGTGTATGTTACATTTGCATCACATTTGAACCAGTCCCGGGAGTCCCGCGACCTATGCCCCCACCCCTCCCAAAGCGACTGGGCCGAGGCTAATTACAGAAGGGTGATATTAGACGTTTTGTATTTAAAATTGTAACAACATCTTAGAATGGCTTTAATGGCTTCGTAATTGCATTTTTATTTTACATCGCTCAATACTATTCCAATGAAATTGAATTAATTCATTGTTTAGCAAAAAATTTTAAACATTGCTCTGTTACAATTCCACTCTATGTAATTTCGTTTATTAAAACAACATTGTCTTACATCAAAAATTATGAAAGATGATGTACTCACCTCTGTCTTTGCCTCAGTTGTAGGTAGAAGTACTCCAGTGCTAGCAAGTGATAGAAAAAACCGACAAGTGGTCGCGAAATGGCGCGATTGTGTAATGCGCATGTCCATTTGCCTCGACGCATGCTCAACACATTTATTTGTATATTAATGGCTATTTATAGGAGAACATTTACATACACACACATGCAAACCCAACAGCAATGTGAAATACACATTTAACCGAGGTTATTGTAGCTAGCCTATATATTTTTTTACTTTGCCTACAAATATTTTTATATTGTCATTCCACTAGTCAAAGTCAAGTCAAAGTCAGCTTTATTGTCAATTGTGCCACAAGTACAGTACATACAAATGGAGGATTGAAATTGCGTTACTCTCAGACAGGTGCTTATATATTTAACCTATAAATATTACATCACATGGTTGTAAGCAAACTGACTACAAATAAAGTAACATGACTCTATATGCTCAGTTACTTTGTTTACAATTACATCTGATATACTAAAAATTGTTTTTAAAGTTAATGTGCTCTCCAATCTTACTACCTTTTCACATTCTGTCAGAAATGTATGGTCACATGGCAATAAAAGTGTTCAGTTGCCAATGCCCTTACGAAAAATAACTATAGTTTAACTACAGTAAACTGAAGTATAACTGCAGTAAAACTGCAGTATAAAAAGTACAACTGCAGTAAAATGAAGTACAATTGTAGGTTTGCAATGCCATGAAGTATAAACTGCAGTTTAGTGATGAATGAAACATATGTATACTGCACTGTACTGCAGTTATGCTGCAATGAAGCCAAAGCTGTGGCTGCAGCACTACAGTCTAAATAAAAGCAATATGGTGCATATGCATATGGGGGGGGCTTTGAATTACTAGTTGCTTGTAGAATTACTATTGCGAGTACATTGCAGGGAAAAAACTAAAACTTAAATACTAGAATAGAAATGTCTTATACAGAGTAGAACTGCAATCTAAAATCTTAGTCAAACTGCTTAGTAAGGTCTGACAAGAAACAGAATAATATTTAATATTTAATATTTGGAATATTTAGACTAATGATGTCTGCTCTGTGATTTACAATATACTGTATTACCTCAATAAGCTACATTGTTTTGGGGAAAGGATCCATAATGCTATAGTGACAGTCCACAAGTTTAGGTTGAATTAAGATAAGAAATTGTACTCAAGCAAATCCACATATCTCAGACACATATACATTTTATTTAATCTTTGCACAAGTAAAATGCAATAAATCCAATCCATGTTAATAAAGTTACTACAGTCATATAAATCCACATATCTTTAAAAAAAAAACATTTTTTAATATAATTAAAACATCTTCACACAAGGTAAAATGAAGTAAATGCAAGAAAATAATTAGATTTTCACAAAGTTCCTATATAGGGAAAACATTCACAATTAAATGTTACTTTTAATGGTTAAACTATAAACATAATTTCCCTAAAGCATTAATTGTCTCCTACTCATTACAGTTGTGATATAGAGTCACAATAATTTTGATTCTGATTATTCATTAATCTCGTTCATATGTATTTGGTAAGGGCAAAATGATATGCCCATGTTGGCTTTTTTCGATTTCTATGCATTTGTTTGTTACTTCAGATGGAAGTATAGCCTTGTAACCTGAAGAGAATGTAACATGAAGTATGTGAGAATTCAAGCAAACATACTCTGTTTGCTTTTTGTAAAAGTCTTGGATTTGATTTGAAAACCTTATAAGTAAAACAGGCTGCATGGGGCTGGATGGTGTTTGAACAACAATGATGTGTTCAATTTTTGCAACCTGTTGCCCAGCCATTACCAAGGAATTACATCTAGAGTATTTGGAGTCATACTCATAGGTGGAGTAAAGTGTCCCATTACAAACAAACCTCTGAAAGTATGTGGCTTGATTTTGTTCTGTATGAATTCTAGAATTCTGTAGAGGGATATGATGAGATGGTGGTAGCTCTTTTACCTGACCATGACCGAAAAATTTGCAGCCATTGACCTGAGACGTGTTTTTGCATAACGAGTATCCCCTAAGTGCTGATGAAATGTATTCATGTGCCAGGGAGTCTTCGGAGATATAAACTTTTGATAATATTTTTAGCTCCTTCAGTCTTGCTAGGTTTTGAGTTATTTGCAATGGTACATGTTGTGTTCCATTGAAAAGTTTTAGCAATCTACCATTATGTCCTTCAAAGACAAATGTTGACGTTAAGGACAAAGGTCCATGCTTCCTCACACTCGCATGTTGAAAGAAACTTGATGTTTTTCATACAGAGACTCAGTAAGAAGTACAAACTCACAAAGAGCCATTTGAGCATAATCAATGTTCACATTTGAAATATGTGAACTAATTAGCAGATAAATGGAAAAGACTAGTAGCATCCAGTGGTTGAAATACTGTGTGGGGATTAAACCTTTCAGAACAAATGGAGAGATTAAAAGAAACGTTCTCCACTCGCTTCCTTTCCATTTTTGCCGTTCTCTTACAGATCGTGGCAGTCGGGTTATCTCAGTGGGTGGCCGCACTGATTTTAAACGTTTGTCTATCTCTTTCATAACATTTGGGCTTTTTACATTTACATCTGACACTTTGTTGTCAAACCACAAGCCTGTTATTTGCCGCACTACTCCAAGAAGAACACTGTGTAAATAGTCTGGAACAAAACTTTCTGCTATGTCAAAACACTGTAATGTTGTCAAGAGACTTGGCCCTTTAACACCATTGACTGGGTTATCTACAGAGGCCAGTTCAGCATCATGCACCATGCCTTCATGTGTTCTCAGACTAGGAATAGGTACTGAGAGAGGGTACACTCTGGTAAATCCATCACCCTTTTCCACTCTTTCTCCAGAGTGAGTACAAAAATTACAGCCATGTGCCCCATTAAACTGGGTAATATTTTGCACAGGAGCCCTTGCAACAGAGTCAACAGTGCATAGTATGGTAGCAACTTTGGAACATTCATATGTTTTTGTTGCAATGTTGTACCACACAACACCTTCACTTTCTAAAGACCGGCACTCCTCGATGAATGGTTTCAAAAAACTTTCCATTTTTGGCTTGGTTTGACCAAACCAGAGTGCAGGTACCAGCATAAAGCTTTTCCGCTCAGATGGAGTTACCTCATTTATAGTACATTGAATAGGCCACATTGAATAACTTGAAGAGTTAAACACTGGTACACCGTCTGTATTCCATGTCAAAGATATATTGCTGCAGTCTTCCAGCATTGGGATTCTCTTGTACAGTGCACCATCACAGACATCCTGAATACAATCAGAATGGTTTCTCGGTGCTAGTTTGTCTTTAAGATTGTGGTTTTCAAAAAGATTTTTAATTTCATCTCTCAAGCTAGTGTACATGAAATAATGACATTTACTCAAATGTTCTGATACCTTGCATTCTGTATCACACATTGGACAGAGTACACTTTCAACATCTCGATTGAACAGGTAGTTAGTGGAGGGTAAACTATTTTCAGGGAGAAGCATCTGAAGCAAATGTAGTAAATCCTGACATCCTGCCTTGGTCACATGGTGGCGTAGTATGTAGCTCAGAAGTGCTGTCAGACTTTCACCTTTTGAAAGTTTGGCTCCAGGATACAAAGGTTTGTCACCATCATGGATAAAGGTGTTGGTTGAGGGATTCCCATCATCAACATCAACTGATCTGGAATACTTGAGATAAAAAATGAGAAGAAATGTATGTGTGACCATTAACTTATTATTATGGACTATATTAGTCCAAATTAGAGTGCGATCTACATTAAACTTGAAATAATTGTGTAGGAATTGGAATTTAACTTATTGTTATAAAGTACTATTTATGTTTTTAGTTTTGTTAATTTACAATATTATTCACAATATCACTCATTAAATAGTTACTAATAAGGTTAAAAAGTTAAGTTTTTATTTTAGTTATCTGTTCCCTGTTATCTGTTCCCTAGATAAAAATATTTACCTCTTCATTACTCGACTGTGTGTCATCCACATCAGTATCTGATATGTCATCTGGCTGTATGGAGAAAAACATAAATGCTCAACAGGCTGACAACAAATAGCACATTTTAGTGGTAAACTGTACTGTATGTATATACTGTATATATATATATATACAATATTTACCTCTTCATTACTCGACTGTGTGTCATTCACATCAGTACCTGATATGTAATCTGACTGTGTGGAGAAAAACACAAATGCTCAACAGGCTGACAACAAATAGCACATTTTAGTGGTAAACAGTACTGTATGTACATACTGTATATATATATATATATATATAGAGAGAGAGAGAGAGAGAGAGAGAGAGAGAGAGAGAGAGAGTACTGTGCAAAACTCACACTAGTATTTTTACCCCGAAAAAGAGGCCAGTTAAGTGTTTCCTTTGCTGTATTGTGCCAGTAGGAATTTTCAGTTTACATTTACAAACATTCATTTTGTCATTATTTGTAATAATCCAGTGAGGTTTTTGTATGCATAGAAGTTTGACAACAGCCGGTGCTACACACAGAGATCTGATCTCATCATCATCAAGTCTGTCTATTATTACATGAAGAAAGAGGAGAAAACTGAGACAACCTAAATCCAAAAGAATTGTACAAGAATTAAAGTGTTAGCATTGTATCTTGTCAGGCTACCTCTTCTCTGTGGTACAGTTCTGCGTCTTCTTCAGAGTCAGGACCATCATATTGGTCCTCCTCTGTATGTGTCTTTAGAAATGAAAACCATTAAATCAGTTTAACAACAATTAAACCAAATATAGCAAAATGATATGAATAACAAATAATGAAGACTAATATAAGTTAGCCCTATTAAAGGGACTGAATTAAACGGCAAATGTGTCTATATGCTTACCTCAGATAACAGGCTTGCTCTTTCTCTGGTATTTCTCCGTACACTGCTGTTCCGAGGAGTGACTTCTTCTTCATCTTCTAGAAATAGTTTGTACGTATTTCTTCTGCAGTGTTTTTTATTTGGTATTATAGTATCATGTTCTAAAAATGATTTATACTTATTTCGCCTATTGGACATTTTATAATACAAATGAATTAATCCTGCTCGCGACCAGATCTTGTCCTTCGCGCCAATGCAATCGTTGTCCTGACAACGAGTCTCGAGCCAGTCAGTCAGTCAGTCAGATCATCACCGTCCGGTCGCCCGCAAACCGTGTAGTGCAGGATGGATTTAAAATACGCATTGGTCGATTTCTTTACAGACAACGCTGTTCATATATGCGAATTATCAGAACTAAAACACAGAGATATGACAAAACTGAACCCCAATGCCATTCACAAGTGGGACAAAAAAGAAGAGGTGTATATTTGGTGGAAGAAAAGTTCCTCAGGCAAGCTGGAGCGATGGCCTTGTCGAGTCATCCAATTCAGCGGTGAGTATACATGTCATAATTGTTGCTATAGTTTTAGAGAAATGTTAAATAAATTAATTAAAAATGTGAACAAACGAGAGGAACAAACTTATTTTATTATTTTTTAACAAACGCGGGTCATAAAGGGACATGCTCATTATAAACCTGTATAACTTTCGTTCTTCTGCAATACACAAAAGAAACGATTAAACAGTTAAGCTGGGGACACATTTAATGATTTTACTACGATTATGAATGGAGTTTGATCATAACCGCTGATCGTGCCCAATCTGTTCCAGTTGTGCTCAGTCGTTGTTTAGAATCATAGATAAAAATCATTTAATGTGTGGTTTGTAAAGACTCTAGTCTTAGAATTTAAGTGCCAGTTGTTGTCAGTCGTGCTCGCTATATTTTGTTTAAACGTGTTTAATATTTGCGACTGGCGGCTCCGATTAATGACGTCACTGCTGCCATGGAGACGGTACTCACTAACGTTACACAGATGCAGAAAAAGGGCGACCAAGTTTACTGACCTCCAGCTCTCTCTGTAGAGTACAAAGTCCACGTTGCCTGTCCATCCATGACCTCACCCATATCATACGGTTTCTTCCTTATTTTGTGTTTTTTTTTTGTGACAAATTACACCGGCAACAATCAGCGCCAGCCATCTGTTCGTCTCCAGGTTTGTTTTGATCTCGTGAAATCGCGTTATCGCGAGATTGGGGAGAACGTCCTGTCGTGCCTCACGAGTCTTTAAATGTGTTGTGTAGTGGACTGACTCAGTCATTAGGTTTGTGCTTTTTTGCGAGTGTCAAAGACTAGAATCGTTTCCAGTTGCAATAAAAAGTCGTTAGGTGTGTTGTGTACAGTCTTAGAAAGTTTCAGCTAGTCGTTAAATGTGTCCCCCAGCTATGAAATCCTTTGTGTTTCACAGAAACTTTAGTTCAGGTGAACTAAAAATAAATTCCAATTTATATGGATGTAAACAAATTTAATTATGCCATCATTTAGGATCAACAAGTGAGTGACAATTCATCAGTTATAAATATGTATGTGTGTTTTTTTTCTAGGAGAGCGCCAACACCTAATTGACATTAGGAAAAAAATAGAAAAGGGTTGTGCCCTTGATAGTGTACCCCTCTTTGCCACAGAGGAAGCATTAGGAAAAGGGAGAAGAGAGAAAGTAAAAAGGAAATCCACAGATGTTGGTGAAACTTCACTCCTGGACTTGGTAAATATATCAAGTGCTCACTCAAAGTTCTAGACTCATTCCGACAAGCAACATTTTCACTGTTATACAGTAGGAGACACTGTTATACAAAACAAATTCAGATATTATTATTCTTTTTACTGTTTGATGTTTTTCTGGAAAATGCACCAGTAACTGCAAAAAAAAAGAAGACCAAAAACAACATTCAACAAAAGATAATGGCAGCAGTAAGAGAAAGTTGCTCTCAAATTATGGTGAGCAGTACACTACTTAATTTGTTTTGATTTTTTAAGTAGTTTTAAGTATTTTAGAACTCATAATTGATATTGTCCTTCAGGAACCAAGAACTGTGAGAGTGCAAGAGGAATCAATTTTACCAAGTCCCCCATCTCCTAGTCCTTGTAGGAGCTCAGACAAGGCTGAGGAGATGGAAGAATTGAAAAGTGAAATAAAAGAACTAAAGGAAGATTTAAAATATGAGCGGCGCTTCAGGATAAAAGCAGAGAGAGAGCTCAGGGAGTGGAAAGGTAATAAAATCTATATTCCTGATATATTTTTAATGAGCCATTGTCTACCTGAGTACTTTAGTTTTTTTCTTTAAAATAATATGTTTCAAATAAATTAATAAGTCATCCATTAAAAAATATATTGGCACAATGTTATGTTGACCTTCAGATCAAAAGCCAATAGCTGTGGAGGGCACTACATTAAACAAAATAATGTGTTTATGTTTTCCTCCAGAAATGCATGCTGTTGTGCAGGAACTAAAATGCACAGCTAAGGAAATAAAGATGATGTGCACTTTAAAGCATAAACCTGACATAATGCACACCATACCATCATCTGAGGACAGTGCTGGTCAAAAACCATGCACTGCTCAAGAAAGTGGGCAGTTAAAGGTTAGGAGTCTCAATTATAGTTTTTGTATTTTAAAATTCAAAAAACTGTATGTCAAATTAATAGACAGAGACGGGAGATGATTAGCCCTATATGTGTCAGTGTGTAAGATTTTCAAAATAATTACTGCAAATCTGCTGTTCCCTCATAGGTAACTGATTACATCCATTTAGGAGAGGGGGTGAGAATTAAGAGAGGCCAGTTTGAGAGGATCAACACCCAAGATTTTAAAAAATTTACAAGTGAGCTTTTCCTGGTAACCTTTGGAAGAGAAACTCTTGCTACCCACTCTCTAAATGGAAGAAAGGTACCCAGTGCAGATACCAGCAAGGAGGCACTTCCAGCTAACAAAGTGTCTGTCTTAATAGGTGACTTATGATTTATTTCTAACTGCTCTGAAAAGTGTGAATTATTATTTGTCAAACAATTTAGTTTAAGTTTTTTTTTGTTGTTCTTCCAGACTACATCCAGAAGAAATTTCGTGTTTCCACTTCTGAGATTAGGGCAGTCATTAGAACCAAGCTGAACAATGAGGACAAGCTCTTAAAAAAACGAAACCTCTCTGAATAATGTGAAAAGGTTTTGTAGATTAAACACTTATATAATGCATTTTGTAGATAAATACAAGTTATATAATGCATGTAGTTTAACTCAGTCTGTTATTTAAAGATTTCAAATGTATTTGTTGTTTTATAAATGTATTTGTGTATTTAATCACATTTATTGTTGCATTTTGTAACTTGATCATATACAGTATTGCAGATGAATAAATAAAATAAAACTAGTTTCTGGTTATTGTATTTCAATCACACAGCCCATTATTGCACTTCAGTAGCATTGGATTTTGTATTAGATGTATTGCAATTGTATTGTAGTAGTACATCAGATGTATTGCAGTTGTACATTAGATGTATTGCAGTAATACTGTAGTACGCAAGTAGAATTGTTCAAATGACATCTGATATTATATACTGCAAAACTGCAGTTTTTTAGTGTCCATAAAACTGCATTTTCTACATGTAACAAAAACTGTAGTATTACTTCTAAAAAAAACTGCAGTTAACTTTTGTAAGGGTGTCTATATACATATACACCATAACTAATGCATATGTCACTTTTTAAAGGTCCAAAGTGGAGTTTCTAGCGATGAGGTTGCGAATTGCAACCCACCAGCTCACTCCACCCCTCCCCCTCATGTTCTAAGCACTACGGAGGCCGTGAGAGGATTAAGATGTCATCACGTTTTTGCTTCTTTCCCAAAAGAGAAAACGTATTTACGAAATGCGCTCTGTTGAGCTGTTTGTCCGTATAGGGATACTGTAGTCACAACATGGAGAATTCTATGTAAGGGTGAGCCCGTGGTGCATGTAGATAAAAATAGCTCGATAAGGTAAGAAAAACATTATGTAAGTTCTTTATACACCTCTGAACACATAGTTATGGATATTATATTGCATTTCTGTTAAAGTTAAGTGTTTCATATAGTTAATTTTTGATATGTTCATAAATTTAACCCAAACATTGTCGGATGTTCAGAGAAATCCTGAAAGCAGACAAACGGAATCCAATAAAAATTAGATAATAGTATATTTTTATCATTCGATCTTTGAGAAAAAAGATCCAGTATTAAGTCGGCCTATGTGAGTGACGAAAGTGAACTCTTTTTTTTTACAGCGTGCTAACACTTGGCCTGGTTGCTCTCAATGGAACCGAGCATGAATTGTCCCACTGGCCTGTGCTCACTCTGTACTTATCTGCACCTGAGTTCGCTTTTGTCATTACAAGCTGACTGCTTTCAGGTGTCAAGCGTGCCGAGGCGTGGTTCGATTGGGACAGTGTGAGCAGCCACTTAATATCTGGATGTTACTCCCTTGTTCAGCCATACCTGAAACTAATGTTCAGTCCTGTAGCGATTTTAGAGTTGTTAAAATAATGATGAACTTAGCTCACCAAATAATTGATACTTCACCAAATATATCAAGATTAGCAGAAGTGATGATAACATCAACTTGTAAGTATGTGTTCAGCAAATGCATTAGTGATATTATCGCTCTAACGTTATCTCATGGCTATAAGTAATGATATCATACACTAAAAAATAAAGGTGCTTGGATGGTTATTCACAGTGATGCCATAGAAGAACTTTTTTGGTTCCACAAAGAACCATTCAGCATAAGGTTCTTTAAAGAACCATGACTTTTTTACTTATAATCGAAGGAACCTTTTTTAATCACAAAGAACCTTTTGTGACACAAAAAGGTTCTTCAGATGTTAAAGGCTAATTTGCACCCAATAACTTATTTACAGACAGAGTATGATGCATGCTATAGTATTATAACATATCTCATCAGATGGGAAATTCCTATATAAAAGGAATAGATATAGTAAACATGCTATGCTTTGATGTTAAGTTGTGAATCATCTCAATGTATGAATACAACAAGCTTCAATCAAAACATTACTGATTACAGGTAACTTCAAATGACAAGGGAGTCAACATACAGCAATACTATATACACATATTTACAGACAAGGACTATTTAGGGAACATGTTAGAGAAAGTCTTTGTGCATGTTAGAATCTTTCACTAATCGCAGGTCTCAGCCAAAGGGCCCTCTAGAACCTTTCAAGCTCAGGAGTCGCCCTAAATGTCCTGTTGAGGTCTAAGAGGTTATCAAAGCTTTCTGAGGAAAACCAACCTGTGGGGCAGTTGTGGCCTAAGTGGGGCAGTTGTGGCCTAATGGTTAGAGAGTTGAACTCGTAACCAGAAGGTTGCCGGTTCGATTCTCCGTACCGGCAGGTAACAACTGACGTGTCCTTGAGCAAGGCACCTTACCCACGTTTGCTCCCCGGGCGCTGCAGTGATAGCTGCCCACTGCTCCTGGTGTATGTGTGTTCACTATTCACTGGTTGGGTTAAATGCAGAGGTCACATTTCGGGTATGGGTCACCATATCTGACAAAAATGGGTCACTTTCTTTTTTCTTTTCTTTCTAAATCCAGGCCCACTGAAGCCAGGCCTGGCTCTGGTACCTTGATGCTGGTATCAAGAGAATAGGACGAAACACACGCTGTCCACCTTTAATGGCTCTCCTGCACCCCAAGTATCCAGTTGGGGCTCTGCCAGTCTCTACAGTCCTGCTCAATGATTTTAAAGAATTGTAGCCCATCCGTCAAAAAATATAATAATTCTAGTAGCCATCTTGCCCACACGATCTTTAGCTTTAGATCTGTAGCTTTCCATTAACACCATGGTTGTTCAATGATCCCTTGATGGTAGACTCATAAACATAACAGACGAATATGATAGAGGTGTTAAGTCAGGGGAATCGACTGGCTATGGCAGGGTATGGTGGCTGCCGTAGTGAGAATCCCTCCCAGTACCTCTTAAAATGCTGAATGAGTTCCTCTCAGTATAACAAAAGTACAGACACAACGCAAAAGATTAGCTATGTTGGAACTTTGTTGAGTCCTTGTGGGACGTGTTTTATCTATATGGGTCAGCCATAAGGGTCCAATATGTGTTTGTTGACCCATAACCCATACAAAGATCACCTATGTGAGTCCTACCTTGAGCCCATGTGGGCAGCCTATATGAGACTGTTTGTGTTTGCCCATGTGAGATCCATATGGGTTGCCTTTGAGGACCCAATATGTGTTCTCCCATTTAGAACCCATATAGAGATCACGCATGTGAGTCCTACCTTGGGCCCATGCGGGCAGCCTATATAAGACTGTTTGTATTTGCCCATGTGAGATCCATATGGGTTGGCTTTGAGGACCCAATATGTGTTCTCCCATTTAGAACCCATATAGAGATCACGCATGTGAGTCCTACCTTGAGCCCATGTGGGCAGCCTATATGAGACTGCTTGTGTTTGCCCATGTGAGATCCATATGGGTTGGCTTTGAGGACCCAATATGTGTTCTCCCATTTAGAACCCATATAGAGATCACGCATGTGAGACCCACTTTGTGCCCACGTGGGCAGCCTATATGAGACTAATTGTGTTTGCCCATGTGAGATCCATATGGGTTGGCTTTGAGGACCCAATATGGGTTCTCCCATTTAGAACCCATATAGAGATCACAGATATGAATCCTACATTGAGCCCACGTGGGCAGCCTATATGAGACTGCTTGTGTTTGCCCATGTGAGATCCATATGGGTTGGCTTTGAGGGCCCAATATGGGTTCCCCCATTTAGAACCCATATAGAGATCACGCATGTGAGTCCTATCTTGAGCCCATGTGGGCAGCCTATATGAGATTGATTGTGTTTGCCCATGTGAGATCCATATGGGTTGACTTTGAGGACCCAATATGGGTTCTCCCATTTAGAACCCATATAGAGATAACGCATTTGAGTCCTACCTTGAGCCCATGTGGGCAGCCTATATGAGACTGCTTGTGTTTGCCCATGTGAGATCCATATGGGTTGGCTTTGAGGGCCCAATATGGGTTCCCCCATTTAGAACCCATATAGAGATCACGCATGTGAGTCCTATCTTGAGCCCATGTGGGCAGCCTATATGAGACTGCTTGTGTTTGCCCATGTGAGATCCATATGGGTTGACTTTGAGGACCCAATATGGGTTCTCCCATTTAGAACCCATATAGAGATAACGCATGTGAGTCCTACCTTGAGCCCATGTGGGCAGCCTATATGAGATTGATTGTGTTTGCCCATGTGAGATCCATATGGGTTTTCCATGAAGGCCCTATATCTGGTACCCATTTGGCACCCATACTCTTATTTCCCATAAATGACCATTATGGGACCTGTATAGGGAGCCCACTTTTGATTACCCTTGTGGGCCCCATATAGGATGCCAATATTGGGACCATGCCCACTTGTTACCCATGTATACCCACTAAAAACTACATGGGGCCCACATATGCATGTTAGCTGGGGCGGGACATATGTTTTAAATAACTTAGGCTACGCGTTATACGCGTCTGAAAAAAAACACTTTGTTGTTCATTTTAATGTTTTTAACATGTTTGTGTAATGTTTTGAACGCGATTTGATATGTTGTTGTTAAAATGTTGGTTTTATCTATATAATGAAAAGTATTCCAACTCGTCTGTGTCATATGTGATTTAAAGTCTCTAAAATAGTTATGGGCAAATAAGGACAAGTTAAATTAGTTGTACTGCATGTCCACCCAAAGAATATTAAATGAAATATTTAAATTACTAACTGGTTACTAACACAAAACTTTTAATCCATTACGTTGTCCTGACGTGACCGTCACGTATTTTGGCTAGCTGGGTCCTCGCTCTCTTGAGCATCACTTCAAAGCGTCGTCAGTTAATGATGACTGTACACATTGCACATTGAAAATATATAAAATTTAGTTAAATACAGAAGTTAATAATCCCCACTACATTAAAATAAAGTAAAAACATGCTTAAAAGTGCTCAGAAATGTATATGAAGTATGCCCAATATATGTTATACATTAAAATATTATTTATATAACTATATTAATAAATTATTTATATTAATATGAACTATATTGTTTGAGATACGTCTACATTTACAATATTATAATGCTTCATTAACACATTTATGCGTGTTTCAAGATCATTTGAAGACGCTGTGCAGGGGGAGGGGAATTTATTCGCGAGTCAGGTTTAGTCGATAAAACACTTCCGCAAAGGATACACCTGTGTATCCTCGTTCATGACTCCTCAGAAAGCATCCTCACTCCTCGATCCTCGCCTCCTCCCGGTGCAATATGAGAATTGAGATGTCCTTAAAGATGGATGAGCATTTTGGGTTGAATTTTTATGTTTATATGACACGCAGTCAGCGCCGTCCCAAGGCATTTATGCCTTATAAGCGAAGCGGCTGCTTAGGTACCGCCACTAGGGGCCCCCAGGAGCACATGAAATTACAGCTTTTTTGTAATAGATCATGACACATTGTCATGGTAAACAGAGGGAGACCCAGATGCGGAGATGATAGAAAAACGGTTTATTAAAATTGACCCCACCCCCACCCCCACCCCACACACACACCCCCACCCCACACACACACACACACACACCCACACACACACACAAGCCTTCAAGCCTGACCGATGTCTACCTATCCAACAGGGGACCTCCATAGCCTACAATGGATATGTAAACAAAATTAAACCAACTCTTATTATAATGTAACTTTAATGTAGACACATCTTAGCATTTGATAAATATTTTGAACCCCCCAAACACCAAATTAATTATTTACTTAATATTTTAATTGACTTAAAATATTTTTTTGCTTGCATTAATAATACTTAAAAATAAATAAAGTAAATAAAGTAATAAATATTTACAGTATATTTATATGTTTTACTGTTTGTTTAACTTGAAACATGAAATAGTGACTTCATTAAACACACCGAACATTTTCAATACAACAGTCAACTTCATCCACTAGTGAATTTCAAATGGAAAATAACTGAATTTTCCTTCAAGTGTAACATGTTTATGTGTGTTTCTATATAAACTTTAGATCACATGTAAAATAAACAGGTTAACTTGTGTAGAAGTAACATAAAATAGTGATTTTATTGAACACATTGACTCAGGTCCACTGTTGGCTGTTGTAAAGCGACATGAGACTTTGAAATGTCTTAATTTCATTAAATTAAATATTTTAGGGGTCTAAACACAAACTTTCATGTTGATTTAACGTACTGAAAATTGTTTAGTTGATTTAGTTGAATTTTGTGAACTGAAAGACTTTATTTCAGTGAAACACACCGAACATTTTCAATACAACAGTCAACTTCAACAACTAGTGAATTTCAAATGGAAAAGAACTGAATTTTCCTTCAAGTGTAACATGTTTATGTGTGTTTCTACATAAACTTTAGGTCACATGTAAAATAAACAGGTTAACTTGTGTAGAAGTAACATAAAATAGTGACTTCATTGAACACATTGACTCAGGTCCACTGTTGGCTGGTAAAAAGTGACATGAGACTTTAAAATGTCTTAATTTCATAAATATTTTGGAAGTCTAAACACAAACTTTTATGTTGATTTAATGTATTGAAGATTTTTAGTTATTTAGTTGAATTTTGTCAACTGAAAGGCTTTATTTCAGTTAAACACACCGAACATTTTCAATACAACAGTCAATTTCAATCACTAGTGAATTTAAAATGGAAAGGAACTGAATTTTCTTTAAAGTGTAACATGTTTATGTGTGTTTCTACAAAAACTTTAGATCACATGTAAAATAAACAGGTTAACTTGTGTAGAAGTAACATAAAATAGTGATTTTATTGAACACATTGACTCAGGTCCACTGTTGGCTGTTGTAAAGCGACATGAGACTTTGAAATGTCTTATTTCATTAAATTAAATATTTTAGGGGTCTAAACACAAACTTTCATGTTGATTTAACGTACTGAAAATTGTTTAGTTGATTTAGTTGAATTTTGTCAACTGAAAGGCTTTATTTCAGTTAAACACACCGAACATTTTCAATACAACAGTCAACTTCATCCACTAGTGAATTTCAAATGGAAAAGAACTGAATTTTCCTTCAAGTGTAACATGTTTATGTGTGTTTCTATATAAACTTTAGATCACATCTAAAATAAACAGGTTAACTTGTGTAGAAATAACATGAAACAGTGACTTCATTGAACACATTGACTCAGGTCCACTGTTGGCTGGTAAAAAGTGACATGAGACTTTAAAATGTCTTAATTTCATAAATATTTTGGAAGTCTAAACACAAACTTTTATGTTGATTTAATGTATTGAAGATTTTTAGTTATTTAGTTGAATTTTGTCAACTGAAAGGCTTTATTTCAGTTAAACACACCGAACATTTTCAATACAACAGTCAATTTCAATCACTAGTGAATTTAAAATGGAAAGGAACTGAATTTTCTTTAAAGTGTAACATGTTTATGTGTGTTTCTACAAAAACTTTAGATCACATGTAAAATAAACAGGTTAACTTGTGTAGAAGTAACATAAAATAGTGATTTTATTGAACACATTGACTCAGGTCCACTGTTGGCTGTTGTAAAGCGACTTGAGACTTTAAAATGTCTTAATTTCATTAAATTAAATATTTTAGGGGTCTAAACACAAACTTTCATGTTGATTTAACGTACTGAAAATTGTTTAGTTGATTTAGTTGAATTTTGTGAACTGAAAGACTTTATTTCAGTGAAACACACTGAACATTTTCAATACAACAGTCAACTTCAACCACTAGTGAATTTCAAATGGAAAATAACTGAATTTTCCTTCAAGTGTAACATGTTTATGTGTGTTTCTACATAAACTTTAGATCACATGTAAAATAAACAGGTTAACTTGTGTAGAAGTAACATAAAATAGTGATTTTATTGAACACATTGACTCAGGTCCACTGTTGGCTGTTGTAAAGCGACATGAGACTTTAAAATGTCTTAATTTCATTAAATTAAATATTTTAGGGGTCTAAACACAAACTTTCATGTTGATTTAACGTACTGAAAATTGTTTAGTTGATTTAGTTGAATTTTGTGAACTGAAAGACTTTTTTTCAGTGAAACACACCGAACATTTTCAATACAACAGTCAACTTCAACCACTAGTGAATTTCAAATGGAAAATAACTGAATTTTCCTTCAAGTGTAACATGTTTATGTGTGTTTCTATATAAACTTTAGATCACATGTAAGATGAACAGGTTAACTTGTGTAGAAATATGATATAGTGATTTTATTGAACACATTGACTCAGGTCCACTGTTGGCTGGTAAAAAGCGACATGAGACTTTAAAATGTCTTAATTTCATACATATTTTGGAAGTCTAAACACAAACTTTTATGTTGATTTAATGTATTGAAGATTTTTAGTTATTTAGTTGAATTTTGTCAACTGAAAGACTTTATTTCAGTGAAACACACCGAACATTTTCAATACAACAGTCAACTTCATCCACTAGTGAATTTCAAATGGAAAAGAACTGAATTTTCCTTCAAGTGTAACATGTTTATGTGTGTTTCTACATAAACTTTAGATCACATGTAAAATAAACAGGTTAACTTGTGTAGAAATAACATGATATAGTGATTTTATTGAACACATTGACTAAGTTCCACTGTTGGCTGGTAAAAAGCGACATGAGACTTTAAAATGTCTTAATTTCATAAATATTTTGGAGGTCTAAACACAAACTTTCATGTTGATTTAATGTATTGAAAATTGTTTAGTCGATTTAGTAAAATTTTGTGAACTGAAAGATTTTTTTTAGTGAAACACACTGAACATTTTCAATACAACAGTCAACTTCAATCCCTAGTGAAAAACTCTGCAAATGTCTTATTCATTTTTCTATTGTGGTAAGTTTAAAACTGAAGTTTAACTAAACATTTTACATGTTTTTGAATAGAGTATGTAAGCATTTGCATATTGGTCTGTATATTTACAGCCGGGAAATAATTTTAAAGCATCATTTCAGTTTTTCTGAATATACTATTTATAGGTAGGTGTTTAGGTAAAATTATCATTCTTGTTTCATTCTGTGAACTACTTATAATACTACTTATATAATATTGTTTCTATTTGAATTAATTTGCAGAAAATGAGAAATGGAGAAAAGACAAAATAACAGCAAAGACGCTCTGTATATCAGACCTCAAATATTGTAAATAAAACAAGTTCATATTCACTTTTAGGCATTACAACACTAATATTTGTACATGTATTTAAAGAAAGTTCAAAATTATTTTTTATGTGATAACCTGTTTTTATCATAGTTTTCATATGTCTTGTCATTCTGTCAGTCTTTCTCATTGCTGTTGGATGACTTTATGTCACTCCTGAGGTTTGATTTTGTTACAATTCAACAGACACTGGACTGGAATGACCACAATACATCTAGAAATGCTGGTTTGAAATTAAAAGTTGGAGTGGTCTCTTAATTTTTTCTGTGTCTATATACTGAATATACAGTACTGTGCAAAATTCTGAGGCACGTTAACATTTACTCTTCAGATAAAAGGTTTTAAGCTAGTTATTTACATCATTTGCTGTAGTGTGTCAATAGGAAATATCAGTTTACATTTTTTACATGCCTTTGCATTATTTGTATTAATACAGTAAGATTTTTGTATGCATAAAGAGTCTGACAGCAGCTGATGCTCCAAGTAGAGATGAAAAAAACTGAGACAAACTAAATCCAGAAGAACTGTGGCAATTTCTCCAAGACGCTTAAGGCCATTGCACATAGAGTCCAAAATTTTTGTATACGTTTTTTCGTATTCGTCATTCTCGTTTGTATGGTGGCTCTGAATTCTCAAAACACCCATCAAAATGCTTGCTACGGATGCGAAAAACGCAGAAAATCGAACCCGGTCTGATTATTTTTATGACGGACGAAACTTTTGGAGGCAGTGTGTAAATGTGATTGACACAGTGTGAGGTCATATTTATTTTTAATGTGCGAAAGTTTCGGATGTGAATTTCAGACTCAGTGTGTAATTGCCTTTAAAGTTATCTACCTGCAAAGCTGCAGTACTGTGAAAGTTTTAGGCACTTGTGTAAAAATTCTATGAAATGGAGATGATTTGAAAATAATGTCATAAATAAATTTTCTTTATCAATTCATTTCTATTAACTAAATGAAATCAACAATTGGTGCGACTATCCTTTGCATTTAAAGCAGCTTTTGTCCTCGATGCACTTGCATCTAGTTTTTCAGTCTTCTGGTGTCTTGGAGACATTGCTATAATTTTTTGGGATTTAGTTTGTCTCAGTTTTCTCCTCTTTCTTCATGTAATAATAGACAGACTTGATGATGATGAGATCAGATCTCCGTGTGTAGCAACGGCGGTTGTCCGACTCCTTGTGCATACAAAAACCTCACTGGATTATTACAAATAATGACTAAATGAATGTTTGGGAATGTAAACTGAAAATACTACCAGTCAAAAATTTGGGATCACTTGACAAAAATGTTTCTCATGATCTTAAAAATCTTTTAATATAAAGGTATATGTTTCAATGTTTGAAATTACTCGTCTAGACAAAAATATAATTGTGCCAACATATTACTTTATTTTATTAGGAAACTACATTTTTAAAAAATATATTTTTGAAATGGATTTCTTGAATCAAGTAATGAATTAAGTCAAAGTCAAAGTCAGCTTTATTGTCAATTCTGCCACATGTACAGTACATACAAATGGAGGATTGAAATTGCGTTACTCTCAGATAACATAGAATAACATATATCAAAAAAATATATCAAATTACAGATAAATACAAAATCTATATATATACACAAAACAACTTTACAAGCAAGGGATATGTAACCGAAATAATTGTGCAAACCAAAGAAATAATCAACAGTGCAGATTAAATAAACAGCAGCGTAGATGAAATAAACAACAGTGTAGATGAAATAAACAGCAGCGTAGATGAAATAATCAAATCAAATGGTGCAGATGAAATAAACAACAGTGCAGATGAAATAATCAAATCAAATGGTGCAGATGAAATAAACCGCAGCGTAGATGAGAAACACTACAGTGCAGATGAAAATATCAACAGTGCAAATGTAATGTAGTGCAAAGCTTATCGGTCTGTTTTAAAGTGTCAATAAGAGTGCAGCATCGATAGAAATTCCTTCAATAATATTTAAAAAGATTCCCAGGTTGAGATCTCAAGAAGCTGAATGATAAAATGCTAAAAGTATGATTATGCAAACGTACTAGCAACGTACAACGTAATCCCAACGTCATCCCAAGTCACAACGTAATTCCCACAGTTTTTTGGGGGTTTACTATTATTCTAAAGTGTGGAAAAAAAACAAAAATCAAGAATGTGTGAGTGATCCCAAACTTTTGACCGGTAGGGTATATAACAGAATAGTTTGTGGATTTTGGAAGATGTGGCCATAAAACTTGTGTGAAGCCAATGAAAAATGATTTACAGTTTGGCCTGCTTTCTGTTTCACTGACTGTGTGAAGAGAAATTTAGCATTGACCAATGCATGTTAGTAATAGAAAAACAACATTTGTGTTGAGTTAAAATTTTTGGGTTGTGATCAAATGTTTAGTTGAGTTTTAGTTCACAGCATGCTTTAAATAGGGCTGGTTTAGAAGTGCTCAAATTAAGTTTTATTTGATGTGCTTTTGAGTAAAGTAAAATAGCTGTTTGTGTGGTTGAGTTTTATATTTATATATTTGTTGGCTTTACAATGTTTTAATTTAACTAAGGCTTAGTCCTGGCTAAATCTAATTCCTGTCTGGGTAACGGCCCATCACAGTCTGGCCTAAATGTGTCTGTGACACGTGGTCCTTTGAAACCTTTCTTTAAAGAAATGCGAATTGTCACTGGGGGTAGAGCAGCACACTTGAGTTAGTTCTGTTCTTACACATTTCAGTCCTGTGATCAGAGAATGTAAGTGAATCAGAGAGCAGAAGGGTAATATTTCCTTCAGAGCATTTTACTGAACATTCTCCTCCACTATCTTGTTGAAGTAAATAGTTCTAGAGACACAATGAAGCTGGTTAGTTTAATTTTAAGTTTGAGTATGGTGTCTAAAAGTTTAATAAACATCTTCTAGGACCATGTCATGAAGGGTAACAAACTGCTAATTCAAATATATATATATATATATATATATATATATATAGCTTTTGTAACCACAGTTTATCCAGTGCAAAATGACCCATTCATGTTCATGTCCCACTCTGCAAATCTTTTACACATCTGCAGGTTACCAGACCCTATATCATTATTCTTTATAAATAATAAAATAATAATAACAATAGGTTTAAAAATGTAGTTGAGTTATTACTGAAAGATTCTCATCTCATCAGTTGTTTTTAAGATTTAAAATGATATTATTGATGTAACTGTTGAACAGTTTTGGGTGCACTCTTATACAGAAAGAGTGGTTATCAACATGATGAATAATTGTGACCCTTATCACATGAGAGAACACTGCTCTTATCTGTACCACTGCTCTTTCCCTACTAATCTCTTATCATATTTCAACAGCAAAATCATCAAAATCAACAGCCCATCCTTTTTTACTAAAACAGTAATAAGTGTAACACCTAGACCAGCTTTCAATAATAAAACCTTCATGTAAACTGAAGAAAAGAGATGTTCTCATGTCATGTAAACATGTCACTATGAATAAGTTTGATTATTTGAAATAATCACATTATTAGTGTGCATGTAAACATAGCCATTGTGCCTAACAACAAACCTTCAAACCCTTCAAACTTCTAACTCTAAAAAAATGTCTTTTGCAAGTGTGACCTGGCCAAAAAAGCAGCAACCAAGTAACAAATACAATGACAAAAACAACTAAAAATGTACCCAAAGAAACACACAAAGGTGCAGACCTTTCAATGCTACAGAAACACTATACTTGAATACACTATATTATCTTGTTCACCAAATTCAGTGCGAACCCCGTGGAGCATTCAGATACAGAAAATTGTTAGCATGAAAGTTATAATATACACTTGTATTAGATAATCTGAGAAGAAAATGTGAAGAGGCTAACCCACAAATGACTTATAGATAAAGCTAAATTTCTCCTCACAGCTAAAGAAGGTAACTTTGCCTTATTATACAAGTGACAATGATTACTGCAACCAGTTATGAAGCATAATGTCAAGTTTCTTTAAATATTGTTTAAGAGCATTCATATATAACAGAATCAATGTTGACTGATACATGTTAACAAACTATATTAGGATGTTCACAACAGAACTGAATGTTTTTTGGGGGGCTGGGGGTAGAGCAATGAGCTTAAATGTAAAGTGTTTCTTCATAGAAATGCAAATTGCCTCTGGGGGTAGTGAAGCACACCTGAGAAAGTTCTGTTAACACTCTTTTCAATAGCATGTAAGAAAAGCAAAGAGGAGAATATTCTTCATATATTGACCTAATTTACTGAAGAATTTAAAACTAGTTCAATTGGATGATGACTTTAAAACAATGATATACTTAAGTTAAATTAACTGAACAGTTTCAATGTGACATTTTCAATTTGCAATACTTAAACTTTCAAAATCTGTTAAGGAGATTGTTTTGATGGCAAGAGCTGGTGTTTTAGTGTCCTTCTGATGATTGCCATTACATTCAGAGATATTCAGAATGTGAAATATTGTTAAAGAACTGATGAAGTGAAATCACTAAAAACATCAGAGCTAAACACAAAATATTTGATTTAGCTCAGTTGAGGTTTGATAAATGTATCACATGGTAACAGTCATTTAATTTTTGTTTGAAATATTTTTCAATTTAAAAATATAATAATTTAATTGTACAACCCTAAGCAATGATTAACATTACTTAAAGTTTTGCTTTTAAATCCATAACTTAAGAATATTAGTTATTTAAAGTTGTAAACCTAAAATCCACACAATTTAAAAGATTCACTCATAAATTCAAGTATAATGCTTGAATTTACAAATTATGTTAAGGAATATCTATAAGCGTTTGCGCCTAAATATTTTGATTATTAATGCTTGGTCAAAAATGTAAAACAGATTTTGGGACATTAAATAGATACCATACAAATCATAGGGCCAGATTTACTAACAGCTTGCATCAGCGCAAACGTCTCTTTTCAAGGGAGGACAGTATTTAAATATATATCACGCAATGGGATTTACTAAGGGTTGCGCTTGTCATTGCACTGGTATTTTGTGGCTTTATTTAACACAAACACAAGGATGTCTTAAACCCAGCGCTAATTTGCTCGGCTCTCCGTAGATTGCGTTTGTCATTATGGGAATGAGATTTTGTTAGTAAATCACCTGACAAAATTTCCACTCCCATTGAAGTAAACAGTTTATGCAGAAACACACATATTCATGAAATTAAGACATTTTAAAGTCTCATGTCGCTTTACAACAGCCAACAGAGGACCTGAGTCAATGTGTTCAATAAAATCACTATTTTATGTTACTTCTACACAAGTTAACCTGTTTATTTTACATGTGATCTAAAGTTTAAGTAGAAACACACATAAACATGTTACACTGGAAGGAAAATTCAGTTCTTTTCCATTTTAAATTCACTAGTGGTTGAAGTTGACTCTTGTATTGAAAATGTTCGGTGTGTTTAACTGAAATTAAGTCTTTCAGTTGACAAAATTCAACTGAATCAACTAAAAAAAATCTTCTATACGTTAAATTAACATGAAATTTTGTGTTTAGACCCCTAAAATATTCATGAAATGAAGACATTTTAAAGTCTCATGTCGCTTTACAGCAGCCAACAGTGGACCTGAGTCAATGTGTTCAATGAAGTCACTATTTCATGTTATTTCTACACAAGTTAACCTGTTTATTTTACATGTGATCTAAAGTTTTTGTAGAAACACACATAAACATGTTACACTTGAAGGAAAATTCAGTTCTTTTCCATTTGAAATTCACTAGTGGATGAAGTTGACTGTTGTATTGAAAATGTTCGGTGTGTCTAACTGAAATAAAGTCTTTCAGTTCACAAAATTCAACTAAATAAATAAAAATCTTCAATACATTAAATCAACATAAAATTTTGTGTTTAGACCTCCAAAATATTTATGAAATTAAGATATTTTAAAGTCTCATGTCGCTTTACAGCAGCCACCAGTGGACCTGAGTCAATGTGTTCAATGAAGTCACTATTTCATGCTATTTCTACACAAGTTAACCTGTTTATTTTACATGTGACCTAAAGTTTTTGTAGAAACACACATAAACATGTTACACTTGAAGGAAAATTCAGTTCTTTTCCATTTGAAATTCACTAGTGGTTGAAATTGACTGTTGTATTGAAAATGTTCGGTGTGTTTGACTGAAATAAAGCCTTTCAGTTGACAAAATTCAACTAAATAACTAAAAATCTTCAATACATTAAATCAACATAAAAGTTTGTGTTTAGACCTCCAAAATATTTATGAAATTAAGACATTTTAAAGTCTCATGTCGCTTTTTAACAGCCAACAGTGGACCCGAGTCAATGTGTTCAATAAAATCACTATATCATGTTATTTCTACACAAGTTAACCTGTTTATTTTACATGTGACCTAAAGTTTATGTAGAAACACACATAAAAATGTTACACTTGAAGGAAAATTCAGTTCTTTTCCATTTTAAATTCACTAGTGGATGAAGTTGACTGTTGTATTGAAAATGTTCGGTGTGTTTAACTGAAATAAAGCCTTTCAGTTGACAAAATTCAACTAAATAACTAAAAATCTTCAATACATTAAATCAACATAAAAGTTTGTGGTTAGACCTCCAAAATATTTATGAAATTAAGACATTTTAAAGTCTCATGTCGCTTTTTACCAGCCAACAGTGGACCTGAGTCAATGTGTTCAATGAAGTCACTATTTTATGTTACTTCTACACAAGTTAACCTGTTTATTTTACATGTGACCTAAAGTTTATGTAGAAACACACATAAACATGTTACACTTATCTGGATGTTACAAAATGTAATAACATATTATTGTTATTAAAAATAATACCATTACATTTCACAGATCTTAGAGGTCTAAACCCAAACTTTTATATAGACATAATTCACTGTGTGTGTCAACTTGTGTGCAAATATCATGAAATAGTGACTTTGTTGAACAAATTGACTTTGTTTATGGTGATGTGCGATGCGTTTCACAGCTTTGCCATTTCTTATTTTGACTAAAGATTTTGGAGGTTTCAGCTCAAACTCAAACTATGTTGACTTGATGCACTGGATATTTCCAGTTAATGTAATTATAATGTGTAAATTGAATGGTGTGTATATCATTGATACTTCAATACAACTAACTAAATGAATCAATGTAAAACTTTGAGTTTTTTTTCCGTGTCTATTTATGTGTAAAACAGAAATAACACTAAAAACTGCTCTTAAAACTTTATGCTGGTTTTAGCTATCTGATGACAAAAGTTGATGTTTTAGTGTCATTGTAAACTTTGTCATTACATTCAGAATATGATATTTTGTTATGAAATGTGAAATCTAAACATCATGTCATTTTTCACCATCTAACTGGGGACTCTGTGTCTATTTGTGTGTAAAACACAAATAACACTACATTTACGCATTTGGCAGACATTTTTATCCAAAGCGACTTACATTACATTGTACTATACATTTGTACATTTTGTATAGTAAGCAAGTGGAGGTTAGGTGCCTTGCTCAAGGGCACCTCAGCCGTTACCCACCAGCCCTGAGAATCGAACCAGCAACCTTCTGATCATGAGTCCAACTCTATCCACTGGGCCACGACTGCCCCTGTCATTGTCAACTCTGTCATTACATTCAGAATGTGATATTTTGTTATGAAATGTGAAATCTAAACATCATGTTGTTCTTCACCATCTAACTGGGGACTCTGTGTCTATTTGTGTGTAAAACACAAATAACACTAAAAACTGCTCTTAAAACTTTATGCTGGTTTTAGCTATCTGATGACAAAAGTTGATGTTTTAGTGTCATTGTAAACTTTGTCATTACATTCAGAATGTGATATTTTGTTATGAAATGTGAAATCTAAACATCATGTCATTCTTCACCATCTAACTGGGGACTCTGTGTCTATTTATGTTGTAAAATCACTTAAAAGTGAAACTTAACCGGTTTACTTTGCAGTATTTGAGGTCTGAAAAAATCATAATCTTTCTTGTTATTTTGACATGTTTTTACTGTTTGTTTATTTTCTGTAAATAAATGCAAATATTAACACTATTTTGGTTGAAATCTCAGACATATAATAGAAGTTGTTCACAGAATAAAACAAAAATAACAATTTTACCTAAAAACAAAACAAAACGTAGAAATAGTGAATTCAGAAAAACAGATTTTTTTTC
Source organism: Oreonectes daqikongensis (assembly GCA_026939265.1). Classification (NCBI taxonomy): domain Eukaryota; kingdom Metazoa; phylum Chordata; class Actinopteri; order Cypriniformes; family Nemacheilidae; genus Oreonectes; species Oreonectes daqikongensis. The sequence continues at coordinate 32,277 of JAOTQM010000446.1, read as the reverse complement.
TGTGACTGAATATATTGTGGAGTTTGAAAACCCTTTTTCCTGAAGTAATCAGCTTGTTAATATATATATATACATTAGCAGAGCCTCTCTGGGATAAGCCATTCAAACAGAAGAAGTGTGAACGACGTGTGTTAATCTTCCACTACAATTCTTGCTCCAGCCTACAGGGGCGCTACTGAGTATAGGCTAAACACACATTTCACACAAAGGTCCCCTCTTGGCTAAAATTAAAAAAATTCACCAAAGTGTTTTTCACTTGATTTGTGCATGATTTAAAGCATGACCAACAGGTGACCTGGAAAATGTCCCCTCTTGGCTCCATGGTCCCCTCTTGGTGAGTGTGTAACGACACCTTTGTCCCCTCTTAGATAGGTAGGCAAGTACACACCGGGAAGCTACGGTAACAACTAGGAGATGAGATGGCAGAACAAGGCAAAAACAAGAAAAACAGCTAGGCTTGGTAACAATAAACTTGACAAGACTGGGAGGTCGGGTATAAACCGCGATATACAACAACAATTTAACGATCCGACAAGGACGAGAGAACGCGAGGTGAATAAAAAGGAAAAGCTAACAAGGCTAACTAGAAGCAGGTGAAGAGCGATCAACGAGCCAGGCTAAACAACGAGATGACCTACAGGTGCGAGAGTGAAACAGAAATGAGTAGAGAGAGACCAGATGGGGAGACACGGAGGGGAGGGGCGAGTGACGCAGACACCAAACACGAGGCGCGCTGTCAACGCAACCCACGTGCTCGACACAAAACAAAACACACAGGCATGACACGGGACAGAGAGACCGGGGACATGACACACATGCATTTTCTCATGCAGGGCCTATTGAAAATTTTAGAGCACAAAATCATATTGAAACACACTATTTGAATACATTTAATATGTTACTATGTTACTATGACTACAATCTTATATGCTGATACAGCACAGTGAACGAGTCCACAAAGTTGGCCATAGTTAAAAGATTAGAGAAGGAGGGGAAGGAGGAAACATGAAGGTCATGATGACCAATAAGTCATGACATAATTGTGGTGGAGAGATAAAGGGGGTTGGCTAATACAAATAAGAGATAATGGGAAAATACTTTATTGGTCTCATTTTGGAAACACCTCTCCAAGTTTGACTATAAATATGGGATGCAAAAGACTGTTTCTTCAGATGTTTTTTGAACACATCTCACTTTGTGGCTCGAGCAATAAAGTTAACTCCTTGACACCTGGAACCTCTTTGTTCGTGAGATTTTTTCTACATAAAAGACTGATTTCTCCACAACAGGCCGTACCCACTATTTCAGTGTTTCCCATTCATTGACAAGACTATTTTGTTCCGCCACAGTCTTAAAATGAGCCCCAATTTTTTTTCTTTTAACAACATAAATATGTCTAACGGTAAATTCTGTGCCGTGGTTTCATTATTTGGTCATTGCTCAAAGCTAGACGAAATGCGTCCAATTTTTGGTTTGCTTCAGCGCAATGCACACACAAACACGTAGCTACCGTACGTATGAACGCATGCTCGCTCGCTAAGGCTGATTTATATTTTCGCCTAGGTCCGCTCCGCAAGCCTACACTGATTGCGTGCGGACCTTCTCAAACAGACAAGGCTTTTACACTTGACGCGGTCACCGTTAAGATCAGGTTGAGATATGCTTTGAAATGACAGGGGTCGCTCAAACGAAATCAGCATTCAGATCAGCAAAAAACAACACAGAAGTAGGAAATTTCCAGAATTATGTCCGATCAGTCAAGATGGTGTCCCACAGGCAGATGATCAACAGGGAAACAGAGGAGATTTTGTGTTTGTTGTTGTTGTTGTTATTATTGATACCTAAAAAAAAAAGGCGAAAAAGGAGATGGAATGTCCGCCCACTGCATTCAACAATACGCCTGGATTGGGTGTACATTTCTCTTGTAAAGCAGCATTTTACATTGGTCGGTTAAAAAGTTAAAATCAGTTCAACACTCGAGTGTCTCATGTTTCTAACAGAAACGCATTCTGTGTGACTGTGAACGAGCCCAAGAGTGCAGTGGCCACAAGTGATGATTTCGTCACATACACATTTAAGTTAGCTAGAAGTTTCGTCTGAATTACACGTGTTTCTACTTTCACATCCAAATGACTTGTTGCACTTATAGCCAGGTCTGCATCAATTTTAGTTACAATGTAATTTCATGTTTGAAATGGTCTATTTTTTCCCTGTCATTGTTAGCTAAAGCTTTGTGAACACGGAACGGCTGCAGAGTGAGCTGCTCGGTCTCGCATGCAGTCTCAGACAGAGAGAAATTCTCCGGTGTCTCCGGAGATGTTGTTAACATCGGAGTTTATCTATATAACGCAGGCTACTTTAATAATTTTGCTGCTTGGCTCGTTGCCAGGTTAGCATGCGGGCAATCATGCCGGTGGAATTGTATATTTTTTTATCATTAGATTAGATTAGATTAGATTAAACTTTATTGTACAAGTACAAGGCAACGAAATGCAGTTTAGGTCTAACCAGAAGTGCAATAGCAGCAAGTGCAGGATATACAGTGGTGACATAAGTTACATAAATAAATATTACAGAAGTAATTTACAGATGGATATGTACTATGACCATGATTTACAGATGTCTCTTACTATAGACAGAAATTAACAGATGGATATATACTATGAACATAATATACAGATGGCTATTACTAAAGCAGAGATTTACAGATGGATATGTACTATGAACATAATATACAGATGGCTATTACTAAAAACAGAGATTTACAGATGGATATGTACTATAAACATAATGTACAGATGGCTATTCCTATAAACAGAAATTTATAGGTGGATGTATAAAATAAGTTAGGCTATGGTGAGCAGCAGTGCGATGGATATAGAGTAGTGCAAATAAATTATGGACAGAAGCTATCTAAGTAACAGTGCAATGGAAGAAGTTATTGCATATTCAGTTAAAGTGTAGGAGTGCAAGATGCATAGTAAACAGTCGGTACTGTAAATGAACAGTTGGCAGTGCAAATGAGCAGTCTGGTAGTGCAAATGAGCAGTCTGGTAGTGCAAATGAGCAGTCTGGGAAAGGGGCAGAGTTCAATAAAGAGACAGCTCTGGGAAAAAAGCTGTTCTTTAGTCTGCTGGTCCTGGTCCGGAGGCACCTGAAACGCCTGCCGGAGGGCAGGAGAGAAAACAGTCTGTGAGCGGGATGAGAGGAGTCCTTGAGAATGCTGCGAGCTCGACGCAGACAGCGTTTCCTCTGGATGTCCTCCATGGCTGGAAGTGGAGTCCCTGTGATGAGCTGGGCGGTTTTCACCACCCGCTGCAGTGCCTTGCGCTCTGCAACAGAGCAGCTCCCATGCCAGACTGTGACACAGTTGGTCAGGATGCTTTCTATTGCACAGCAATAGAAGTTCACCAGGATAGCCGAGGACAGCTGATTCTTCTTTAGTGTCCTTAGGAAGAAGAGGCGCTGGTGAGCCTTCTTGACCAGGCTGGAGGTGTTGGTAGTCCAGGACAGGTCCTCCGAGATGTGGATCCCCAGGAACTTGAAACTGGAGACACGTTCAACAGTCATCCCATTGATGTGGATGGTGTCATGTGTGCCTCTTGACTCTTTCCTAAAGTCCACAATGAGCTCCTTTGTCTTGGAGGTGTTAAGGAGCAGGTTATTGTTGTTGCACCATGTGGCTAGGTGCTGGATCTCCTCCCTGTAGGCCGTCTCATCGTTGTTGCTGATGAGACAAATCACCGTAGTGTCGTCCGCAAACTTGATGATGGAGTTAGAGCCGTTCACAGGCCTGCAGTCGGAGGTGAAGAGGGAGTAGAGGAAGGGGCTTAGCACGCAGCCCTGTGGTACACCAGTGTCGTGTGTGATAGTGGTGGAGCAGATGGAGCCTGATCTTACCTGCTGTGGTCTGTTGGTCAGAAAGTCCATAATCCAATTGCATAGGGAGGTGTTAATGCCCAGGTCTTCAAGTTTAGAAATTAACTTGGATGGGATGATAGTGTTGAATGCTGAGCTGAAGTCAACAAACAACATACGTGCATAAGTGTTCTTATTGTCCAGATGTGTGAGCACAGAGTGCAGTGCCATGGAAACTGCATCTTCTGTGCTCCTATTGCTGCAGTAGGCAAACTGGTGTGGGTCCAATGTGGATGGCAGAAAGTCCTTCAGGTGTGCCAGGACCAGCCGCTCAAAGCACTTCATGACAATGGGTGTCAGTGCTACAGGGCGGTAGTCATTCAGGCACTTTGGGCTGGAGTGTTTTGGCACTGGCACAATGGAGGTGCATTTAAAGCATGTTGGCACAGCTGCTTGGGCAAGAGACAGGTTGAAGATGTCAGTAAAAACCCCAGCGAGCTGCTCAGCACATTTACATTTACATTTATTCATTTGGCAGACGCTTTTATCCAAATCGACTTACAATTGAGGAAAACCGCAAGCGATTCGTCTAAGCAAGCAATATTCACGAGAAGTGCTAGTAATACAAAGTTTCAAATACAACGTCAAGATAGTTATACTATCTTGACGTTGTATTTGAAACTTTGTTGAAACTTTGTGTTGAAACTACCTTTAGCAAGTATATACTAGAGAACATTAGGAAAGGAAAAATAGAGGTAGAATTTTTTATTTTTTTTATATTATGAGACAGTTAAGTGCTCATGGAAGAGGTGGGTCTTCAGCTGTTTTTTGAATTGTGAAATTGATCCAGCCGTCCTGATGGAAACAGGAAGATCGTTCCACCAGCTGGGAACGGTGAAAGAAAATGTCCTTGAGATGGATCTCATGCCTCTCTGTGAAGGAACAATGAGGCGCCGCTCGTTTTCAGACCGCAGACTTCTGGAGGGGATGTAGGTCTGTAAGAGAGAGTTGAGGTCCAGGGATGTTATCTGGTCCAGCGGCTTTGTGCGCACTGATCCGGCCCAGTGCATTGCAGACGTCTATGGAGGAGAGTGTGATTGGAGGGTGATCAGCTGAGGGTTTGAGCTTGGTGGCAGTTTCTCTATTGTCTCTCTCAAAGCGAGCATAAAAGTCATTAAGCTCGTTCAGGAAGAGGACATCAGTGGCTGCGGGGGTAGAGTGGGTGGGTTTGTAATCACTGATGGCCTGGATGCCTTGCCACATGCGTCGAGGGTCGTAGTTGGAAAACTGCTCCTCTACCTTTAGCTTGTAGCAGTGCTTGGCCTTTTTGATGCCCCTCTTCAGGTTAGCTCTGGATGTGCTGTAGGCTTGTGCATCACCTGATCTGAAGGCAGTATTGCGTGCCTTCAACAGGAGGCGCACTTCCTTGTTCATCCATGGCTTCTGATTTGGGTATGTGATGATCTGTTTCTGAGTAGTAACATTGTCTATGGTGGTGTTGATGTAATCCAGTACAGAGGAGGTGTAGCAGTCAATGTCCGTGTGAGAGCCACTGGTGGCCTGAGAAGCAAATGTACTCCAGTCTGTGTGTAGAAACCTTTCCTGGAGTGTGAAATCTGCCCCCACAGGCCACACTTTGATGGTCTTCACTGATGGCTTCACACGATTGAAGGGGTTCATACTTGGGGGTGAGGAACAAAGAAAGGTGATCTGACTGTCCCAGGTGGGGGAGGGGGGTCGCAACGTAAGCTTCAGCCATGTTTGTGTAAACATGGTCTAAGGTTTTGTTTCCTCTGGTGTGACAGGAAACATGCTGGTGAAATTTGGGAAGCATTGTCTTTAGGTTTGAATGATTAAAATCACCCGCAACAATAAACGCAGCTTCCGGGTGAGCAGTCTGTTGTTTACTGATGGCTGCATGAAGTTCTTTCATAGCAAGCTTGGCATCAGCATCCGGGGGAATGTAGGCTGCAGTTATAATGGTGGAAGTGAACTCCCGTGGCAGATAAAACGGTCTACATTTAACCATGAGAAACTCAAGGTTAGCTGAACAATGTTTTCCGACAATAACAGAGTTTGTGCACCAAGCTTTGTTAATAATGCACAATCCACCACCTCTGGTCTTACCGGAGCCATCTAACGTTCTATCCGCCCGGAGTGTGTGGCGTCCCGCTAAATCAATAGCATTGTCCGGTATGCCGCTGTGTAGCCATGTTTCCGTGAAGATCATAACATTACAGTTAAAAAGTCTCTTGCTGTAAATGATGCTGAGTCGAATCTCCTCCATTTTGTTCACCAGTGACCGAACATTGGCGAGGAAAATGCTGGGTAAAGAGAGCTGGTGTGGTGTTAGCTTTAGCTTAGCTCTTAGTCCTCCGCGATTCCCCTGCGATTCGGTTGTTCTGGCGATCTCAGGAAAGATCCATCATGCCGGTGGAATGGCAAGCTGCTTGCTGCAAGAGGGAGCGTCACATGTTTCACAGCAATGCTTAGCTGCTCGCAGATGCGCCTGAATTTTAATCGGCCTAATTTGCAGCACAATCGGCCGATGCCGATTAATTAAAAAATGTCAAAAATCGGCCGATCTGTCGGCCAGGCCGATCAATCAGTCGACCTCTAGTTGGGAGAGGTGTGTTCCCACACTGCATCGCTGATGTACACACTTTTGGCTGCTGTTGACAAGAGAGAAGGGCAGACATGCACTGAGAAGCCATGCACATGGACAGAGCCAAGCACGAAAAAAGTGAAGTACGATGAGTTCTCGAACATCATTGCTAACCAAGAGCAAGTTGCAACTCTAGACCATTTGCAGCACATGAGACCATCTGCTGATGAATTCAAGTTTTTCTGTGAACAGCTCCACCAAAGTGAAGGCCAAGAGGCAAAGCCCAAGAAAAGTGCAATAGTGTCAGCCATAATTGATATTGAAGGCCATTTCATCAGATACACACCCAAGACTGTACTATTGGATCTGCCAACACCTCTGACCAATCTCTATGCGAGCAACAGGCTTGAAATGGATTTGCGTGCACTGCTAGAGGAAGGTGCCAAGAAATTTCAGGATCTGCATCTCACACCACAGCAGGTAAGAAATGAGAATGTCTGTCATTAAAACAGGTAAATTAATTTTTTTTAGTAATGCACCTGTATACAACTAGAGCTATTATTATAAGAATAATTCCCAATATATAAACATCACATAATTCATTAAGACTAGCTTCATTCTTTTGTGATAATTACATCTGTTTTAATAGTTAAATTATTTTTTGGAGTGTTTGTTAGTTGAGGAAAAGACGAGGGAACAGAGAAAGTTAAGAGTGTGGTTTGATCAGAGACCAGGAAGGGTTACTGCATCATCATTCCATGAGGCAGCCAAGACAGAAACATCTTCGTTTTTAATTAAGAGAGTTTGCTATCCTCGCTCTTGTCAATTTTCGACTGAAGCATCCAGGTATATATGTAGTTGTACTGCAGTTTACACCATGTTTTACAGACATAAGAAAACATCTATGGTACAGGTACTTGCAAAAATCATCACTTAAATATGTTTTGAGCATAATGCATTTGCTATATTAGTCAAAATAATCACAGTTGATTATTTTTGCAGAAATGCTCAGCCCTAACATTAGTATAGGAATGACAATGTAAAGCTAGGACTTGTACTTCAAAATATTCATAATACTATGGCTCACTCTTGTGTTATTTTCATCAGATGGGGTATAGAAAATGAGGACACTGCCAGAGAGTCGTACCTGATGGCGATGCAAGATCTCCATGCAGACTTCAACGTTTCAGCATCAGGGCTTATCATTTACCCAGAGCTGCCATAGATTGGTGCGTCACCAGATGGTGTGGTGACCTGTTCTTGCCATGAGCCTGGCGTATTAGAGATTAAATGTCCTTTCAGTGTAAAAGACCGCACTCTACGTGAATGTACCGAAGACCCACGGTTCTGCCTGACTGCCACTGAGGAAGGTGTAATGAGCCTAAAACAAGATCACGGTTATATGTATCAAGTGCAGGCCCAAATGCATGTAGCAGAGGTAACATACTGTAATTTTGTGGTGTGGACACCTTAATAACTTTTTATACAGTGCATCCTGTTGGATGGTATTGATGAGGCATATTTGAAGGTGGTTACCTTTATTAAAACTGGGGTACTACCAGAACTGTTGGTAATTGGTTCACTGTGCCACGTCTCTCCGCCTCTACAACATCTGAGAACACACCTGTGGGATGTTACTGTGGTGAGCTTGTCGATAATGCAGAGAATGTCCTCTCTTGCTCATTAGAGCAATGCAAGCGAAAACATTTCCACAAGTCTTGTCTGAAGCTGATCAGGCTACCAAAGACTTGGACATGTTTTGATTGCAAAAAGCTCAAATAAATAAATAAGCTCCATATGGCAGACACTAGCTGTCAAAACTAATATCTGACTCAAGTTTTATGTGATTTTAAACTCTCATGTTCTCCTGTAGGTCATCAACTGTTGTTTGCAAGATTCTATGTGACTAATTTAATGGGAGATTACACATTTGTTAAATGATTCATATACATAAATGTTAAGGATGATATCTTTATCAAGCTTAAATGTATGCTCAGTAGTACATTATTGGTGTTAGTACAATTCAAAAAGGAAACGTTTGTCTTTTTTTCTTTGATCTTTACGGTCACGTATTTGTGTACACATTTATCTCATAGCACTGAATCATACATACATATTTATACACCATAGATTGCACAGAAAATAAATAATATTTGGTTGTGCATTGTAGTCCAGAGTTTACAGGTTTATATTTACAAGTTTATTATTTAAACAAATCATAGGAATCAAAAAGTCATATTAGTCATAAGTATGACAAATAAATCATCGTAAAAAAGAACATTTGATATTGTACATTTTACATAGTAGGCAACTGTGTCTATTCTGTGGTACTACAGATAGGCAAATATTACAGAGCGCACAACAAACCGTCACAATCTTGTCAAGTGAGGTAGGTTGTCCGTAGGTGGCGTCTCTATGAATATTTCAAAACAATCAATGATAGAAGTGCAGCTGTTAAAGTTGTCCCTGTAACACATGGGCAGACCAACCTGAATTTGTTGGTTTGATGGCCAAAATATAAGTGGTGACAGTCTAACATACATGACATATTAAATATTCTGGCAACACTTGTTTTAGACATATGAAAAAAATAGACAAAGAAATATAAAGGTAAATTAAGCCTCATTCTCATCAGTGTTAACACAAAGCTATGGAAGGGAGTCAGTCTTGCAGTACCTTTCAGAAATCCTGAGAGAAAAGTAAAGACAACCATTAATTTTGCATAGCTTGGAAGGCCTGTGAGTTCTTGTACCATGTGTAACAATGTATGCATGGATGGACACACTCACACATGAGGTTGCTTCAGCCCTTTTTAATAGAAAAGAAGCAATTAGGCTGAATTAAATGAAATTACTGCAAACATTCACGAAATAAGACTGCAGCAGCGATACACACATCTGCTGCTCAACTAGATTGACATTTCACATATAGTTAATGATATTAACATAATATATTGTGAAAACTGCAGCTTTGTATCTTCAATTAGTAACAATATTATTTGATATATGGCAAATATTGTAAATACAAACTGAAAGACAGAACATAGATAACTGAACATCATTAACATATTATGAAGAAACACATATAACATGAAAAGAACAAAAACAACATACCTTTTTAATAGAAAAGAAGCAATTAGGCTGAATGAAATGAAATTACTGCAGACATTCACGAAATAAGACTACAAAAAGAGAAATTAAAAGTTAATCCAACTCATATTACAATTAAATGTCGAAATAATATCTATTAACACAATAATCATGAAACATGAACTCATCGGCGCTATGTGACGCACATGGAAATTGAATTGTTTTTTAACGGTCTCAAATTTATCACGGCAACGTACAATGCACTCAACTTGCATTATCTATCTGTTCAAATACACGCATGTCAGTCAATCATTCAGGAAGATGCATTTTAAAACATATTTTTTTATCATAATTAGAGTGTTAACAAGTCAGAGAACAGAGCAAGTGATATACACATCTGCTGCAGTACCATAATCAGCCACAAGATGGGGGGCAAACACTTATAGCATATATTTGATGAAATTCATATCAAAACTCAAATCCTTTTTAACCCTGTTACACATGTCATCACTTCCTTGAAACCCCTCTTCATTTAAAAACAACTCATCAACCTTGTCCTTCAGACGATGAACCTCAGCTCTAAGCCGTGTACACTCGTTTGCCAGTGCTTTGACTGTAGCTTGACAGGCTGCATTCGAGCATGGTCCCACAGTGTGTGTGTTATGAACGGCCTGGGAGTAATTGTGCTCATCCTGCATGCATTCTCCCCTAACTTCCATGATGTCATCCTCAGTGTCATTGATGCTGCTGGAAGGTGCTACAGTCTCAAGGTCAGTGTCGGGCAAAGTCTCAGTCCTTTTTCGCTTCATCTGCCATATATGCTCAAACCTACAGTGGGAATACATGATTTTCTGTCATTGTCCAGATGTAATGTGTGCAAAAAGGCTGGGTATGTAATCAGGGCTCAGGGGGTTGTTGTTTTTTGTTCCTAAGCAGGCAGAGAGAAAAATACAGAATATTAAATGTGTGCACAAGCCTACTAATAAGATATTGACCTGCCTGAGCAAGGTAATTTAACTTCAATCCTTTTCTCTTACCATATAACTTTATACTGTATATAAGTACTGTAAATTTAATTAAGTGCATAGATAACTAAAAGTGGGGTTCAACCAATGGGTTTGATAAGATTCCTTGTTATCATTTAGCTAGGAAAGTGATCACTGATCAGCGCAATAAATTACTTTTTACTACTAAATTAGCTAACGTTAGAATTAGCATAATACAAATATGCTTATATGGCAACTAAAGTTAACCATGTTAAGAGTTTTCTTGGAAAATGCAGTTAAGAAATAAAATTTAAAATTAGTAAGTGACAAAGTGCTGGCTGCACAATCTGGAGTTAGATGTTGGCTGCCAGTGGTCTCTTCTGATTGCAGCTAACCATTTATTCCGCCTATCTAACTCCTTTGGAATGGAATAAAATTGTAGTTCCGGGTTACTCTGATGGCATATTGTAACCTTGTTTGTAAACCTTTTGAGAGCTTTTTGTGATCTACCGCTGGAATGTGTTCCTGCTGTGACCACAGACTAAACAGGTTGCACAACTGCGACTCTGACACAAAAATGGCGGCGACAAAACACAGTGACGTCACATGAATAATTTGTTTATTTTTTTCAAATTGTTTATTTTTATTTACTGTGTAATATCTCACTTTATTCAAGTAGTTAAAAGTTATTTTTTTTCCCTTTTGTTTGTCAACAGCTGCTACAATAATCTAAAGGCTTTTTCAAATAAATGTAACCAGGCTATATTCTATACCTAACTACTTATGACTACGCCACTCCACTTTATAGGGGTAGGAGATCCCAGACAGAAGGCAAAGCTTCTTGCACAGTTATTCAAACAAATGAATAGACTTAGGTCAACATTACTATAAAACAGTCAGACATTTATTAAGTTAGTTCTTGTTTACATTTAATATTGGTCTGGACTTGGCAAAACTGGCATAAAGAAAAGCCACAACTAGTAGGGTTATAGACACTTTCAAAGAAAATAAATACAACACAAATAGCAAGAAAATAAAGGTAGGGAAAACAGTGATCAATGCAGCCAGAAACAAAAACCATTCTGCAAAAACAAAATAACAATCTTAAAAAAAACATCAACTCATACAACAATATCTTACAAAAACACATTACATTTCCTTTAACATTTTACAAGAAACCATAGCTTTATTTGCTACTATTCAACAATTACTAAAATAATTACACAGACAACAAAAATACCTTCAGAAGCTTTTAGCTGCATCTAGGAGCCCTACGGGACTAGCAGCGCATTTCATCCGTACCATGCAGCATGTCTCAGTATTCACCACAACGCCAGTATTAGTAGCGACAGTTTTCCAGAACACCTACATGCAATTAAATGCACTATGCGCGGCCTTTCAGCATCCACAATACAAGCCGAAACTCCACAACGCACACCCAGAACAAACTAAACAAAAAGAAAAACTAATCTCTTGCTTTTTCACGATATCATATTTTAAAAGAAAAGACAAAACCTACCAGCACGTTCTTCCAGTGATTGCCAAAACTCCGAGTGATGCAACACGTCACCTCCGCAAGAAATGGTGTATATAAGGGCAAATCACCCGTTCTGCAGGTGTCGCTAGTGAAAAACTGCGACAGCACCCCCTACTGATTTGGCCACATATACCCCTGCCTTTAATGATCACTGTCCCGGTGAGCACCAAAACAAATTTCATCACTACTGCCAAGGCCTAAAGGGAATAATCAGAGAACTAACCTCTGCTATATCAGGGGAAAAATTCTGTACTGCAGCTCGAGGAAGGTGGAACGGGTTTGGATGTTGACCTGCTTTCCTACGTGTGGAACGCCTCAAAGCCGTACTGGGCATTTCCGACTGCCCACTTAATTGAGGGTGATCTACTAAGCCCTCATAATTAACTAAATTCAACTCCTGCTCTTCAGGGGGGGTCATCTTCAACTGTGCCTAGTGAATAGGCCCCACAACCTACGGATCTGGGACTAGAATCAACATGAACCCCAATTCTAATATGAACTACAGCCATTTGAGGTTGACTTTCCACCTCAGAGTCCTCCAAATTCTGTCCACCTCTGGAACTCCCAGCAGGAGCCAGGGTACTTTCAACAGTTTGCTTGGGCCTATCTATACCATGTGGGACCAGCTTAAATTCTGAGCGATGCACCACTTTAATTAGGACCCTCTGCTCCCTCTGGTCTGATTTTATACAATGTCCCTACTTCATTGCTACAGGTCAAAATCTCATACACAGCCGAACTCCACACGTCTTGGATCTTATGGCGACCCTGAAAATGGTTTCTGCAGTATACTAACGTGCCCGGAGGTAGTATAGACACTGATTTGGGACCATTAGCTCTCCGGTGTTCAGCTGCCAGCTCTAAGTGCCTTCGGGCACTGGTGTATATGGAGGTTAAATATTCACGATGCTGAGTGACCCAATCTACTGGTGTACACTCCTCTACCACTTCATCATTATTGCCTAGCAACTGATCAACTGGCAATTTGGGCTTCTGTCCAAACATGAGCTCATAGGGAGAGTGTTGTGTCGATTAGTGTACTGTAGTGTTATAGGCAAAGAGAAGCTGGGGAAGCAGTTGTGGCCACTTCCGTTTTTGTTCAGGTGGTAAGGTATGAAGTAAATCGTGCAATGTTCTATTAAATCTTTCACACTGACCATTACCCTCTGGGTGGTATGGGGTAGTACTACTTTTAGCAATGCCATACAGGTCACACAACCGCCTCAACTATTCTCCCTCAAAACTACGCCCTTGATCCGAATGAATTCTCTTTGGTACGCCATAGAGATAGAACCATTTCTCCGTCAAGATCTTAGCCACTGTACTTGCCCTTTGGTCAGGGGTGGGGTAGGCTTGAGTAAATTTGGAAAAACATCTGTTACCACTAAAACATTTTCTTGTCCAATACTAGCTTTATCCAAGACTGTGAAATCGATTGCAATGATCTCCAAGGGTCTAATAGCTAGTAATATGTTCTCACCTTGGGCTATAAAGCCCTAGCTACCGAACACCGTTCGCACTCTATGCACCATTTCTTGACGTCTTGCCACATGTTTGGCCAATAACACCTTTGGCGGATAAGATCTGTAGTACGCTCTACTCCCTGATGACCGTGATTGTCATGGAGACTAGTAAACACTTCTACTTGGAGCCCCTTCGGCAGTAATAACTGCCATACCAAGACTCTAGAAGGCGGCATTTGGATGGTCCTATACAAAACCCCATCTGCTTCCCGAATCCGGGGCCACTGCTGTACCAACTGCTGGACCTCTCTTGGCACACTCCTCAACTCAATGGCAGTTGGACGATGCCCATGGACCCAAAACTGTAGAAAAACTTTAATGCACGGATCTGCCCTCTACAATGCCCTCAGATAAGCCTTACTACGGACCGTGACAGCATCCACTGTTAATGAATCTACTACTCCTGCCTCACTTGCCAACAGCCTGTCCTGTGAGAAAAAACCGGAGCCTGAATAAGGCGTTCTTTTAATTGCACAAATGTCTTATCACATACATCATCCCAGTACTGTACAACAGAGTCTTGCTTGCTACGTACGGTCCGCTTCCGGCTACCTTGTACATTACCAACCAGCCTGTGCAATGGAGCCGCTAACTTAGCGAACCCTTCCACAAACCGACGAATGATATGATGAATATGATGCAAATCCTAAAAATGACCGCAGATCATTAACAGAGCTAGGTCTACTCCATTCAGAAACAGCACGGATCTTCTCAGGATCTGTTGCCACACCAGCAGCTGATATCACATGACCCAAATATCTAACTTCTGTTTGAAAGTATTGACATTTCTTTAACTTTACCTTCAAATTTTGTGTCCAAAGCCGGCTCAACACCATCTCCAAGCGATCAAGATGTTGGTCAAAAGTTCTAGAATAGATTACAATGTCATCTAAGTATAGCAAAAGGGCATGAAGGCTCTGATCACCAAAAATACGCTCCATTAGTCGTTGGAAAGTGCTTGGAGCATTGCACAGTCCAAAGGGCATACGATTAAACTCAAATAACCCAAAAGGGGTGCAAAACGCTGTCTTTTCTCTATCTTGTGGTGCCACTGAAACCTGGTTGTATCCACTAGCCAGATCTAACGTAGCCCCACAAACGCATCCAAAGTCTCCTCTATGGGGGGTAAGGGAAAAGCATCCTTGCGAGCATCCTCTACCTCAACCGACTGAATAAACGCTCCCTCTTCTAAATCCTCCTGCTGTACCTGAAACTCAATAGATGATGTCAAAGCAGGTGACTGGGCAATATGTAATTCCCCCAAAATCGTCTTTGGCCCAAGCCAACGATCCTGGCCACCTACATTAATAACTGGTACCTTTACCATCCCACCAACCACAGATAAACAGGCAGAGGGAACAAGAAGGTCCACTGGCAACCGGCCTTCCACAAACGACACTGGTTCCAAAAAATAAGTGGAATATGAAGCCCCAGGATTACAAGTTGCTGGGACCAATTTCATAGCTCCTGCTGGAACACGGACCGATTGACCTTTCTGCACTCGAGCTAGACCCACGTACCCAGTGTCTACTGAACGTTCTCAAGATTGACACTCTGAGAAGGCCTTCTGCCATACTTTCCCTACCTGTTGTATAGGGGGTGAGTTAAATAGCATGGGTCCCATGCTCTAAAAACAATTCCTGATAACAACTACTTATAACATTCATCTCCAAAAGACCAGGGACCTGTTCTCTCCTTGTTTGGGTGGCTGGGTCAACAGCATTTTTCACAACTAGAATGCCCATCTTGGGCAACGTCTTTCCAAGTAGATCTATGGTCACCTCTAAATACCCCAAATAGGGAATATCAAGACCATTGGCTGCTTTAAGCTTAAGCCATTGACAAGATTTCAGCTGAGACTGAAGGTGTGGTTGTAAATGCTGCTCAAAAAATTGTTGGGTAACCGTAGTCACCATCGATCCAGTATCCAGTAAATATGCCAGAGTTACCCCACAAATTGTAATCTCCACTACTGGACACCTACCCAAAAGTCGAGGCTCATTTAAAGGGGGAATGCCCAAGAAGTCCCCACTCGGCGCATGGGCCATGCTGCCGGGGGGCACTAGTTTCTCGATGGCTGGGTAGAAGGCCTAGGCCCTACAGCTACTCTAGATGTTACTCCAAGATTAACTTTGGAAATTACGAGTCTCTACCCCAACAGCCGGGGACACCGACGGCACTAAAGATCTAGCTGGGGAACCGAAGACTCTAGATACTTCAAAATAGCATCCAACTGTACTTGTTGTTTACGAAGACTTTCTTTAACTTCAGTCAACTCGTCAGGGGGCTTACTAAACACAGCATCAGAATGAGCTGACAGTGCTGTAACATTAGTAATACTACAAGACTGTGCACAGGGTCTCTGCACATATGGGTTCTCACCCTCCTCTGCCCAACGCAATGCTTCTTGGCGAGCATCTAGGAAACTTAAGGTAGGGTCAAGCCTAACTTGTCGCTGTAATTCACGACAAAGCATCCCATCTCTCACAAATTCTATAAACTGGTCTCGTAAAACAATATCTGGATTAGCAAAACATGCTGGATCTGTACGTTTAAATACATCCATAAGGGACATAAGAGCATGAGAATACTCTCTTAGAGACTCACTATCAAGTTGCCGTGGCTGGAAGAACTGCTTCTGAAGACTAATATAAGATTGGGCATAGCCATAAACACTGAGAAGTATATTAAATATTTTTTCAGGACCATCCCTTTCGGAAACTGGACGAAACCTAACTTCTGTCCTGGCCTCAAAAATGGCCAAAGTCTACTCAGAACGTGACATTGGACGCATAGATAAATGACGTTGAGCCTCTTCAATCCAGTCCTCTACAGTCAATGAATTCTGGGACAATTTTCCAGTGAATGTAGGACACTTAGGTTCACACGGCAGATAAATATAATGCTCTATAACTATTGAAAACAAGACTTTAACACTCATATCATGTTGCTAGAATTGCTTGTGTATCAGAATAAAGCTATCTTTTTAAAACTCAAGTTCCTGTCAGATCTGTGCTTACTGACATGGCCCTGATCAAAAAAAGATGTGAACTGTTGAAAACATGACTTTAACACTTATTTCATGATGCTTGGATGGCTTGTGTGTCAGAAAACAGCTTTCTTTCCAAAACCCATGTTCCTGTTAAATTTGTGTTTCCTGACATGGCCCTAATCAAAAAACCTGAGAACTGTTGAAAACATGACTTTTAACACTCATTTCATGTTCCTAGGATGGCTGTGTGTCAGAATAAAGCTATCTTTGCAAAACTCATGTTCCTGTCAGATTTGTATTTTCTGATATGGCCCTGGTCAAATATGCTGAGAACTTTTGAAAACAAGACTTTAACACTCATTTCATGTTGCTAGAATGGCTTGTGTATCAGAATAAAGCAATCTTTTTAAAACCCATGTTCCTGTCAAATTTGTGTTTCCTGACATGGCCCTGTTAAAAAAAGATGAGAATTGTTAAATCATGACTTTAACACTCAGTTCATGTTCCAAGGATGGCTTGAGTGTCAGAATACAGCTTTCTTTGCAAAAATCATGTTCCTGTCAGATTTGTGTTTCCCAACATAGCCCTGATCAAAAAAGCTGAGAGCTGTTTAAAGCATGACTTTAACATTCATTTCATGTTATTAGAATGGCTTGTGTTTCAGAAAAAAGCTATCTTTTTAAAACCCATGTTCCTGTCAAAATATTGTTTCCTCACATAGCCCTGTTCAAAAAAGATGAGAACTATTGAAAACATGACTTTAACACTTATTTCATGATTCTTGGATGGCTTGTGTGTCAGAATGAAGCTTTCTTTGCAAAACTCATGCTCCTGTCACATTTGTGTTTCCTGACATGGCCCTCATCAAAAAAGCTGAAAACTGTTGAAAACATGACTTTTAAAACTTATTTTATGATCATAGGATGGCTTGTGTATCAGAATGAAGCTTTCTTTGCAAAACTCATGCTCATGTCACATTTGTGTTTCCTGACATGGCCCTGATCAAATAAAGATGAGAACTGTTGAAATCATGACTTTAACACTTATTTCATGATGCTTGGATGGCTTGTGTGTCCGAAAAAAAGGTTTATTTGCAAAACCCATGTTCCTGTCAGATTTTTGTTTCCTGATATGGCCCTGGTCAAATATGCTGAGAACTATTGAAAACAAGACTTTAACACTCATTTCATGTTGCTAGAATGGCTTGGGTATCAGAATAAAGTTATCTTTTTAAAGCCCATGTTCCTGTCAAATTTGCGTTTCCTGACATGGCCCTGTTCAAAAAAGATGAGAACTGTTAAATCATGACTTTAACACTCATTTCATGTTCCTAGGATGGCTTGAGTGTCAGAAAATAGATTTCTTTGTAAAACTGATGTTCCTGTCAAATTTGTGTTTCCTGACATGGCCCTGTTCAAAAAAGATGAGAACTGTTAAATCATGACTTTAACACTCATTTCATGTTCCTAGAATGGCTTGTGTATCAGAATAAAGCTATCTTTTTTAAACTCATGTTCCTGTCAGATCTTTGCTTACTGATATGGCCCTGATCGTATAAAGATGAGAACTGTTGTAATCATGACTTTAACACTCATTTCATGTTATTAGGATGGCTTGTGTATCAGAATGAAGCTTTGTTTGTAAAAATTAATGCTCCTGTCACATTTGTGTTTCCTGACATGGCCCTGATCAAAAAAGATGAGAACTGTTGAAAACATGATTTTAACACTCATTTCATGTTCATAGGATGGCTTGTGTATCAGAATGAAGCTTTGTTTGTAAAAATTAATGCTCCTGTCACATTTGTGTTTCCTGACATGGCCCTGATCAAAAAAGATGAGAACTGTTGAAAACATGATTTTAAAACTCATTTCATGTTCATAGGATGGCTTGTGTATCAGAATGAAGCTTTCTTTCCAAAACTCATGCTCCTGTCACATTTGTGTTTCCTGACATGGCCCTGATCAAAAAAGATGAGAACTGTTGAAAACATGATTTTAAAACTCATTTCATGTTCATAGGATGGCTTGTGTATCAGAATGAAGCTTTCTTTGTAAAAATTAATGCTCCTGTCACATTTGTGTTTCCTGACATGGCCCTGATCAAAAAAGATGAAAACTGTTGAAAACATGATTTTAACACTCATTTCATGTTCCTAGGATGGCTGTGTGTCAGAATAAAGCTATCTTTGCAAAACTCATGTTTCTGTCAGATTTGTGTTTTCTGATAAGGCCCTGGTCAAATATGCTGAGAACTATTGAAAACATGACTTTAACACTCATTTCAAGTTCCTAGAATGGCTTGTGTTTCAGAATAAAGCTATCTTTTTAAAACCCATGTTCCTGTCAAATTATTGTTTCCTGACATAGCCGTGTTCAAAAAAGATGAGAACTGTTGAAAACATGACTTTAACACTCATTTCATGTTGCTAGAATGGCTTGTGTAACAGAATAAAGCTTTCCTTTTTAAAGCCCATGTTCCTGTCAAATTTGTGTTTCCTGACATGGCCCTGTTCAAAAAAGATGAGAACTGTTAAATCATGACTTTAACACTCATTTTATGTTCCTAGGAAGGCTTGAGTGTCAGAAAATAGCTTTCTTTGTAAAACTCATGTTCCTGTCAAATTTGTGTTTCCTGACATGGCCCTGTTAAAAAAAGATGAGAACTGTTGAGAACATGACTTTAACACTTATTTCATGATTCTTGGATGGCTTGTGTGTCAGAAAAAAGGTTAATTTGCAAAACTCATGTTCCTGTCAGATTTGTGTTTCCCGATATGGCCCTGGTCAAATATGCTGAGAACTATTGAAAACATGACTTTAACACTCATTTCAAGTTGCTAGAATGGCTTGTGTATCAAAATAAGGCTATCTTTTTAAAACCCATGTTCCTGTCAAATTTGTGTTTCCTGACATGGCCCTGTTCAAAAAAGATGAGAACTGTTAAATCATGACTTTAACACTCATTTCATGTTCCTAGGATGGCTTGAGTGTCAGAATACAGCTTTCTTTGCAAAACTCATGTTCCTGTCACATTTGTGCTTACTGACATGGCCCTAATCAAAAACGATGAGAACTGTTGAAAACATGAATTTATTACTAATTTCATATTCATAGGATGGCTTGTGTATCAGAATGAAGCTTTCATTGTAAAACTTTTAATGAGAACTGATGCAAACATGACTTTATCACTCATTTCATGTTCCTAGGATGGCTTGTGTGTCAGAATGAAGCTTTCTTTGCAAAACTCATGTTCATGTCAGATTTCTGTTTCCTGACATGGCCCTGATCAAAAAAGCTGAAAACTGTTGAAAACATGTCATCTAACTTTTATTTCATGATGCTTGGATGGCTTGTTTGTCGAATACAGCTTTCTTCGCAAAACTCATGTTCCTGTCAGATTTGTGCTTACTGACATGGCCCGGATCAATAAAGATGAGAACTGTTGAAAACATGACTTTTAACACTTATATTATGTTCCTAGGATGGCTTGTGTATCAGAATGAAGCTTTTTTTGCAAAACTCATGCCCTGTCACATTTGTGTTTCCTGACATGGCCTCGTTCAATACAGATGAGAAGTGTTGAAAATATGACTTCTAACACTTATTTCATGTTCATAGGAAGGCTTGTGTATCAGAATGAAGCTTTCTTTGTAAAACTCATGCTCCTGTTACATTTGTGTTTCCTTACATGGCCCTGATCAAAAAAGATGAGAACTGTTGAAAACATGACTTTTAACACTTATTTTTTTGTTCATAGGATGGCTTGTGTATCAGAATGAAGCTTTCTTTGTAAAACTCATGCTCCTGTTACATTTCTGTTTCCTGATATGGCCCTGATCATAAAAGCTGAAAACTGTTGAAAACATGACTTTAACACTTATTTCATGATGCTCGGATGGCTTGTGTGTCAGAATACAGCTTTCTTCACAAAACTCATGTTCCTGTCAGATTTGTGCTTACTGACATGGCCCTGATCAAAAAAGATGAGAACTGTTAAAAACATGACTTTTAACACTTATATTATGTTCCTAGGATGGCTTGTGCATCAGAATGAAGCTTTTTTTGCAAAACACATGCTCCTGTCACATTTTTGCTTACTGACATGGCCCTGATCAAAAAAGGTGAGAAGTGTTGAAAACATGACTTTAACACTGATGCTCGGATGGCTTGTGTGCAGAATGAAGCGTTCTTTGCAAAACATGCTCCTGTCACTTTTGTGCTTACTGACATGGCCCTGATCAAAAAAGATGAGAATTGTTGAAAAAATGACTTTAACACTTATTTCATAATGCTTGGATGGCTTGTGTCAGAATACAGCTTTTTTTGCCAAACCCATGTTCCTGTCACTTTTGTGTTTCCTGACATGGCCCTTATCAAAAAACATGAGAACTGTTGAAAAAATGACTTTTAACACTCATTTCATATTCATAGGATGGCTTATGTATCAGAATGAAGCTTTCTTTGCAAAACTCATGCTCCTGTCACTTTTGTGTTTCCTGACATGGCCTTGATCAAAAAAGATGAGAACTGTTGAAAACATGACTTTTAACACTTATATTATGTTCCTAGGATGGCTTGTGTATCAGAATGAAGCTTTTTTTGCAAAACTCATGCTCCTGTCACATTTGTGCTTACTGACACGGCCCTGATCAAAAAAGGTGAGAATTGTTGAAAACATGACTTTAACACTGATGCTCAGATGCCTTGTGTGCAGAATGAAGCTTTCTTTGCAAAACATACTCCTGTCACTTTTGTGTTTCCTGACATGGCCCTGATCAAAAAAGATGGGAACTGTTGAAAACATGACTTCTAACACTTATTTTATGTTCCTAGGATGATTTGTGTATCAGAATGAAGCTTTTTTTGCAAAACACATGCTCCTGTCACATTTGTGCTTACTGACATGGCCCCGATCAAAAAAGGTGAGAAGTGTTGAAAACATGTCTTTAACACTGATGCTCGGATGGCTTGTGTGCAGAATGAAGCGTTCTTTGCAAAACTCCTGCTCCTGTCACTTTTGTGCTTACTGACATGGCCCTGGTCAAAAAAGATGAGAATTGTTGAAAAAATGACTTTAACACTTATTTCATAATGCTTGGATGGCTCGTGTGTCAGAATACAGCTTTTTTTGCAAAACCCATGTTCCTGTCACTTTTGTGTTTCCTGACATGGCCCCGATCAAAAAACATGAGAACTGTTGAAAAAATGACTTTTAACACTCATTTCATATTCATAGGATGGCTTATGTATCAGAATGAAGCTTTCTTTGCAAAACTCATGCTCCTGTCACTTTTGTGTTTCCTGACATGGCCCTGATCAAAAAAGATGAGAACTGTTGAAAAAATTACTTTTAACACTCATTTCATGTTCCTAGGATTAAAGTTATGTATCAGAAAATAGCTTGCTTTCTAAAACCCATGTTCCTGTTAAATGTGTGTTTCCTGACATGGCCCTGATCAAATAAAGATGAGAACTGTTGAACTCATGACTTTATCTCCTATTTCATGATGCTTGGATGGCCTGTCTGTCAGAATGAAGCTTTCTTTGCAAAACTCATGCTCCTGTCAGATTAAGGTTTTCCGACATGGCCCTGATCATATAAAGATGAGAACTGTTGAAATCATGACTTCAAACACTTATTTTATGTTCATAGGATGGCTTGTGTGTCAGAATGAAGCTTTCTTTGCAAAACTCATGTTCCTGTCAGTTTTGTGTTTCCTGACATGGACCTGATCGAAAAAGCTGAAAACAGTTGAAAACATGCCTTCTAACAATTTTTTTATGTTCATAGGATGGCTTGTGTGTCAGAATGAAGCTTTCTTTGCAAAACTCATGTTTCTGTCACTTTTGTGTTTCCTGACATGGCCCTGATCAAAATAGATGAGAATTGTTGAAAAAATGACTTTTAACACCCTTTTCATGTTCCTTTTAATGGCTTGTGTGTCAGAATGAAGCTTTCTTTGCAAAACTTATGTTCCTGTCACAGTTGTGCTTACTGACATTGCCCTGATCAAAAAAGCTGAAAACTGTTGAAAACATTACTTCTAACACTTATTTCATGATGCTTGGATGACTTGTGTGTCAGAATACAGCTTTCTTTGCAAAACTCATGTTCCTGTGACTTTTGTGTTTCTTGAAATGGCCCTGATCAAAATAGATGAGAATTGTTGAAAAAATGACTTTAACACTGATGCTCGGATAGCTTGTGTGCCAGAATGAAGCTTTCTTTGCAAAACTCATGTTTCTGTCACTTTTGTGTTTCCTGACATGGCCCTGATCAAAAAAGATCAGAATTGTTTAAAAAAATGACTTTTACCACTTACTTCATGTTCATAGGATGGCTTGTGTATCACAATGAAGCTTTGTTTGCAGAACTTATGCTCCTGTCACATTTGTGTTTCCTGACATTGCCATGGTTATTAAAGATGAGAACTGTTGAAAACATGACTTTAACACTCTTTTCATGATCCTTTTAGTGGCTTGTGTATCAGAATGAAGCTTTCTTTGCAAAACTCATGTTCCTGTCAGTTTTGTGTTTCCTGACATGGCCCTGATCGAAAAAGCTGAAAACAGTTGAAAACATGACTTTTAACACTCATTTCATGTTCATAGGATGGCTTGTGTATCAGCATGAAGCTTTCTTTGCAAAACTCATGTTCCTGTCACTTTTGTGTTTCCTGACATGGCCCTGATCAAAAAAGATGAAAACTGTTGAAAACATGAATTTTAACACTCATTTCATGTTCTTAGGATGGCTTGTGTGTCAGAATGAAGCTTTCTTTGCAAAACTCATGTTTCTGTCACTTTTGTGTTTCCTGACATGGCCCTGATCAAAATAGATGAGAATTGTTTAAAAAATAACTTTAACACTGATGCTCGGATAGCTTGTGTGCCAGAATGAAGCTTTCTTTGAAAAATTCATGCTCTTGTCACTTTTGTGTTTCCTGACATGACCCTGATCAAAAAAGATGAGAACTGTTGAAAACATGACTTTTAACACTCATTTCATGTTCATAGGATGGCTTGTGTATCAGAATGAATCTTTCTTTGCATAACTCATGCTTCTGTCTTTTTTGTGTTTCCTGACATGGCCCTGATCAAAAAAGATCAGAACTGTTGAAAAAATAACTTTTAACACTCTTTTCATGTTCCTTTTAATGGCTTGTGTATCAGAATGAAGATTTCTTTGCAAAACTCATGTTCCTGTTAGTTTTGTGTTTCCTGACATGGCACTGATCAAAAAAGATGAGAACTGTTGAAAACATGACTTTTAACACTCATTTCATGTTCATAGGATGGCTTGTGTATCAGAATGAAGCTTTCTTTGCAAAACTCATGTTCCTGTCACTTTTGTATTTCCTGACATGGCCCTGATCAAAAAAGATGAGAACTGTTGAAAACATGAATTTTAACACTCATTTCATGTTCTTAGGATGGCTTGTGTATCAGAATGAAGCTTTGTTTGCAGAACTTATGCTCCTGTCTCTTTTGTGTTTCCTGACATGGCCCTGATAAAAAAGAGGAGAACTTTTGAAAACATGACTTTTAACACTCATTTCATGTTCATAGGATGGCTTGTGTATCAGAATGAAGCTTTCTTTGCAAAACTCATGCTTCTGTCACTTTTGTATTTCCTGACATGGCCCTGATCAAAAAAGATGAGAACTGTTGAAAACATGAATTTTAACACTCATTTCATATTCTTAGGATGGCTTAAGTATCAGAATGAAGCTTTGTTTGCAGAACTTATGCTCCTGTCTCTTTTGAGTTTCCTGACATGGCCCTGATAAAAAAGATGAGAACTTTTGAAAACATGACTTTTAACACTCATTTCATGTTCCCAGGATGGCTTGTGTATCAGAATGAAGCTTTCTTTGCAAAACTCATGCACCTGTCAAATTTTTGATTCCTGACATGGCCCTGATCAAAAAAGATGAGAACTGTTGAAAACATGACTTTTAACTCTCTTTTTATGTTCCTTTTAATGGCTTGTGTGTCAGAATGAAGCTTTCTTTGCCAAACTCATGCTCCTGTCACTTTTGTGTTTCCTGACATGGCCTAGATCAAAATAGCTGAAAACTGTTGAAAACATGACTTCTAACACTTATTTTATGTTCATAGGATGGCTTGTGTGTCAGAATGAAGCTTTCTTTGCAAAACTCATGTTCCTGTCACTTTTGTGTTTCCTGACATGGCCCTGTTTAAAAAAGATGAGAACTGTTGAAAACATGAATTTTAACACTCATTTCATGTTCTTTGGATGGCTTGTGTATCAGAATGAAGCTTTGTTTGCAGAACTTATGCTCCTGTCACATTTGTGTTTCCTGACATTGCCATGGTTATTAAAGATGAGAACTGTTGAAAACATGACTTTAACACTCTTTTCTTGTTCCTTTGAATGGCTTGTGTATCAGAATGAAGCTTTCTTTGCAAAACACATGTTCTTGTCAGTTTTGTGTTTCCTGACCTGGCCCTGATCAAAATAGATGAGAATTGTTGAAAAAATGACTTTAACACTGATGCTCGGATAGCTTGTGTGCCAGAATGAAGCTTTCTTTGCAAAACTCATGTTCCTGTCACTTTTGTGTTTCCTGACATGGCCCTGACCAAAAAAGATGAGAACTGTTGAAAACATGAATTTTAACTCTCTTTTCATGTTCCTTTTAATGACTTGTGTATCAGAATGAAGATTTCTTTGCAAAACTCATGTTCCTGTTAGTTTTGTGGTTCCTGACATGGCCCTAATCGAAATAGCTGAAAACTGTTGAAAACATGACTTCAAACACTTATTTTATGTTCATAGGATGGCTTGTGTGTCAGAATGAAGCTTTCTTTGCAAAACTCATGTTCCTGTCACTTTTGTGTTTCCTGACATGGCCCTGATCAAAATAGATGAGAATTGTTGAAAAAATGACTTTAACACTGATGCTCGGATAGCTTGTGTACCAGAATAAAGCTTTCATTGTAAAACTCATGTTCCTGTCAGTTTTGTGTTTCCTGACATGGCCCTGATAAAAAATTATGAGAACTGTTGAAAACATGACTTTAACACTCTTTTTTCATGTTCCTAGGATGGCTTGTGTGTCAGAAAACAGCTTTGATTGTAAAACTCATGTTCCTGTCAGTTTTGTGTTTCCTGACATGGCTTTGATCAATAAAAATGATGAGAACTGTTGAAAACATGACTTAAACACTCTTTTTTCATGTTCCTAGGATGGCTTGTGTGTCAGAAAACAGCTTCCTTTGTAAAACTCATGTTCCTGTCAGATTTGTGTTTCCTAACATGGCTCTGATCAAAAAAGATGAGAACGGTTGAAAATATGAGTTTAACACTTTTTTCATGTCCCTAGGATGGCTTGTGTGTCAGAATAATGCTCCCTTTGCAAATCTCATGTTCCTGTCAGATTTGTGTTTCCTGACATGGCTCTGATCAAAAAAGATGAGAACAGTTGAAAATATGAGTGTGGCAAGGGGGGCGTGGTCACACTCCGTCTGGGAGGGAGGAGCTTCAGTCCGAAGCACGGAGGTTGGTAAGTAGGTCAGGCGTGATTTCTAACCTGCTGTCTTGTATTACAGTGATTGGTGAGAGGAGAGATAAAAAGCGCCACCGAGGGCGCAGACGGGGCTTGCGTCATGAGAGAGACCCAGAGAGGGACTTTGTGCACGCAGGGAGGCGTGCTAGCAACCGTGTGGCAAACTAGCGAGGGAGCTAGTGTTTTGTTTATTGATTTCTGTTTGTTTGGCGTTTTGAAAGCCACCTTTTTATTTACCTTACAATAAATATTATTTGGAACATACCCTGCCGACCCCGCCTCTTTCCTCCAGCTTAGCGAACTCATTACACTGGTGCTGAAACCCGGGAGGAAAGAGGAAGCTGCTGCCGTCATGCAGCCTACGCCAGGATCGCCATTTGCGGAAGTCATTCAGGCACTCGCGGGACTCCACGCGGAACAACACCGGGCCTCGATGGAGCAGGAGAGGAGGTTCGAGACTCTCCTGCGGGCCCAGACTGAGGACCGTGAGATTTTCCGGAGCTGGTTGGCGTCCGGACGACAGCAGGCGGACGCTGTGTCGACCCGCGACGCATCCCCACCGCTGCTGCTCCACAAGATGGGACCGCTCGATGACCCGCAGGCATTCTTGGAGCTCTTCGAGAGGTCCGCGGAGGGGGCGGGCTGGCACCGCGGGGACTGGGCCAGTCGTCTAGTTCCACTACTGACAGGAGAGGCTCAGCTCGCGGCACAACAACTGCCAGCCACGAACCTCTGCAACTACACCGACCTCCGGAGGGCTATTATCCAGCGGGTCGGTCGCACCCCTGAGCAGCAGCGGCAGCGCTTCCGGTCCCTGGAACTGGGGACGGGCGACCAGCCGTTCGCCTGGGCACAGCAGCTCCGGGACGCCGCCCGCAAATGGCTACTGGACGAGACCAGCGACGCGGATTCCGTGGTAGAAAAGGTGGTGCTGGAGCAGTTCGTGGGACGGCTCCCCAAGCCCACCGCCCAGTGGGTCCAGTGCCACCGGTCGACGTCGCTGGCGCAAGCCGTCCAGCTGGCGGAGGACCAGATGGCAGCGTGTGTCGGGGTCGGCAAACCCCATGTTAATTTTTCTTTATTTCCCCCTTCTGTTGTTTCTCCTCCTCCCCCTCCCAGGTTCCGGGACGAGATGCAGCCGCGGGCGGCGTCCCGCAGCCGGGGAGACACGGGCTCTCCCGCAGCCACGGCTCACCACCACCCACATCCGGCTTCCTCTCGCCAATCCCTTGGCCGACTTCCCACTGCGGGGGCAGGGGGGAAACCCGGGCCGGCCTGTTGGCGTTGCGGGGACCCGGACCACCTCATTGGCCACTGTCCGCTGATGGACGTCGGTTTGGTGATCCGGGTTCCCGACGCGCCTCGGGCTGCCCTCGATTCAGCCGGCCAGTACCGGGTACCCATGAGTACCGAGGGGGGTACATATCAGGCTTTGGTGGATTCAGGTTGTAACCAAACCTCCATCCACCCAAGTCTGATTCAATCCGCGGCATGGGATTCGAGCCGCGAGGTTAAGGTGAGGTGTGTGCACGGGGATGTGGTGAGTTACCCTTTAATGTCTGTGGATATTAAATTCAGGGGTGAAAAGCATAGCGTGAAGGTGGCCGTTAACCAGCACCTTCGACATCCGCTAATTTTGGGGACGGATTGGCCGAATTTTAGCACATTATTAGGGTATTTATGTGCGGATGTTCCTGGGGTAAAACGAAAGCGGCGGAAGGGGGCGGTCGCACAACTTGGCGAGGCTGAGCCGGGTCCTTCGGGGTCTGTTTCAGGGGAACCGAGCGCGATTTTGAGACGAGATCTCATATCGAGCGATGATTTTCCCCTGGAACAGTCTCGAGATGATTCGCTCAAAAATGCATTTGAACAGGTCCGTACCATCGACGGACAGCCTCTCCAACCTCCGCTCTCCTATCCGTATTTCGCCATTATTAAAGACCGGTTGTATCGAGTGACCCAGGACGCTCAATCAAAGATAGATACAACCCAGTTGGTCGTACCCAGGGGCCGTCGGGAAATGCTTTTCCAGGCGGCCCATTCTAATCCGATGGCCGGGCATTTAGGGCAGACAGCAACACTAAATCGTCTAACGGCCCGCTTCTTTTGGCCGGGCATTCACGAGAACGTGCGCAGATGGTGTGCCGCTTGTCGTGAATGCCAGCTGGTAAACCCACCGGCCACCCCAAAAGCACCATTGTGCCCTCTTCCCCTGGTTCAGGCCCCCTTCGAGAGAATTGGTATGGACCTGATCGGGCCGTTAGAGCGATCTGCACGGGGGCATCGATTTGCATTAGTCATTGTGGATTATGCAACCCGATACCCGGAGGCGGTGGCGCTTCGCAGCATTTCAGCAAAGAGTGTTGCGGAAGCCCTCTTCTCATTGATCTCCCGCGTGGGAATCCCCAAAGAGGTTCTCACGGATCAAGGCACGGCGTTTATGTCACGCACACTGCGCGAACTGTACGGATTATTGGGCATTAAAACGGTTCGAACAAGCGTCTATCACCCACAAACGGACGGCTTGGTCGAGCGTTTTAACCGTACGTTAAAAGCCATGATCCGGAAGTTCGTTCACGAGGACGCCAAAAATTGGGATAAATGGCTAGAGCCTCTGTTATTTGCTGTCCGCGAGGTCCCGCAAGCCTCCACGGGATTTTCTCCCTTCGAGTTGCTCTACGGTCGCCAGCCCCGTGGGGTTTTAGACGTCCTAAGGGAAACTTGGGAGGACGGACCATCCGCTAGTAAAAACGAAATTCAGTTTGTCCTTGACCTGAGAACAAAACTCCACACTTTGGGGCGGCTCTCAATGGAGAATTTGTTACAGGCCCAGAACAAACAGAGACAGCAATATGACAGAGGCGCTAGATTACGCAAATTTACACCGGGAGAGAAAGTGCTCGTCTTGCTTCCTACATCGAGCTCAAAATTACTCGCCAAGTGGCAAGGACCCTTTGTGGTCACACAGCGATTGGGGGATCTCAATTATGAGGTAATACGACCGGATAGGAGCGGGGCACATCAAATATATCACCTCAATCTCCTTAAAAAATGGAATGAGGCTGATGCCGTGATGCTGGCGACGGTGGTGAGTAGAGAGGATGTTCTCGGGCCGGAGGTATGCAAACCTGGCCGATCTATCGCTCTCTGCTCTGGGGGAGATCACCTCTCACCCTCCCAGATCACGGACATAACTCGTTTACAGGCACAGTTTGCCGATGTGTTTTCGCCCCTTCCCGGTCGAACTACGCTCATTGAACACCATATTGAGACCACGCCGGGCGTGGTAGTGCGCAGCCGGCCGTATCGTTTGCCTGAGCACAAGAAAAGTGTGGTTCAGGAGGAATTAGGTGCCATGCTCGATATGGGAGTAATCGAGGAGTCCCACAGCGATTGGGCGAGCCCGATAGTTTTAGTTCCCAAAACCGACGGCTCGGTGCGCTTCTGTGTGGACTATCGCAAGGTGAATGCTGTGTCGAAATTCGACGCATATCCCATGCCGCGGATTGACGAGTTGCTGGATCGACTAGGTTCGGCTCGTTTTTATTCGACACTGGATTTGACAAAAGGATACTGGCAGATCCCCTTATCTCCTTTATCCAAAGAAAAAACAGCCTTCACCACGCCGTTCGGTTTGCACCAATTTGTTACACTTCCATTCGGCTTATTCGGAGCCCCGGCCACGTTTCAGCGACTGATGGACCGTGTTCTCCGACCCCACGCAGCATATGCCGCTGCGTACTTGGATGACATCATCATCTATAGTAATGACTGGCAGCGGCATATGCAACACTTGAGAGCGGTCCTGAATTCGCTGAGAGCGGCGGGACTCATGGCTAACCCGAAGAAGTGTGCGGTTGGGCGGGCGGAGGTAAGGTATCTGGGCTTCCACTTGGGTCACGGACAGGTGCGTCCCCAAATTGATAAGACGGCAGCGATTGCAGCCTCTCCGAGACCCAAGACCAAAAAGGAGGTGAGGCAGTTCTTGGGGCTGGCCGGCTATTATAGGAGATTCGTCTCAAATTATTCGGCGCTCACCAGCCCGCTGACAGACCTCACTAAAAAGGACGCGCCGGATACCGTCCAGTGGACGGAGCCTTGCCCGCGGGCTTTCACCCAAGTAAAGGCTGCCTTATGCGGTGGCCCTCTATTGCACGCTCCTGACTTTAATCTTCCCTTTGTTTTACAGACGGACGCATCGGACAGAGGTCTGGGGGCTGTCCTGTCTCAGGAGGTAGAGGGTGACGAGCGGCCGGTGC
Source organism: Oreonectes daqikongensis (assembly GCA_026939265.1). Taxonomy (NCBI): domain Eukaryota; kingdom Metazoa; phylum Chordata; class Actinopteri; order Cypriniformes; family Nemacheilidae; genus Oreonectes; species Oreonectes daqikongensis. The sequence goes on along the minus strand of JAOTQM010000446.1, from coordinate 1,893 downwards.
TGTACATCAGTCGAAAGCTCTCACGGAGGGAGACGATGTACAGCACCATTGAGAAAGAATGTCTGGCGATTCGGTGGGCCGTCCTCACCCTCCGCTACTATCTCCTGGGCCGGGAGTTCACGCTCTGTTCGGACCACGCACCCGTCCAATGGCTCCACCGAATGAAGGATACCAACGCGCGGATCACCCGTTGGTATTTAGCTCTACAGCCCTTCAAATTTCAGGTGGTCCACAGACCGGGGACGCAGATGGCTGTGGCTGACTTCCTCTCCCGGAGGGGGGGGGGGAGAGGCTGCAGTCCGGATGAGGCCCCGGCCTGAGTCGGGCGGTGGGGGTATGTGGCAAGGGGGGCGTGGTCACGCTCCGTCTGGGAGGGAGGAGCTTCAGTCCGGAGCACGGGAGGGGGGTAAGGAGCTTCAGTCCGGAGCACGGAGGGGGGTAAGTAGGTCAGGTGTGATTCTAACCTGCTGTCTTGTATTACAGTGATTGGTGAGAGGAGAGATAAAAAGCGCCACCGAGGGCGCAGACGGGGCTTGCGTCATGAGAGAGACCCAGAGAGGGACTTTGTGCACGCAGGGAGGCGTGCTAGCAACCGTGTGGCAAACTAGCGAGGGAGCTAGTGTTTTGTTTATTGATTTCTGTTTGTTTGGCGTTTTGAAAGCCACCTTTTATTTACCTTACATAAATATTATTTGGAACATACCCTGCGACCCGCCTCTTTCCTCCAGCTTAGAGAACTCATTAAATGAGTTTAACACTTTTTCATGTTCCTAGGATGGCTTGTGTGTCAGAATAAAGCTCCTTTGCAAAACTCATGTTCCTGTCAGATTTGTGTTTCCTGACATGGCTCTGATCCAAAAGATGAGAACTGTTGAAAAAATGAGTTTAACACTTTTTCATGTTGATAGGATGGCTGTTGTGTCAGAATAACCTTTCTTTGCAAAACTCATGTTCCTGTCAGTTTGTGTTCCTGACATGGCCCTGATAAAAAATATGAGAACTGTTGAAAACATGACTTTAACACTCTTTTTTCATGTTCCTAGGATGGCTTGTGTGTCAGAAAACAGCTTTCATTGTAAAACTCATGTTCCTGTCAGATTTGTGTTTCCTGAATGCCCTGGTCAAAAAATATGAGAACTGTTGAAAACATGACTTTAACACTCTTTTTTCATGTTCCTAGGATGGCTTGTGTGTCAGAAAACAGCTTTCTTTGCAAAACTCATGTTCCTGTCAGTTTTGTGTCTCCTGACATGTCTCTGATCCAAAAAGATGAGAACTGTTGGAAAAATGAGTTTAACACTTTTTTCATGTTCCTAGGATGGCTTGAGTGTCATAATAAAGCTTTCTTTTCAAAACTCATATTCCTGTCAGTTTTGTGTTTCCTGAAATGGCCTTGGTCAAAAAATATGAGAACTGTTGAAAACATGACTTTAACACTCTTTTTCATGTTCCTAGGATGGCTTGTGTGTCAGAAAAAGCTTTCATTGTAAAACTCATGTTCCTGTCAGTTTTGTGTTTCCTGAAATGGCCCTGGTCAAAAATGCTGAAAACTGTTGAAACATGAGTTTAAAACATGAGTTTTCACTTCTTTTTCATGTTCCTAGGATGGCTTGTGTGTCAGAATAAAGCTTTCATTGTAAAACTCATGTTCCTGTCAGTTTTGTTTCCTGACATGGCTCTGATCAAAAATGATGAGAACTGTTGAAAACATGAGTTTAAACACTTTTTCATGTTCCTAGGATGGCTTGTGTGTCAGAATAAAGCTTTCTTTGCAAAACTCATGTTCCTGTCAGTTTTGTGTTTCCTGAAATGGCCCTGATCAAAATGATGAGAACTGTTGAAAACATGAGTTTAACACTTTTTCATGTCCTAGGATGGCTTGTGTGCTTTCTT